>CM024713.1:20809148-22009148 GCA_014182895.1 Angophora floribunda
GGAGGAAGCTGCTTAATGTCTGTGTAATGGCGAAACTCAGGATCATCAGCACAAACAGCAATAATCTTGTCATCCTTCTCACCCTGCAACAAGAATCAGATTGTTGCAATGTATCAGACCTCAAAAGTAATTGACAAAAAAGGATATGGTTCAGTAGTCTCACTATTGTAAAGATGAAATTAAAAAAAATTTCTCACGTTTCCTCTCTAGCTTTTGTAATTGTATAATGTGTCAGCAACAGAACATATCTAAAACTAAGCCATTACCTGATCGATCATTGGCATTCAATCCAATAGCCCGAGCACGGAGGAATGAACCAGGCAAGATGGGCTCCTGTAAGAAGAAGAAATCGAAATTCCTCATAATGATTAAAAAAGCTGAAGTAGAAAGCTTTGAAAGTGATTAAAATATTATGTTCAAAGATAATCTACCTGCATCAGTACCAATACGTCCATGGGATCACTATCTTCACAAATTGTACGTGGGATGAAACCATAGTTGTGCGGGTAAACCACTGAAGAGTAGAGAACACGATCAACCTGTCATTACTTGAGCATCAGTCACTCTGCTCTTCTATGTCAACTGGAAACACTACACATATCTGCACCCAAGCGGGCCAAATTCTACATCTAGAAGGTGGGCTTACAGCTAACTGGTGTTGGTAGAATAGAGGATATGTCCAACAACTATTGTTTGACTCTCTTAACATGACCTCGATTCAAAGAAATTTCTCTTCACTCATTAGCGCTTGCTAATTAACTATTGACATCAACAAAATGAAAGATCAAGGACCACTTTTCTCCGTGCAAGACATCCATTGCTGACTACCTCACCAAATGTGACAATCACATCATAAGCAACTTACTTTATTTGAAGGATCACATGACTAAAGGAGATCCTTCGATCCTCATTTCAACATCTTGTTTTAACTAACAAATTAGATGATCATTGTCAAAAGATCTTCCTGTCCTAATGAAGAAATGTTACCATATTGTACCTGATGAACTTATGAAGCAAGTTACATAGAGTACAACTCCCAAGCAACATGATAGGCAAATTTGCAAGGCCTAAAAACAGAAACAAGTGAAACAAGCAGTGAAAAGGAAGGACCTTTATGAGACCACTGGTTTTGTCAAGCTCGTACTTCACCTTGCTACCTTTGCTAATCTCAACGACCTATACAGAGGGTTCAACATGTATACAGTGAAAAAAGAAAGCAAAATCATAGATGTAATGCCGAGACAAATAATCATGTGGAGATTACAATCCACAAGGGGACACTGTCAGTTTTCCATATATTCTGCACAACGACAGAGCTCTTGAGATTCACATGATTTAGAAATTGATGACTACAATCCACGTGAGAGAGATGGTTCCTCCAAACTTACACAATTAAAAACTGCTGGAGCACCTGGTCCTGCAAGTTAAATAGCAAACACCAATAAACTGTAACATCAGGACTTGAAAAAGAGTTAAAATAATTACTTTGAGTAAATGACAAACTATGCAAGATTGGACGTTAACAACTGATAAGTGGTTAAAGATATAGAAAAGGAACAAGGGCTCAGAGAGATACCGATTTCTAGGTCATGCCATGGGTGAGCAGCCACTGATCGTCGAGTCATTGAGGTGAGAATCCTTTCATTCAGGGCAACAGGAGGAAATCCTGAATGCTTCCCACTTAATCCACCATAGTTGGCCATATCTTGGCTATTAAAACGGCTTGAAAAGACATCAAACAAAAAATCAGGTACATCAACATGCTTCCAAACCACAATGGACTCCTCAAAACTCACTCCACATTATGATCAGTCAATAAAATTGCAGACAACCAAAAGAGCATCTACTCTACAGAGCATGATTAACCTCACACATTTTATATATGGTAAATTTCCGCTAGAACCCAATACAGAAGAACCGACTAGTTACTCAAAGGAGACAGAATCAAAAAATAGGTGAAATTACAACTTGCAGATTCTTCGCAACTCTGCTGGTCAGTTCATTCCGTTAGCAAAAACACGAAATGCAATTTCACGGGTAGTTGCAAAGCCGAAAGCTTCCCCATTTAAGATGCTCCATCGAAATCAACCACGCGCTTAGCATAATCTAGCTCAAAATCACTACCCCAGTGCCCAACTAATTGCTCTAAAAGCTAAGGAAACAGGAGAAGTCGGTGCAGATTCTGCAACACATTTCAAAACCGCTCCCAGTCCGTTACTCACAGTAAAAAAAAAGAAGAAGAAAAAACGCAACACCACATGCAGATTACTCGAAGCAGAATTAACATAAGGAAGAAAGCAGAACCGCCTCCTATAAACTGCGATCGGGATTAACGAAACAACCTTAAAACAAATATAAAAAAAAGAAGCAAAATCAAGCGCTCAGCCTCCCTTCGACTCCAAGCAAGCACTCTCCGAGCATCTAAAGACTCGCGTGGAGAGACGAGTTCATCGCCATGCACAGTAATCCAGCAAGCCAAAGACAGAACACGACCTATACTTAACACGAAGGAACATACACACGCACGGAAAGAAATGCAGGAAAGTCGGCGGCGAACGGAGGTCGGCGCGAAGGAATCGCTCGTCGAAAGCACGCGAGATGGTCGACATGCCCGTCCACTCGCTAAACCAGAGAACGAATCGATCGCTAGCGACAGACGGAGACAAGCGGCGGCGCAGGCGGCCATCGGAGAAGCGAGGAGGCCGGAACTTACGGCGGACGCGGGCGGCGGCGGCGGCGGCGGTGGAGATTCTTCGATCCGAGAGGCTATCGCGAGCATGCAAGCGAGCGGGAGAAGGAGAGGGAGTGAGTCGGAGCTCGTGTAACGGAAGGTCGAAGAAAGGACGACGATTCTCTCTCTCTCTCTCTCTCTCTCTCACTAAATTATATTCTGTAAAAGCATTTTCAGCTGCCGGTCGTCGCCGAATGCTGGCCGCCGGATACGCAATTGATTATGATCGTACGGTAGAAAGCCCGTGACCATGTGTCGGAATTTTATGCGGCCTTGAGACTCGCAACTCTTTTTTCCGGGGAAAAAGCTATTATCCCGACTTTATTGAATTCGAACCATTGAAAATGTTATATATAAATGGAATATGAAAAGTAGGGGGAGTAATCGTGTCAACCTGAAATCGAAGAATCGGGTAAGTGGAACCTATTCAGTTCTAAATTTTAAGATAAGCTGGGTAGATTTTAAATTTTAAAAATTATAGAATCTATTTCTATAAGTAGATTTTAAGTAAGTAAAATTTAAGTTTTTATATTTTTCACGGTTCATATTTTTGTACGATCTTGCAACATCAAATTTGAAATCATTAATCTAATCTTTCATTTTGTTTGTGTGGCTAAATATAGGTTGTGATTAGTGATAATCAATAAACGTGATGAATCTTGGTAGATTTTGGAATTTATCTTAGAATCTATGATAAAATAAATTTTAAATTTCAGGGTATGCATAGTAGATTCTAAGTTTTGAAAAATGAGAAATTTATATCAGATAATAGTTTTAAGTTTCAGGTGAACTTATAAGAAACTTAAAATCGATCACCCTAGTTATACAACCAAGATATGCTCGATCAAGTAAGTATAATTTAGGAATAAATTTTTAATACAAGTATCCATAGTGTTCTTTTCTGTGTCTGCAATAGTTTATTACATTTTGATTTTTTTTTATTAGATAACAATTCTTAATGAGTTTTAAGCACATTAGGATCAATTCAAAAATAGAATAAAATTTAAAAACTCAAATTAGTGTGAGCAATTCTTTTTACGCATTATCATAGAGGTGTTACATCCATGACGAAATGCTGGAATCGAATTATAATCTCTTATTCGAGATTGACGAGCTAGACATCGCCACCCGATGGATGTGTTTAAGAATATGCTGTCCATCCTGCCACTTCTGGTGGTGGGGTTAGATAAAATAAAGTAAAATAAAAAAGAATTGGATAATACCGAGATTTGTAATTTATCGAGCCACCATGCCAGAAATCCCTAGGAGGAAACCTTACCAAAAAAAAAAAAAAAATCCCTAGGAGGAGGAGCCAATGGGTGGAGCACACGTGTACGGAGCGGTCGGCATTAGTAGCGCTCTTTTATTCTAAAATAATTCGCGGGTGCGAGACGGAATCAGGTGAGAGCGACCCACGGGGAGCTCACTGTGGTCGCCAATCGCGTCGTTCCAGAGGGAGTTGGACGGTGGCGTGGCGTAGAGTTTAAGCTCACGGAGGATATGCCGGGAATTATCTCTTTCGATGCCATTTTGGTGGGAATCTCAACTTTTGATTTTTTATTTTTTTTGGTCGGAATTTTAACTTTTCCTGGAGTTTGCTCACGAGCATCCAAGGACATATTTATTGAGTAACTAAGAACAAGTTCCTCGTGTCCTATTTGTGATTATGATTATAATTTATTTTCATATAATCGGTATTTTAAAAGTACAAGTATTGTTGAGATAAAGATGATTATTCATTTGGATATTATCTTTGTTTATCTAGACTTTTGAAAAGTCTGAAAAGTGATTTCATGCTTTTCTTCCAAAGTTCCAAATTTTCTTTCGTATTCCAAAGGAAAAATCAAGAAAAAAACATATACGGAAGTCAATGTGTCTATGTGACACCGCTCTTAAAGATTTTCAAGGTGATTTCTTAAGAGAAGTAACAAATTGTTATGCAGATAAGAAAGTACCAACTATAAGTGCAGCCCCATTTTTCTGTTATCTTAGAGTAAATTACGATCATTAAAGGTATAATCGATGAGAACAAGAACAATAAATTACAAGACACCATGTTGAGAGAAATTATGTTGTTGTTAGACTATTATTAAAGGGTTAATACCATAAAAAACCCCAAACTAGTATATTTATAATAAATTTACCTTAAACTAATTTTTTGATTACCAAAATCCCCAAGCTAATATATCTATGATAAATTTATCATTTATTAGTTTCTATTAAATCTTACAATTAAATTGCTGAGTTGGATAACATATAACAGTTAACGGGTGTAACAATTTGGGATTTTACACTTTGTTTATCACAAATATACTAGTTTGTGGTTTTTTATAGTATTAATTCAATTTAACAAAAATCAATAAATGATAAATTTTTGTAAGTATAATTTAGGGTTTTTTATTACTAAAAAATTAGTTTGAGATAAATTTGTCACATAAGTACCAATTAGGGATTTTTGGTTGTTAAATAAATAGTTAGTGGTAAATTTATTACTTATGTATCAATTTAGGGTTTTCGTGGTATTAAATTCATTACTAAATGATATCATCCTCGACTTGCAAATTATAAAGAAAATTTATCAAAAGTGCAATTGGATAACGATGATTTCAAGGAATTTGCAAAAACTTGAGGATAACTACTAATTCTTGGTATTATAACTTTACAAATAATTCGAGTAGCTTAATGGGCTATTGGTTTGCTAGTAAGGCTAGCATTATTCGGTTGCCAAATTGCTAAGGACAGGCAAGGAAGACTTCGGTCTGCGAAGCTAAAGTCCAGCTTTCTGCCCATTATTTAACTTCATCGTACGACTAACATAAGTGGTTCTAAGCTAGGAAAGACATTGATACCGCAAATTTGCTAACTAGGGTGACCATATCGGATAGACATAACTGATAATCGCCTAAATCAAACTGGATTGACGGATTTGGTTTGGTTCCTAGTTTCATTTTTATGGAACCGGTGATTTTTTGTTTGGGGAAATGTACCAACTCTTTTTTAAAAATATATTTTTTAATTTCTTAAAAATAGCAGAACACCCTAAAATAGTAGCAACTCTAAAAATTTTATTTTTATTTGTATTTTTAAATTTTCTTTTGCTAAGTGATGGGTTCTATTGAACAGATTGAGTTGGTTCAATCCTAAGACTGTCTAGTTTGGTCCATGGTCCCTAAATTGAAAACCGGTCCTCTCAATCCGGTTTCTAATTCCTAAGTGACGGAGAAACCGATTATCCCTAATGCTGACTCATATACCCTGGTCTAGTTTCTCTCTTGTCTGTGTCAGAACGAACCATCTGGACAGAAAAGCTACTCTTCTGCTCGGAAAGATTTGATAGCACTTCATCAGTTGTAATTACACTCGGCCAAAGAAAGAGAAGATTCGGTGCTGAATAGACGCAAGAAGTGGTCTCTGTTAGTCCCCTTCGGACCATGGATGCACTCTCGTCTCGCGATTTACAGTGCAGCTCGGGACACATGGATCCATCGCCTCCCCGGGATTCAAGTGCGGTTCCCGTGAGTGGTTCTCAAGAGAACCAGCTTTGGCGATGCTGATTGTGAGCGCAAGATTCGATCTAGGTGCCGAAGTTTTCACTAAATGAACTCAGAACACGTTACAATTGTGGTGCAGTTGCAACCCGACCTGCAACGAGTAATGTCGACAACCAAAGCTTTTGCTGAAGACATCTTGGTTCTTGCCTATTCACTGGGCTACTTTTTCGATGAATAGCGAGAGTTAATGTGATTTCGTCATTCTTAGTCATATCACGATACCAACCTGTGTGTTTAACCGAAGCCGAACCGTGGCTTTTCGTACATAGTGGTGCAAGTTCATAGGCAAATCCATGAAACGTCATTATTCAACCCAGATACTGTTCTTTAACATAAGTAGAGCACAGTCTAATGTAGTAGTTGATCCTAAACTACGCAAAGAGATTGAGGTATTCATCCACAGTCGTGTATTTCACTTCTGGATAGAGCTCTGAAGCCTCGGCTCCGATCGAAGCATCAATCTCATGATTTGCTGCATGAGCCCCCTTCACGAAAGCAGAATGGCTAATCGACAAAATGATGTCCATCGGAAATGTCGACTCTGAAGCACAAAACACCGCAAAAAACGAGTTGAGTATCTGTCAAGAAACTATCAAGCCAAAAGCTGATTCCATCACGTAATTAACATAAAGGCATGCATTGGTCTTGTGAATGTTATGTTTTCGGTTTTTCCAAACTTACCACGGATATTCTCGAGAAGCTTGTCTTCGGGAATGTACGTCTTCTCGAGGGTGCTCCCAATCTTCCTCTCCCAGAGGGAAATGATCTCGTTGATGCTCAGGATGTTAGCCGGCGGCCTCATGTAGAGGATCTTGTTCAGTGTTCTTGGGTCATCCACCGCTTTAATAGTGTAAGTGGCTATATCTTCTTCCTTGAGAATAATAACTGTAAAAGAGAATGACAACACCCGTCTTAGCAGATATTACTGAAATTGAACTTATGATGGGGTTTGCAATCATATGAAAATAAATTGACCTGATCTCAACATGTTGTCTGATAAACATGAGCCTAAGGATGAGTCAGGCGGTTCGAGAATGTGTGCACTGATCACTAAAGAAAAGCTGGAAACGAATATGGCACACACAGCATATTTAGACCTAGTTCAAATCACCTTTTGTATTGCCATCACCTAAGATGGTGATTTTGTCCCTCGGCGGGACTTTAGCGCCCATTTGGCCCAGGCTGGAAAGATAGTAGCCAGCGAAACCGTGGGACGCTATATAAGTGAAAGGGATTCCCTCGGCCTCGGTTGCTCGCCTGACCTTGGCTTTGATCCTGAAAAGGCTTGCAGCTGGCTCAACTGCATTTGTTCTGTCCACATCGACTCCAAATTCGGATGGAATGAACCTCTAGATCACTCAGGAATTTCATAAGGCCAGAGTTGTGGACAACAATATCTGTCATCTACTAAGGCTATGCAGCGGGCGGTGAAAAAGAGCAATTTGTTTGCGCGAGAATTTCTATAATTCGAGCTAATGATGCGTACTTACCTTAATATTTCCAGCTTCTTTGATTGCTGCAATGATCTTAAACTGATCAGATTGCTGTCCTATTCCAACTGCAGAGATCACCACACCAACTTGCTTCATTGCCATGACCAAACTCTCGTGATTATCGATATCTCCCTGCGATGTTGAACAGAAGAAGATCTCTCCTGAGAAAACTGTGGGGAAAAAAAAAACAATCATGTCATGATTTGATGGTAATTCTCTTTCACACATACATAGATCAGCGAAACTCCTGAGCTCTTGAATCTCTCTATCAGCTTCGACTTCTCTGGATTAGAAGCCGTGCTCTCCCTGACCAATGCATAAGTGGGATGTCCTGCTTCCTGACTTGCCTCCACAAGGTACTTCCCGATGTATCCGGTCCCTCCGATGATCAGAATCTTGCTTTTCTCTGCCATGTTACCGCCTCCTCAAGACTCGAGAGAAGAAAAGATGATAAACGCGAACTTGCAGGGCTCAAAAGAGGAAACCTGAATTGTTCGTTAGCTGTATTATACTGTGTTTATGGATTTCTCCGACTCGTGTGTTGTATGATATACTTGAGAATCAGCTCGACTGATGATGAGTTGTCGGGACCACCTGCCCAGATTACTCGCTTGCAGAATGACACGTTTGATTTCTAGAAGTAAGCTATTTTATGAGCATTACGTAAGCAGGTACGTCAATGCAGATCAGGCCATAAATGGTTGGTAAATGTCTCTGCAATCATATCTTACTTCTGTTGGGGCCTTTAGGGTCAATATCACGTGCCATGTCAAACTGAAGAAATTGAAAAGATTGAAAATGCACATTCGTACGTAACAATGCACGGACAAAACGTTTGGTAGCATAGCCAATCTCATGTATGAACATCGCTGGCGAATCACCTGCTTTCACAGATGTCATTATTATTTTCGTAATCTTAGTTGTTAGTTCACTCATTCTGCAGTACTTCCACTGGCCAAAATGCTCGATGTACTTTATCTAATCACAAAGCGGCATTCAAAAGAGTGGAAAAGGAGGACTCGCTCGTATTGATTCACATATTTGATGGAACGCATGGAATGGTTCTGGTACATTGATGCACGAAGTCGATATCAAAGTGCATGAAAAGTTATTTGGCACACATGAGTTGATACTGGTTTGTGATACGCATATAACAAGTGACCATAACAAAAGGGACTAGGCAAAGAAACTGAGGTACTCATCCACAGTTGTGTATTTCACTTCTGGATAAAGCTCTGAAGCCTCTGCTCCAATCGAAGCATCTATCTCATAGTTTGCATAATCTCCCTTCACAAAGGTTGAGTGGGTTATGGCCAAAAGGATGTTGATGGGCATTGGAGACTCTGCAACAGTCAAAAATAGGGAAAGAAAGTAAACATTGGGCTTTAACCAAGAAACCTTCAAACAAAAAGCTGATATCTTTATGTGAGTTTCCTGTTTAATTTGCTTCCAGATATCCACTAACCTTGGATATTCTTGAGAAGCTCATCTTCCGAGAGATGTCCTCTCAAGGGTTGCCCCAATATTCTTCTCCCAGAGGGAAACGATCTCAATGAAGCTCAGAACATTTGCCGCCGGTCTCATGTAGAGGATCTTGTTCACAGTTCTGGGGTCATCTACTGCCTTGATAGTGTATGTGGCAACATCTTCCTCCTTGACAAAAATAGCTGATGAATTGAATCAGGACACAGATTTAGCAGGCTTTTTTGAAAGTCGACCATATCATGTCTGGCATAATCTAAAAAATAGATCAATCATAGAGCTAAGATGAGACATGGCTACCAAAATAGTTTCCTTGTTCATCTGACAACATTTCTTCTAATCAACATGATGCAATCACTCCCAGCCACTTCACAAAAAAATTTGGGAGGAGTAGCATTTTCACACAACAGATAACTTCTAATGTGCATTCTAAACCATTGCGGGTTGAGTCTATTAGATGCATTTCAGGCAAACATCCCTCCAAAATCTGCTAGACCTAAATTTTGCTCAACCCAGTTCAGAGTATATTCAATATGCATAAGATGGCGGATGATTATGACTGAGGATCGTTAGTGTCTTCTGGGAATGTGAATGTACTAAATCACTAGATTCAAAGAATGAAACGAAAAGCCGGGCTTCAAAACCAATCACCTTTTGGCTTTCCATCACCTATGATTGTGATTTTGTCCCTTGGAGGAGATTTAGCACCCATCTGTCCCAAGGATGGAAGAAAGTATCCAGCGAAGCCATTCGATACAACATAAGTAAAAGGGATTCCTTCGGACTCGATTTCTCTCCTTATCTTAGCTTTGATGCTTAGAAAGGTCGCTGCTGGTTCCACCGCATTGGTACGGTCCACGTCGATACCGAATTCAGAAGGAAGGAACCTCTACAGAATTCACGAACATCTCTAAAAAGAGTTCCAAACAAGGGAACACCAGCTAATGTAATGACATTATCCCAAGGAAAAGGGAAAATATGTCCATATTGTTGACATCCGATTTTTTGGTCTATTTTGTTTCAAATGCCCATTTACTTTACATATATAAATACATATTAATTTATAGGAAAGATTAAAAAGAATTAAAAAAAAAACATTCCGAAAATTTTAAAAAAATTCGAAAATTCGAAAAAAATTTTGAGTGGGCTAACATAGTCTAGCCCATCCCTACACTCTTCTAGCCCCCCTATTTTATTTCTATGAAGCCCACCAAAGTTATTTGAAGAGCCCAGCCCACACCTCTATTTTCCCTTCTTCCTCCACACGCCCACACACACGGGAACGAGAAGCAGAAACGAGTATCAGGAAGAAGACGACGTCGTTTGGACATCGCCCTTGCGCCTGACGTCAGCCGCGTGACGCCAGCAAGGGAAGATTCCCTTGCTGCGCTGTCATGCGGAGAGAGAGGGGGCAGAAAAAACGGTTAGAGAGCAGAGATGATCGACGGAGGAGGAGCGGAGACGAACGGCAGCACGCAGCAGGAAGACACACAGGCACAGACAGGTGCACACAGACGAAGGAAGAGATCTGAGGAGCACCAGATCTGAGGAGGACGGACGCCATCACCGTTCGACCACCCCCGACACCGCTCGTGCACCATCCCCCATCGTCGGTTGCGCCCAAGACCGCCGTCCGTGCTGTCCCACGACGAAGCAGCAGCAGATCTGCGAGAAGACAGAGGCACGAAGATCAGAAAAAAGGAAAACGCAGGAACAGAAGAACCGGAGAGATCTGAGGGAGAGACAGAAAAAGAAAACAGACAGAGGATTTTCGGGAGACAGCAGAGACATAAGAAGAAAAAACCCAGAAGGGAGAAGGCTGGTTCGTCTTTCTTTTTCGGCCGAGAGCTGTTCGAGAAAGTGGATCCGGGAGAAAACGAGGGGGACGAAGGGACTGTTTCTATTTTTTTTTGGAGAAGGAAAAAAAAAGACGATGGCCGGAACCGAGGGATAGCAGGTGACAGTCTTCGGACGGAAGGAACCGGAGCAGAGAAGTGTGAGAACTTGGGCAGAAGAAAAAAAAAGAAAACCAGTGGAACCAGCGACAAAAAAGAGCGAAAGGGAGCTTCTGTCGCTGCCGAAGGCCATCTTCCCGCCGCTGCCCACCGTGACGCTCCATCTGAGCCAGGTACGCTTCTCTCGGAGGTGTCCTTATTCTGTTTTCGCAGGTGGCGGGCCGGAGCTCACGCTGACCAGTACGCGTGAGCCCCGACCCCCGATGCTCCCCCATTTATGTTTTTCCGCACGTTGGAATGCTTGGTTAGAGGTTTAGGCTTCGGCTCAGGCCGGCTTTAGTCGAAAAATCCACTGTTTTGTCCATGCATATAAGATGTTCGCTGAAATGTCCAAGTGAGACCCAGAAATTTCCATGATTATCCGTCCCCGACAACCTGTTTTCTTAGATTTTTTGGTTTATATTTCTTGCTCTCGTGTTTCCCTTAGAATTATAGCTAGTTTCATGATATTTCCGTGCTTTTTCGGGTCGAAAAGAGACACCTTTGGGTTTCCGGCGAGGGCGAGTCTTCGGGATCGCCGGAAGTCATCACCGGCGACGTCCGGCGTCGGCCGGACAGAACGGCCGACGCTGGACGACACGACGATCCCTTTCAGACCGGTGAGGACCTGCGGTGGCGTCGGCGGTAGAGACGAGAGGGAGATGCTAGGTTTCCGGCGAGCGGGGGTGTGCCGCATGAAGAAGACGAAGACCAGAAAAAAATAACAAAAAAAATAAAAGAAAAGAAAAGAGGGGCCGAAATGGAGAAAGAAGGGGCTGGGCCGAACAGGTTTTCGAGTGGGCTTAGGTTCGATTTGGGCTGAAAATGGAATTGGAAATGGGCTTTTTTTTTATTTTTTCAATCGTGGGCCATTTTATTCTCTTTGGTTAGTGGGCTTCTTTTAATTTTTGTTATTTGGGCCAATTTTCTTTTAAAAATTTTGACCGGGCCGTTCGACCAGCCCGGTTGTTGGCCCGGCCCGGACCGATAGGGTCCGGGTCGATTTAGTAGGGCCGGGTCACCCGACCCGGTCCGAATCACTTTTTTTAACAAAAATTAAAAAATTAAAAACTCTAAAAATCAAAAATGTCAGAAAATTGAAAAGGTCTTAAAATTCAAAAAGTAATAAAAAAAAATCTTAGAAAATCTTTAAAAAGAAAATTTCGAAAATCCTTAAAAATTTAAAAACTTTTAATTTCAGAAAGGTTTTAAATTTTATTTTATTTTTCTTTCTTTTTCGAATATTCAAAAATTCAAAAAAATTAGAAAAATTAGAAATTTCCAAAAAAAAAAGTAATAAATGTTTTTCTTTAAAGTTTTCAAAAAAACCAAAAAAATTTGAAATGTTTGTTTTGAAAATTTTAAAAAAAAAATTAATTTTTTTAAAATTTTTTAAAAAATCAGAAAAATTAGAAAAAAATTGCAAAAATTAGAAAACCCTTTAAAAGAAGAAAACATCCAAAATTGAATAAGCCTTTAGGGCTTTACATAGGTTATTTCGGTTTACATTATTAGGATTATTTCGCACTTTATTTTGCGATGATATTTTGGATGTCATTTCCTTACCTAGAAAGAAGTTAGACAAACTTTAGTTTCCTTGAATGCATTGCTGATATCTCATTAACACATGATTAAGTTAGGTATCGAAAGGGCGTTAGTCGCGTGACTAACGTAATCAAGTCCCCGACCCTAGACCCTCTGGTTGCGTAAACAGTGAGACACGCTCCCATGTCTCACTTGGTTCCTAGTCTACCTTAATAGACTAGTGGCGACTTCTTATTTGAAAAATTGTGAATATCCCAACGTCGCGCGGGGTATGGGCTTGGGAGAGTCCGAGTTAATTATGGGTCATCGGCCCCAAATTGACAATACCTCTAAACCTACATATTATTATTTTTGAAAAAAATAGGTCGCGACACATATCAATTTTGGGTAGGAGTCGCAAAACTATAAAATTATATTTCAGAAGGTTTTGTCAGTGTATCCATCTCCATTTTTTGACATATTTACATTGCAAAATTTACACTTTAGGAATGATTCATGGGAAAAATTGCGACAAAATGAATAGTTTATACACCGGATATAAATTTCCAAAGCATAGACCATTATAGACAACACCTATAATACAAGAAGGTAAACAGCGTTTCCATTTATTTTTTTCAATGACAAGATTTTCAAAAACCATCAACTATTGTCACTTGCCTTAATATTCCCGGCTTCTTTGATTGCTGCAATGATCTTAACCTGATCTGCGAACTGCCCTATTCCCACTGCCGAGACCACCACATCAACTTGCTTGATTTCCCTCACTAAGCTCTCGTGATCATAGATATCTCCCCGCAAAGTCGAATAGAACACAAATCCAATGTGAGATTATGGCACCCGGTGGTTGAAATACAACAAGAATTATCACTTTCCAAAACTGTTATACGTGTCGTACATAAACCAGCACAACCCCTGAGCTCTTGAAGCTTTCGATGAGCTTCGACTTCTCGACATCAGAAGCTGTGCTCTCTCTAACCAATACATATAGGGGTGAGTATGGTTCTAGGGTAGAACCTGGAACCTGAGAACTACACCGATAAGAACCTATAAGTTTCAGGTTCTAAGGTGTGCAGGGTAGGTTCTAGGTTCCCAAATTTAGAGAACATGTACCTGATGATAGGTTATAGGTTCTCGATTGGTAGAACCTGATACTTGTAACTTATAACCTGGAACCTAGAACCTAGTACAAGTTTTTATGTTTTTCTTAATCTATGTCTTAACGTGATTATGAGATATTCCATGATGTTTGATGATAAGTGTACAATTCGAAACCACTAGTTTAAACTTTCATTTTATGATTAAGAATTTTATCTTCGTAGACTATCAGACTAGTGGAAACTCAAATTGCTTCTTTTAAGATAATGATTCTATATAATACAAGAGTAACCAGTGCATTAAAATCACAAAATTTCCTTAATACTATTCGACATGTGCATATAGACATTTGTTCTCAGGCAATCGATAATAAAATCCTTATTCATTTTTATTGTTGTGTTTATTTTCATGTTGCTTAATTAAAGATGAAAAAAAGAACCCGGTTCTAGGTTCCATGTTCTGATGGATAGGTTCCAAGTTCCAAAAAATAATAAACATGTACCCAATGGTAGATTCTAGGTTATAGGCGAAACCTGTAAGGAACCTGGAACCGCTCATCCCTAAATACATAAGTGGGGTGACCAGCTTTTACACTCGCATCCACTAGGTGCTTGCCAATGTATCCAGTCCCTCCAATGACCAAGATCTTGCTCTTCTCTGCCATTTTTATCACACTTTCTAGAGGCACAAGAAATAAAGAAAGAAGATGAAAACTTGACTCTGCAGAGGATCGTTCCAGGAGTTGTAGGCTAAGAGACCGGATTGAGAGGAGCTTAAAAAGAGGAGAATCTGACCTTGTCTTTTGTAGCGTTATAATTTATGCAGCCAACTTTGATTATCAGGTGCTGCAGGTCGCTTCCCCAGCCAGTTACTGCAAGATTTCAGAGGTCAATGCTACAATTATAACTACTTCATTTGTTTTTAGTTAGCATCACCATGTCACAGCAGTTAAATCCACAGACCACATTAGTTAGCATCTTTATGTGCGTTCCTATATTGTACTGAAAGGTTATTAATAAGATCAATAGATTCTTGTATCAAGACCAAAGAAGGAGGGAAAAGACCAATCTTAGTGTATAGCTACTCAATTTTACTCTTCGTTAGTTTTCATTAAATTTTACCATCAAATTGCTAAATTGAATGATACGTGACAGTTAACGGATATACTAGTTTGGGGTTTTATCATCTATTTGTCATAAGTGACCGACTTATAATTTTTTGTGGCATTAATTTAATTGCTAAATTTATTGTAAATGTATTAATTTGGGATTTTTTGTGGTAAAAAAATTAGTTTTGAGTAAATTTATCACATGTGTATTCGTTTGGATTTTTCGTGATGTTAACCCTAATTATATCTAAGGATGAAAGTGCAATTACATAAAAATTATGATATATGGCTATTTAACATGATCTGTCACCCAAAATTAAAAACAAAATCTATATAAGAAAATGAGATACTCAATTAGGCCCGTGAGTTGATTAGTAAAATAAATGGCAGTTGGACGGGTTTGGGACACAGCTTATCTCGTCTCAAACCCGTCCCACTAACACTCGAGTATTTCCTAAATCCATCTTATATCCATCCCAAATCCGTCTCTCTTGAGTTATCGTAGAACCCGTTGGGTTCTCAATGGGTTCTCGAAATCACTATTGTTGTTTTTTTCTTCCATAGAACCTCTGATTAATAGTCTGTCTAACACAAAATTAATGGGGGTCGCACATTCGCCGTCCTAGAAATTCAGATTATGCGACCACATCCATTTTGGATTCTTGTATAAATTCTATGAATCGTAGAACGCAGGGTGCGGTATCCTCCTTTCCGACTTGCCTCCGCCAGGAGCTTTCTGATGTATCGCAAAGGGTGAAAAGTCGAAATCCCGAAATGTTTGTCAGCTTATATTATACCGTGCGTGGAGATTTCTCCGACTCGTTTGTCCTATGATATGCTTAAAAAATCAGCTCGATAAAGACTTTGTCGGGATCACCTGATCAGATAACTCGCTTTCGGAATCAAACATTTGATTTCTAGAGGTGAGCTACTTTATGAGCATTACGTAAGTAGGCATGTCAAGGCAGATCAGGACGTAAGCACGTATGTCAACTGTCAAGGCAGATGAGGCTTTGAATGATCGTTGAAAATATTTATGCAATCAAGTCTTACTTCTGGTAGGGGGCTTTGTTTGAAGCGCGCCTTTAGTTGGGAGGAGAGAAATCCTAAGTCCGTTAATATATCTAGTTGGTGTTGAGAAAACTCATAATTTTGATGCTAACAAAACTTTCCATCACTTTAAACAAGCAACACTTTTAGTACAAATTGTGGAAGAAGACTCATGTGTTGACATATTTTACAAAGTCTATTCATTACAAAAGAATGCATAAACAAACACAGAATCTCATTTTGTCAGGGACCCAAAACGAACCTCAAGGATTAGAATGAATTTCACTTACCTTACTCATATTGATTTTGCTAATCAAATCGATTAACAAGATCAATCAATAAGACAATTTCCAAAGAAGGATGGAACACTTATGGAAACCTAGATTCTGTTTGTATGAACAACTAGAATCAAATGGAATTCAATCTATCTTCAATGGTTAGGAAATCTTTCCTTATGAACTCTGTCCAAGAAAGGAAAAGGAAGGCAAATCCTTCATGGTGACAACCGACGGCTAGTTTTGGTTTGAAGGGTATAAAAGGAGGAGATACAACTAGAAGAAGTAAGAGTGAACACGAAATTCTAAAGTCTGATTCTGTTCTTCACCAAAATCTAGGTTATGGAAACCTAGATTCTGTTTGTATAAGCAACCAGAATCAAATGGAATTCAATCTATCTTCAATGGTTAGGAAATCTTTCCTTATGAACTCTGTCCAAGAAAGGAAAAGGAAGGCAAATCCTTCATGGTGACAACCGGCGGCTAGTTTTGGTTTGAAGGGTATATAAGGAGGAGATATGGCTAGAAGAAGTAAGAGTGAGCACGAAATTCCAAAGTCTGATTCTGTTCTTCACCAAATTGTCTATAAAAGTGCAAAAACCGAGTGATCTAGAGTAACTTAGTGAGAGATCTTATCGCTGAGTATGTGTAACCATTTTCGATCACATAATGAAATTTAGCCTATTAGCTGACAGCGTGGGAGAGTGGACGTAGGCTTGACTAAAGCCGAACCACTATAACATTGTTTACAATCTTCTCTTCCCTTACTTTTTTTATTTTTTATTGCATACAACAAAAGTCTATCTCATCCAGACTATGTTCAATTCTTAAATCCTGAGTCTATTACTGTTAGACTTTGTTTTTATAGTTTTAGTGCAAAAACTTTATTTATACCTATTCACCCCCCTAAGTGTCGGTACTAGCAATAGCAATTGGATCCAAAAATTTAAGCTAAAAGGGAAATATTAAATGCTCTATATCATATTAATTATCCGATGCGAAAAATTTTACAATTCACTCATAAAAAATCCTCAATATGTTGCACTGTTGTCAATTCAGTCATAGATATTTTAATTTTGTTAATTGAGTCCTAAACTTTTTCAACTTTTTAACATTTGAGTCCATTTGATTAATTTTAATCAGAAATCGCTAACATGGATGCTAGCGATGCTAAGTAGAAAAGCCAGCAATTGACGTGGATAATTTTAATAATATCTTGATTGGATTTTTTCTTTTTTCCTTTCTTCTTCTGCTTTTTGTTGGTGGCCAACCAACAGCCATGGTTGGATCAGCTAGCCTCGCCTGGACGAGGATCACCCTTGCTAGATATGGCCATAGCAAGGCCAAGCTTCGATGGTGGCTCCCCTTGCTCAAGCTAGTTATGACGAGGCCACCCTAGCCCTAGTGTGGGTGAGGCTAACCCTCGCCCAACTAGGCCTCCCTTGCCATAGGCGAGGCTAGCCCACCTGACCATCACTTGTGGCTGATGGCTAATTGTTGGCAAAAAGAAAAAAGAAAGAAAATAATAAGAAAGAAGAAAAAATCAAAAAAATTATTTACATCAACATTGGTCATGCCATGTAAGATGGCTAGCATCCATGTCAATAAATTTCAGCAACAATTGACTTGATAGACTCAATTAGTAAAAAGTGAATATTTATGATTTAATTGACAAAGTTGAAAGATTTAAGATTGAATTAGTAAAAGTACAATACGTTCATAATTTTTTTGATAATTTTCTCCATTCTAATAGGCTTTAGGTTAATATCACTTGCTATGTCGAGCTGAAGATTTTAGAAGATAAAGATGCATATTTGAATGTAAGAATGCTCATGACCAAAAAAAAAAAAAGAATGTAACGATGCTCAGGACGTTTGGTAGCATAGCCAATCTCCACGTACGAATCGTGTAACACTTCGTATGGCAAGCACTATTGTCAAACTCGACCACTTATGTACGGAACCGTCCGCGTTGGGTCGGATTTCGTACCCAATCTCAAGCCAAAGACATAATTTAATACTATCAGCGGTATCCATGGAGCTTCGTGAGCTATTTTTTCATGATTAATTGCATAAAAATGGAAAAAATATCCAATTTTTTTTAAATATATCATACAGTTATTAATTCAATTATAAACATTTCAATTATATCACTTCAGCCCTAAACCTAATATAGAGCAATCAATTTAGTTTTAAATCTTTCAATTGTGCTAATTTAATCCTAAACTTTTTGACGATTAACTAATTTAATTCTAAACCACTGATGGAACCGATAATGTAGTCATTTTGCCTAATTTAATTGAAAATCATAGACATAGCAGTTTAGTTAATGCCAATTATCTTACATGACATGGTCGACATTAATGTGAATTATTTTTATAATTTTAAAAAAATTCTGATATTTTTTCTTTTCTTTCTTTTTTGGGATAATGTTATAAAAAATCACAAATTGATACAATTATGACAAATTTATTCCAAATTATTTTTTTGACCACCAAAAAAGTAAACTAATAGGTTTGTGACAAATTCATCATATATTAGTTTCTCTTAAATTAGATTAATACCACGAAAAATTACAAAGTGATACAGTTGTGATAAACAAAGAGTAAATCTCAAATTGGCACACCCATCAATTGTCACGTATTATCCAACCCAGCATTTTGACCTTAAAATTTAAAGGAAACTAATAGAGGGCAAATTTGTCACAAACGTATTAATTTGAGATAAATTTGTCACAAGTGTATCAATTTTGAATTTTTCTTAGTATTAACATTCTTTTTCCCCCCTTTCTTTTACATAGGGCTGGTGGGGGCTGAGGGCCACAAAACCCTCATCGGCCACAAGTTAGGATTGCATCACATAGGATAGTCAACGTTGACTAGATCATCATATAGTGATTTCTAACTAAAATTAGTTAGAAGGATTACATTTGCAAATTGTTAAAAATGTTTAAGACAAAATTAGCAAATTGTCAAAATGATTAAAACTAAATTGGTACATTTGAATTATTTAGAACTATGGTGAAGTATATTTTTGGAGATTAGAGATCTCCCTATTAGAGAATATCGTTAGAGATATTATTATATATCAATGATATTATTTAATATTCCATTATTCTCTAAGATAGCTAATTTCCTTTCCTATGTATATTGTTTGGGTATAATTGCCCTCCTCTAATAACTTGTAAAGTCAAGTTAATTGAGTAAAGATGTAGTCTTATTGGTTCTTTCTCCCTCTCTCTTGAGGATCTTAGATTATTTACATAGTATCAGAGCCATCAAGAGAGAATGAATCAAATTAAGCCCTAGCATTTTCTCCCTTTATATTGTCTTAGTCATCTCATGTTTAATAACTTCCCGATTTTGTCAACACTCAACAATGCTACCATAGACGTTATTCGTTATGGTACTACTCTCTTTCAATTGCAAGAGTGAAGTCATTGTCAAATATCCTAGTAGTTATGAGCACTGGAAGTGTTCATTGAGCAGCCAAAAAATGAGCACTATAGGGTGATGTCATCAAATATCCAGGTAATTGTGAGCGTTGGAGTTGAGCATACCTTCGTTGAGTGGCCAAAGATGAGCACCATGGGGTGATGCAGTTTAGTTTGCCACAATTCAAATTGGGTTTCACATAGGTTTATCAGGGTTGTATTGGAAAGATATGTCAACTTTCTAAGTATGTGTTGCTTTAGCACTTATCAAATCTAGTTGTGTAGTATAAGGTTTAGCTTACACGGTGTTTGATCATAGACTTTTGAAGAAAGTTGCATCAATTATACGCAAGCTGCAAGCTAGATGCTTTAGCTTGAGGGGGAGTGATAAACAAGCTAGATGCTTCAACTTGATGGGGAGTGATGAAGTATATTTTTGGAGATTGAAGATCCCCTTATTAGAGAATATTGTTAGAGATATTATTAGATATTAAGGATCTTATTTAATATTTTGTGATTCTCTAAGATATCTAATTTCCTTTCCTATGTACATTGTTTGGGTATAAGATGTAGTAAAGATGTAGTCTTTACCAATTCTCTCTTTTCCTCTCTCTTGAAATCCTATATTATTTACAAACAAAATTGGCAATTGGCACAATTAAAAGGTTATGATTGTATTGGCCGCTGTACAAAAGGTTTAGGAGTTTTTTTGACAATTTTCCCCCTACGAATTGCTGGACATAATAATTTTCCGAATGGACAACTTTCTTAGTTTTCATGAGCATCTTCCTATCTTAGTTGTATGATCTTTGCATCAAAGTTTGCCCTAACCCTCTTTTGGTATAACCTTGACCCCTCCATAGAAGCAGGCAACCTGTTTTTCCTTTCTTTTTGCTTTTTTACTTTCATCAAAGTTAGGCAAAAGCTCGAAGTCTTAGAACTAGCGAAGACTGAGTCAATGCGGTTGTATAAGTAGTCTTCTATATCGCTGGCCTGACAATGACTTTCATTTATATATGAAACTATAATCTATGGCTGCAATAGGTATTGTTGATATCCGATGCTTTGTTAGGGCCACCTCGTGTCTTGCTGAACCATGGAACTCAAACATCGCTTGAAAAGATCAGCAAGAGCAGAGCAACCCTTCTGATGGTTATTTCACCATTCAAACGTCGAACATTCTGCTGTGCTTCTACTGGCCAAAACGCTCAATATATTTTATCTAATCATGAAGCAACGTTAAACGAGTGGAAAAGGAAAACCCATTTGTATTGATTCACATATTTGATGGAACACATGGAATGATTCTGGTACGTCGATGCACGAAGTCAATATCAAAGTGCATGAAAAGTTATTCGGCACGCATGAGTTGAGACGGGTTTGTGATACACATATAACAAGTGACCATAGCACAAGGGGACTAGGCAAAGAGACTGAGGTACTCTTCCACAGTTGTGTATTTCACTTCCGGATAGAGCTCTGAAGCCTCTCCTCCGGTCGAAGCATCTATCTCATAGTTTGTGGCATCTCCCTTCACAAAGGTTGAGTGGGCTACGCCCAAAAGGATGTTGATGGGCAATGGAGACTCTGCAACAGTCAAAAATCGGGAAAAGAAAAGTCAGAAATGGACTTTAACCAAGAAACCATCCAACGAAAAGCTGATATCTTTATGTGTGTTTCCTGTTTAAATTGCTTCCAGCTATCCACTCACCTTGGATCTTCTTGAGAAGCTCATCTTCCAAGAGATATGTCTTCTCGAGGGTCACCCCAATCTTCTTCTCCCAGAGGGAAGCAATCTCGCTGAAGCTCAGAACATTTGCCGGTGGTCTCAGGTGGAGGATCTTGTTCAGAGTTCTGGGGTCATCCACTGTCTTGATAGTGTATGTGGCAATATCTTCCTCCTTGACAAAAATAGCTGAAGAATTGAACCAGGACACAGATTTAGCAGGGATTTTTGAAAGTCGACAATAACATGTCTGGTGTAATCGAAAAATAGATCAGTCGTAGAGTCTCGATGAGACATTGGGCTGCCAACGTAGTTTCCTTGTTATTCTGATGAGATTTCTTATTATCGACATGATACAATCACCCAGCCACTTCAGAAAAAAAAAATCGTAAGGAGTAGCACTTTCACACTACAGATGATATCTAATATGCATATTAAACTATGACAGTTCGAGCATATTAGATGCATTTCAGGCAAACATCTCTCCGAAATTCGCTATATCTGTATCGCTCAAGAAACCAACCCAAGTTCAGCGTAGTTTCAATATGCATAAGATGGCAGATGATTATGCCTGAGGCATCAGGGTCTGCTGGGGATGTGAATGTACTTGAACACCACAATTCGAAGGAAAAAAAGGAAAAGCTGGCCTTCAAAACAAATTACCTTTTGGATTTCCGTCACCTATGATTGTGATTTTGTCCCTCGGAGGAGCTTTAGCACCCGGCTGTCCCAAGGTTGGAAGGAAGTATCCAGCGAAGCCATTTGATGCAACATAAGTGAAAGGGATTCCTTCAGCCTCGATTGTTCTCCTGATCTTAGCTTTGATGCCAAAAAGGGTTGCTGTCGGCTCCACCGCATTCGTATGGTCCACGTCGACACCGAATTCAGAAGGAAGGAACCTCTACAGGATTCATGAACATCTCTAAAAAGAGTTCCAAACAAGGGAACACAAGCTAATGTAATGACATTATCCCGAGGAAAATGGAAAATATATCCACACCAATTTTGTACGGTAGTCGTGCAACTATAAAATTGTACTTTCAGAAGCTTTTGTTAGTGTATCCATCTCCATTTTTTGACATATGTACAGAGCAAAATGAACCCTTTCGGAGAGATTCATGGGAACAATTGTGACAAAATGAATAGTTTATATACCAAATATGAATTTCCAAAATTCAGAGCATTATAAACAACACCTTCTATCATACAAAAAGGTAAACGGCAATTCCATTTTTTCCAATGAAGATATTTTCAAAAACTATCAACTACCATCACTTGCCTTAATATTTCCGGCTTGTTTGATTGCTGCAATGATCTTAACCTGATCGGCAAGCTGCAATCCTCCCACTGCCGAGATCACCACATCAACTTGCTTGATCGCCGTCACTAAGCTCTCGTGATCATAGATATCTCCCTGCAAAGTCAATTAGAACACAAATCTGAAGTGAGATTATGCTACCACGTAGTTGAAATACAGCAAGAACTATTACTTTCCAAAAATGTTTTACGTGTCATACATAAACTAGTGAAACTCCAGAGCTCTTGAAGCTTTCAAAGAGCTTCGACTTCTCCACATCAGAAGCTGTGCTCTCTCTAACCAATGCATAAGTGGGATGACCCGCTTTTGCACTTGCCTCCACCAGGTACTTGCCAATGTATCCTGTCCCTCCAATGACCAAAATCTTGCTCTTCTCTGCCATTTTTATCACACTTTCTCAAGGCGCAAGAAATGAAGAAAGAAGATGAAAACTTGATCTAGAAGGCTTGGCTTTTTTTCTGGGAGATACAGGCTATTAGACCAGATTAAGTGGAGCTTATATAAGGAAAACTTGACATTATTATTTGTTGCATTATAATTTATTGAGGCAACTTGATTATCATGTTCTGCAGATCACTTCCCCAGCCGGTTACTCGAATATTAGGTCAATGCTATAGTTATGAATTTCTCCATCTGACAGTAGTTTAGCATCTCTGTCACTGCAGTTAATTCCACAGATCACATTAGTTAGCATCTCTATGTCCCTTGCTAAATGTATCGCAAGGTTATTGATAGGATCAACAGATTCTTGTATCAGGACAAAAGAAAGAAGGAAAAGAACTGGTAGAACAACCAATCTCAGTGTACATACGTTGCAAAAGGAATCGGAGGCAGTAATTTTGCCAGTCCAATTTTTATACTGTTCGTTTTTTCTTAATGTCGATACTTGTTATATGTTTTGGCAACAGAATGTAGGAAATCAACTCCGAACCTAGACAGAATCAAAGGTATGATCCATCCCAAGAACCCCATCTAACTTATTAATCGTCCAAGTTCAAGCTTATTCCTCCATTTCTGCTTCTGCATAATTTATTGTCAGGCCCCTATGATTATAAGTGTTGACCGTGCCTAATTCTTTCTTTAATGGCAGACCAATGAACGGAATCCTTGAAAAAAAAAAAACACTATCAATCCTTTTTAAATGAATATATTTTTTTGTCAAAATCATGTTTTATCTATCTGCTCGAGTTTTTATAATAAGATGCAATGAAGGTTCCATTAGCGTAGGTTATATTTGATCCCACAAGAATCTACAGGAAGCTTGGAAAGAGAGGGCTGTTTGAATGTCACTGTTTTGAAAGTGTCAACCTAAGATTGTTGTAAACACATTTATTCCCCTGGATGCTCTTGTTTGGTGCTGACTTGTATGGCTGCAATCCAGTCAAAGGATGTGTTTGGTTCAGCATTTGCGAAGGGTTTTGAGTCCAATGCAAATGCTGAAAGCCTAAAGCTATTTGGGGAAATGCAATTGTGTTTGGTAAAAAAAATTTTTGTAAATGAAATTTGAGTTGAACATACGTTTGGTAAAAAAAACTTTTGCAATGGGCTTTAAGGGATATTATAGGCATATATATATTTTGGAAAATTGGACTAAGCCCTTTGTTGGTCCGGCGAAGGGAGGGTGCACGGCCCTAACCATCGCCGAGGGAGGTCGCCCGGTGAGGGTTGCGACCCTCAACCGAGGGTCGCGCGACCCAGGCTCGCCACAACCCAGGCAACCATCGCCTAGGCCTAGGTCTCGCAGCCCTCACCTGGGTCTCGCGAGGGTCACGTGACAGTGGCCGGTGGTCGTGCGACCCTCACGAGACCCAGGCAAGGGCTACCTACGGTCACCTAGGTCGTGGTGAGCCTGGGTCGAGTGACCCTCGTCGAGGGTCGCCCGAGGTCGGGCGACCTCCGGCGGCCCTCGGCTAGGGCCATGCGACCCTCATCGGAGGTCACCTGAGGTCGAGCGACCTTAACTGACGGCTGCCGACACTAGATCTGGCTCGCCGACGCTAGATCTGGCTTGCCAGCGGCCGTAGCCCTTCGCCGGTCTGGCGAAGGGCTGTCCCAAGGGCAAAATCAAAAATATGAAAAACTAGTGAGGGTAGTTTTAAAAGGAAACAATAGTTTCAATGTTCCACTGAATGCTAAAAGCTCAAAACTAGTAGGGACTAGCTAAAAGCATTCCACTTGAAAGCTGAAAGCCACTTCAAAAATTGAACCAAACGCACCCAAAGTCTGAGTCGGCACAGTGCCAAGCCCAAGTCGACTCGAACATAATTAGCTCGAGCGAGTACTTTTTTTTCCCACTCAAACTCGACTTGGTATAACATTTTGACACACTAGAGCTCAACTCAACTCAGCTTGATTTTAAATATATATAGCTCATGTATTGAATTTTCCGAGATCGATCAAACACAAAAACAAAGTAGAGACGATGGGTTCTCTAACTACTATGGTTATTAATTTCTTCAATAAAACTTCTGAATAAAAGGTTGTCTAACACAAAATAAATTAGTGGTTGCACATTCACTGTCACTGAAATCCAGATCGATTTTATATTCCTGTATAGATTCTATGAATCATAGAAAAAACAAAGTAGAGACGATGCATTCCAAAACAGAAGTAAATTGCATATCCTGAATTCTATTTTGGGTGAATAAAGCTACTACATAAGTGGCCTTATTTCCTTTAGTAGAGTAAAAACATGTTAGTAAATTCCTCGAGTTCAGGTTTCAGGTAACCCGCAGGACAAATCCGAAACTTGTCTTAAGTTCTATAGGATTCTATAAGTAAAATCTCAAACCCATCCCGCAACCCGTGGACGGGGCAGGTATCCTATATGACCCATCCCATTGTCATCCCTAGTTGAGGACAAGAAACTTAACTTACGTTTGCATCCCTACTGAAATGATTAAATATACTGATTCCAAATATTATAAGACATCACGGGTCAAACAAGCTAGTAGTTGAGATGTGCTGATGCACAAGCTAACCATTAGGCAACTGATTTCTTATAGACTAACACGAGATTGATCACAGTCAATGACAAGGACTTCCCAACCTGGCCCGCTAGAATCTTGATTGTCGATAATCCACCAGTATCAGTATTTACAATGCCTGAAGGGAGGTTTTCAGAGCTATCGTCGATAATCCACCAACCAAGTAGCGCCTTGTTGAAAAGTTCCGGGACTTCATCATGAGGGCAGTGCCCCCGCCTGAAGGATGACTAAGGACGTGTTTGGGTGGAAGTCCTTGATACAGATGGCCTCAGTGGGACGAGCCCACGGGTCCAGATCGCCACAAATTAACAGCAGCAGCACGAGAATTTGCTCAATATGCTGTCCAGGGTATATCTGCCCTGGTTCGTCATGAACCGCGACATTAATCTGCACCTATATATATGTATGTAAATATATTTCTTCACGTCAGCATAAGCGCAAAATACCTTCGAAAAATAGGAAACTCGGATGAGGACGGATATCATACATCCAATCGAGTTGAAGGGAAATCAGATAGCATAAGTCGAAGAATTCATCTCCATATGACTACTTATGAAGATCACATTTAGGAAGAGAACATCGATGTGTACCTGTAGAAAACTTCTCCAGCATTGGGATATGCTGCCGGCATAGTTATTGACTTGATAAGATAGTCATCTACATTTGAGGAGTCTATGTAAACCTGGAGAAAATTAGCATAGCACTAATAGAGTCTAGGAGTGAAAAAAAAAAAAGAAAAAAAGATAAGTACATTAAGTTCTAAAACTTATTATGAAAGTACAATCAAGTCTTAAAACTTATTTCAAAAGTGCAATTAAATTCTAATATTTTCAAAAATGCAATCAACAAAATGACTTAAATTAGACAAATTTAACAAGTTTAATTACTTGGTTGCATTTTTAGAAAATTTTATGATTTGATTGTACTCCATGACAAATTTTAGGACTTAATTACATCTTCATGACAAATTTTAGAACTTTAAATGCACTCATCCTAAGAAAAATTATTTATTTGACATGAGGAGCTTAGATTCTTTCTAGACACCATCAGAGGCCTTGACCCTGTTGTGGTGACAAGGCTACCTCGGCAGGGTAAGCCCCAAGGTTTTGCTCATCGGATCGGGGCAAAGTGGGCGGACCATTTAGGAAATTTCGGCACTCGGTATGTCTACAGGGCTCATCTGCATTCCGGTTCACTACTGTCCTTTCTGGAGTTCTATTTAACCATCATGGTCTCGGCGAAGAGGCCTGACATGACCAGGAGCAATCCAATCCCAATCTGCTCCTTTCGAGACTCAGCAGCATCAACCCATTAGGACACCCCCGGTTAGCTCGAAAGTCCTGAGGTACTTGAAGTACAATTACAATTTGCCAACGTCACTGAAGTTGACCCACAAAAACAATCAGAAAGAGGTACGGACTCCGGGAGTGCCATAACTTGGCACGAATGGACACTTAAATGTCAAAATTTACAAACGGTACACTTAAATGTCAAAATCGGAGCAAAATGAATCACTTAAATGCTAGCGGCGAGAAAATCCGGCCAAAATGCTGACATGGCCTTTTTCCGACAATCTAGGGTCAAAATGGCGTTGTTTTTGTTGCTAATGTGACGAAGTAAACCAAAACGGCGTCATTTTGGGTGCTGACATGGCCACAACACCCAAAATGACGCCATTTTGACTAATATTTTATTTTGTAATAAATATTAATTAAATAATATTAAAAGTGCAAAAAAATTAAAATTAAAAAAGGGAGGAGGGAGTAGCCTGTCGCCACCGCCCCATTGCCGGTGGGGCGGTGGCAACGAATGATGAGGGTCGCCGATGCCTGGGTCGACTTCAGTGACGTTGAAAGTTTACAGTTTTTTGCTAGTTTTGTACCATATATAATCAATGCTTCAAAAATCAAAACTCTCTTATTTAAACATGCATAACAAATATTGTAAACACTCGTTCACAATATCCTTTTTCATAAATAACATAAGAGACAATTTACGCATCAACAAGATAACATAAGGGAGTCTTTCTTAATTGATCAAGTCATGAAATTGAAGTAACGAAGATTCTGTAGTTAGCTTTATTCAGGCATTTTGTTTTGTTGACTTCTGCAGAGCAGAACCTAAAACTGGTGTTTATGACATTGGCTTGAAACAGTTAGTTCATTTCAAACTTTTTCCTATTCTCTTCAGTTCTATTTCTTTCGAATTTTAGATACCCAAAGCGTATATCTAATGAACAAGTCTAGGACTCGCATTTCCCTTTGCTGGGATGTAATGCTGCCTCTCATGGATGTGGTCCTAAGCCATTCAAATCTTTGTGAGTGGAGACTGAGCGAGAGGGCAGCACACACTCTTCAAGACAGATTCGATCGGAGCCGGTTGCTTTGCTTTGCCAGAACAAAAAACCCGAGAAAAAATCCGCTGAAAAATTTCCTTCGGTGGCTTCAAGACTGCCTTCAACAGCTTTGAAATATTTGAAAGTAATGTTTTTTTATAGAAATTATGACAGTTATGAAAACCATTATCATATAATGGTTTGTAACGTTTTATGACGGTTTACTAAGCGATCAATTTATGGTAGATTTGTAATGGTTTTCACTTTCATGCAAGAATTAATGGAAAACGACTCTCTTTCTTTTACCTATAGATTGTTACTCCAAGCATAATTGAAAAGTGATAGATATATCAAAACAAAAAATATTTTTATTTCTCTTTTCATATATTTGCGAGATGAGTGTATTGAAAATCCAAAAATTTGTCATAAAAGTGCAATGGAATCATAAAATTTTCAAAAAGTGCGTTCAATTTTAAAACTTGTCTCGAAAGTACAATCGAATCCTAAAAATTTCAAAAAATATAATTAAATCATAAAACTTGTCACAAAAGTGCAATTGAATCCTAAAACTTTCAAAAATATTATCACTGAAAGAACTTGATTTGACAATTTGACAGGTTTTAGAATTTGATGTACTCTTTGAAAGTTTTAGGACCCAATTGCACTTTCATAACAAGTTTTAAAATTTAATTACAATTTTTGAAAGTTTTAATATTAAATTACACTTTGTTGACAAGTTTTATGATTTTCAATACACTTATCCTTATATTTCCTTTCTTTGCTCGGTTATACACATAATATCATTTTTGTTCCTTCTATTATTCTAAGCAGAATAAAGAAGAAGTTCTGCTGTATCTTGAGAGAATACCCACTAAAACCCATCACACTGAGTTTTATACTCTGAGAGATGAAATTATCTTTTAAGACAATATTTGCACATCTCATACAATTGATATTAGTTTCTCATCTTTTTCAATATGTTTCCAACAATTCTTATATTTTTTCAACAATCTTGATGATAATTGCCTTATGGATTCCCAAATTGGAATTGTTGCTGCTACCACCACCAATCAGAATTGAACGAGGTTATTGCATATTCATGGACGATTTGTTGTAGGACATTGCCGAGCATCAGCATGAAAGAGCTTTCGGTCATTTCGATAGGGTTATTGACTACCAGGTAAAATCATTCTACGAGGCTTGGATACCTATGTTTGTTTTTCCGAGAGGAAGTTGGCCGTCTGTGGGTGTTTTCTCTCTCGGGTAAATTCAGGACTGGTTCTGGTACGTGGACAGGCAATGTCATTATAAAAGTGCATGGAAAGTTGTTCTGTACACGAGTTGAGACTGGTTTGTGATCCAGATATAGCAAGAGACAATTACACAGAAGGGAACTAGGCTAAGAAACTGAGGTACTCATCCACAGTTGTGTATTTCACTTCTGGATAGAGCTCTGAAGCCTCTGCTCCGATCGAAGCGTCTATCTCATAGTTTGTGTGATCTCCTTCACAAAGGTTGAGTGGGCTATGGCCAAAAGGATGTTGATGGGGAATAGAGACTCTGCAACAGTCAAAAACAGGGAATAAAAAGTAAACATTGGGCTTTAATTGAGAAACCATCGAACGAGCAGCCGACATCTCTGCGTGTTTCCTGTTTATATTGCTTCCGAGTATCAACTAAACCTTGGATCTTCTTGAGGAGCTCGTCTTCCAAGAGATATGTCTTCTCGAGGGTTGTCCCGATCTTCTTTTCCCAGAGGAAACAATCTCGCTGAAGCTCAGAACATTGGCCGGCAGTCTCAGGTAGACGATCTTGTTCAGAGTTCTCGGGTCATCCACTGCCTTGATAGTGTATGTGGCAATATCTTCCTCCTTGACAAAAATAGCTAACAAACAGAACAGGGAACAGAGATTGAAAGCAGGCACTTCTGAAAGTCAGCTATAACACGTCTGAAGTAATCGAAGAAAAGATCAATCATAGAGCTTAGATGAGACACAGAGCTACTGAAATGGTTTCCTTGCTCAACTGACGACATTTCTTATAATCGACAAGATGCAATCACCCGACCACTGAACAGAAAAATTTGGGAGGAGCATCATTTTCACACTAAAGATGACATATAATGTGCATACTAAACTAGCACAGGTTGAGTCTATTAAACGCATTTCAGGCAAACATCTCTCCGAAATTTGCTAAATCTAAATTACTCATGAAACCAACACAAGTTTAAGAAGTTTCTATATGCGTAAGATAGCGAATGGTTAAGTCTGAGGATCGTTAGTGTCTTCTGGGAATGGGAATGTGTAATCACTATTCAAAGAATATGACAAAAAGTTGGGCTTCAAAACCATTTACCTTTTGTATTTCCACCACCTATGATTGTGATTTTGTCCCTTGGAGGAGCTTTCGCGCCCATCTGTCCCAAGGTTGGAAGAAAGTATCCAGTGAAGCCATTTGATGGAACATAAGTTAAAGGGATTCCTTCGGCCTCAATCGCTCTCCTGGTCTTAGCTTTCATGCCAAAAAGGGTCGCTGCTGGCTCAACCGCATTGGCATGGTCCACATCAGTACCAAATTCAGAAGGAAGGAACCTCTACAGAATTTACGAACATCTCTAAAAAGATTCCCAAACAAAGGAACACAAGCTAATGTAATGTATTATCCGGATGATATTGGAAAATATATTTATATCAATTTTGGATAGTATGCGTGCAAATATACAGTTTTGCTTTCAGAAGGTTTTCTTAGTGTATCCATCTCTATTTTTTGACATATTTACAGTACAAAATGAACCTGTTAGGAATGATTCACAGGAGCGACAAAATGAATAATATATATACCGAATATGGATTTCCAAAGCTTAATAGCATTATAAACACCACCTTCTATAATACAAGAAGGTAAACAGCATTTCCATCTTTTTTCAATGACGATATTTTCAAAAACTATTAACTATTGTCACTTGCCTTAATATTTCTGGCTTCTTTGATTGCTGCTATGATCTTAACCTGATCGGCGAGCTGCACTCCTCCCACTGCCGAGATCACAACCTCAACTTGCTTGATTGTCGTCACTAAGCTCTTGTGATCATAAATATCTCCCTGCAAAGTTGAATAGAACACAAATCTAATGTGAGATTATGCCACCGGGTGGTTGAAATAGAGCAAGAAGTATTACTTTCCAAAAATGTATTCAGTGTCATACATAAACTATCGAAACTCCTGAGCTCTTGAAGCTATTGATGAGCTTCGACTTCTCGGCATCAGATGCCGTGCTCTCTCTAATTAATACATAAGTGGGGTGACCAGCTTTTGCACTCGCCACCACCAGGTGCTTGCCAATGTACCACCAATGACCAAAATCTTGCTTTCCTCTGCCATTTTTATCACACTTTCTAAGGCACAAGAAATATAGAAAGAAGATGAAAATTTGACCTTGCAGGCTTGGAGGATTTTTCTAGTAGTTGTAGGCTAATTGAACAGATTCAGAGGAGCTTAAATAAGGAGAATTTGAAGGTATGATCCATCACAAAAGCCCCATCTAACTTATTGTCCTGGTTCAAGCCTTATCTCTCCAATTCTGCACTTGCATATTCTATTGTCAGGCCCCTATGATTTTAAGTTTTGACCATGCCTAAGTCTATCTTTATTGACCAATTAATGAACGCAATCCTAGAAAAAATAACCTATCAATCCTCTTTAGATGAATAATTTATATTTTCTGTCAAATTATGCATTCTCTATCTGCTTGAGTATCTATACAGTGATGCAGATAGAACTTTCATCAGCCCAAGTTTTTGTTTGATCCCACAAGAATCTCCTCTTCTTTAGAAATGAACCCACCTGTCTTATCAATTATTTCAGGAAGCTTAGAAATAGAAGGCTGTTTGAATGTCACTGTTTTGAAAGTGTCAAAGATTGTTGTTTTAACATGGTCCCGATTTCCTGGGCAAGTAACTTCACTCGTTCGCACCCCTACTGAACTGATTATATACACTGATTCGAACTTCACTAGTTGAGATGTACAGATGCGCAAGCCAACCATTAGGCAACTAATGGCTTATAGATTAAGATGTGATTGATCAGTCAATGAGGACTTCCCAACCTAACCCGCCAAAACTTTGATTAATCAATTTAACTAGAATTTACACTGTAGTGGTCAAATCCTGAGATAAAGCAGAGGCAGTGGCGCTGGAAGGAAAAATCCAGCATCAGAATTTACAATGCCTGAAGGGAGGTCTTCAGAACTATCATCAACAACCAATCGAGTAGCGCCTTTTGACAAGTTCCAGGATATCATCGTGAGGGCAGTGCCCCGCCTGAAGGTTGACCAAGGATGTTTGGGTAGAACTCCTCGGAATGAATGGCCTTGGTGGGACTGACCCATGGATCAAGATTGCCTAAATTAACAGCAGCGGATACGAGAGTTTGCTCAAGATGCTGTCCAGGGTATATCTGCTCCTGTTCATCATGATCTGCAACATTAATCTGCACCCATATATATATGTTCACTCCAGCATAAACTGAAAATACGCATGAAAAACAGGAAAACCCGGATAACGATGATTATCATGGAACCAATCAAGTCAAAGGGAAATCATATGGAGTCAGTTGAAGAATTCATGACCATATTGCTACCTTATGAAGAGAACATGGATTTGTACCTGTAGTAAACTTCTCCAGCATTGGGGTCCGCTGCTGGCATAGTTATTGACTCAATAAGATAGTCATCTACATTTTGAGGATTCTGTGAACCTGGAGAAAAGAAAAACTGATTCATGTGGGCGCCATAGCATAATTAGCATTGCACAAGTAGAGTCTAGGAGTGAAAAAAAAGAAATTATTTATTTGAAATGAGAAGCCTGAGTCATTCTAGACACCCTCAGAGGCCTTGACCCAGTTGTTGCGACAAGCCTGCCTCGGCAGGGTAAGCCCTAAGAATTTGTTCATCAGATCGGGGCAGGGTGAGTGAACCATTTAGGAAATTTGACACTGGTAAGTCGACACAGCTCATCTGCATTCCGGTTCACTTTGCTCATAAAATTTTAATGTCCTTTCTGGAGTTTTTAACCACCATGGTCTCAGGCAAAGAGGCCTGACATGACCAGGAGCAATCCCAATCTGCTCCTTTCAGAACTCAGCAGCACCAACCCATTAGGACTCTTTGGGTTAGCCCGGAGTCAAAAACCCGAGGTACTTGAAGTACAGTTATAATTTGCCAACATAACTAAAGTCAGCCCACAAAAATTATCAGAAAACACCAGTCAAGTTCAGCCTTTGAGTTTTTCTTAAGAATTTGGGAAAGAGTGCCCCAGAGGCACTTAGAAACAATTTAAACACTGCTAGTTTTGTAACTTAATCTGTGCTTTGAAAATCGAAACTTTCTTATCTAAGCATGCATAACAAGTATCGTGGTCACTCGTTAACACGACTCTTTTTTATAAATTACAAATGGGTTGATCTATGCGTAAAGAAGATAACATAAGGGAGTCTTTCTTAATTGATCAAGTTATGAAGTTGAAGTAACGAAGATTCTGTAGTTAGCTTTAATCAGGCATTTTGTTTTGTTGGCTTCTGCAGCCTGAACAGAACCTAAAACTGGGATTTATGACATCAACTTGCCTGAAACAATTAGCCCATTCCAAACTTTTTCTAATTCTCTCCATTTCCTTTTCGTTTGAATTTTAAAACCCAAAGCCTATGTCTGAAGATCAAGTCTAGGACTCACATTTCCCTTTACTGGGATGTAATGTTACCTCTCAGATATATGGTTCTAAGCGATTCAAATCTTTGTGAGAATGAAGATTGAGCGAGAGAAGAACACACTCTTCAAGACAGATTTGATCCGAGTCGATTGCTTTGCTTGCCAGAACAAAAAAACCCAAGGAATATCCGCTGAAAATTTTCCTTCAGTGGCTTCAAGACTACCTACTGCAAGACAGTTTCTTTGTTGGATATTTCAACAGATTTAAAATATTTGAAAGTAATGTTTTTTTTTATAGAAATTATGATAGCTGTGAAAGCCATTATTGGTAACATTTTATAACGGTTTTGTAACGGTCTTGACTGCAATCAATTTGTAGAGAGAGAGAGAGGGTCCTAATTGAAAGAATCAGAGCTAACTGAAGCAAGAAAGATGTGTCATTCCACGTCAACACATTAACGGAAAAATATGACAGGAAATTTACAAAGGGTAAATGTGGCACACAAAAAGTAAGTCGGAGTGAATATGGCATGGGTGAACCATGATATTAACCTTCCGACCAAAAAAAAAAAAAAAACCCATGATATTAACCCTATTATTAAAGTTTGCAGTGGCCCTCTTTTGTTATAACCGTGACCCCTCCAAAGAACTAGGTAACCTGCTTTCTTTTTCTTTTTCTTTTTCTTTTTTTTTTTCCTCTTATCAAAGTTAGGCAAGAGGATGCAGTTTTAGAACCGGAGAAGACTGATTTAACGATCAGTGAGGTTAAAAAACGTGTCACCTCAAGATGGAGATGGTTGACATAACATAGTCCTGCTTAATGCAGTGGAAGAACTGCATTAGTCCCTGACCCGACAATAGTCTATGCCTGCAATGAGTATAGTCAATACCTGATAATTCGTTAGCGCTGCCACGAGTCCTGCCGATTCAACCAACTTATACATTGCATGAAAAGGCCGGCAAGAGCAGAGCAACCTTCTGATGGTTTTTTTTCATTTTTCAAAAGTCGAGCATCCAGAAACTGTTAGTTCATTCATTCTGCTGTACTTTTACTGCCCAAACCCTCTAAGGCACTTTCTCTAATCATCGAACGACATAAGACAAGTTGAAAAGGAGGACCCACCAGTATCAATTCAGGAATGGTTCTGGTGCGTGGATGCACGAAGTCATTATAACAATGCATGGAAAGTTTTTCGGTACACATGAGTTGAGACTGGTTTGCGATCCAGACATATAGCAAGGGACAATTACACAGGAGGTAACTAGGCAAAGAAACTGAGGTACTCATCCACCGTTGTGTATTTCACTTCTGGATAAAGTTCTGAAGCCTCTGCTCCGATCGAAGCATCTATCTCATAGTTTGCGGTATCTCCCTTCACAAAGATTGAGTGGCTTATGGCCACAAAGATGTTGATGGGGAATGGAGACTCTGCATCAGTCAAAAGTGGGGAAAAGAAGAGAATAGATATTGAGCATTAACCAAGAAACCATCAAACGAAAGCTGACGTCTATTTGTGTGTTTCCTATTTATGTGGTTTCCACGTATCGACTAACCTTTGATCTTTTGGAGGAGTTCATCTTCCAACAGATATGTCTTCTCCAGGGTCGTCCCGATCTTCCTCTCCCAAAGGGAAACAATCTCGCTGAAGCTCAGAACATTCGCGGGGGGTCTCATGTAGAGGATCTTGTTCAGAGTTCTGGGGTCATCCACTGCCTTGATAGTGTATGTGGCGATATCTTCCTCCCTGACAAAAACAACTGACAAATAGAACAGGGAACACAGATTAAGCAGGCACTTACTGAAAGCCAGCTATGATTGACCAATCATAGAGCTTACATGAGACCAAGGGCTACCAAATTAGGTTCCTTGTTCGTGTGAAGACATTGCTTATGGTCGACAAGATACAATCAGACAGCTACTTCCGAAAAACAAATCTGGATCAATAGCATTTTCACACTGCAGGAAACATCTAATGTGCATTCTAAACTATGACAGGTTAAATCTATTAGACGCATTTCAAGTAAACATCCCTCTGAAATCTGCTAGATCTACGCTGCTCAGAAGCTCAATGGCTTCACACTAAGAGATCACCAATAGCGAACCTAAATCCACTAGACCCACCTTCACTCAGAAAGTTTAAGCTAATGAGTTATTGGCCACTAGAATTATTAATTGCTCCACACCACACAAAGTCTCCTGAGATGTGAATGATTATGCCTGAGGATCCTTAGGGTCCTCTGGGAATGTGAATGTACTTAATCACAACAATGCGAGGAACAAAACAGAGACCTGGCCTTCAAAACAATTACCTTTTGGACTCCCGTCACCTATGATTGTGATTTTGTCCCTCGGGGGAGCTTTAGCACCCATCTGTCCCAAGGTCGCAAGAAAGTGCCCAGCAAAGCCATTGGATGCAACATAAGTGAAAGGGATTCCTTCGGCCTCGATCGCTCTCCTGATCTTAGCTTTGACCCCAAAAAGGCTTGCTGCTGGCTCGACTGCATTGTTACGGTCCACATCGGCTCCAAATTCAGAAGGAAGGAACCTCTGCAAAATTCATGAATATCTCTAAAAAGAGTTCCAGACAATGGAACAGAAGCTACTGTAAGATTGTACTTTCAGAAGCTTCTGTCACTGTATGCATCTCTATGTTCCGACATTTTCACAATGCAAAATGAACACTTGGGAATGATTCATGGGAAACATTGCGACAGAATGGACAGTTCAAGATGTTGAATAGAGTTTCCGAGAGCATTATAAACATCACCTTCCATAATACAGGAAGGTCAAGAGCAATTCTATTTTTTTCGATGAGAATAATTTCAAAGCTTTCAAATACTGTGACTTGCCTTAATGTTTCCGGCTTCTTTGATTGCTGCAATGATCTTAACCTGGTCGGCGATCTGTGCTTTTGCCACTGCTGAGATCACCACGTCAACTTGCTTGATTGCTGTCACTAAGCTCTTGTGATCATAGATATCTCCCTGAAAAGTCAGATAGAACAGACATCTAATGCGAGATTATTCCACCAGGTGGTTGAAATACAATTAGTAGTATTACTTTCTGAAAATGTTCTACGAGTCATACATAAACTATTGAAACCCCTGAGCTCCTGAAGCTTTTGATGAGCTTCGACTTCTCGACATCAGATGCCGTCCTCTCTCTAACCAATGCATAAGTGGGGTGACCCATTTTTGCACTTGCCTCGACCAGGTACTTGCCAATGTATCCAGTCCCTCCAATGACCAAAATTCTGCTCTTCTCCGCCATTTTTTCACACTTTCTCAAGGCACAAGAATTAAAGAAAGAAGATGAAAACTTGACCTTGAAGGCTTGGCTTTTTTCCCCGTAGATGTTGGCTAATGGACCAGATTGAGTGGATCTTAAATTAGGAAAATTTGATATTATTATTTGTTGCATTATAGTTTACCGAGGCAACTTGATTGTCACGTGCTGCAGGTCGCTTTCCCCCACCGGTTATTCCAAGATTTCAGAGGTCAATTCTAAAATCATAAACTTCTCCATCAGACATTAGTTAGCATCTCCATGTCACTCTGCAGCTAATTCCACTAATCACCTTACTTAGCATCTCTATGTCCCTTCTTATATTGTACAAGAAGGTTCTTAATAGGATCAGCAGATTCTTGTATCAGGACAAAAGAAAGAGGGAAAAGAAATGGTACAAAACCAAATCTCGGTATGTGCACATTGCAAAACCATCGGATGCAATAAATTTGCTATTCATCTGACACAGTCCAACCTTTTTTTATGTTTTTTTCCTTGATGTCGATAATTTTGTTTTTGTATGTTCCGGGAACAGAATGTAGCAGATTTCAACTCCAAACCCAGACCTAATTCGAACGTATGATCCATCCGCAGAACCCCATCCAACCTATTGTCCATGTTCAAGCCTTGTTCCTCCATCTTTGCATTTGCATATTCTAATGTCAGGCCTCTAGATCATTTAGTGTTGACCGTTCTGAAGTCATTCTTTAATGGCAAATCAATAAACGCAATCCTTGAAAACAAAAACTGTGGATCCTTTTTAGATGAATGTTGTCTTGAACCAACCTGTCGTTCAAATTACTGGAAGCTTTGAAAGGGAAGAAGCCTGCTTGAATGACACGTTTTAGGAGTGTCAGCGTACGGTTGCTGCTGTAACAAGTTCTCAATCAATGGAATATAAAATTCTTCCCGGGCAATTACCTACTTTCATCCCTCTGGATGCTCTTGTTTGGTGCTGACATGTAGGGGTGCATCAAATCAGGTCAATCCGACACGGTGCAAGGCTTAAGCTCAACTCCAAGTGCGAAACTCGACGTGAAATTGATGGAGTACTTTTTTTCCTGCTCGCACTCGACTTGATGCAAATACTCGACTTAATCAAGCCAGCCCTTACTTGAGCTCGACTGGGGTCAGCTCGATTTTAAGTGTGTGGGTATATATAAAGCGAGATATTCAATTAGGCTTGTGAGTCAATTGAGTGAAGCATCTTTAGACTCAAACTTGACTCAACAGGCTACTCGAACTCAATCGAGCTAAAAAAATCGAGCCAATCTCGAGCAAGTTATTAGTATAGAATAGGGATGGCAGGGAACGGGCTTGGGACGGCTTTTCTTGTCTCAGACCTGTCCAACTAACATTTGAGGATACTCATTCATTCTAGATATTGGCCACGTTACAGGTCAAACAAGCTGGTAGTTGAGATGTGCAGATGCACAAGGTAGCCGTTAGGCAACTAATTTCTTATAGACTTGACATGTGATTGATCAGAGTAAATGATAAGGACTTCCCAACCTAACCCGCCAAAACTTTTGATGCCTTTAAATGGAATTTACACTGCAGTAGCTGAATCCTCAATTACAAGGCAGAGCCAGTGGCGCTGGAAGGAAAAAATCCAAATCTGTATTTACAACTCCGGAAGGGAGGTCTTTGGAGCTATGGTTGGCAACCAATCGAGTAACGCATCGTTGACAAGTTCCGGCACTTCGTCGTGAGGGCAGTGGCCGGCCTGAAGGTTGACTAAGGATGTGTTTGGGTAGAACTCCTTGATACGAATGGCCTTGGTGGGACCGACCCACGGGTCTAGATCGCCCCAAATTAACAGCAGCGGGCACGAGAGTTTGCTCAAGATACTGTCCAGGGTATATCTGGTCTGATTCATCATGAACCGCGACATTAATCTGCACCGGCACATATTTCTTCACTTCAGCCAAAGTGGAAAATATCTAAATAAAAAAATGAAATGAAAATTGGGATGACAACGGATATCATAGATCCAAGCTGAGTTGAAGGGAAATCACATGGAGTAAGTCAGAAGAATTCATGACCATGTGACGACCTTATGTTAGATCACATTGAGGAAGAGAACATCAATTTGTACCTGTAGTAAACTTCTCCAGCATTGGGATCCGCTGCTGGCATAGTTATTGAATCGACAAGATAGTCATCTACATTTGAGGAATTAATGTAAACCTGGAGAAGCAGAAAAACAGATTCATGTGCAGCCACAGTGTAATTAGCATTGCACCAATAGTCTAAAAAAGAAAAACGTCACTAATTATTGGACATGAGGAGCTAGAGTCTTTCCAGACAAAATCAGAGGCCTTGACCCAGTAGTCATGATAAGCCTGCCTTGGCAGGGTAAGACCTAATATCTTGCTCATCAGATCAGGCCAGGTGGCTGAACCATTGAGGGAATTTTGAAACTCAATAGGTCTAGACAGCTCATCCTCATTCTGGTTCAGTAGGCTAAAAAAATTTTTATGTCCTTTCTGGAGTTTTATTCAACTGTCATCTGGCAAAGAGACCTGACATGACCAGAAGCAATCCCAATCCGCTCCTTTCAGGATTTGGAGGCACCAACCAATTGGGACACTTAAGCTTGGAAGTCAAAATCCTAAGGTACTTGAAGTAAAATTACAATATGGCAAGATAACTGAAGTAAGCCCCCACAAATAATCAGAATACACCAGTCAAGTTTAGCCTGTGAGTTTTTCTAATGGATATTGTTAAAGAGTGCATCAAAGGACTTGTTAAACGATTTAAATAACAAAAGGAAACACTTTTTAATGCCTTTTATTTCTGTATTACGTGTAATCAGTGTTTTGGGAATTGAAACTTCCCTATATAAGTATGCATAACAAATGTCTTGGGAGAATTGTCAACAAAACCTTGTTCTTACAAATTGCATAAGAGAAGATTTATGTATCAGAAAAGATAACATGAGGGAGTCTGTATTAATTAATTAAGATTATGAAATTGAACGCATGAAGATCCCATTAGCTCTATTCAGGCTTTTGTTGTTGGCTTCTGCAGCCTGAACAACACCTGAAACTAGAATTTATGACATTAACTTGCCTGAAACAATTAGTTCATTTCAATTTTTTTCCTATTCTCTCCATTTTATTTTTATTTTTTAAATTTAGATACCCCAAGCCATCTAATTATCAAGTCTAGATCTTGCATTAATCTTTGCTGGGACATAATACTGCCTCTCACATATATGGTCCTAAGCCATTCAAATCTTTGTGAGAATGGAGATTGAGCAAGAGAGCAACATACACTATTTAAGACAGATTTGATACGAGCTGGTTGCTTTGCTTGCCAGAACAGAAACCCGAGGAATATCCGCTGAAAAATCTCTTTCAGTGGCTTCACAACAACCTTCTGCAAGAAACTTTCTTCAGACTTCTTGGCTTTAGCGCTAGAGTCTCCAAACTGTCCAGCAGAGTTGAGCAGTACTACTCCAGCGACTTGCTCAGGCAATCCCCCAGCAGTTACTAAAGCAGTGAACCCTCCAAGGCTGTGCATTTACAAGAATTCACTATTATGTAAAAAGACAAGTTGTTGTGGAAGCTCAAAAAGAAGTTAGAATGTTTGGTGTCATAAAATAACTGCTGGGCGTACACACATAAGAACTGTATTAATTATGTAAAAAGAAAGGATCCAGTATTCATGATAATGAAGCCAACAAAGAATTAGAACATCAACTACAATTAAAAGAGCACGCCATTAATGCCCCAATTGATTTTTCAAACATTTCAATGTATACAAACTTTAATAATGGATTATGTCAATTCTAGAAACATGTTTAGTACACCATTTTCATTCAACATTTTTTCTATTCTTTTCACAAAGCTTTCTTTATAACAATGGCTCTTTTGTGGCCCTGTAATTATGGTTGAAAATTAGAAGATCAAGAAAACAGGAAATTTCCACCTTATTCCCAATCAATCTTGGTGGGAAAATGCAGAAATCAATATTTTATAAATTTCAAGCATTCAAGGAAACCATTATAATTTTCAGAAAATAATGGCAGGCGATTCATTTTATTCTTAAATAACCCACAAATGGGTAAGGCTGACTTCTGGTAGTGATCTTCTGTCCATGTTCAACAGTATAACCCTTTTATCTCATATACATGAGCATTAGCTTTGAGACCCAATGCATCATAGCAGTTCATTCATCCTATTGTCATTGATACCAACATCCAGAGGTAATAAACACATGAGATTAGCAGGAGTATACAAATCAAATTATCCTCTGTCAAAACGACATTAATTATTTAGTCATAGGAAAAGCAACAGACCGGCAAACTCTTACTTATCTGAATTCAAATGTTCCTTTGGCCAAAAGCAGAGGGGTTTCAATTACCACAATCTACAATACCTGTTGCCAACTAGAACTGCAGGCTCCTTCACTATCTCCTTCAGGAAATCAACAACTTGATCCTTCCATATCATCGCATCATATTCAACCAGTGCTTTCTCACTCCATCCAAATCCCAGTAAGTCTACAGCATAGACTTTGTAGCTCTTAGCCAATTCAGGAATGTTATACCTGCATATATGCAGGCAGAAAATCCACACATTCTCAAATGAGCAAGTGAAAACTTTAGTCCTAATATAGCAACAGAAATAGCCAACTAAGAGCAAATGTTGTGAGTATAGTAAAGCCTAATTTTGTAGGCATCATGATATCAGATAGTTACTTGGCAGAATATTGTAGTTTGATTATGTTAAAAAGAACCCTTTTAGACAGGCTTGGCACTCTGAGAGGTCCCAAGTGGGTTGACAGACACTTCTGACAACTGAAAAAAAGACCAAAGCAAGGCCATTCAAGTGGTTATGTGACCTTTCTCATCTGCTGCATAATGCTCCTGATCCACTCTGAAACAATGTGAAAAAGAAAATCTACTGCTAACGCATCACATCCAGCAAGATGTGAAACTACTCTTCTTCTCTGACAAGTTATGTCCTAAGTCCCTAACAAAATTATTGTTCACTGGAGATAGACCTGATTCTTTGCAGGAGATTCAAACTGCTCAAACCAAGGAAATATGTTCAAAGAGTTTCCTAGCTATCATTATTTCTATTTCACTAGCAACAAAGCTCACCCTATCAGACTTCCTTCACCCAGTTCTCTAGAAGAACTCATGGATTAACATTGTATTTAAGAAACTCCAATTCCTACAACATTTTACATGTTGCCGACCCCTCTCTTTTCTCAGCAGCAGTCATAACAAAAACTGCACTATCGTAGCTAACTATCAACCAGTATTTCCCATTTCCTCGTGCAAAGTAAGTTCATACAGCCATGTTAAAACAGGTGAATCACAGAAGATAAAGTCGAGTTACAAACCTCCAATGATATGCTGACGCACCAAACCCATGAATCAGAACAACCGGAAACCCCTCCCCCTGCACCACATAATGTATTTTATGACCCCGCCATGTCCAGTAGTTGTATCCTTCTGGTTTAAAAGGTAGCCTATCCGCTCCTACAGAATAGATAAACAATGCAACCACCTTTGAGCACATACTTTTTGAAATTCCTAGTGCACCAACAAAAAGGAAAAGTCCAAATAACAACAACATAGATCCCCCCCTTGGAGCTCTTCTTCGCAAGAACAGAAGCAGGTTCACAAACCAAGCTCGCAAATTCACCAAAAATTAACCCATCAAACAAACATATCTACATGAGCACTTCCGAGAATCAGAAAGAAGACGCTCCAACAATCTTAAAGAATTAGAAGCGGGCTTCGCCACCAGAGTCACGTGAATTTAGTTAAATTCTATAAATTAAGCTAAAAAAACTTATTAACTCAATGACATGTAGCTAAAATGACCGACCTTTGACGGGCTCAGTCAATAGGGACGACCCAGCCATCGCAACACCCGACGCCACGATTCCTCTGAACGTAAAGCTCCTCCTACCCAAGTGACATCTGCCTCCTTCAAGCGAAAACAGAAGAAAGGTAAACCGAGATACGTAAGACACGAGCGCACACAAAGCTAAAACTCTTGCTAACTAAAAATTCACAGCAGATTCAGAGGAAGACCCAAGCTTACTCTGCTCGTGAACTCTCGAGGGCAGCAACGACCTTCGACGACTCGGGTTGACGAAGCCGGTTCTTGCGGAAGGGAGCACGGCAAATGAAGAAGACATGGAAATCTTCTGTATGTATGCGAAACCCGGAAATGGGAAGAGTCTTCAGGTGTAACGGGAGCTCAAGAAGGTCTACCACGTCGAGAAATTGGTACGCTTTCGAACTTGGCATTGCTTGGAGAAGAAGAACCGAAGCCATTTGGGATTTTTTTTGGGTCTTGGCTCGTGCCTTGCGAGAGGGGTCTGCGTGCGTGTGGTGAGAGTAGCTCCTGGAGTTGTGGCCGACTCCGAGCCATTTGATGATTTCTCCAGAGAAAGCTTTGCAGCGCGAGGAGTGACGGGAAAATTTCCGTAGTGGGATAATGACAATCGAAAATTTAAAATAAAGATATAAAGTACCCAATAAAGGATTTAAAATATCCTCATTTTCTCAAAATAAAAAGACGAAATAAATTTTATTTCAATTAAGGACATGAAGTAGATATATCAATTTTATAAAAATATTTGATTTTCTAGTTGGTCAAGAATATTGTTGTCACTTATCTTTTTTAATTTTTTTCTCTTTCCTCTTTTTTCTTCATCGGTGACTAGTCTCAAGCGATAACGAATCACCAGCAATGCCCAAAGAGACCTAGACGAGGGTCACCCTCGTCCGATTTAGCAAGGGTCATCTTTGCCAACCATAGGCGAGGGTCGACCTTGCTTGAGTGAGGCAACCCTCTCTCAAAACCCACAAGAGAGGCTAGCCTCACCAAATCTAGGTGAGGGTTGCCTCATCCACAGCCAGTGAGGGCCTAGGCAGGGCAACCCTGGCCAAGCTCTCACAGGTGCTTGTCAAAAAGAAATAAAAGAAAAGAAAAAATAAATTTAAAATTTAAATTGTCTCTTGATGAAAACACTCTTAATCGACTGGAAATTCCTACTGACCAATGAAGTCAAGTTCTTATTTGAAACTTTCATGATTACTCCATGCCTTTATTTGAGATTAACATGATCATTTCATATCCCTATTTGACATAAAGTTCATTTTAGACCCTTAATTAAAAAATTTTCCTAATATTATTGAGTTTGTGCAAATGGAGCTTTAAATCTTAATTACAATAAAAAGTAAAAAGAAAACAAGAATTACAAATCTTACCAAAACCAAAATCTTAAATTTATGGAAAAAAAAAGTCACAAGAAATTCTTAATTATGCGCACTATGACAATTTATCTTGAATTTTTTTTTGTAACATCAAAAACTCCAAATTATATCCACTGTAATACATTTAGGACTTTGTTAGTTTATTTCAACGCAAATTTCATGATAAAAGAAAATATTTTTTATAATTTTCGAGAAAAATAGCTATTTTCCATTTTTTTGGTGTTTTGTTTTTGTCGAAATATGTTTGATGGTTTAGGGAGATTTCTTGTTATAAGAAGAACTCATTGTCCACCAATCGGAGCTTGTTGTTTCCGGCCAATGAAAAATGGATCCTGTGGATTGTTTAGTTTTTTGTCATCTAGACACTAAAATGTCATAAAATAATTTCTTGAATGACTCTTTTTCAAACAAAATGACCTTTTATTTTAAACTTATGATATTTGGTTTAGGTATTAAATACATAAAGTAGAAGGACCAAATATTAAGGCCTAATACCCTTCAAAACCCCCAACTCCAGCTCCTTGTCTTATAAAAAATGACAAACTTTAGAAATAATCCCAATTCTACTCAAATCTTTTCTGCTCATAAATAATCACCTTCTATTTACATCCCATATTTATCCCATTAACCCTCCATCCAAAATCGTTTTAGTGATCTTACATGACATTTCCACATCATTTTCCCCCAAATTTCAAATCCGAAAGACTTATTTCAAATATGAATTTCCAAGTCAACTAAAATGATTTGTCATTGGATATAAAATCTAGGTAAAAATTAGAGCAAATAGGGTTGAGTTTCTTAAATTGCTCTTACTCTTAAGAGAGTCCCTCTTCCATTTCACTCAATCAACCTTCAATCTCTCATGTTCGAAAGTCTCTCAATCGGAGAGCTTGTGCTTGCAACGCTCAAATAGCTTGCAAACCAAGATAATTTTGAACATAAGGTTAAGAGACATATTTATGACTCCAATGAAAGTTGGTGGTTAAAATTGGTGAAATATAAGGATGAGACACGCACAAAGGAAGAAGAGTTGTTTGCTTAAGTAGTTTTTAACTAACACCCCTTTACATAGGCTTTACACCATAAGGTATCTTTCACAACCACTAACTTCATATGTGCAGCAACAACCCCATTGAATAGAAGTATTGTTCAACAAACTGTTAACATGTGAAAAACAAGTTAAAATGGAAATTGACTCATTCAACATTCTCTCCGTTGAACTAATGTTACAAACAATCAATTTAAAGGACCCTCCCTCAATTTGGAATATCCAACAAGCAAACACTAGGGAGCTTTCTCAACTTTTAAAACATGGGCAACTTTAGAGGCTTGGTGAATAACCACTTGATCTTCTCTTGTGTAGAAAACTAGCATAATTACTTAATCATTTGTAAGATCCCTTAAGAAGTGATACTTCAAAATCTATATGCTTGCTCCTCCCATGTAGAATTGGATTTTTGGAGAGTTTGATGGCTAAATTGTTGTCACAACAAATTGTAGTTGCTTCTTTCTGTTTGAACTAAGTTCTTCAAGAATCTTCTACAACCATATAGCTCGACAAGCACATGAAGTTGCAGCTAAAATTTTGCTTCAGTTGTTGATAAAGTGACAATTGATTGCTTCTTTGAAGACCATGAAACCGCCCCTAAACCAAGCATGAAGACATACTTTGAAGTACTTCTTCTATCATCAACATCTCTAGCATAATCGCTATCTGTAAATCCAAACAAATCTAACATTACCCCTTTTTTATAAAATAGCCCAAAATTCTTAGTCCCTTGCAAATAGTGAAAAATCCTTTTTGAAGTTTCTAGATGTAACTTTGTTGGGCGCTCCATATACCTACTTATAAGGCTCACGGCATATGTGATATCTAGTCTTGTCCCCGTCGAATACATTAGGCTTCCAATAATTTGCTTGTACAATGCTATCTACCTTGCTTCCATCAGGATCCTTCAAGAGCTTCAATCCAAATTCAATTGGAGTATACATAGGGTTGTAATTCTTCATTTGAAATCTATCCAAAATCTCTTGAACTTACTTCTTTTGGTACATAAATATTCCAGTTGCAAATTGAATCGGTTCTATGCACAAAAAATAATGCATCAATCTAAGATCACTCATTTCAAATTCATCCATCATAGACTTCTTGAATTTGACAAACATGACACTATCATTCCTAGTAAAAATATGATCATATACACATAAGCATATAAGAAGCAACTTTCCACCATCACCAATCTTAATAAAGAGTGTATACTTATATGGACATTTCCTAAATCCTTCCTTCAAAAAATAGGTATCAATACAACTATACGGAGCTCGAAGAGCTTATTTTAATCCATATAGTGCCTTTTTCAATCTATAAACTTCATGTTTACTGCCAAGCTTCACGTAACTGGAAGGTTGATCAGCAAACTTTTTTTGGAGGTCACCATGCAAGGATGCACAAAGAAAGAAGAGCTGCTCAAGTATTTATTAAATCGGCACTATAGCCTTTGTATAGACTTTACATCAATAGGTAATTACCACAATCAACTAACTTAACACGTGCAGCAACAACCCCGTAGAGTGGGAGTACAGCTCGACAATGGACAATTAACACGTGAAAAATAAGTTAAAAAGGAAATTGACTCGTTGAAACCATCATTCGAGATTGTACCTAAAGTCGTGGGTCCTAATTTTAATTTCAAAATTGAATAGGGGGAAACCGCCACATGACTAGTTTTTGTGTTTTCCTATGGAAAAGGAGAGAGTTTAGTTTCTTCCTATCTGAAAATGGAGTGAAGAATTTGCTCACGTTTTCGCCGCCGCCGCCGCGGCGATCTGAAATCCTCCTGAAACTCTTGCATTTCTCCAGCCCTTCTTCTGACCCGTTCTCTCCAATGGAAGTTCCCGTCAGGAAATTGGGTTCCTCCGCCCTCCACCGCCGCCTCCTCCTCCTCCGCCGCCAACCTCCGCAGACCATCCACCCTCCGTTCCCATTCCTCCCCCGCCGCCGCCCCATCGCCGGGTGGAGCCGCTCCTTCCCCGTCGCCTGCGCCCACCCTCGGCCTCCCTCGCCGAGCTCGAATTCCCTCAACCTCCCTTCGTCTCTCTCCTCCCTCCACCGCTCGTCCAATCCCGTAGTACCCCCGAGCGCGAACGGCGGCCCGTCCACGAACGCGCGCGACGGTTCATCCTTCGCCTGGAGCCGAGCTCCGGCGACCTCCGACGGCGCGAGGGGCGGGGTCCGCGGCGACGGGGGCCCCGCCGTGACCGTGGTCCTGTTGGGATGGCTCGGAGCGAAGCAGAAGCACCTGAGGAGGTACGTGGGGTGGTACAACTCCAAGGGGTTCCACGCGGTCACGTTCCTCGTCGGCGTCAGGGAGATGCTGTCGCTCGATTTGGCTCGCGGCGTCGAGGGCCGGATCGAGGAGCTGGCGAATGAACTGATCGCTTGGGTTTCGGAGAGGGAGGACGACGGCAGAGAGCGTTGTTTGCTCATCCACACCTTCAGCAACACCGGGTGGTTTGTGTAGGTTGATGAATTCTAATTTCTTTCGTTAACCGATCGGTTGATTTTCCTGAGCTTTTGATTTTTAGGATTAAGAATGTCTTCATGGGTTAAATAATTGTTAGAATCTTGGATTGGTCAGGTATGGTAGGATACTGGAGAGGATGCATTGTAGGCAGGATTTGATTGAGAAAATCAAAGGCTGTGTTGTTGATTCTGGGGCAGCCGAACCATTCAATCCAAAGGTGAATTAAGTAACGTTATGCTCTCTCGATTGCCATTTCTCTTCTGTTGATTATCTACATTGGAATGATAAGTGCAAGATCTTTCATCCGGTTCATGTGAGAGTTTGCCATTTAACCCTTTACTTGGTTTCTGTTTCTGTTTCGGTTATTCATTGATGCTATTCTATGATGGAATTCATAGCATGATTCAGTGCAGAGCTGTAGGGATTATTGCTGTGTGAAATTGTTCTAGTGGAAGTGTTCCAAGGTAGCTTTGTGTTTACAACAAGGTGTCATTAAGTTGCGAGTTTTATATCCTCCCTCATTTTGAAACTCTAGTTGTTCTGTATTTGACAATGCCATGAACAACAGCAGTCTATATAAAGGCAGAAATTTATGCTCTTTTAGTAGCAAATTTCAGGTTTAAGTTTCAACTTATCGCACTGTAGCTCTTTTAAGTAACGCGACCTTCAAGTTAGCTTTATCAATACACTTCGCTTGTCAAAGTTATTGACAGTGACTATTCTGTGGGGAAAATCAGATGCTAAATAGGCATGACTATCAAAAATTCATTTTGTCGCGAAGCCAAAAGAGCGTGAGAGGAAATCATTACTTCTCAGATCCTTGAATATAACTCTCCTTCTGTTGGAGGAGGAGCAAGATTTAGACTTGTTAGGAAGATTGAGACTTGGCAAAGCTGCTTCATCCTCACAAGCCAAGTATGCAGCTAGTTTTATTAGAAACATACCAGTGAACTTCTGTATGGCTCAGTATTTAGGTAGACGAGAATCATTAACCTAATTCTAAGTGCGTGGGGAACATATTATGTGGCTGGTAGTGAATAATGGCCTCTAGTGAGTCCTGAAGGAAGTTTGTGCACAGATAATAGGTGAGGAAAATCGCCTTTGCAGCTAAAATGGTATGATGCATGCACAGAATCATGATTTTATATGATTTTAAGCCTTGCTCAACCAACAGGAGTCAATGTTATGTAATAATATTGATCTCCATAGCATAGCAAGCTTTATGTAGACTTCAATGCCTTTTAACCATGTTTACTGACTGACTAATATTGTTGTCATGCCACATGGCGGTGTATTAATCCATGACTAGGCCATCAGGTATATTGACTTGGTTGGATGATATAATAAGCATTGTCTTGCATTTGATTTTGAAGTATATTAACTCTTCGATGAGTCAATTTAACCTCAAGAGACTCATTACTTGTTTGTAGGAACGGACTTATATATACCACGGCTGGGGCTCTTGCCCTGCTCAGTAAATGTTGAATCAATTCAGGGTCTTTAAGTGTAGCTAAATAAATTTAGGTACACAAATAAGTTTTCTCCCAATTATACCCCTGAAAAATTTTATAGGTAAGCAAAGATTGAATATTTTCATTTCAGATTGCCCTCACAAATAAACCAAACTTAATATACGATTTTGAAGACTATGAGTTTGTACTTGCTTTAGATAAATATAAACTGCACTGTGCTTATTTTTATTGGACTTTGAAGCTTTAAAATACTACTTTAGTGACTAAAATAAATACACTTGATTTGATTGTAAATTGTAACTGTTCATCAATTTCTGCTCCTGATAAAGAAATTTTATTGATCTGTTCCCGGTGATTAAGCCAAAATTTCATGGTTGGACTTCTTTCCACCTTGGCAGGTTTGGGCTGCCGGATTCTCCACTGCTCTGGTGAAAAAAAGTAACTCTTCAGTTGAGGTAAAAGATATATCAAACAAACAAGAAGATGAGGGCATAGTTGAAACAGCACTCCTTTCAGCTTTGGAATGGTTTTTCTCTGCTGCTCTGAAGTTGCCTGATGTGGAGAGGTAATTGCAATATGAGCTTCCCCATCCATTTGTTATAAAGAGATTAGAGTCTTCACCTAATTATCAAATTTAATGGTCATATGCTTCTATTTTTGTAGGAGGCTTACAAAAAGTGTCTCTATCCTTTCCGAAGCACAGCCATCTTGTCCACAACTCTACCTCTATAGTACAGCTGATAATGTAATACCATATGAATCCGTGGAGTCGTTTATGGAAACTCAGAGGAGGATGGGAAGAAAAGTTTCATCTTTTAACTTTGGATCATCCCCTCACGTGGACCACTATAGGGCATTTCCTGATCTATACATGTCACAGCTCGATAATTTCATTAAAGAATATTTTGCTGCAGCTAAGAAGTAAATACCTGCAAACAATGATGAGACCTGCGACATTGATCAATCTTCACACTCCTCGTGCTGTTTGACTAACCATTTTATCTTTGGTGCTTGTCCCATTTCTGGTTAGTCATTGTTCTGCACTTTTACATACTGCAACTCACAAAGGATAAACTGGGTTTGACAATCTGGAAAGGTTTCCTTATATTCTGTCCCCTGATGACTAGTGACAATCCAAGAAATGTGAAATGTGTACGGATGTTCCGATTAAATCTTTTGACATAGCCTATGTGGAGCCATGACTTCATCGTGTTGACTATGATCATTTTCAATTGAGCTTCTGCTAGTGAATGGGATCATCAAGCCATGCAGACAGTCTGGAGCACTTCTTCCTCACGGCAGTGTTTCATGAAGGGTCAGCAGGCTGGATTGAATTTGAAGTAACTAGAAAGGTGGTGAAAAAGAGAGCGACGTAAGCGCACGAAATGAGAATTTGTCAGCTGGAAATGTCACGATTTGCTGGGATATATAAGGCGATCTTTTGCTTGTGCTGCATCATCCTGTCGTGCGGTTACTCTCGGTAGAAAGACGGACGGCACTGGTCACCCCATTCTCGGGCTGCAGAAATGGCCATAGCAGTCTTGGCTAAGATAATGATACTGATTTTCATGGGGTCCGGTCGGGTGACCGATATGGCTATTTGCTATATAGTCGAAATTTTCTGTCGCCAAGACTGCAATGGCAAACAAAGGTTGTCTGTTTAAGAGTTTTTTTGGGAGGTACGGACCTCTGGAGTGCCAAAAGTTGGTACAAATGGATACTTAAGTACCAAAAGTTACAAAATGTACACTTAAGTGCCAAAATCGGAGCAAAATGGATCACTTAAGTGCCAACGGTGAAAAATTCCGGCCAAATTGCAACGTGTCCATTTTCCGGCGACTTCATTTTTCGACGAAAGCATTTTTTTTTTTCAAAATAAAAATCCATGTGGCCTTTTTTTTGAAATAAAAAATCCACGTGGCAATTTTTTTAAAAAAATTATCCACGTCGGATTTTTTAAAAATTAAAATCGATTTTATTAAAAAAAAAAAGGGAGAAAGGGATTGGCGAGGGCTGTACAACCCTCGCCGCCGCCGCCCCACCTCGCCGGGAAGGGCCAGCGACGGTGGGCGAGGGTCGACCGGGGTCACCGGGCCCCGGTGACCCCGGTTGGCCCGCGGCGAGGGCCTGCGCACCCTCGCCCAGCTGGGCCAAGGGCCGTTGGCCACCTAGACTGGCGCGGGTCGCCAGATCTGGGCGAGGGCGCGCAAGCCCTCACCGCAGCCGCCGGGGGTCGCCGGCCAGTGGCCGAGGCCCGGCGACCCCGATCGACCCTCGCCCACCGTCGCCGGCCCTTCCCGGCAAGGTGGGGTGGCGACGGCGGCGGTGGCGAGGGCTGCCCTCGCCAATCCCCTCCTCCCCTTTTTTTTTTTTTTTTTTTTTTAATAAAAGCGATTTTATAATAATATATTTTTAATTATTTAATATTATTTAATTAATAATTTTTAAATCCACGTCAGCCCAAAACGACGTCGTTTTGGCTGATTTTTGGCCAATTCAATTTCCGGCAAGCCACGTAGGCAAGAAAATTAATAAAAAAATTGCCACGTAGGATTCCGGGGTTCGGCGACTTCAAGACTTAAGTGATCCATTTTTTTAAAAAAAAAGTGACACTTAAGTGTACCTTTTGTAACTTTTAGCACTTAAGTGTCCCTTTGTGCCAACTTTGACACTCCCACTGTACTTATGCCGTTTTTTGGGATTTCGCCCACGGTGGAATTCAAAATACCAGAACAAGATCTTCAAAAGGTCGAAAGAATAAATAACAGCCAAGTTGCACAAAAGTATGCTGTGCAAGAGTAGAGACATCTTGCTGAATTCTCTTCTTCTTTTTTATTGATCAGTCATATTTTATTCCTATTCTAATTCTTATTTTTAAATTATTGCCCTACCACATTATAGGATGTGAGTCGAAATTCACATATGAAATTAAATCGTTCCTAAAAAATAAGGATTTGAATTCATACCTTTTCCTTTTTATGTAAGAAGAGTGGCCACTTGGAAGTCTCTATTTATTGAAAATGAAGATGAAAAGTTATTGGGAAAATTTCAAAAAAGGACCCAAAGGGAGCCTATATTTTCAAATAAGGACCCAAAGTGACCGTTGTCTCAAATTATGATCCGAAGTGCCTAAACAAGTCTCAAATAAGAACCTCAAATCACTGGCCAACCAAATGTTCATTGGCTAACAAGTGTATGGCATTTCCGGTGGCCGGAATAAGGGCAATTTTGTCAAAAAGAATATTGATAGAAATTAACAAACCCTAAAAACAAAATCTCCAAACTCTTTACATTCTTACTTTTTCTTCTTATGCTCTTCATCTTCTTCGTTCTCTATCCTCTCTCACTTGGAGCGCCCAAATTTTTTGTTAATAGAGCACGAATTGAAGCATAACAAGAAAACTCCTACCTTCGTTTTTTCACATTTTCTTCCTCTCTTTTTTTTGTCTTCATTTTTTTCCAAAGAAGAAGACAAATCTCAAGTAAAGCCGCATCTTTGTTATTTAGACACTCATATGTAACTCGAGAACCTCGATTCTTCATCATCTTTTCCCAATCGAGAAATGGAGAACATCTCGATTCAAGGACCCACATCTCAGGCACAATTCGAATCTACTTCCACAGAGACGGAGAGAGCCAATGGGGTGCTGGCACGTCTATTTGCAACTCAGGGAGTTGGGAATCTTACTCCATTAATAAAGATTTTGGGTTCTCCGAGCAAGAGGGGACAAGGAACCTAGAAGATGAAGTGCAGAAGAAGACCATGAAGAAGAGTTTGGGGGTTTTATTTTTTTAGGATTTGTTAATTTTTATTAATATTATTTTTGACAAAATTGCCCTTATTCCGGCTATTGGAATTGCCACACGCTTGCCAGCCGACAAATATTTGGCTATCCGGCGATTTAAGGTCCTTATTTGAAACTGGTTTAGCTACTCGGGGTCCTCATTTGAGACAACGGCCACTTTGGGTCATTATTTGAGAAAATAGGTTTATTTCGAGTCCTTTTTTGAAATTTTCCCAAAGTTATTTGATATTGAATGAAAATTAATTAATAGATTTCATTGGTTTTACCAATTATATAATTGCAAGAATTATTGAAATTTTTTTACAATATAACTCTTAAGATTTATCTCTTTGTTGTATATTTCATTACTCAATTAATCAAGAAGTCATTCCTATATATAACATTGAGGGATTTTTACTTAAAACAATTAGTAAAGTCATGCATAGTTAGTGGGTACCAAACACATGCTAAGTAAAAAAATCGAAATATGATTTTTTTTTTCTTTGCTGTTGCTTTGACATTTTATAAATTATATATAAACATTGATTCGATTGATTAGTTAACCTTACTAAACTTAACTAATAATTTTTTGGTGATTCAATCTCGAATTTGTTCATCGAGGGAAGTCTCATATGATAAAGAACATAGTAGTGACCCTAACAAAAGTTATAATAAAAATAGAAATGGCTTACAAGATTTGCCATGACAATACTTCAATAAAGTACCGGTCTTTTTTTTATTGCTCAACATGATGATTAAAGTATACGAGTAATGAAGATAAGTTGGTCATTGCCAAGTTTAGATAAAATAATAATACCACGAACAATACCGATATATAAAGCAAAGGGGGCCTCCTACTTTTAAGGGATCTCGATCATTTTTCTCCCTACTAATTATATCCTTAAACACTTCATCTAAGCGAAGAAATGCATAATTCCATAATTTCATGGGAAAATTTCAAAAAAGGACCCAAAGAGAGCCTATTTTCTTAAATAAGGATCCTAAGTGGCCGTTGTCTCAAATGAATACCTAAAGTGGCTAAACCAGTTTCAAATAAGGATCTCAAATCGTTGGGCAGCCAAATTTTCGCCAGCCGACGAGTGTGTGGCATTTCTAGTGGCCGAAATAAGGACAATTTTGTCAAAAAAATTGATAGAAATTAACAAACTTTAAAAACAAAAGCCCCAAACTCTTCACGCTCTTTTTCTTCTACACTTCATCTTCTAGGCTCTTTGTCCCCTCTTACTCAGGGAACCCAAAATCTTTATTAATGGAGCAAGATCCTTGGCTCCTCGAATTTTAAAGGTATGTGCCAGCACCCCCCTCGCCTTCCCTTCTCTCTCTCCGTGGAAGTAAATTCGCATTGTGCCCAAGATGTGGGTCCTTGAGATCGAGATGTTTTGTATCTTTCGGTTGGGTCCGTGGAAGTGGATTCACATTCCACCTCACTCTCTCGACTCTCAGGGTTTCCTCTCTCACGATCCTCCGCGAAACTCCCATGACGGAATCGAGTGGCTGGGCTTGCCCGAAGATCTCTTTGCCCGGAGACAATGGAGACGATTCGCCACCGTCATTGTGGCTCGTTGCTGGCCGCGCCACTACTGCTTCTTCTCCTCGCAACAATACTAAGTTACATCATGGCGTTGCCGGCGGCGGCGAACTCAACTTCGCCGACCACAACAGGCTCTACAATGTGAATGAAGAAGAAGAAAACGTGAAAACGTGAAGAGTTTGGGGGTTTTGTTTTTATGATTTGTTAAATTCTATCAATTTTTTTGACAAAATTGCCCTTATTCTGGCTACTAGAAATGACACACGCCTGCCGGCTGGCGAACATTTGGCTGCTTAGCTATTTGAGGTCCTTATTTGAGACTGGTTTAGCCACTTCGAATTCTTATTTGAGACAATAGCCACTTTATATTTTTATTTGAGAAAATAGAGTCACTTTGGGTCCTTTTTTGAAATTTTCCAAAATTTCATTTATCTATCATATAATTCACAACTCCGTGTAATGTTCTCCATTGGCTGACGTCCCCTGCGCCCGCCATCACACGAATCCTCCCCGCTTAACTACCCCGCCATTACTCGCCGCCGTCCCCCCCTACCCTTCTCCCGGTCCACGCTATCCACCAAACCCATCTCTCTCTGCAACCTGTACTGCCCATATCTCCGACCAATCGTCGGCCAAGACGAGGTTTTTCCTTCTCAGCATTCCCTCCGACATCGACCTCCCCCGCTTCCCGCACCGCATCGACCCAGCTTTCGCGTTTTCCATGCAGTAGTCTGAGGGGAGTCGCTTTCCGCCGCCTCGTTCTGTCCCAGTTCCGTTTTTACCATTTTGCGCTCGCTTTCTCGCGCTCGAGGTGTTCGATGGAATGCCCCAGCCCAAGACCCATGATGGGTCTCGCGTCGTTTCAGTCCTGACGCGACGCTGATCGACTTCTCGTGTTCGATCCGGGAAGGTACAATCTTTTCGGCGGCTCACCTAATTCCCGAGGCTTGACCCCCACTCGGATTTGTGGCATCTTCTAGGCTTCCGCTTGCCCCCTCTTGTTTCTTTTTAATTAGGACGAATCTGAATCGTGTCCAGATTCAATGTACTTCGACGTCTCCGCCTCGTTCTTTCACTTTCCCTGTTGATCCGAGGAGGAATAAAAGACTGTAATTCGGTGCCTCTGCACAGGTTTGAGCTCTGATTCCGTTTGATCTGCTCGGTGAAATCATGGCGGTTTCGGAGAATTTACCGGCGAGCACGACGATTTCGCCGCCCGACTCCTACGGGGCTGTCGTCCTCGGGGGAACTTTCGATCGCCTGCACGACGGGCATCGCCGTTTTCTCAAGGTCGGTGCTTGTTCTCCATCTGGATGCGCATCGTCATCTCCGCCGTGCTAGTTTGGGAAAATCGTTCTTGTTTATCTGCTTAATCTTGGTAATGTGGTAGCTTGGTGAATGCTTGAACTTATCTGATGGGTGAAGACAAAAATTTAGGCATCGGCAGAGCTGGCGAAAGAGCGAATCGTGGTGGGCGTATGCGATGGTCCCATGCTGGCCAAAAAGCAGGTGCTTGTCTGATTATTATTAGTGAGGCATGCTGTTATTTGCGTCTTTGCTGGTGTTGCAGGACAGAACAGATTGTATTTCTGTGGATTGCACAAACCTTAGTCATTCTTCATCTGTAGAAATTTAAAATTTTGGTCGATCAGTAACACTAGTGAATGATTTAGCTGTTCTCATTTCCTACGTTAAGTATATACATGCGAAGGTCTTGATTTTATGCAATTGCAGGCCTTAGTTTCATCGTTTATTTAGAGGTGATTGTAGCATTACTAAGTTGAAGCCAAGGGTCCATTGACTTTCTGTGCCAGATACAGTCCTTAAGTATTTTCCGTGTAAGTTGGTGATTTGTTTACTTACAGCTTAGTATTTAGGAAAGTAAAGTTGTGAGCAGACAGAGCTAATTGTTAGTGAAATCTTTTACTTTGGTCTAAGATAGAAACTTATTTTGAATGCACTTCCCAATTAATGATGCCCCCTAGAGTGGCATGCTCTTCTTGTTCTTGTATAAACAATCATGCCCACGGACATTGGTCAAGCTGTAGAATAATCCTTCTGCAGACTTTATTTATCTTTATATTTACTTCTTCTTTTTTTTTTTTTTGGTTTTGGGGGGAGGGGTGATTAATTCTGTGGTTTACATTTCTTCTTCTGAAATCGTTTTCAAGGATAAGTTTTTTTTTGGGATATCTTGTAACTGTTGGCTGTCTAAAGGATAAGATTTGATTGTTGAGAAGGCTTGGTTCTCTATCATCATATGCTATAATTACAAAACTTGTCCTGCTACTGACATGTTTTTCCATGTTATAGTAATCTAAAAAGAAATAAAAGTTTGCTATCCAAGGTGGTAGTGGAAGTGTGAACTATTGCCATTTCCTGTGCTCAGATAATTGGTTTGGTGATGATAGACATTGTCTCGTGGCTGTTGCCCTTTCATTCTCCTTGGTTAGTTCACTCCAGAGTAATGGCCACATTATCTTTTTTGCAGTTTGCTGATCTAATACAGCCAATCGAGAAGAGAATGCAAAATGTTGAGAACTACATCAAGGTAGTCTTCTGTTAATGTTTTCTTATCCCAACAAAAAATCTCAAAAGAAACCTTTATGTTTTACCTTTTCGTCTTTTCTTGATGGAAGTAGCTTTTGAACTTGTCCAGAAATAGAACTCCAAGTGCAAATAATGCACTTGGTGCTATGAACCGATTGTTGTGCCATATCCAGAATTTTGTGGGGTTAACACAGTACATTCCCTGCGATGATATCTCAAATCAACATGGCTCATTAAAAGCTTCATATCTTTGTACCATGTGAAGGACGCATAGCTATCATAATCAAAGTATACAGAAACTATATGTATGCATAAAAGGAATTCATCTGTTCTCAGAAACTCTTGTGGTACGACTAGGTGCTGAAACATGTGGAGCATTATCATGCTTCTCATTGGCAATGTGTATGTAATCCATCTTTCGTCTGGAACTCATTAGCTCACTATAATTAAAATTTCGTCTTCTAATTTTCTCTCCCTTCGTCGGATATTTGGCAGTCTGTTAAACCTCATTTGACAGTCCAAGTTGAACCCATTACTGATCCCTACGGGCCTTCCATTGTGGATGCAGAATTGGAGGCTATTGTTGTAAGGTTTGTTTCCGTTGATATAGCATTTTGGCCTTTTTGGCATGTGTTCTCACTGTTGCGCAGCATCAATCAGTTTTGCACTGGCTAAAGACTCAACTTTCTCAGAAATGGTATAGAATTGCCTCTTAGCTAATGCATTCTTCTTCCTTCCCTCATTTTTTTCCCGACAGCAAGGAGACATTACCCGGTGGAATCTCCGTAAATAAAAAGAGAGCAGACCGAGGTCTTTCACAGCTGAAGGTCCGGGATATCAGTTTTCTGTGCATCCTTTTTAGTCATGCACCTTTCCACAGCCATTCTATACCTCCTGTGGATTACTAATTGTGCTAATGTGGCTGAATGAATGTATGATTTTCTTGTAGATCGAAGTCGTGGATCTAGTTTCCGAAGGATCAAGTGGAGACAAGCTGAGCTCGACCACATTGCGAAGGCTTGAGGCCGAGAAGGCCGCTAATCCACAACCAGCCTCGACAAATCCCGGCCCCTCAAAATCTGACACGTGAAAATAACGGCTTCAAGGAAATTCAAATCAATAACAGCAAGGAAGCTGCTTCTTGCTTTCCAAGATAATTAACAAGAACAATTTCTTTGGTTATCTTTTCCTGCCACTACAAGTGTATTCAGTCATTACCAGGTACAATCACTCTGTAACCTAATAAGAAATTAGCCATTACCAAAATTGAATGAATAAATACTTGAATTGATCCTTCCATCTTTCCTTTAAAGTGCTGGCTGAAGAGCCTCGCATTACCAAATGAAAGAAATTGCTTGTGTAAACCGACTTCTCCCCGTCGCTAATCTTGTGTCACTGATCTCGAACTCGATTGCTACGTCCCTAATGATCTCGGCAAGCATAGTATAAATCTATCATGTCCATGCCCCATCTCGTGTTATCAAATGATAGAAATTGCTAATGTAAACCAACTTCTCCCTGTCAATAGCTACGTCCCTGATGATCTCGGCGCACATAGTAAAATCTATAGCGGTCTATGTCATTAACCGTTTTAATTCGGGATATGCACAATGACCACGCCATATAGAATCCACGCCGGCCCGGATCATCAGCTAAAACCCTTCAATGTAAGCAAATCACCAGTTAAGACCCTCCGACGAGGAGTTTGATTTTGCCGTCTCTGTTATCATTACCGATCTTTGAAACAAAAAAAAAAAAAAAAAAAACAATGAAGGAGAGAGATGCCACATTGCAAATCGAACATAAATTGTAAATTCTAGATTGAAAATTTCTCGATTTCCCCCTTCTTTTTGTGCCAAGAATTATTAGACCTTGAATTGGTAAGTGCTTAAGAGCAAATAAATTGTAATCATGTCAAACGCGAAGATAGAAACAGCGGTTAAGGGGTGACCGCACGGAGAAACCGAAAAGTGGCCCCGTTTCACTCAGAAACGACGTCGTTTATGTCAAAAGTATAACCGCCACGCTTGGGATTGTAACGGCCACCATCAAACCGAAATTTGAAATTCGAAATATTATTAAAACGCTCGTAATCAAATCGTCTATTCATCAAACAAGAATCAACTCTTCAACTCCACACCCCTAATTTTTCTGTTCTCGTTCTCTGCAATCATCCCACAGAGCGAGAGAGATAGAGAGAGATCGTTGCGATCCAAGGTTCTGCTTCCGAACTGAGTTATTCTCGGTAACATTCGATGATCATCTTCGTGCGATTCACGACATCCGTCCTTTTTGCGTGTTTTGATTCAGTAAACTTCGAGTCGAGATTCTGCACGCATTTTCTTTGTTCATCTTGTGTCGGTTCTGTAGTTCATGGTGTTTTTCTTTTGTTTTTTGGAATTCTTGTCACGGAATTGAATCACAGTTTCTCCCTTTTCGTTTTGGATGATTTGGTTACTCCAATTCTCACGCCGTGTGATATGTCATGATTCGTCTCGCTCTCTTGTTTCTTCTGCGAGTTCTTTAACTTCGCCACCGCTGCTCTGTTGTTTCAGATTACTTGGAGGACGACGTCGAAGCGAGAACTGGTAACCGGCGGTTTTCGGGAAGATAGCCCAAATCTTTCCCTTCTGTTCTTCTGAGGTTAAAAGTCTGATCCATCGCTTACGATACAGAGTTCTTAATTCCTTAAACCCTTTCTTGCTTCAGAAGTTTGCGTTTGAAAGTGAGAGACGGGATTTCTTGCGTTTGCAGGCGAAAGCTTGCAACGAATTTCGCGAAGATGAATGATCTTATGACGGCGTCGTTCTTAAATTATGTGGAGTTGAAGAAACAGGCCCAGAAGGATCTCGAAGCCGAGCTCGACCTCGAACTGGGCCGACTGGATGCGGCGGAGGAACAGAACCTCTCGCAGTTCTTCCACGAAGTCGATGCAATCAAGTCCGAAATGGAGGAGATAACCAATCTCTTGCTCGACCTACAAAGCCTAAACGAGGAGGCGAAGTCCACTTACAGCGTGAAAGCCCTTCGCGGCCTCCGGGACCGGATTGACTCCGACATGATTTCCGTCCTCCGCAAGGCTAAATCTGTGAAAGCGCTGCTCGAGTCCCTGGACCGGTCGAACCTGACGAATCGCGGGCTATCGGCGAATTTCCAAGAGGGAAGCTCGGTGGACCGGACGAGGATCTTGGTCACGAGCGGCCTGAGGACCAAGCTCCGGGAGACGATGAACGAGTTCCAGCTTCTGAGGGACAAGATCGTGGCCGACTACAAGGAAGATCTCAAGAGGAGGTACTTCAACGCGACCGGGGAGGTGGCGAGCGAGGAGGTCATCGAGAAGATGGTCTCGTCGGGCGGGAAGATCGAGCTGTTCGGAGGGAAGACCAAGCTGAGCCTGGGCAGCCCGGCGAGGCACCAGGTGGTGCGGGACCTGCAGAAGAGCCTGGACAAGCTCCACCGTGTGTTCCTGGACATGGCGGTCCTCGTGGAGGCGCAAGGGGAGAGGCTGGACGACATCGAGGGGAACGTGGCCGGCGCGAAGGCGTTCGTGAGCGGCGGGACGAGCAACCTGTACTACGCGAACCAGATGAAGAGGAAGGACCGGCAGTGGCTGAAGTGGGTCTGGGCCGTGGTGGCGATCATACTGCTCGTCTGCCTCGTTTCCCTGCTGGCATCTTGAAGAAATCTTGAAGGTTCTCGAGAGTGATCTAGCCAGTTTCCTAGGGTTTCTGCACAGCAAGTTTCTCTTCCCCAAAAAGCAATTTGACATCATCTGATCTTCTTCTTGCCCGCGTGTTCATCGTGCTTTCAGATACCAGTTTCAGCCATTTCTAGCATGCACTCATGTGTTATCTCTGTAGCTCTTCGTCTATGGCGTGTCGATAACCATGTTAGCGCGAATTGTTGAGATCGCCAGACATCATCGAAATGATGATCCTGATGGTCGGAATCGACCCCGCCAATGCTTAAGTAGGCAAAGAGGGTTTGAGCGATAATCTGCGGAAGTTCCATTGTATATGGTGTACGCAACTGAGCAGACCTGGAAAATATTGTCCTCGGTCGAACCCAAGACGGCCCTAGGGTTCCTCGTGCCAGTGCAAGACGTGCTTCCCGTTGCCATGGCCCGGTCGCCATGGCCCGGTCGCCGTGGCCTTGTGAGAAATGATCGAGTCGACCTATCCCGCCTTAGCCAACAAAATTCAAAACCATGCATCATGTTTATCCTGTATGTTTATACAAACAACGAAATGAAGTAGGCACTGTCGTGGCCGGTACAAAAAAAAATGATGCGCCTCCTCTCTCCTCCGAGAATTTTAGATTCTTCTAAGCTGCTCCTTAAATATCTAAGTACTTTCTTGTGAAATATTTTGAGTCGAAATGTGTAGCTAACAGATCGGCCACATCTTGGTATTCTATATAATTATATAGGAAGATATATTTCTCTAGAAATGTGCGATCAATAGATCGGTCCCATCAAGTATTCTCTACATATATCTAAAACGACATCTTCTGTCGAAATATTTAGGGAGTAGAACCGCCTCACTTTGTGGCCTATAAAGGTCTGCATGATAACGTTTTTGTTCCTAGGAGCAGTTTCTGCTTAGAAATGTTTTTTTTTTTTGTTCCCGAGAACAGTTTCTGAGCATTTGAAGACGTTTGATAACTGTTCAAAATTTTTACTCTGGGAACAGAAATGCGTTTGGTAAAAATTTACAATCTTTTGATTCTTTTAATTTTCTTTTTTCTTTTTTCTTTTTTCTTTTTTCTTTTTTTTCCTCCCTTTCTTTCTGTTGGCTGCTGCCGGTGAGGCTGAGGCTCGCTCGACTAGGCGTTGCCTGGGCGAGGCTCGCCTCCCTAGATTTAGGTGAGGCGAGGCTCCGGCAAGCTCGCCGGACCTCGCTGGTGGCGGCGATGGGGCGACTGAGGGGTGGGAGGAGGAAGAGGAAGAGGAAGAAGAAGAAAAGGAAAGAAAAAGAAAAAAAAGAAAGGAAAAAAAAACTGTTTCTTAAAATTGTTTAGGGACAAGAAGCAACTTTTTTATTTTCGATTTCTACTCCAAACTGTTCGGGAACAAATTTGTTTCCTAACAAAAATTTACCAAACGCATTTGTTTCCGTAACAAAAAATCTCGCTTCCCGAAAACAAAAGAATGTAAAACAAATTTATTCCTAAGAGCGTTACCATGTAAACCCTAAATAGCCGAGAAGTGCTCCCCATTTGGGAATATGAGCTTGGCTCTCATCTAAGTGTTGTGCAAGTTGTGCACTGGGCTCCTAATGATGTGTAAGAAGCTCTCCCAACCGGGATATGTAGAAAGTATCATAGCCACGCTTCCGCACCGGACTACACGTCTCCGTTCAGACGGCTTGGGCTCCGCAGCTTCTCCCTCCTCCGTCCCCGCGGCCTCATCTTCAAGCGAGGTCGGGCCGTGCAATCTCGCTCATCGGAAAAGGGCCCTAAATCTGAAGGAAAAAAGAAGAAGAAGGTCCACATGAATGGAGCATGGGGTGTGAATCGTTCGGCCCATTCGTGACCACGTCCTGTATCAAAATCACCAAGAGGTCACAGTGAGGCCACATCCACCTTGAAGCCACGATGCCAAATGGCCCAAGTCCACACAAATCGAACTGATTCGTACGCGTATGACCATGTTAGTCTTGTCGCATAGGGCATAATTTGTCCAAAAAACTTTTAAATATATTATACGATAGTCGATTCGATCATGAATAAGTTTAGTCAGTTCTAGCCAATTCTGGGTGGGAAATCATAGATGTGGATACTGAACGTCCTATGTGGCATGGTCGGTCAACACTAACGTAGACAATTCAATCTTATAGCCATACCACATAGGACGGCTGGTGTCCGCATCAACGACTTCCGATCAAGATTAGCTAAAATGGCTAGATTGATACAACTAAAAAGTTTAAAATTGAATCAATGACCGTATAATAAGTTTATGACTTATTAAACAATTTTCTCCATTGTACGGATCTTGGATATATTCAATTATATGATGAATTGGACTCGTATAGACCATATTTATATAACGCATGAATCAAAGACTCTTACCCTCAACAAATGACTAATATTCTTGCTCATGGCAAGGGTTGACACAACCCTCGCTGACAAAGGGAAGGGCATCACGCTGTTGTAGCTCCATTTCCCCTTTGTAAACCCATCAAACGGGTGGAGTGAAAAATGGTCCAACCAAAATAAACCATTCGATCCGTTTAGATTTATTTTCATATAATATAAATCTAATAACTCATATTCAACTTAATCCGTCTTAGTAAAACGATTTCATATTTAATTCATTTTATGAAAACTCATATCCAAATCGATTGATGTAAGATTGCGGAGTAAGCAAGTGCGAGATCGAGGGAATGCCAAAAAAAAAAAAAAAAAGGAGAGTAACAGAGATGGGTTAAGTTTAAGTAAATTGTAAATCCATTTAACATTCATATTATATTTAAATCTATTTATGATCCATATTTAACATGATCAACGTATTTATGACTCATTTTAACAATCATATAAAAAAAAATAGGTTAATAACCTACTTTGATAAATTTGTCCTCTAGCGTGTCTCAAACTCTATGTCTTTCTTTTTCTTTCTTTTTTCTTTTTTTTTCAATTATTTTCAGACAAAAGATTCGGATCACCCGTGGTGGAGATTCACGAGGCCAACACGACCGGTTCGAGTGGTTTTATGACGCGGTGTATTATCAATGCCTCAAAATCTTTCTTTCGCATAAATCCAAACGGGTCGAAGTCTTTTCATACACGACGTGATACCACGAACACGATCCCCCCGCCCACGTTAGCTTTTCTGGGGGTCCTTTGCTCGATGCACGAACGGTCGAGAAACAACATGCGATCGATCGATAGAGAGAGAGACGTCCGCCTCGTCGGTCCAGGACACGCGGGCAAATTCGAGTGCACGAACGAACGCGAGATGATGGGTGGGAAATGGGATTAGCTGGCGAACGCAGAATGGGGCTCCTCCTCGTCATCTCCTCTCCTGTGCGGCCCTAAAAACCTCATCGTCCCCGAGAAGGACATGACGTGCCAATCGCTCCTCAACTTCCATGCCCTGCCCTGCCTGCCCCCCCATACGTTTCGAATTTTGGACCTCGAGTCCTTAAAAAGCTCGAGAGAAAAGGAACAAGGCGAGAGATTCCAAGACATCGCCTCTCGCATTCCCAGATTGGTAGGAAAGAAAAACATTCGTATACTAATGAGTAGCGCAAGGCGTATGAGCATCGATATGTTTAAATGAGGAATATAACCTGACAGAGCACCCTAATAGGAGAGTACCGCAAGTAACCCTCATAGATGAAGACAGCAGTAAGGATACATGAACTTGGCCTTGCTCTGCTAATCATCTTCAAGCACATCCCAAGTTCTTGTACATGAACATGTATAGGAAAGAAAAATGAAAACATTGGATTCAAAATGAGCAATCTGTTATGCTGGACGATTTTCGACCATTTCTTTGTTGTGAATTGGGAGTATGGACATCGCCCATGTCAATTTTGAGTTAAGTCCGGTCGCGGGCGATGCCTCGATTATGAAATGGTGGAAATCGTGATGGATTTTCAGTAGGCTCGCCTCCCTTCTACGAATGGTATGACTAACATGCATGATAACGACTAGAGATGATGATGGGATTCAGCCCAAACCATCCGATGTATGTGAGTGTCGGAAGAAATCCTTTACCTTGAAAGTCTAAACTTTTATAAGAATACCGATAGGCTGAACACAATCTTGAGTCTCTTAATCATGTTACATCCCCACCGAATCATAATCTTGGACTTCTTCTAAATGAGAAGTGGACATCCATCGAGGTTGTGTTGTAGGGATAAGCAATTTTAGGTTTCAAGATCGATTCTAAGGTATACCCAGATTTCATATATACTCTTAATTAAATGATTACAATAAATCACCTATAATAATCATTATTTGTTATAATATGTTGATCACAACTCATGTTTAGACACATGAAAATTATAAAATATCAATAAAGTAAAAATCTCAGTCATAAATATCATTGAAAATGGAAACTAAAATTAGTAATTTCGGATTACGCATTAATTATTGGACTCTATGGAATGCCGCAAAATTGTTTAAAAATGTAGAACAAGAAAAATACAAAAATTTGTTCTAGGTTCCGGATTTTCAATTTCACCTAAAACGTGAAACTTACCCGTTAGAATAGGTTTTCCAATTTTTTTGAATTCGGAATATACTTTGCATATCCTACAGCTCAGAATTGGTCTGGTTATCGAGTTTTTAGTTCTACCCTGTTACCGTACTTACCTTTAATATTAGGGAGAAAATAGAAATGCCCGATTGGCTCGGTAGACTGCATGGGAAGGCCGACACGCGATCAGCTCACTCTCACTATTTTACCCACCACACCAACTTACAAAGAAGAAAGGAAAAAAAAAAAAGAAAGAAAGAAGAAGAAAACGACAGGAGAGCAACCAAAAAAAAAAACACATAACAACATAAGAACGAAAGGACGAGATTGAGCTACGACACCCGGATGGCGACGATGAGAAAGCGAGAATGATGACTCCCCACCCCTTCCGACGTGCATATCATCATTGATGATTCTATCCTAACACAAAACCTTCTCTCTCTCCTTTTTCAAAAATTGTATCTTTAAAATTTATTTATTTTATATGGTTTGATTTGAACCCTTTATAGCCAAGCATGTCTCACTTTCCCCGGTCCATCTTACCTAGTTATGGGAAGAAAAACAAAACAATTGAAAAGAAAATGAAGAATTGACTAACATAATAGTATTTTAATTATTGTGAGACTAATAGTTTATTATGAGTTACAAATTTTGAAAGAGTGAATCTCAGAATAATTTATAATCATATATTATTTGATTTTTTATAGTTTAGAATAAATTATTATCTTTATAATAAATCGAAAATTGTTAAATAATCATTTCTAAAGAAAAAAATTGATTTGAAATTTAAAATGGGAGGGAATGAAACTTTTGGGGCAGTTGCCTGCCATGATATATGATCGATGGGATAGTTGTACCCGTTAGTGATAAAAATCTACTTGATCGGTTACTACCAACAAGACCGTCCTTTTCTTTTGGTACAAGTTGATAAGTCTTGCTTAAAGTAGGTTAAGCCTTTTGCCCACGATCTCTTTCGGCCTTTGTGTCATCAAATCGATGATCGATGGAGCACCTAACGAGCCCTGTGTCGTGGGCTGATTACGTTTAGGCTCAGAGATGATATCTAATTCAGAGAAGTTTGTATGTATTTGATGAGAGATTTTTAGATAAGTGGCTTCTAATTCTCAAGTTGAAAAGCTTCTTATCGACTTGATTGATTACCCCCGTCCTAGGGGGCTATTTTGTATTATGACTACGATTAGTTTCAATTATATTGTAACTTATTGAAATCAGTGGTTGAGTTCATGACTTAGTTGGAAAGGTGTACTGACAAGGGTAATGGAGTCTTGCAGGTTTATTGTTGTAAAGGATGAAACAACCAGACATATTCAAATCAGCTTGCCATTCGATGTGCCAATTTTTTACTGATAAGGGTGAGTGAAACTAAGGCTATATTTATTTTGCAAAAAATATCTTGCGAAATAAGTAGAGCTTAAATATCTTATGGGTTTGTACTTTTCTCTGATTTTCTTAGAATTTAAGCATCAATCGTCAAACTTCTCTTTGCGTGTGTCGGTCATTCACCATGTAAAAGGAGATTATATTTGTCAACACAGAAAGGTTAGACTCCATTTATTTCGCAAAAAACGTAACGTTTCTGAAAAATGTTTTCTAAAAAACCATTTTCTAAGAAAATAACAATATTTTTCATTATTTGGCTAAAACCTGAAAATGAATTAGAAAATATTTTCCATTATTTGGTATGGAAAATTCGATTTAATTTTCTTTCATGCACTCTTTCTAATGATTCTTAAAAAAGAAGAAGAAAGAAATTAAAAATATAAGTTATAAAATTGATTTTCATATGGTTTAATTTAAACCCGTTATAGCCAAGTATGTCTCGCTTTCCCTACTCCACCTTAGCTATTTATGGGGAAAGAAAAACAATTGAAAGAAAAGCTGGATTGGAATTTTGAACGGGAGAGAATGAAACTTTTGGGGGCAATTGCCTGCCATGATATATGATCGATGGGATAGTTGTACCCATCGATGATAAATATCCCCTCGATCGGTTACTACCAACAAGACCGTCCTTTTCTTTTGGTACGAGTTGTTGCTGATGATCTTGCTTAAAGTAGGTTAAGCCTTTTTCCCGCCATCTTTTTCGAACTTTAAGTCATCAAATCAAACATCGATGGAGCACCCAAAAAGCCCCTCGAGGGCTCGGATGGTGATGGATGAGAGATTTTCAGATTAGCAGTCTTCAGTTTTCGAATTAGAAATCTTCTATCGACTTGATCAACTATCCCAATCTTAGGGGGTGATTTCTTACCATCACTGCGATTGTTTTCAATTGTATCATGACTTAATGAAATCACTGGTTGAGTTCATGATAAAGTTGCAAAGGTATACTGAGGAGGGTGATCGGGTCTCATGGGTTTATTACAAAGCATGAGATAACTAACATATCAAAATCGGCTTGCCATTCAACATGTCAATTTTTTAACTGTTAAGTAGGGATGATCAGTTTCAGGGTGAATAGATTTCAAATCTAGAACCTAGAATCCACTTTATTAAAATCAATTCTCAAATTTTTAAACCTAAAACCTATCTTATTTGTGTTTGGAATCAATCTTGAACCTACCCTATTTGTTTGCCTTGGAACCAGCTTTTTTATATATTTTTGCTTCATTTTAAAAAAAATACCAAAACAAATAACAATTATAGCAAAGTAGTATGAGTAGGAAAATGGTTCAAAGAAAAATATTGATATGAAGCAAACAGAAATATAAAGGAATAGAGAAGTTAAGCTTATTTAAGAATAATAAGTCATCTTTTTCCAACTTCAAAAAATAAATTTTAACCGATTCTTGAGTGAGTGGATGGGTAGATTCAACACTTAGAACCTAAAATCTACCCACACAGTACTGGTTTGGAATCGGGAACAAGACTCGTTTCCACTTAAACCAAGAATTGGATCCGTTTCTATGGGCGGCCCAATCCGATTCTTGGATAGAATAAGTGAAACTAAGCATCTTATGGGTTCGGGCTCTCTCTTATTTTTCTTAAAATTAGGGCATTGATCGTCATCAAACTTCTCCAGCATACGTGCCGACCATTCGCCACGCAAAGAGAGACATCAGCTGTCGACACACAAAGGTCAAATCCCTTCTCGGGATTTCATTAACGGGCGTCCCGGGAGCACTCGCTTAGCCTTACTCGCCAAGAAAATATCTTCGGTTTCCCGACGCACCGCCGCTCCTGACAATGATTCCGCCACGCCCTCTTGTCGCGTCCCTTCATCTCCCTATCCCCGCCCCAATTGGTCTCGACTTTTCTACTCACGGAAAAGCGGAAAAAAGCAATGGAGACGAAAACATGGAACGGCATCCGGCGACTTTTCCTTTTTGCCAGATTTGCTTTTACGACGTTTTGTCCCGAAGTTAAATTTCGGTCGAAAGGCTAATCGGAAGGAGGGCGTGCTTTTTTTAATTTAAAAAGAAAAGGTCAAGTGATGCTCTATTGCTAACCGATATCGCTTTACGAAAGAATCTTGGCTCGAAAAGAAAAAGAGCGCCGTGCGCAAAAGAGAAAGTCAAAGCCATGTTCTAGGGCTCCTAATAAAGTCGATCGCTTTTCCTCCTTATTCTAAAAGTCATAAATCTATTATTATACTTGTATCGATATGATCCTTAATTTTTTTTTAATTTGATTAGTTTAGCCTTTAATCTTTTGACCATTTGGTCCATTCCGGCCGATTGTGATTAGAAGTTGTCGACTTAGATAGTTTTTTGTGATTTCTTAATAAATTTTCTGGATTTTATTTTATTGTTTTTATATTTTCTTTCCTTTCTTTCTTTCTTTTTTCCTTCTTTTTCTTCTTCCTACACCAATTAGGCAAGCTTTAGTGATGGCCAACTGACCTTGTGACTTGACACTAGAAAATATACAAAAATTGACCGCGACGATAGCCCCTTGCCAGATCCCGACAAGTCGACCTTGCTTGTGGGCGATCACCGACCATTGTAATAATGGACCATTTCAGTGCCATCGACAATTTGAATTGCTAGAATATAACTTTCAAATGGGTAAAAACGAATGACACTAGTGGCGCCCTAATGGCTAGTAGTCCTGATGGAAGAGAAACTTATCAAAGTAAGTTATGGAGAAACAGTCTTCATAAAAGCAACGGAGGAGGAGAGTCAGCTGAAAATTAAGACCACGAGGCTTGGAAATATTTAGACATAAATTTTTGGCTATAATGAATTTTTTTCATTTGACTAATTATTTTAAGCAATACAAGGACAAAAATGAATTATTTTAGGAAAACATTTTCATAAAAGTAATCGCTTGAAATAACTAGTCCAAAAAATCTCTTCGATTAGCAATTTATGTCTATGTGGATGGTAAAATAATATTTCTTTTATTTATTTCTGTAAGTGATAGAATTGATATTTTTAAGGATTTATTTTCCAAATTTTTCCATGAAACAGATTAAGTCTAAGCCTAAGCCTCGAGTAAGCGATTTCCTTTTTAAAACCACACACACACACACACACATATAGTTATTATGGTTTTTATTATTCTATTTTTTGGCCATTATATGAATTTTTTTTTCCTTCTTCCCCCTCACGGCACTTGATCAATCGTTTGGGCCCAAGTCCAGGCTTGCACCGCAGGCCTACCGCACCAAATTCGAACCGCAAATCGGACCGAGCCACTTGGCCTCTCTCTCTCTCTCTCTCTCTGGTTCCACTCCCCCACGTGCCATGTCCCCACTCATGTCGTTGCCTCTTCTTATCGTCATTTCCTCCTCCTCCAAATAAATAAATAAGTTAATTAATAAATTAATATATTTGATTGCACGGGCATATTTACTTTTTCTTCCCCCAAAGAAAAACCAGAATTTCCTTTAAATTCAAAATATCCCTTTCGGGCGAAAATTCATTTTATTTGCTCGAGGTTCCATATTTTGAAAAAAAAATTATTTTCCTAAATTGGATGCCTTATTTAATTCAAGAAATGGGGAATTATTTTAAGATATGTTTGGACGTATTCGATTTATGAGATGGTGCCAGGTCGAATTTTTTTATAGAGGTCTTTGGATAGGATTTGAGCATGCCATGTTTGGGATGTCAATGCTTGTCTAGGAGACTTAGAGATAAAAAATCCAAGTATGGGAAGTTCATGTGAGGCTTAAAGTTCAAAATAAGAGAATGCATTCTAAATTTCCTTGCACATTGGATATGAGGGGTAAAATTAATTATTGCATTGCATGGACAAATATGAAATTTTACAAAATTGCAGGTTCTTCATAGAAAAGTCAATATATAACGTTCTTTTTTGTCCTTTTTCTCTGCTAATTTCTACCTTTCTTTTTCTTTAAAGTTAAGCTACCTACGATTAGAGTAATGAGTATATGTGGGTTGAAAAGTGAGCCACTAAGGGTTGCCCCGATGGCCACCATTCTCTCATGGGAATGGGGAGGTGGGACATCTCCACTCTCAGATAATTGGTTTATGGACTTGTGAGGTATTTCTAGGTGGGTCCATCAAGGGCCTGCCAAGCTCCAAATAAGTTTAGGAATATACTTGGCAGTCTACGAAAAAAAAAGTTGAGAATAATTCTCCTTTTCCTTCTATCGAGGTAAGAATGTCGAATAATTCAATTAATAATTTGAAATTAATTAGGAAATGATCCTTGTTTATTTTTTCTCAAGATATTTATTCCCTCTTCCCTCTATCTTATATCTTCTCTTGACCAAAAAAAACAAAACGGGTTTTTATGCGGTGTGATCAAGATCTTCAAAAAGTAAGTGTAATCACAAAATGGTAAGTGGTAAGGGTTGATATTGACTTTTGGGTGGAAACCAAAAATTCAAAAGTTTTACTCCTTTTAGGTTTTGTTTATTTCTTGAAATATAAATAATTCGAAAAATATTTTCTTAAAAATTAATTACATGTATCGCTTATAAAAATGAATGAATAAATTATTATATTTTCATTGATTAATTAGTTTAAATAATATAAACTATCAATTTTAAGAGAATATTTTTAAATTTATTTATTTTTTGAGAAATAAATGGAGCTGTAGAGTTAAAAAGTAAGAGGACGTCCTTCGCTCATACCAATGTCTCCGTAATTTAATTACCTTTTTTAAAACGAAATATTATTATTTTAATCAACTTTATTTCGCAACAACCGAAAAATGGAGGAGCCTTGGATCCGTTTTAAGAGAGAGTGAGCGAGCGAACGACAGAGAGAAGTAAAAAGAGAGAGAGAGAGAGAGAGAGCGAGCGAGCGAGCGGCGACTGTGTTCTCGAGATCTTCGGCGGCGGCGACGAGTTCCGGCGGCGGAGGAGTTGAAGTCGCGGCGGCGAAGGACCGGAGTTGGGCTGGGGGCTGGTCAAGGGGCGCGCTCCCCGTCTCTGTCGCGCAGCCGCGGGAATCGCGCGTGGGAGTTTCGGCCCGGGGGTTTCCTCGATCTGATCTCACTCTCAGAACGAGGAAGCTTCGGTGTTGTTCCGGATCTGTTTCTCTCCGGATGCTCCGAATGTAGCTGGTTCTCGAGCTGGTTCTGGAGCGGTGGGGTCGGATCTGTCCGCTTCGCCGGAGCAGGTTAGTCCTCGAGCAATGCCGGCGAACCGGCGGACTGTTTGTGCTTTTTGTCGTTCCGAGCATTGATAGCTCCGTATCACGGGAAGAGTAGCTTGATTTCTTGTATTCGGAGTCTGTTTTGTGAGTCGCTGTTAGAGTTTTGAAGTTTGATTTCATTTGGCCGGAATCTGTGACGTTTATGCGCGATTCACGCGAGAGACGCTGATTTGATTCTTTGAAGTTTCTTAGTTTGGAGTAGCTCGTGAACTCAATTAACATGATCTGAGTTCAGTGGTACTGACTGGAGGCCCGAGGAGTGCGAAGATCCGACGATGTCTGAATCGCATCCTGCATTGTCAATTGACTGTTTACTGGGTTTTGGCGTATTGATCCTTTGAGTTTTGCACCAGGGGTGGCAGTTCATCTGGGAGGGTTGAATTTGGGGCTATCGAATTAAACAATGTCCTTCAAAAGCATTGTCCGCGAGCTGAAGGAGATGAAGGACGGAATTGGTAATGTATCGAGGCGGGGATCAGAAGGGAGGCGTTGGCGTAGCCGTACGCGGTCGCACATAGCCCCAGATCAAGCGGCGCCACCTTCGACGTCAGTTGAACAAGGGCGGTGGGCGAACCTACCACCTGAGTTGCTGCTGGACATCATTCAGAGAGTAGAAGAGAGCGAGACATCATGGCCTTCTCGCGCTGTGGTGGTGTCTTGTGCATCGGTTTGCAAGTCGTGGAGAGATATCACCAAAGAGATTGTTAAAACTCCTGAGCAATGTGGAAAGCTGACCTTTCCTATATCCTTAAAGCAGGTAATAGTCCATGTTAATTTAACATATGATGGGTTCTAATTTGCTGGTTTTCTTCACATTCTTTCACAACTTTTTTTTTTCTAACTTTCGATTGCTTAACAAACAGCCTGGACCTCGCGAATGTCCAATCCAGTGCTTTATCAAAAGGGACAGAGCTACTTCTACTTATTTGTTGTACTTTGGTTTGGTTCCTTGTAAGTCTGATTCTTCTCTCGTCATTCTACTTTAAAATTTTTCAGGTCTGTGCATCTTGAAATTTTCAAAATCTTTAGAGAATCAATAGAAATTAATATAAGGATTTATGCACATGAATTTTACCCTGCGGCTGTGATTCATTGTAATCTCTGATATGGGGAACCCTGGCTAACAAAGGAAAAAGTTTCTCTAGCAATAACCATATAACTCAAAATGGATTGGTCCCCTTTCTTCGTTTTGGTTAAATTGGAACTTATTGGCATTTTAGTACTCCTTTTTGTATAGAAAACAATGAGTGATGGCTGAGAAAAGGTCAAAGCAAGGAGGAGATTAATATAGGAGAGCTGGAAGAGAGAACTTGCTTAGTCTAAGCCCTAGAAGCTTTGGCTGCTCTTGGTATAGCAATTCCAGAATTGCCTAGGTTCTGTACCTTGTTTACATTGTATAGCACAGATCATTGATGCAGTCTAGTAGACGATGAAGGTAACTCCAAGCTATATTCCTTGACCCAGAATCTAGATGTCAATCATGCCCAACCTACTACATAACCCAAAGTACAGTTTAGCTGTCTTAAGAAATTGCATCGTTAATCCCTGCACGCCAAACAAAACTCTGTAGTAGATACATGCTATAGTTTATTCTACCCAACTGAAGGTACTCCCCAAGTCCTGTGCATTGAAGCTCATCCCCAATAGATGCTAATTGCCAAATGTCGAACTGAGTTGTAAAGATAAAGATATAGATATTTCTAGAAGAAAGCTTACTACCGATTGATTTCATTTGAAATATATTTGGAGAGTGCAGCCAGATCAGTCCACCTGCTTCAGTCTGTGAATAATAGATAAGTGTGGTGCAATTGCTTCTTAACAGCTGAACCTGATGGAGTTCATTAAATATAGCTGTGAAGAGACTGTTGTGCCCAGGAATCTCCATTATAACCAATGTTGAGATTCTGCCTCCTTCCTTTTCCACTTGCTATTTTCATGAAGACTGAAGCACCAGCCTTTCTTGCTTATAAGATTATTGATCCCGTGAGCTGCTCAGATTATCTTATTCACTTTGTTCATATTGACAGCTGAGGATGAGAAAGATAAAATGTTGTTAGCTGCCAGAAAGATTCGAAGGGCCACATGCACAGATTTTGTTATATCTCTGGTTGCCGATGATTTTTCTCGGGCCAGCAGTACATATGTAGGAAAATTGAGGCAAGTTTGAAGTAACCTCTACTTTTCTCTATCCACCTATCTTATTTGCTATATGTACTGACCTCTTAGGATTGATCTTTTAGGTCTAATTTTCTGGGAACCAAGTTTACCATATATGACACCCAACCTCCATGTGAAGCAGCTATTCAATCAAACAGTCGGTTGAATAGAAGGTTCAATTCTAAGCAGGTGTCTCCAAGAGTATCCGCATGTAACTACAGTGTAGGCACTGTCTCTTATGAATTGAATGTCCTCCGCACTAGAGGGCCGAGGAGGATGCATTGTGTCATGGACTCCATTCCTATCTCTTGCCTTCAGGAGGGTGGTACTGTCCCAACACCAAGCTTGTTCACTCACTCCTTTGATGAACCGTCTTCTCCATCACCTGCCTCAAAAGGAAAAGACAAGATCACAGAATTTAGCTCCACAAGTCTCTTAGATATTCCAGTTCCTGTTCCAGGGTCAGGTGAGCCACTGGTTCTCAAGAACAAGGCGCCCAGGTGGCATGAGCAGCTTCAGTGCTGGTGTTTGAATTTCCGGGGACGCGTTACAGTTGCATCTGTTAAGAACTTTCAGTTGGTGGCAGCTGTTGATCCCTCCCACAAAATTTCGGCCGCAGAACAAGAGAAGGTAATCCTACAATTCGGAAAGATTGGGAAAGACATCTTTACCATGGATTACCGCTATCCACTTTCTGCTTTGCAAGCCTTTGCAATCTGCTTGAGTAGCTTCGACACTAAGCCAGCATGTGAATGATGTGACACACTTACTTCAGCTGGGCACCGTGGACAGTGTTTACTATTTAACTCAAGCGAGCACTTCAATCATAATTATAACATGTGAAAGTTTGTCTGGCAAATCATCAGCGGAGAATCTTCGCTGAGCATCCATAGCCACTCTATTGAAGCTGGGGATTGTGAAACTGAAAGACAACATGTATGTTATGTTTGTATGGCATTGCTGTAATCAAGTCTCCCAAGATCTAGCGCACACACTTTGGATGTATGTTTATTAGCTGGTTACTTAACTCTTAATTATTAAAACTCTCGGAACTTCTGAGCTTCTGATTACATCCTAGTTAGTGCTCCAGCAGCACATCTTTAATGGAAATAGAGTTTGGTAATAGGGTTGTGAATTTTTACCTCTTATCATCAACGGCCATATCTCAAATCTTTAATGGAAATAGGGTTCTGATTACATCCTAGGAGGGATTTCAGCTTCCAGGTCGAAGTACTCTAATTTGACCCGTGTAGGGCTCCTTCGTTTCCCGCTGCCATGGAAGCCTGAAGAAAGGGAGGTCTCCTTTCAAGCTTCGGTGTGAAAGTGAAGAAGAGAAGTAGACAAATCTCACGCCAGGGTTTTGGCCTATGTTTGAATATCCGGGCATTTCTCTCCTTGCAAGTATGGCATATGGTTGCCAAAAAAGCAAGTTTCAAGATAGATTAATGAGACCATGTCCCGGATGATGGTGCATCCCCATTGGCCATGCGGTTCTCTTTGCACCTTCGGCTTCTTCCCCTGCTGTGGACTGACCTCTCCCCTTCCTGCTTTCCTTCTTTTTGTTTCGATCTACCTAGGATGCCTCTATTCCAACTCGTTAGGCAAATTTTCCTCTTCATTTATAAGATGATGAACCTATAACTAATACTGAATAGTTGGAGTTCTCGATCTAGCTGAGTCATGGAGATATTTTTTTTGCTCAAGGACTCCAAACCTTTGATGGATAGGAGGGTTATGAGGATGGACTAGGAGAAACAAAGGTGCACCTACTCAAGGGGCATTAACCATTGAGCATGTGAATTCATCTGCAAATTTTCCATCTTTTTTGGGCTAAACTCTATTCCACTTCACTTCCAAGGACACCTATTGGCTCTAGAATAAGAGGTGCGATACACCAAATGGCCTTTGAAATCAACTAGAAAATCTGAAAATGCCAACTTTGTACCATAGGAAGAGAAACGACTATTCTAGCACGCTCAGGTGAAAAGGACCTACAGTGGGCTTAAATGTTGGGAGCGCGCAGCGGAATACCGCTGCTTGGGAAGATCTCTAAGGGGGAAGCTCAAGTTCGAACCCGTCAATATATCCAGTTAGACCCACATTAACTCAAAAGCTTAAACTAGTGAGTTATGGACCAATTAGTATATATTAACTGCTTCACACCACATCAATTCTCTGATATGGGACTACTTCTTTAACACAACTCACACGTGTATCCTAATAGAAAGTACATAATTAAACTCCTCAAAAGACAATTGAACTTGGAGGCTAAATCAACAACAGGCATCAATAGATGAAGGTGGCCGAGCATTAACATGTGGTTGCAATTTCAACAAGTCTGCAATTAATCTATAAGCTTGTGGATGGACGCACTGCCCCTGCACTGGATCGCCTGCACAATTGAAGGATCGCCTGGGTATGTAGGAAGATATCAGGATGGTCTCGAAGTAGAGAATAAAGCCATATAACGCACTTGCATTCCTAGAGGAAACTCTTCAAGGGCCCTTGAAGCACAAGATATTACATTTCTCATCCCCTTTTATTCTGAAGATTATCATTTCTCATCTCACGCAGGAGTAAGTAATAAACTCTGTTGATGTAAATTGGAAAGGCTGATGCGGAAATGGGTTCCTGTGATGCAGCATGAAAAAGAGAAGTTAAAATCCTGGAAATGCACAAGAAGAAACCATAGCCAAACCACAGGAGTGTTTGGCTTTGAGGTCAGTACAAATGACAATATGGTTCTTCCCAGAAGTAGCCCAGTCAGCCATGATGCAATGATGAAAAATCAGAAGGCAAACAGTTAAAAGTTAACTCACGGTCGAGGACCATAAACTTTGATCTGCCGCACATGTGTGTCTCGTCCATTTAGGTGATTCGACAGCACGGCTATTTGCAACATAAAAGTGTTGACGAAAGTTTCCCTGTCCAAACACTTTCCTTATTACTCAAGAGAAAAAGGGAAAACTCACAAAGAAGTGATATATTTAACAAAGCCTTCAAGTCTGCAATAATGATAGCCCAAAAAAACCAATGCAAGGGTAGAGGTAAAATTATGTCGCATGTGCTCTCTACAAACATATGGATATCAATAGTGTGTAACCAAAACTGAGAATCATATGACAATGCACATGGTTTCCAGTTCTTAAAGTACACGTGTTACTGACCAAACGCCGCGTTCCTTCAACCAAATAAGTGTGCATGAAAATGCATGTGCTATATTCTTCAGTACCTTATGGGTCTAACAGTGCCGAAAGAAGATGGCAAGAAGTCTACGAAGGGCCAATGATGCGCTTAAAAGATTCACAACGCATAACCCTTCGAACAATCTAGCAGAAAATCTCCATGTTCAGCAATTTTCATTTAAAAATCATTTCCATGTCCTAGCAGAAAATGTCCATGTTCAACAATTTTCTGTCCTGAAAGTGTACTGGACATATCAACAGATAGTTCTTTATATCATTTGATCATATTCATAAACCAGCATTCGTCACATAACAGGAGAAGAGACGATCCTAAATTGACCCCGGCTGTTATAGACAAGGCAAACACGATGACAATTGGCACCAACAACCGCCAGCAGAAAAGGTTCCAGGACACGGCACCCTATCTTTCTAGCAAAAATTTCTCTGAAAATGCTGCTGTCTTTCGTATGAGGCCATGCCAATATTAAATCATACATAGAAAGCAGTGAACTATTTAGCATTGCTTAACAAAAGGAACACAACACATATGCCTTCGGAACTCACCGAGGATCATTTCCAGATAGAGATATAGGAATCCACCCTGCAGGCTTCACAAGTTCCACCGTCTTTATCTCCTGAAACAAAAACATTCAACGGCAAAACGACCCAATTAAGCAATCAAAGTATCATCGAATCAAAAGAAACTACGCAAAATCAATCATGAAAAGCTCAAAAGCTCCTCTGAATCCCCCGAAAAAACAAACCTTCAGATTGTGGAATCCATCCCCGGCGCGAATCGAGATCTTACTGGGCGTATAACTCTCATCAAGCTTGAAATCCACGTAGAGAGCCACCGTCTTCAACCAAATCAAGTCCCAAAGAGCACAATTTACACTTCTAAGTTTAAAACGCAATCGTATCGCCAATGACCCAAAAAAGAAAAAATGCCGAAACTTTTGGTAAATTAAAATGAGGAATTACTAAAGAATCGAACCTGGAGCTTCACCTTCTTCTGGAACTGAACGTTCACCAAATGAGGCTGGGCGCCGTCGGATCTAATTGCTCCCAAGAAAACCACCACCACAAAACAAGCCCAAAGATCAATTCTCGAATTTCCTTCTGCAACAGAGAACATAGAGAGAGAGAGAGAGAGAGAGAGAGAGAGAGAGCGTACTGCCAGTAAGTGTCGAGGTTGTCGTCGCGAAGGGAGGAGACGCCGTTGCCGGGCTTGCAGGAACTGACGCTCCAGACGGCCTTCTTACCCATCTCGCAGAGGTCGTCGTCGACGGCAAGCACGAGGTTTCCTCCGGTGATCTTCCCTTCCTCTTCTCCTTCCGACGATTCCGTCGCCATCGGAACTGCCGGAGAGAGTATCGACGGTGTCCGACTCGAGCTTTGCTATTTGAAAAAGAGAAAAAGCCACAACAACCGGGTGAATAAAACCTAGGAAAAATTTCAAATAATGATGGGAAGTGGACTTTATTCCTATTAAGAATTTAAAGTGATGGTGTCAGTCTCAAATAAAAATTTAAATTGATCAAATTATCTCAAATAAGGATTTGAAGAATTCAAATAATCTCAAGACTTTTGGCCGGCCGGTGATTATTCTGATCATGGGAGAATGGAGTATTTTATTAAATTTTTTTTAAAATATACTCTGTTGATTTCTTTTTTTATTCTTTTTTCCTTTTCCCTCCATTGATCATTTTTGTGCCTTGTTGACAAAGGTCGTCACCTTTAGGCGAAAGCTACCCTCGCTTGGCCTCACTAGCCCAAGGGAGGGCTAGGGTAGCCCTTGCTGACATTAGGCAAGGGTCACCTTGCTTGGGCTGGGGGTGTGTGACCGGATCGGGTTTACCCAAAACCCGGACCGGACCACCAAAAAAACAGGGTTGGGAATCGGTTCCCGATTAAATCAGTCCGGGAATAGGGTCCAAGCAAAGACCCACCTGGAACCGGATCGGTTTTGGAATCGGTTTTTACCCTTTAAAAAAAAATCGTATCTCTATATAGTGCCTTTGAGTCTCTTTGTCTTAAAAAAATGTTAAAAAAAATTCTCTTTAAATCAAGTTAAAGGAGAATTATTTTGAAAGAATTGTTAAAAATACCTGTTCTCATGTATTATTTTTCTTTTTTAATAGTCCTACCTTCAACTATTACTATAGTTGCAATACAAGTGCTATTAACTATTGTAGCATTAATTAAAGCATTTTCGATCTAACTCAAGAAAGCTATCTTCTTAATAAGAGCTTTGTCACATATACATGAGTAAGTACATTAGATCATATCAGAAGTATTTGTGGGAATGAGACTAATTTTAAATCCATATTTGTTGCTAATGTTTATGTATTGTTAAGATTTTTGCTTTGTCTTATAATATTAGGAGGATTATGTAGTCGTTTTTTCACTAATTAATGTAAAATTAAAAGCCGTATAGAATATCAAACGATTGTAAAATAGGTTCCAATGAAAACAAGGTTGACCATGTTCCTGGATTGGAAAAACAGGATTAGGTCCGAAACAGGGTCTAATAAAAACATGGTGGGGTACATGGTCCAAAAAAGAGGAACCGGTTATAATATGGTCGAGTATAGGGTTTAGGTTTGGACCCTACCCACTTTGGACTTGATCACCCTAACCTTTGCCAGATCTGGTAAGGGTGGTGGGGAAAAAGAAAAAGGAAAAAAAATTAAAAAGGTAAAAGATGAAATACCCTTTAGTTGGCGAAGTTAAGGTATTCTTTGATATAGATATGATCGCTTTAGATCTTTATTTGAAATAAGTACCTCTTCAAACCCTTATTTGAGAAAACGAGTATTTTAGTTATTTATAATCCCTTATTTGAGAAAATAATAATACTTCAAACACTTATTTGGAATATCGTTAATTTTTTTTTGACATTTCAATAAAAAAACGTGTTTATTATATGATGTATTTATTTCAAGGATAACTTCAAGGAAAATTCCAAATAAAAACATGAAATGCCTCATTCTCTTATAAATGGACTTAAAGTGGACATTGTTTCAAATAATAATTAGAAATACCATCATTTTCTCAAATATGGTACTGAAATAGTTATGTTTGTTTCAAATAAGGATATGACTTTGGCTAATGACATTTTCGTCTTTTACTTTCTTTCTTTTTATGAATTTTTCCTCTCTTTTTTTGTTTTTCTAGTTGGTTCTTTCTTTTTTGTTGTTGGCTAGTCTTAAGGATGGTCAACCACCAACAATGCCCGAAGAGGATTGGGCAAGGGTCACCCTCGCTTAATCAGGTGAGGCAACCCTCGCCCTGGGTGAGGTTGCCCTTGCCGGCCATAGTTGAGGCCAACCCTCGTCACATCTCGGTGACGGTCACCTTGCCAGCGAACGATGAAGGACAACTTTGCCTCGGCGAGCCTTGCTCCGGGAGAGGGTTGTGGCCCTCCCTAGTGATCGATTAGCGCTTGCAGGTCCTCCCCTAGTGGCCAGTGAGGGTTTTGAGCCCTCATCGGAAACGAAAAAGAAAGAGAAAAAGAAAAAGAAAATACTATTGTATTTTAACAAAAATACCCTTAATTGGCTAGCTAGCAATTGATGAGGTTAGGTTTTATTTGAAATTGCCATAGCTACTTTAGGTCTTTATTTGAGACTGACATAACTACTTTAGGTTTTTATTTGACAAAAAGGCTACTTCAGGCTTTTATTTGAAATATGATGCACCTCAAACTCTTATTTGAAATTTTCCCAAAATTTCACGACATATAAAAATGCTTTTTGAGAAATCTTTTTTTAGATACAATAGGATAAGAAAAAATGGATCAACTTTTCAAATATACTCAATGTTGCAAATTAGTATTAGCATTTTAATTAATCTTAATCGCTTAGAGAAATATAAAAGAAATTTTTGTTGATAATAAAAACAGAAAAAGAAAAGAGCAAAAAAACTGATGATGCAACTTGAAAAAGAAAGCCACAAAAATGGTGAATAAATCTGTTATCTGACCTTTTAATTGTTATTTTCACAAAGCTAAAATAAATACTGTGCTAATTTATTTATTTTTTGTTTCGGTGACTAAGCATGTTTATTAGATTTCATTGCAATTTCAACAAGAATGATACAATAGCATAACAAGAATCAATGCTTCAGACGTACTTAATTTTTGCAAGTTAATGTTAGCATTTTAATTGATCTGACTTTAATCACTTGGAAAAAAAATAATTGGAAATTTTTTCATTGATAATGAATATAGACCAAGGAAAAAAGAAGATATAAAAAAAAAATTGATGATTAAAAGGGGCAAAAGGAGGCGCTAGAGGAAGGGCTTGAACCTTCGACCTTGTGGTTAACAGCCACACGCTCTAACCAACTGAGCTACTCCAGCTGCTTTGCTGCCACGTACGCATTAAAAAATATTTTAAATATAATATTTTTCATAATTAAAGAAAGTTTCCTTCTTACATCCTTTACAGCCTCCTGATGTTGGCCATCTTTGCCTTGTTCGACATTTGCTGCTTAAGATAGAACTGATGAATGTCGAAGTATGCTGACATGATAGTTTCTCAACGTGTTAGCCTCGAGCACGGACATGTCAGACCGTCCTGGGTTTGAAGATGCAGATTTCGACACGCCGTGAAATTTGTGGTGGGTTTCCGCATCGTGTTGCTTCAGCAACGAGAGGGAGGAATGGGATCTTAGTCCCACAGCAAATCAGAGTTTCAACCCGAGATCTCTCCACGGTTCCTAACTATGCTGCTGCTTGAATTTGATTGACGGCCGCCCAAGATCTGACCACACACGGTTCGGTCTTTCAGTCCGAGCACGCATCCCTGCACATTCTATGTTATCCACGCTACGGAGCTGTTTGCTATGGTCGGGACTCGGGGTTTGCAGTTCAACTCTCGAGCCGACAAAAAACAAGGAAGGACATGAAAGAAAACATCAGAAAGAATCTGACAAGAAAAATGTCAGGAAGGGAAGGAAATTACTGAATGCTTTCAAGGTCTAAAGATGTTGGGAGCGAGCAGTAAAGGCCCGATAGCTTCATATGAGGAGATTATCAACGAAAAAAATTCAAACTCAAGCCTATTAATATATCCAGTTAGACCTACTTTTATTTTAAAAGCTTAAATCAATGAGTTATGGGCTGATTAGAATATATCATTTACTCTATACTACATCAATTCTTCGACGTTAAATTTTTCTAACGCAACACGTGTATCTCTAACAATCTCCCCCTCATGTTTGAATTTGAGCTCCGAGACTACTCTCTTAATTCAAGTACCCTTCCAGCCCAATTTCATCCTTAAGGGCCTAGCAATGCTCACATGCCTATAAGCCACAATCATTGGCTCTGATACCATTTGTTGAGAATGTGTAGCTGAAGCCCAATAGCTTTTGTTTGGAGAGATCGCCAAGGGAGAAGCTCAAGCTTGAACCCGTCAAATATATCTAATTGCAATCACCTTCGTTCAAATCCTAGTTTATCATCATGGAATGTGAGCCAAAATGATTCTTTGGGCTTATCCTGAGACTGGCAAATGGACCAGTAATACGAGGCATGTGAAATGACGATCGGGACAGGAGCCTTGTGAACATATCTTGTTTGTGCAAGGTTATTTCTCTGTCCATTTGACAATGATTTCATAATGCTGCAAAGTACTTGCTGTAACTTTCTAATCGGAAGAACCTAGGACATTTTAGTTTGCATGCGTCGCAACAAGTTCTGCGTTCGATAACTGCTTTCAGCTTCGAGGCCAATGACAGCTCAAAACTGTACAAGCGTGGCTGAGTACATGGCTTGAGAAAACTGAAGCAAAGACACTGTAGATTCCTACCTATATGGACACTATCAACATGGCTTGAAACCCAAGAAGAAAGAGGAAAAACGAAGCCTACTGTTAAGACTTAGCCTAAGCAAAATTTGCGAAAGAATCCATCTCTAGCAATGCGGAATCTCACTGGGATGAGAAATCTTTCGTGGAGAAGATTCTATACTATCTTCTGTTGATGGAGATTATCTACCACTGCACGGTCAAAAAGCAGAGTCCCCAGGATGCACCTTCTACTTTCACCCTGGTCGCTCGAGATATTAGTTCTTCTAAAATGACTATCTTTCCTTTCAGAAGGTGTAGAATGCCTCAGATCACAAGCCATTGCCTTCGAAATCCCCAAAGAGCCTTAGCAGCTCGGAAGCACACGCCTTTGCTTTGTCGCTCCCATTTGTCTTTATGTTGATTAGAGCAGGATAAGCCATGAAACTTTCCTCTAGGACCAACTTACAGTATTGAATTTGTTCGCAGCATATCGAGTGTAGAATGGCCACTGCATATTCTTGGTCTTCATTACTTGGAGACTCCAGAAATTCAGCAACGGAAGCAATGCATTTATCAGTCTCTACAATGGAAGCGCTTGCCTCTTCGCTATTGCACAAATTTGTCAGGATCATCAGGGCAAGCTTCATAAAATGGGAATTTTGAAGAAAAGGAACCATCTTCGGGATGCATCCTAAATATATAAGATGATGACAGCCATAGCAATCACGTGACAGATTGTTGAGGATCTTAAGTGCAGATTCCTGAAGAACTCTGTTCTGAGAGCCCAGGATTTTAAAGATGGGGGCAAGAACACCTGATGCGGCAATCTCGGGCCTGCAGTTTTCATGAGTGGACAAGACTTCTAGCATGGCAAGAACTTGTTGAGATACTTCTGAGTCGAGCAATAATATCAACAGAGAGAAGGCACCCTTGTCGAAACAAGTCGCTTCGTATCTACACAAAGCAAATAAAGCAGATAAGAAATGAGATTGTGCAGGGATTTGGGAGCATTACACATGAACTGTAAAGTATTGCAGAAAAGAAGTGACATCAAGCATATGCCTTCAACAGGAGGCTAGACTTAATTTAAGTCAATTGGAAAGAGGGTAGGAAAACAATAAAAAGAATGACAATTCCCTTCTTAAAGAAACATTTAAAACACTTTCATGTCTGATTAGTGATGTAAGATGCAACCCACAGGCATAAAATGATCTGCTTAAATATTCAAAGCATCATTGAATGCAAGTTATTGAAATCGAGAGGGAACCATTCAATCTGCACCACAACTAAGTCAACAGGACTAAAGATGCACCTGAAAAGGAAGATCGCATCAGCATACAATCGATCAGGATCTTTCTATGAGCCAAACTTATCTTCAAATTGAGAAGAACTCAATTACAAAGATGTAAATTTCAATTTCGAATCAAATGTTATTGTCATTGTCTGCCCAGATTATTGATGCGGGCCAAAATCAAAAGGGGTCTAGACTTCAGTTATCAAATTCTGTTGATCTCTCCTAGCTCAAAGAGAAAACAGATGAAAAGAAAGCAGCAGCATCGATTTCAATGCCTCCTTTACAACACAACCTCAAATCTTCTACTACTCAAGACAAGATCAACACATGTCCAGATTTTGATCTAAACCGAGGAAGCAAACCACAAGTACTGAACAGAACCACATGTTCAACAGTAAAATTTTTTAGCAAGGTCAAGCAATCATGTCATCCTAAGCTAGTGATGCCATCATCACATCGTCAAGAAAAGGAATGATACCATTACTAGTCTTTATGGATTCCAGGCGATGAGGATAACATACCTATCTTTGCTGATATATGTCAGTAACAAATGTGACCCAGTCCTTTGAGCATTTAGGTCACCTTTGTCCTGGGCATCTACTAGAAACTGTACAAGCAGCATCAGAAAATTCTCAAATGGTGCTGGCCCAAGAGCTTGATCATCACGATCCAAATAGTTTTTGACATCTTCGACAACATTGCATTGGGACTCCCATGGAAGCTCTTTGAGTTTAGGCAGTAATGCTAAGGATCTCAAGGTGCTTAGCGTAGAAGTCTCACATCTTTGATCGCCGTCATCACTCTGAATGGAGTTTGAACTTAGGTCATCTGGAACTTTACCATTCAAACGGTCAGGATTGTAGACGGAACCTCCATATCCATGAGCAAGACTGCCAAGGCTATTGATGGATATTGAAGAAGATTCCAATGAGCAAAGGCTTTCTGCTTGTCTGCTTGGGTCAGTATTTTTAATTCCATACTCTACACACCACTTTGATATCTCTTGTTTCAAGAAACTGTTCGGTGCCAACAACTGATCTGACAGTTTTTCCTTTGTTTTGGGACATGTATCATAACCCTCATCAAACCACCTCTGGATCCACATCCTTTCAAATGTCACTCCAGAAGCAATGATGACAGGATCGTACATCAATCTCAGAGATAAAGGGCATTTGAATTCATCAGGAGGGACAGGGTCCCTTACAATATCAGGTTTAGCATGATCACTTGATCTGGAGGCTTGAAATTTATTTGTTTTATCACTGAGAAAGATAGCATTCTCTTGTTGTTCTGCCATGATGGAGTTTCCGTACTTATCCAAGAGATACAATAAGAATTTCAACCTCTCTTTCTTCGCTGGGTTTCTGTCACCAACTTTGCTGAGAAGATTCTTGATTGATCGTTTCTCTTTTATGACAGCTCTTCGAGACATTATATGAAGATTTGATGCAGCAAATTTAAGCGCTCCAATATCCAATGTCTCTGTCAGACCATCTATGGATAAATGTGGCCTTAAAGATTCACGAAGGACCTTTCCAGCCTCCATTTCAGAAGGATCCACAACAAACTTTGCATTTCTAAGCTGATCGATTATGTGACATATCTGCAGACCCATCAAGCAACCGAAGAATTAAAGAAAAGAATGTAACCAGGTTTGACCTCCCATAACACAACAATAAACATCCATCTCACAAGCAATAAGAAGAGTGCATGTCCAATGAAATTTCCTGCACCCTCTGCCAAACCTTTCTACGGAAAAAATGCCGAGAGAGAGAGCAGAAGAAGAATTCCATGCAATCAACAAAAGAAGGGTTTCTTTAGTAGGTGTGAATTTGGAAATTTCACATAAATTGAAAGCTAGGGTCAGGAACTTGCAACAATTCTAGTCATGCAGAACATGCATGCACAAAAAGACTTAAGGTAGTATGAAAACTACTTCAGCGAAGCAAGGATCAGCACTATTGTTCTTCTGGCTGATAGAAGGCACAGGAGAAAGCATTGCCTCAGATTTTTAAAAGAAGCTGCAAAGGAGCCTGTCCTTTCCATGTTGGCCACAGAAATGTGCCCACTAGATTCATTGATATCAAGAAGATAGAATCTGTGTGAAATCTCTACATAACGTTTAAAGCAACCAACCTCGATAGCCAACAAGACTGGAACCGAATTACGAACAAGGTCTAAACTGCGCTCCAATAGTTCCGTTGATCTTTGACATCTCCTCGCTATTGCATCACTGGTTAATGCCTGAAAGTTGCAACATTCATCATATATACAAAGCCAACAAATACGTGAACTTGATAAATAAACTACTATGTACTCTTGGAACAGACCTAATGTAGATTTTAATGAGTAATAACGAGAAATACAGGGGAAAGACTGTCAAATGTTTAGTCAATACAGCATATCAAAATTCTCCCCACTAATGACGCACCAAAACATCTATATCTGACTTTTCTGCTGGTTCTTCATCCCCTTACGCCTTTTTAATAATTTGAAGTGCGTCTCTTTCACAAGGAATGTGATCAAGTTGCTACTTTCCAGAAGGCACAACTATTTGACAAATCAGTGTATGTTTTTAACCTCATCACTTTGGAGTTGAACAACTTCATAAGTACCCACCAGGTAGAGTTTGCTAGATTCACTGCAGTAGTGGAGGAGTTGCTTTGCTTTTTCAATTTCACAAGTCAAAGAGGAAAGTGCAAGCATTCCAGATGAGCGAGGTCGAGCTGCCTCTATTTGTGGAATGACACTTGATACTTTATCAACCAACTTCATAAGTTTGGTGCACATTTCATAGTGGACCTGCAATCATTAGCTGTACTCATCACATTATACTAAATCAGGAAGAAGGAAAAAGTATAAATAGGACAGATTGATAAAGATGGACAACTTCAAAAACCAATCAATACAAGGCTTTAATATATGTACTGCGAATTGCCAATATGCTCCAAATAAACATTAACCTGGGCACACTTTTTTTAATGTGTAGTCCTTAGTTCATTCCAAAATGAAACGATTTAGTGCTTCATCTTCATCAATGCTAGTGACTTTTTCTAATAACATCTCACTTATTTGGAAGCCAAAGGCACCAAAAATCAGAAACTCTTCTCATTCCAGAGAATTAAGCTGGAATGCAGCTCTATTATCATAATTAACACTGCACACCAGCCTAAATAACTGGCACTGAACAAAGTTACCAGACAACACATTAGGACATTTAATGATCAATCTCATGCGTAGAAATAGAAATTTTAAGTCCTGACAAATATTTACCTCGAAACAGTCAGAATTAGAGAGTGACTCCACCATCACAGTAATACCACTCCCCATTCAAAGGGCCTGATTTTTTCCTTGATCTGCAGAAGCAGAAGTATTGACAAGAAAAGATTACTATTATGTGTTTTTTGCAAATCCAACAGCCGACCCAATCACAAGAGACTCAAATATTAAGTTGAGATATCATTACATTGCATAATTGCAACCGATCATTAGTCTGAAAATGCAGCAGATATGAGATGTTACTCGTGCAAAAACTTATGGACAGAGGATTCAAGGAACATAAGCACCAGCAAAGTTTATTTTTCCCTGCCTCTCAAAGTAGAGGTTTGACATGCAAAAATTAAGTCTTAGTACAAATACTGTGTTCCTCCGACAACATGGAACAAAAAGATTGGCAAAACTTAAACTAGAGTCTGCCATTTCCTGAATAAAAAATAGAGAGTAGAGCTTTTCTACAGAACTTTCAAGAGTGGCTAACTAACCAGAAACAAAGATTCTGAACAAGCAGGACACACCATTACTATATTGAGGCCTCTGCATAATCAACATTGAGAATCTCAACTCTAATAAACACCAAATGTTATGGCAATAGTGCTATCAATTTCTTTCACGAGAATCGGTGTTTGATGCATCCTACAAACTTTAGCCTATCGCTTATTTCGCTTTCACTTCTCCAGTGCCATTAACTAGTGCTTTTGACAAAACAGCCTTTCCTCATGAAAAGAACCAGATATATAGATTAAATTTCATGAATTGGTTTCCTTCGTACGGACCTTTGCACGACAAGGAAAAGGGATGTTCAGGATGGGTTCCCTTAAATCACAAATATAAGAACAGGAGGAAATCTTCGTCAAAGAATTATGGTTCTGAGTTTTGATGAATCCAGAGTTTCCTCTTTGAGCAAAGGACAAAGGTTACATGGTTTCCATTCATTGCAGTAAATTGCACTGTTCGTTAACAATAATGGGCTATGTTTTCCTCCAAAAGTTGGAGGAAACTTCCTCTAGACACCCTTCTCATTGATGGATTAAAACCTTGTGATCCTATATTCGTATTTAGTTAATTTTCTACATGGACAATGTCCATAACTTGTAACCCACGGATCAGAATAAACAGTTGTGCCTGTCGTTTTTAACAAGATACCAGAGCCGGTTAATTCCTGAGTTCAGTTCTGGGCATGCTCACGCTTACACACCATTAATGGTAGCATCAATTTTTCCAACCTCCAAGCATCTACCAGTCTTCATATGTCATGCTCAGAAAGCAACGTTCTCCAAGAGTCCGAACTTTGCGAGGAAAGCACATGCCTTAATTTTATCATCCAAGAGTAGTAATGAAACTTCTATCTCTGCTAATTGGGAAGAAAATATACATCCAATGAACTTACCGCTACCAATATGGCTCTTACTATTATACTATACAGAGATAGCTTTTCCTTCTCTCTTTTTCGTCCCTAAGCGAGTAAATAACAATTTCTCAGAAACAGCCAACTCCCAGCAAACTGTCACAACCAATTTCGTAAGAAACAACCCCTAAAGACAACATCTTTTTACACAACAGACAGTTTCTGACCATCACCATGGAGAAACCTTGTAAAAAGAAAAGCAATCCGCCATACCTCAGCCACAAAATCACAGAAGAATTTTCAAAAGATACACTGATCTAAAGAAGCCCGAGACTTACCAGACAACGTTAGCAACAGCCCTCCTTTTCAGATGTGTAGAAGCACACAACCAGACGAGAAATTCAAGAGCAGCTCTCGGAGAGGAGAGTACATGCTCTGCTCGTACCAAGAACCAAGACCCTTTTTTGAATTTTCTGCCAATATGGGTCTTCAGAAAAGAAGAAGACAACGAAGCAGATTTTTTACCCAGAGCACCAAGAAAACTTCCCTTTCGCGTTTGAGTTTTCCAAGGGAAGAATCTTGCACGGGACAAGCAGTAGTGTTTGCACAGGGAGGGAGAAAAAGGGGCAACGTCAAAGAAGACTCGCAAATTTCAAGTTTTGTTTACACAAGCGGGAGCCAAATGGACAACATCAAAGACGGAGCTATTTCAAGTTCCCAATATATAGAGAGAGAGAGAGAGAGAGAGAGGTGTCATCTTCAGCAGCTTGTTTGGTTCCTCAGGCAGTGGTGGCTGGACTCCCATTTTTCACTGGTTGCGCTTCGGTACTTTGAAGAGGGCCGTCAAAGCGGCCAAGCTTGATAATTCAACGAGCTGACCCGAGGCAACGCCTTCCTGGTCAAATTCCAAGATCACAAGAATAAAAAACTCGTCACTATTCCTAGCCTACGGAAATATTAAAAAAAGGTTAAACTACGAGTCAAGAAAATACTATAGATCACTTATGACGAAAGATTAAGCTATTAAATTGAACTAATCGAACATTAAAAAATGCACGACTTAATATATTTTTGATTGCTACATCCAATGTCATGAATAATTATAGCAACTTTTGGATATAAGTAACTAGAAATTCAGGCCGGTGAATTGCATCTCCCTTGTCTTAAATAGCAAGGGAGATGGCTCCTTTGCTCGTGGGTCTAGCAAGGTAAAGCCGGTCTGAACATCACCGGTCGTCTCAAATAGAAGCAACAATTTTCCTTCCCGGTGAAGAGAATAACGTTTTGGATTTTCGAGATAACAACGTAATGGTGATCCTCCTTGCCTTCGGGATATGATATCAGAGATTGAGTTTGGGAAGGGGCCCTCGTAACTTGTGTCAAGTGAGCACAAGAAGGTGGGGTCGAGAGGGCGGAAGATATACAAGGATGCCGGAAACGCGTGCGGACGCGGGAAATTAAAGAGGTACGCGGTCATGGCGAATCGGGGCGAAGCATCCCGGGGATCAACCACCTATTTCGAAAGAAAGCTTTCTCGTGTATGCCGGAAAAGTCCGCATCGAGAAGGACACGTAAAATAAAGTAGAAATGCCGAGAGAGAGAGAGAGAGAGAGAGAGGAGCAAAGCGACGACTCTTGTTGGGAAGCTCGAGAAGTTGACTCCGCCAGTCAAAGTCGTGAACTTGCAGACAAAACCTAGGACAGGACTAGCCTCGACTCCTCGAACGGAGAAAATATTAGGTAAGTTTAATAGTCCACGTAGGATGGTGCAGCGCACCATTCAGCTATGGACACGTGTCCATCCGGTCCACGTTGTCTCCCTCCTCTCTCTCTGTCAGATCCGGGCCCATAGCAGCAGCAGCAGACCCTCCCTCTCCTCTCTCCTCTGGTTTCGACTTCTCTCGAGTCATTCGACTTCTCTCTCTACAAGTCCCAAGCGCCGAGCTACGCCCAGCCGGAAGCCCACCACGACGAACGTCCATCGGAGCCGGAGTGCGCGGACCGAGCCGAGCCGCCCTGCCTCGCGCGAGCCCCGTCTCTCCTCAAGCGTGTCAAGTCCATCAACTTCTCTTCCTTGTACAGATCGAGCGATCCCGACCCGGATGAAGACGCGCTTCACCACCTCGGGGTCGACTCCGATTCCGAAGACGACGACTCAGTTCTCTACACCGACGCGGGTCGGGTCCATCAAGTGAGGAGGGTCAGGTCAGACCCGAAGGCGGCTGCCCACGGCGAGTCTTCGGCATGGAGGAGGAGGACGAGCCCATTGTGGAGCGTCGGAGGCCCCAGACGGCGAGAGAGGGCAGGAAAAAGAGCGGCCCGGCGTCGGTGCCGTCTGTGGAAGGAGGGACGAGATCGACGCGAAATCCGACGCCTTCATCAACCGGTACAAGCGGGACCTGAAGCTGCAGAGGCTTGACTCGATTGTGCGCTTCAAGGAGATGCTCGGTCCGATTTTTTTTCCTCCATGACTTCTTCGCGGAGGAGAGAAAGAGCGGAGCTTTGAAACCAGAAGAAAGAGAGGAGAGAGGAGAGGGAGGGTCTGCTGCTGCTGCTGTGGGCCCGGATCTGACAGAGAGAGAGAGGAAGGAGACAGCGTGGACCCGGATGGACACGTGTCTATAGCTGAATGGTGTGCTGCACCATCTTACGTGGAGTATTGAACTCACCTAATATTTTCTCCCTCGAATGGGTTTGCTTTTAGGGAATCCGATCAACCCATTTCCCAAGATCTGTACGAAAATTTCGACTGTCTTGGGCCAGAGTTGCCCCATATGGGAGCGGATGAGGGCCTCGACTAGACAAGGATTCTCAGCTACAGATCATCTGCCTCTCGTTTCCATTTCGGACCCGCTAACTTCCGCAAAATTTGCTCGAAAGAACCACCGGGGAACTTGAAGGGTCCTCCTTGCGCGCCGCCGCGGACTTTGGCACGAGGAAATCACTGTGCAGAGCCGGCTCCTCGACGGTATCTCGACGGGGATGAGTGATTCGTTGACATACGCTTGATGTTGCATCTCTTTCCTCCGAGGACGGAGACGGAGCGAGGGGAAAGGGTCGGGGCTGAAACGTCAAAAAGTTTGAAAAGTAGGAGTCACCCTAAAATTTTTCTGATGTAAAGATGCTCTTGTTGCTTTGGACCAACTAACCTTATGTAAATTAATTTTCAATGTACAACCGAAAGGGGGTAAAACTTCTCTGTAGTTAAGTCATTACATGTCAAACATGATGGACATGGTCAAACACAATATGAGAAATATAAATCATTTATTCTTTTTAGGGTGACATGAATTTCGCACATGTTTTATATATATTTTTATTGTATGGATAATAGAAAGACGATATAAGAAAATATGCAGGTAAATTTTATTCTGCCATAATCAAAAGTAAAAATACTAGTTAAATTTCAGACCGTGAACTTTGTAAAATTTACTTGAAAGAAGCATTGGAAGTCAAGGGTCCTTCTAGCATGCCACGAATTTTCGCACGATGAAATCATTGTGTGGAACTGGAACCTTGACGGTATCCCGACCGTGACTAGTGATTTATCGTCAAGTGATCCGTAGCCCTACGCCTCATGTTGCATCTCTTTTGTCAAGGATGGAGAAGGAGCATAGAAAAGAGCCAAGGCTAAAACGGGTCGAAAAGTTTGAAAAGTAGAAATGTCTTTATAGTCTTTTCAGAAAGCCGTGATGACGCTGTCGTTGCTTTAGACCCTCCAACCTTTAAGTCGTTCTTGTTTTCATTCATGTAAATAAATTTTCAATGTACAACGAAAAAGGGGCGGACATGTATGGAACTGATTTAACTCCAAGGCGATACCTGCAACGTTTATTTATGTTGCACACAAGAGTGACAAGGCACTAAAATTGCAATGCCAAAAAAAAAAAAAAAAAAAAAAACTGCCTTAGTGTGAAACAAATCTATAGTTGGTTCATCATAAGTCAGACATAATAGATATGGTCAAACATGATGTACGGAGTATAAGAAATTTAATTTTTTATGGTGGTGTAAATTTCAAACGCATTTTATATTTTTGATGATAGTGTCAAGTGTAGGTGGACAATGTAAGAAAATATCCTTGGTAGATTTTGTTGCTTCATAAAAAGGATGAGGATATGTCAATTTCCCAATATGCCTCAAAATACTAGTCAAGCTCGGTTTATTTTGTGAAAAATAACTAATTTAAAAAATATTTTTCTAAAACCGATCATTTATATTACTTAAATATTTTCATTATTGCCAATAATTTATGTCAACGTATTTTTGCAAATGATGAAAATATTTTTATTAATTTATTTTTGTAAAATATAAATAATCATTATTTAAAAAATATTTTTTAAATCATTCGTTTTATCTACGACTGATCATCTGCTTCTCAGTTCCATCTCAAACTGTGAACTTCGTAAAATTTGCTTGAAGGGGCCACGAGAAGATGAGGGTCCTTTTAGCATGCCACGGATATTTGCATGACGAGATCACTATGCAGAACCAGACCCTTGATGGTATCCCAACCGTGATGAGTGATTCGTCGTCCTATGCTTGATGTTGCATCTCTTTGGTCCGAAGGATGGAGATTGGGCGAGGGAAAGGGTCAGGGCTAAAACGGGTCAAAAAAGTTTGAAAAGTAGAATTCTCTCAAGAAATTTTTAGGAAGCTGTAATGATGCTCCTGTTGCTTTCGAAAAGGAAAATGCCATTTCCTTGATAATGCCTTTCGAAAAGAATGTTTTTGATCGAATTTAGTACTCATTGGCAGTATCTTTTAAGCAATATTTTGATATTTTTACTACCGATTCACCTCTGAATATTCCTGAGACACTGACAAGATCCAATGGGAACTGTTCTTTATTCAAGCTGGCAGGTGATAGTTGTCCATAGAATTCTCTCTAGAAATTTTTAGGAAGCTATAATGATGCTCCCGTTGCTTTTGAAAAGGAAAATGTCATTTCCTCGATAAAAAAATGTTTTCAATCGAATTTAGCCCTCATTATTAGTATTTTTTTTAAGCAATCTTTCGGTATTTTACTCTTGTCGCTTTCGAAAAGAATGTTTTCGATTGAATTTAGCACTCGTCAGCAGTATCTTTTAAGCAATATTTTGGTATTTTACTACTGATTCGCCTCTAAATTTTCCCGGGACACTGACAAGATCCAATGGGAACTGTTCTTTATTCAAGCTGGCGGGTGATGGTTGTCCATGGAATTCTCTTTAGAAATTTTTAGGAAGCTGTAATGATGCTCCTGTTGCTTTTGAAAAGGAAAATGCCATTTCCTCGATAATGCCTTTCGAAAGGAATGTTTTCAATCGAATTTAGCACTCATTAGTAGTATTTGTTTAAGTAATCTTTTGGTATTTTACTCTCATCGCTTTCAAAAAGAATGTTTTCGATCGAATTTAGCACTCATCAGCAATATCATTTAAGCAATCTTTTGGTATTTTACTACTGATTCGCCTCTGAATTTTCCCGGGTCACTAACAAGATCTAATGGAAACTGTTCTTTTATTCGAGTTGGTGGGTGATGGTTGTCCATAGAATTGATGATCACTAATTCTTGTCGTGATGCGACGGAAGACATGGCACGTGCCACAAAAGCTTATCCATATCTCGTGGGGTTTCGACAATTCTCATTTCTGTTCTAATACCAAATTTCAGGTTCATGAATGTTGAACTGAAGTTGGCATAGGGTGCTTATTTCAATTTTGGAGGACCATCAACCTGATTAGCGTTTGACGAATATGTTACAGGACTGCTTGGGGCGGATTCATGAATCCGAGCAGGCTCACGATCCAGAACACCGCCGGTCCGGACGCCCGCTAGGCAGTGGCGTTCCGGTCGGGCAGCGATTTTCTCGGTCATGGAGAATTGCGAGTTCGTGGGAAACTAGGACACTCTGTATGCCCACTCCCTCCGGCAGTACTACAAGCCCGACAAGCATAAGAACTTCCTGGGGAGGCCGCGGAAGGAGTACTCGAGGACGGTCTTCATCGAGTGCAACCTCGAGGCCCTGATCACTCCTCAGGGCTGGATGCCATGGAGCGGGGATCTCGCCCTGAAGACGGAGCTAGGGTCCGACACGTCGAGCAAAGTGTCATGGAATAGTCAGGTCCTGGCCGAACACATGGATACATGTTTGGTGAGGAGTTTTACTCAAGGAGAGCATTTCCTCGATATGCCTCGAAATATTATTTAATGTATATTTCTTGCGATCAAGCGGAGAATTGTTTCTATGGCGAAAAATAAAAACAACCCGATCTGTGCACATTCACCCGAAATTTATTTTTGTAATCTCTTTTTGATAGGATGTCTTTTTAAATGTTCTTCTCAACAAAGTCTACAATCTCGACGAATTCAATTTTGACCTAATTCCAAATCTTTTCTTTAAAGTTAGTATTTTTTTAAAAATTGAACTGCAAATCTAGTGTTTGTTTAATCATTTCATTTGATCTCATGAGGTGTTCTCCCAAATAAGATTGTACCTACGAGTCTTAGGATAATTGCATGGTCATAGAAACCTCTTTACGCGCCCACATGCATATATGCATGAGCTCTGGGACAATTGCATGGTCAAAAGGTTTCCATGCTTATGTGGACCTTTTTCGACGCGTCGCACTAGTCAACGTCTAGTTTTACATCAAATCATGAATTCTTCTAAAGAGATATGCATTTGAATTTTCTTTTTCAAAGTCCATAAAATTTTTCTCTTTTTCTATGATAAAAAATGTCAATTTTTAAAGTGCAAGCGCGTGCATCGAGTCGTCTCACTCTCGAAGCTTTGGAATTAATTGAATTTTGATCATCTTACTCTAACACTCTCTTCTTTAATCCCACAGCCACCCCTGCTCAGTAATTAGACCATCGAAGGATATTACATGCAAATTGAGGATCATGACAACGTCGGTTAGGGTTAACAATTCAAGTCGACGAGTCATAACCATCCTTATGATTCATGGGTTTGCAGTAAAATATTAAAATATGTACTAAACAAGCAAAATATTAAATTACTAACTTTGTTAAGTTTTTCCTCTATGTATTTAGTATTTTATCTCGTGTCAACGAACTGCGTTTGACGATACGAGTCTTAATATCAAACTTTCAACATAAATGAACTGATTTTCCAGATCGATTTTCTAAAGGAATTGTTTTGTTTGACTAAAGCAATTTCGATGAAATAACACACAAGAAGGAGTAAGGATACATGAAGTGGAAACATAAATAAAGTATTTTAAAAAGCACACCTTATTCATGGACTTACACGACGGTCCCAAGGTCTTGCAAAAATGGAGTTAAAAACTTTTTGGGCACGTTCTGAAAATCAAAAATTGCGGGCACGAGTCAACCATCTTAGTCAAACAGCGATAATGAAAAAAAGGTAAATAAATACCTCTTTTTCGTCCTTTTTTTTTCTATTTTCTTTATTTGTCTCCTTCTTGGCCACTATATTCCATACGTTCTTTTTGGATATTGGAGACGAGATTGTAACCGAAAGCCATCCAGAGAGAAGATGTGGCTGCTCTAGCTAGCCGCCTAGCCCCATCCATCTTTGTAAACATCTACATACATATACAGGTACATGTACATGTATATGTATATATATTAAAACATGTATATATATATGTGTGTATATAATAAACTTATTAACACAAAAGTGCAAACAACTAATCATAATGTTAAAGGATAACTTATGATACATTTGCTTGTCATACTTATCCGAAATTACATGTTTTGTTACTAAGAATCATATTGCAGCCAAAAAGACTTTTTCTCTCTCTTTCTCTCCATCCTCTTCTTCAACCTACCGTGAGGAGGGTGGGTCTAGATCAAGTTCATTGATTTTTAAGGTGTCATTACCTTCACCTTAACAACCTCCCTTAACTTTGGGGGATCTCTCGTTGTAAGATTTATCAACGTCTGTCCGTTTGATATGTAATGACGGTAGGCTACTTGGATTCATCCGATATAATGCCTCGGGAACCCAACTTCTTACATCCCCAATTAAAGAGAAATATTTGTATTCTCTTATTTCTAGGGGATACCCTTGAGTATTAACGTTCCAGAGTTGAAACGAAATAATTTACAACATGCTTAGGTCATTGTAAACGTCTTTATACATATACATACATACATATACATATACATATATAATGTTAAATGATAACTTATGATATATTTGTTCATCATACTTATCCAAAAATTCATGTTTTTTGACTAAGAATCAAATTGTAGCTGAAAAGTCTTTTTCTCTCCCTTTCTCTCCATCCTCTTCTTCTACCTTCATCCGTGGGAAGGGTTTGTGCTGATCCCAACATCATTTCCCTTTCTTGCTAATTTTGTTTGGGTTTTCTTGGGTTTTCTTGGTTTTTTTCTCTTCTTTGTCTAGGTTGGGAGCTCTCTTCTCCCAAATTTAGTTCTAGATATGAGTGTTTGAACTTTTCTCATCTACATATGGGAGTTTAATAAAATAGTTTTCGGAAATTTGATACCCCATGCTCAGTTCATGTATAACTCCTCTCCCTCTGGCTTCAATGGTGATTGCAAAAGTTCTGATGTCTTGTTGAATTACTAAGATTTGCTCTTTCAAATAATAGATCCATCTTTGTTCTACTTCCTTTGGTTATTTTTGTATGGAGATAATGTAGAGGAAGCAAAATCTAGGCACATATTGCCAATTGACAACCTGGAGAAGAAATTTTCAGCATGTATTCATTATGAGATTCAGTGACAACCACTAATTATTTTACTTGATAAATCCATTTTTATGGAATGATTGTGTGCGTCACCCTACTCATGCTTTACTGATCCTCTTTATTCTTTGGATTTGGCTTTGTTTTGTGGTATTCCGAGTTTTTTTCCACTTCGATTTGCTATGTGATGAAATTCATGTGCTCAACATAAGTCTCATAACATTCTAAAGAATGAGTTGAAAATTCAATTTGACAAATTGTAAGTTTTTACCAACATAATCACAATCGATTTTGATTACTAATCCGTGAAATAAGACTGTGGTGACGTATCATTATTTGGATGGGGACGGGACACTCATCGATGATCCGTGACCTAAAGGGAATAGGGATTGTGGAAGGGCTTTGATCGAACATCGTTTTCCAATCTCATTGCATCTACATTGGATGGAATGAGACTCTTGTGGATACGAACGAGTCTGTAGTGATGTGGCGCTACCGATTCCAAACTGATTTTGTAACCGGTAACCAATTTCGAAAATGCACGGATGCAAATAACCACGACAAAACTGAAAAGCGTCATGGGTCCTATTAAAAATATCTGCCCACGGCATGACTTTTAAACAGCGCGACCAATACGGCGTATGGACTTGTGGTGGTTTTGGACGCAAAGAGAAAGAGCTACAAAAAGCCTCGTCCATATATTTCCGCTTAATCTTCTTATTTCTAAAAACAAAATGGAAACAATGGATGCACAAGAGCAGTGCCGCTACTTCTTTTTGGAGCCAGGAACATAGACACACACGTTTCCTTTTTGGTGTTAAATCACTTGATCTTTGTGAGAATGAGGTACGGTGGTGTACAATGTTTTTTTTGGGGGGGGGTGTGGGATAATTACTGAAATCAATTTTAAACTTATTGTGCGAATGCAGTCTTTCTGGTCAATTGCTATCGGAAACTGTGCATTATGTCTTTTGTACGGGTCACCATATCGGTGATATCTAGAGGCAATTGATGGGAATGATTACGTTGGAATTTCGCATTAAAATTTAGGAATGCATTGACAAAATCGAAAATTTTCCGATTGATGCAACCCCATTTTTTCCAATTTAGTAGACAGGCATATGCTCTAGCCAGACCATTGCACTCCATTTCAGTGTGATGCAAGCCCTGGCCCAGACCATACGGGCTTTCCGAGCCTGGCGCTTATGAGGCTGTGAAAGCATTGACGGAAAAATGAGGAACAAGCACTGCGTTTATTTAGAGAAATGCATTTTCTAATGCCCCGCACCCAAAACGACCTTGTAACCATTGGATTTTATGCAGGAACCTCTCTTCTCCTTAAAGAGCTCTCTCTACTTGTTGTGGTAGCTCCCCCAATCCAAAACCCTAGGTCATCAACAGCTCCATCCCTCGGCACCATCAATGGAGGAACACATCTCCTCCATTGCCCACTCCCGATTCCCTCCATGATACCACACTAGTAACTCTTCTCCCCTCGCCAAAAATCTGCCCCACTCCATCTTCTCCCATCGACACCATCCACTCCACAGCCTTCAGACAGTTGACAAAACTCTCCCCCACACTCACTCTTCAACGGATTTGCTACAACCAGGCCCCCAAAACGCTCCATTGAACTGGCTACTCGAATCAGCAACACCACAGCCACTCGAAGTAGCTGAAATGGAAACCACAGCAGAGGAGGAAGTCAGACTAGCATTGCTATGTAAAAGGCTGGGGAACTATGGACACACCAAGCCATAACATCAGTAGATGATGTAATTTCAGCAATCAAGGTAAGAGAATGTCAACAAACCCTACTAGGGCAACTATACCAAAACCCTAAAATCAATTTCCAAGCATTTCAAAACACAATGCAGAGGGTATGGAAACTTGAAAATGTAGAAATCAACCTGTTAGCCCTTGGAATCTTTGCGTTCAAGTTTGCATCAGAAAAAGATAAAGATCGAATAGTTGCAGCGGGACCTTTGTCCACATACATGGCTTACCTGCAGAATGGATATCGGACGAAGTTGTAAACTGTATAGCAGGGGAGATAGGTCAAGTCATTGAGGTGAAAATCGAAGCAAAAGGCTACATGCCTTACAAAATAGGAAAGGCCAAAGTTGACATGGATATGTCCCTACCTCTGAAACCAGGCGCTCTTTTAAGCAATAAGAGCAAGAAAATATGGCTAGATTTCCGGTATGAACGTCTCCCACATTACTGTTATTCCCGCAGAAGATTGGGACACTATGCTCAACATTGTGAGGAGATACCATATCAGGAAGACAAATTCCTCGATAAAAAAGACATGATGTATGGCGTATGGATGAAGGTCGAAGTTAATGAGTGCAGTCCTTTCTGGGAAGTCAATTATGGGAAGACAATGGAGGAATTACTAGAGGAAATGAGCCCCTCTGAAATATCAACAAACCCAGGAGAGTTGGTTGTTTGTGAAACGCCACAAGAAAACAGCCCTGACCAAGTAAACCCCATGGATAAAGGAAAAGGCAAGGAAGCTGCCACAGAAAAGATGGAGTGGCACAAAACTAATAATGTACCTGAATCTGACCAGGAAAGGAATTCCCAACTGGTGAGCACCAACTTGATGATCGGGACTGCTGTTGGAAAACGAGGAAAAGGGTCAAAATATGTAGCTCAGAAAAAATTAAAGAGATACTCTCCCTATGAACAGCAAGGAATAAGCAAGCAACTTTTTGATGACACGACCTTACTGGAAACACCCGTACTTACGGAGGAAGAAACACGAGGATGGGCTTTGGTGGCTAGCCCTAATAAGCCACCAAATCACAAATGAAGCTGTTAAGCTGGAATTGTCAGGGGTTGGGCACCCCCCTGACATTCCAGGCCATTAGAGCCCTAGTGGCTCAAGAGAAGCTCGCTGTTTTATTTTTAATGGAAACGAAGAACAAGGAGGAGGTGTGTAAGAGACTACAACGAAGACTAAGATTCCAACACAGTTTTCTAGTCAACCCAAGAGGTCTTGCTGGGGGGTTAGCACTACTCTGGAATGATCAAGTAGAACTATCCATAAATTCAAGCTTCGTGCATTGCATACATTTAACCTGTTCGGATAAGGAGACAAATCAAACTATGAGAGTATCCTTCATTTATGCATCTACTGACTTCCAGGAAAGACAGAAATTATGGGCTGAAATATACTCTACTCAAAACCCCTTACAAGGTCCATGGATATGCATTGGAGACTTTAATGAGGTGCTATATGTTTGGGAAAAAGTGGGCAAAAGAATGGCTGAAAACTACATAATGAAAGCCTTCCAAGACTTCCTAGACTCATGCGGTTTAATGAATGTTGATAGCAAGGGGTGTGCATTTACCTGGTCAAATAATAGGGAGGGGGATGAGTATGTGAAGAAAAAACTGGACAGAGTGCTGTGCAATATAGAGTGGAGAGTGGAGTTTCTAGAGGTGGAGGTGTTTGCCCTACCTGCGGTTGGCTCCGATCATAGCCCATTACTACTGGATTTAATTCCTCAGGTGGAGAAACGAAGGAGAGAATTTAAATTCGAAGCATACTGGATGGAGGACGAGGAATATGAGAATGTAATGCAGGAGGCATGGCTGGACCAAGAAGAAGAGGAGGGCAGTATTTGCCATAAGCTTAAATAGGTCTCCACCAAGCTTCATAAGTGGAGTAAGAACAAATTTTCTAATGCCCGTAAAACAATCCAAGCTTTACAGGGAGAATTGCAACAATTAGTCAATGATCCAGCTATAAATCATAACAGAAGGCGAGTCAAATGGTTGAAATGTGAAATCGAGCGATTATGGTCTCAAGTGGAAACTTATTGGGGGATGCGATTGCATATTCAATGGTTAAAATGGGGAGACAAAAATATGAAATTTTTCCATGCAACCACGGTGCAAAGAAGACAGAGAAACCATATCACTATGTTAAAAAACCCGAGTGGAGAATGGACACGAGATCAAACGCAGCTTAAGCAAATGGCTACCACGTTTTTCTAGGGGCTTTACACTTCAGTGGGAAACCGAAATATCCAACCAGTATTAGACCAGCTACCGCACTTAGTGACTGAAGAAATGAATCAAGAGCTGCTCAAGGAAATTACCCTAGAGGAAATACAACAGGCCACCTTCTAACTGGGAGCATTGAAGGCCCCTGGCCCAGATGGGCTAAATGGTCTCTTTTATTAGCACCATTGGCATGAAATCAGCCATGATATACATAAGGAAATTACCCAGTTCTGGAGATCAGGTAGGCTAACTCCAGAACTAAACAAAACAATCATCACCCTTGTTCCAAAAGTCCAAAGTCCAGAACAGGTGGATCGGTTTCGTCCCATCAGTTTGTGCAATTTCATGTACAAAATCATCTCGAAGGTAATGGCTAACAAGCTGAAAATATATCTCCCACAACTAATAACTATTGAACAGAGTGCATTTGTACAGGGGAGATTGATTCAGGATAACATCCTACTGGTACAAGAGGTGCTCCACCAGTTGCGCACTAGAAAGAGAAAACGAAAATTCCAGGCGATCCTAAAGCTGGACATGAGAAAGGCCTATGATCGAGTAGAGTGAGACTTCTTAGAGGCTAGTATGATTAAGATGGGATTCAGCAACTCCTGGGTTGATATGGTAATGCAATGTGTGTCAACAGTCTCCTACAGTGTAAAACTAAATGGCCAGCCCTTTCCATATTTTCACCCAACTAGAGGAATTTGCCAAGGCGACCCATTATCCCCCTATCTTTTTATCCTAGTAGCAAATGCTCTGTCCCACTTACTACACAAAGCAGTGGAAGATGGTAGTATAAAAGGGATCCGATTAAACAGGGACTGCTCTACCCTATCCCACCTTATGTTCGCGGATGATCTTATTCTATTTATGGAGGGAAACATCACAGAATGCCAGAACTTTGCTGCTGTCCTGAATCAATACTGCTTTGCTTCAGGCCAAACGATTAACCTGAATAAATCAGGTATGTTTTTCAGTAAAAACTGCCCTCAATCTCTAAAGCAAAGCCTAACAAACGAGATGAGAGTAGCAGAAATAGAAAAATCTGGAAAGTACTTGGGCATTCCCTCAGATTGGGGTAAATCTAAGAAGGAGATGTTTGTCTGGATCATTGCAGAGTTAATAAGAAATTAGAAGGCTGGAAGGAAAATCTGATGTCGAGGGTAGAGAAAGAAGTATTGATTAAAGCAGTCATCCAAGCGATACCGCAGTATGTCATGTCAGTCTTTAAAATCCCGCTCTCTATATGTCGGGCTATTGAGAGGAAGATTGCGGATTTCTGGTGGAAAACGAATGATCAACACAAAGGAATCCACTGGAGAAGATGGGAACTATTGAAGGAAAGGAAAGCCATAGGGGGACTCGGTTTTAGAGACCTAATAACCTTCAACAATGCTATGTTGGGGAAGCAAGCGTGGAGGTTGATTAAGCAACCAGAAACCTGCGGAGTAAAATATTCAAAGGCTTATACTACCCGCAGGGGCATCTTCTACAGGCTAGAAAAGGCAGCAACCCCTCTTGGGGATGGCTAAGCGTTATCTTAGGCAGGAATTCTATTCTACCTTCACTCCGATGGACCATAAGAAACAGGGAGATTATCAAAATTCGCGAGGACAAATGGCTACCTAGAGGAATTCTCAATGGCCTGGCAAATAAGAACGATCCCAAGAAGGTGTCGAAACTGATAAATGGGGAGAGTATGACATGGCAGAAAGACAGAATTCGAAGCCTATTCGATTAGGAAACGACTGATGAAATTCTCTCAATCCCTCTTAGCGAATCACCAAGGAAGATCAAAAAGTCTGGACTCCTACCAAGTCAGGTATATACACAGTTAAGAGTGCCTATCAGTGTCAACAACCCAAGCAAAACAGATATGGACAGACTGAGGCATCTTCCTCATTTCAGACACCAACATCAGTTTGGCACCGTATTTGGCAAACCCATACGCAGCCAAAAATCAGACATTTCCCATGGCAATTATGCCATAACGCACTACCAACAAGAGCAAACCTTAGAAAAAGAAACATTATACCTGAAGACGAGTGCGCCATTTGCCGAAGCCAACCCGAGACGAGCGAACACTTGTTCCTCTTATGCCCCTGGACAAGAAAAGTTTGGACACATCATGAAATCAAAATCGACATACATCAGAGGCGCATTACCCACATTGAGGAATGGATCGACAAGTTCCAGCATCATAAAGTCCCATTTGAGTTGTGGCAGATTTGGAAAGGAAGAAATGCATTCGTCTTCCGCGAACAGCAACCCCAACTAGCGCACATCATAGACTCGGCAATAATCCAACACAGCAACATCAGCAACTGTATTTCCAGAAACAACTAAACAGCAGCTCAAAAACTCAACTCACCCGTAAGATGGACTCCCCCCGCTCGTGGCTCCTTCAAGTGGAACACCGACGGATCCTTTTGCAGAGAAACTGGGCAAGATGCAGCAGCCAGGATCTGCAGAGACAGCACTGGCAAACTGATCGCCAGCTTCGCACGGTCCGTCGCGGTGGAATCTCCGATCCAAGCAGAAGCGGAGGCCATCCTCGAAACCCTAAGATGGCTATCGACAAAGGGAAAAGAAGAGACGGAAGCCCTCAACTGGGAGTTGGAATCAGACCAGCTTGAACTAGTGGAAGTGATACGTGCAATAGCATATCAAAAAAGCAGCTCCCCTGCGTATCCAGCGCACGAAGCTGCAGTTCAGTTTGGATGGGAAGTACAAACCCATCTTCAAGAAGCCCAAGGCCTGTTGGAAACAATGCAGCCCATCAAGATCACACATTGCAGAAGAGAGGCGAATAGAGCAGCGGATTGGGCTGCAAAAGCCCAACGCAACCAAATGCTACTGAGCAACTGGGTCCAGCACCCCCTGCAAATCTTTTGGAAATTTTAAGTTTCGATGTAATTCACCTACTTCCTTCGTAATGAAATCTTAGAACTTTCGACCAAAAAAAAAAACCATTGGAAACTAGACCACCTTCCAAGGTATACCAGGAATTCCCTCGAGATGTTTTTGAAGAACATCATCAGTCAACTGACAAACTCTGTCGAGGAGTGGTCGCGTGTGTGAGTGCGGCTCAGCTTTCTAGTAAACCCAATTAAGTTTTGCCTGACAGTGTTAGGGTGCTTTTTTTCCACGAAAAAATTAACGATTTAGAATTTTTTTTAAATAATTGATTATATCACTTATAAAAATGAATAAATACATAATATTTTCATCGTTTACGAAAATATTTGAATATAATTTGTTGCCGATAATTAAAATATTTTTTATTAATTAATTATTTCAAGTGATACAAAAATTCATTTTTATCAAATTATTTTTCAACTTATTAATTTTTCATGAAATAGACGGAATCTTTATTAATTACCGCTCTACCATATACATGTTGAAGCAAACTCTCAAATTAGTTCATATATCCGAGTACACTATTGCATGTTTCTTGCAGTTATGCGGAGAATTGTTGCGATGGCGAAATATAAAGACAACCTGAATTGTGCATGTTCATCCGAAACTTATTTCTGTAATTTCTCTTTTGATATGATGTCTTCCTAAATGTTCTTTTCAGCAAAGTCTACAATTTTGGTGAATTCAATTTTTACCCGATTCAAACTTTTTTTTAAAATTTAGTATTTTTTATTATTGCTATTGTATGATCATTTCGCTCGATCTTATAGGGTGTTCTCCCAAATAATATTGTACCTACGATTCTTAGGTATTGAATGGTCATGGAAACCTCTACACATGCCCACATGCTTATATGCTTCATAAGCTTTAGGACAATTGCCTGGTCAAGAAGTTTCGATGCTTATGTTTACTTTTTTTCACACATCGCGCTGGTCAATGTCTAATTTTACACCGAATAATAAATTCTCCTAAGGAAATACATGATCGATTTTTTTTTTAAAAGTCAATTAACTTATTTTATTTTATTTTCCTAATAAAAAGAGTCGATTATTCATATCAAAGTATGCGCTTCGGGTCCGCTCACTCTCAAAGCTTTGGAATTGATTGAATTTTGATCATCTTACTCTAGCACTCCCTTCTTTAATCCAAAGGCTTAGTAATTAGAACGTCAAAGAATATTACATGCAAATTGAAGGTCGTGGCAATGTCGGTTAGGGCTAATAGTTCACATCAACAAGTGATAATCATCCCAATGTTTCGTGGGTTAACATTAAAATTTCGCAATATTTACTAAACAAGCAAAATAATTAAATTTCTAACTTTAGTATGTCGTGTCAAGTCATATTTAAATTTTTTCTTTTAATATTTTGTATTTTATCTCGGGTCAACGAACTACGTCCAACAGTATAAGCCTTAATTTCAAACCTTCAATATAAATGAGTTGATTTTCGGGATCGATTTTCTAAAGGAATTGTTTTGTTTGACTAAAGCAATTTCGACGAAATAACATATAAGGAGGAGAAAGGATACATGAAGGAGAAAGCATGAACAAAGTATTTTAAAAGCCACACGTTGCTCATTGATTTAAAGCTTTTTGGGCATGTTCGGAAAATCAAAAATTGCGGGCACGAGTCAACCATCTAAGTCAAACAGCAATAAATGAAAAAAAAGGGTAAATAAATACCTTTTTCTTTTTCTTTTTCTTTTTTTACTCCTTCTTGGCTACCATCTTCCATATTTTTCATTTTTAGATATTTGAGACAAGATTGTGACCAAAAGCCATCCAGAAAGCAGATGTGGCTTCTCTATCTAGCCGCTAGCCCCATCTATCTTTGTAAACATCTACACACTTTATATATTACGAACAACTAATTATAATGTTAAAGGATAAGTCATGATACTCATGATACATTGCTTGTCATACTTATCTAAAATTACATGTTTTTCAACTAAGACTCGAATCGCAACCAAAAAGTCTTTTTCTCTCCCTCTTTCTCTTCTCTCTCCATCCTCTTCTTCAACCTTCAACCATGGGTAAGGATTGGTGCTTATCTCGCCACTCTTTCCCTTTCTTATTGATTTTATTTCTATTTTCTTGTTTTTCCTTCTCTTCTTGTTTAGATTTGGGAGCTCTTCTCTCCCAAATCTAGTTTTTGATATGGGCCAAAGTGTCATAAAAATCTTAAATCTATTGTATTAATGTAAATTGAATCATAAACATTGTATTAGTATAATTTAATCCTAAACCTTTGACGTAATGTCAATTTAGCCATTCCTACTAATTTTGGCCGGATATTGTTGATGTGGATGCTAGCTAGCCTACGTCGCACAGCTAGCGCGGAAGTTAACAATTTTTCATAATATTTTAATATTTTTTGAATTTTTATTCATTTTATTTATTCTTTTCCTTTTCTTTTTCTTTTTTTTCCTTCCCTTCTTTCTTCCTCTATCCAGTCATAGAATCATCGATCAGCCACCCACGAGGCTTGTCATATTTGGTGAGGGCTGAACCTCATTAGCCATGGGTGAGGCCCAACCTTGCCAACAAGTAGATGTGTCAATATGGGTCATAAATCCATATTATGACTCACTTTTAGTTAAATTGGTCAAATATGGGTCAAGTGAAAGTTAAATGTGGGTCAAATATGAGTTGAGTGAGTTACTAGGTAGACCCATCATATCTCTCCTTCCATTCCCCTCCTCTATGTGTTCTCGACTTCCATTGCCGATCCTGCCATCACGCCGTCGTCACCATTGCTGATCCCAAGCTTGCCTTTGCCGGCTAGAGCTTAGCCTAGATTTGGGTAGGCGAGCCATGACAGAGCTTGGTCAAGCTGGAGCTCGGCCTAGATCTGAACAGGTGAATCGCGAGGTTGTTGGCTTTGGCTGAGTTGCGACTCGGCCGGATCTAGGTAGGCGAGCCTCGAACTTAGTGGCCGCAATAGAGTTCGCAGCTCGCCAGATCCAGGCGAGCCCCAAACTCTGGCCACTGCCAGCGATTTCGGTGGAGCCTAGATTGGCAGAGGCTTGAGTTCATCGACTTTGGTCGAGTTCGGGCTCGCTGGCCTGCATTTTGGCCAGTTGCTGTCGGGCGGCACCAGTAAAGGAAAAGGGAGAAGAAGAAGGAAGAAGAAAGAAAAGAGAAAAGAAAGGGAAAATAAAAAGAAAGAAAAATAAAAAAGAAAAGAAAATAAAAGAAAAAATAAATTTAATTTTTTAAAAATAATTAAAAAATCGAATTTTTTTAAAAATTATTTTCCTCAAACTATTTCAATTTAGAGGTATCCGCATTTTTTTATTTACTAATTTTTTATTATTTAATTTACTTTATAAATTTGATGTGAAATTTTTATTCAAATAATTTATATGTGAAAAGTTTAAAATGGACTAAATAAGTGGGAGTAGATTTTCTTAAATTAAGTTAAATATTAATATGTGTTGGTACTATGGGTCGGGTATGGGTTGGGTATGGGTCATCAAATTTACATTGCATGAAAATGGGTCAAAACGGGTTAAATAGGTCAATGTGGGTCAGACCATTTTCAACCCAACCCAAACCCAACCCGACTCACTTATTTCACACCCTTACCAGCAAGGCTTGTGCACTCACAAGAGGCTAGTGCCTAGGTGAGGCTTGACTTTGTCGTATTTGGGACAGGTGAGCCTCCCTAGTGGCCGGCGGGTCAATCTCAACCTCATCTTGCTAGCCCTCACTTCTAGCCAATTGTCGGAGGTTTGACAATGGGTTGGAAGAAGGAAGGGAAGGGGAAATAAAAAAGAGAAAGAAAATGAAAAATAAATATATAAAATGAAAAATATATTAAAATATTATTGAAAGTTGTTCATGTCTGCATCGGTCATGCCATGCAAGCCGATCGGTGTTCATATCAAAAATATTTGGCCAAAAAAGTAGGAATGAATGAATTGGCACTAGATCAAAAAAAGTTTAGTATTGAATTGGTACTAGGTCAAAATGTTTTGGATCAAATTGACACTATTAAAATGTTTAACACTGGATTGGTATCGATAAAATAGTTTAGGAAGTATTAGATCTAGGAGTTTAATAAATATGTTTTCGAGGATTCAATAGCACTGTCTATGTACTGCTCCTTTGCCTCTGGCTTATGGTGATTGCATAAGTTCTGATGACTCGTTGAACCACTAAGGTATGATCTTCCAAATATTAGATCTATATTTGTTCTAGCTACTTTGGTTGTTTCCGTATGATGATGGTGAAGAGGAAGCCAAACCTAAGCATGTATTGCCAATTGGCAATACCGCAATTACTAGACAAGGAATTTCCAACATGTGTTCATCACGAGACCCAGTGATTCACTGTTGCCAATTAATTTGCTTCATAGATCCATATGTGCTTAATCTTTACTGGTGTCTCCATGGATCCTCATTATTTTTAGGATTTGGCTACGTTTTGTGGTATTATGGGCCTCACTCTATTTAATTTGCTCTGCTATGAAATCTATGTACTCAACATAAGTCTCATAATATTCTAAAGGGCGAACTGAAAATCCAATCTGATGACTCGTGATGGATAACATTGTAAGCCTTTGCGAACATAATCGTGATCTATTTTGATTAGTAATTTGTGAAATGAGATTGGGGTGACACTTCTCACAAGTCTATCATTATTTGGATGGGGACGGGACATTGACCGACGGCCAATGACCTAAAGGGAATAGGGATTGGGGAAGGGCTCAATCCAACATCGTTTTCCAATTTCATTGCATTCACATTGGATGGAATAAGACTCTTGTGGACACGAAGGACTCAACGGACAGACGAAAGAACCACGACAAGACTGAAAAGCGACATGGACCATGTTGAAAATGTCTACCTAAAGCGTGAATTCTAAACAACGCGACCAATATGGCGTACGAACTTCCGGTGCTTTTAGACGCTGAGAGAAAGAGCTACGAAAAGCCTTGTCCATATATTTCGGTCTGGTCGCTATATTACGATATGGTCGCTCCCGCTCACTACGGATGCACAAGAGTAGTGCCATAACTTCCTGTGTAAAATTACCTGACATTTATGAGAACCAGGCATGGTCGCGTACAATTTCTTTTTTTTTAAGGAAAGGGTCGGTAATTATCAAAATCAGTCCTAAACCTATCGTATGAAAACTTTTCAATATTGTCATTATAATTCTTAACATTTGTGCAAAATGTCGGTATAGTCCTTCCAACCAACTACTATTGGAAACTGCTGAAGTGGTGTCCAGTCATCGCCAGCCGGCTTGCATGTTATGTTGATGTGGTCAAACTTACTCAAAATGATGTTTTACGTGGATCATCACATCGGTGATTTCCGAAGGCAATATGCCGGAATGACTATTCGTGTTAAAATTTAGAATTTAGTTGACGAAATTGAAAATTTTATAATTGAATTGACGCGTGCACAATAAATTTAGGACATAATTGGTAATTTTCCCCAATTTAGTGCGCAGGCTTATGCTCTAGCCACATCACTGCACTTTATTTTCAGTGTGATGCAACCCTGGCCCGCACCATATGGGCTTTCCAGGCCTGGGGCTTACGAGGCTGTCAAAGCACTAATGAAAAATTGAAGAGTATTGCATTAGGGAAATGCATTTTCGAACGCCGCGAGGCCAAAAACGACCTTGTAATCATTGGAAACTAGATTACCTTTCGACAAATACCAGGAATTCCTTCGAGATGTTTATGAAGAACATCATCAGTCAACCGACAAACCCTGTCGAGGAATAGTCACGTGTATGAATGCGACAAAGCCTTCCTTCTTTATAAACTTCTTTTTACTATAGTGGACATTTACAAAAATCCAGAATTATATCTAGTAGATTAAAAGCTTAGGAACGATTACAGTTGGATTAAATTCAAGGATTATATTAAACAAGTTAAAAATTTAAGAATGAAATTGCACATTAAATCAAAATTCAAGAACTCTTTGTGTAATTATCCCAATTTTTAAAGCACAACTTTTTCGCCACCCAAGTGAACCATTCGTGGGATTGTAAAACTTGCATATTATAAAACTCTCGGCCAATCACTGTGGCCAAGAATCGGTGGAGGGAAATAGGAAAAAAAAGGAAAGCAAAGAAAAGGAAAAGAGGAAAAAAGGGGAAATGGACAAATTAGATAAATTTTAAAAAATTACAAAAATTATCCACTTTAGCGTTGATGTCAATATTAATGATTTTTGGCTAAAATTGACTAGAAAAATTATATTGATAAATTATTAGAAATTTTATGATTTAATTGGTCAAATTAAAAGGTTTAATAACAAATTGACCGATGCATTATAAATATTTCTATATATGTACACAAATTGATTTTGCAAAAATGAAATAACTAATCATAATGTTGAAAAGAAACTTATAGTACATTTGTTCCTTAGGTTTGTCCTAGGAAAACTTCATGCTTTTTAACATGACTTTCCATTATATTCTCAAGAGCGAACATAAAATCCAATCCGATGACTTGCGAACGATGAAATTGTGAATTTTTTGCCAACACCGAGGGCAAGCTATTTGCTTGTGATACTTTCCATTTTGTAATCGTCATTTCATGCCATTAATAATTAGTGAGATAAGATTGGGGCCACGTTTCTTGGTAGGCTATCATTATTCGGACGGGGATGGAATAGAACCCTAGACCTAGAGAGAATAGAACCCTAGAAGGCTCAACAGAAGAAGCACCATCACCTGGATCGAATTCCATGTTATTCCAATAACCTATTTCGATAGTACTTCCGAAAAAGCAGGGACAGAGATGACCACGGCAGAGCTATAAATCAAATGGGGGCCATGTTAGAATCTCTAGTTGAAAAACGTGACTTTCTCTTTTAACATCGTGACTTTTCTAAAAGGGGGTCGTTTAAGAAGGACAAATTCCATGCGATGTAACTTTAACGCCTTTCAATTCAGGTTCTCGATGGAGGTTTTACCTCGGGACGAATGATTTGGGATCATAAAGAATCACGAGAGCTGTTGGATATTACCCGCACGGCATTTGGACTTGTGGTGTTTTTAGACACGGAGGAGCCACGAAAAAGCCCTGCCGTTGTATTGCGAACCGGACGTCCAAACTTGTATGGCGATCTGGCCGATCCCTCTCACTCTTGCTCCTGGAAAAAATGGAAAACACCGATGCATAAGAATAGTACGAGCCAGGAGCTTACTTTGCACAGTTTTTTTCTTTTGGGTGGAATTACTCGACAATCGCGGGAACGATGGACGGTGAAAGCCAATTGGGATGCAGTCATATAATCTAGCCACATCACTGCACGTTATGTTAAGTTTAATGCACCATCGGCCTGGACTATTTGGGCATCCAAGCCTGGCCTTCGAAGCATTATTGAAAATTGAAGAGCACTTCCCTAATTTAACATGTAATTTAACGTGCAGTCATATAATACCAGTTGTATCTCTTGAAATAATTAGTTAATAAAAAATATTTTCCTCATTAACAACAATTTATGTATAAACATTTTTGTAGACGACAAAAATATTTTTTTATTTATTCATTTTTGTTGGTAATGTAAGCAATTAATTTTAAGAAAATATTTTCCAAACCAATCATTTTCTATGAAGTAAACGGTGCCTTACTATTATTTAAGGAAAGTTACTGAAAAAGGAATATGACATACAATGAACGTTACTCACTATAGGCTCCTTAAATTTACGAACAATAGGATGTTCAAACTTACAAGAACTTGAGACAATCTACTAATTCTGAAGGAAGATTACCGCCCGACGTGTCCAAGAGTTTTTTTCTTTTTTGGTCAAAAGTCATGTATGGGAGTTTTTATATCATTAACGACAATTTAAGGGAGCTTACTATACTGTTAGTGACAATTATTAAGTGTTAACATTCATACATCACGGGCTCTGTAGCCATATTACAACTGGTAAACATAAAAGACAACGGTAGATTTAGCAAAATTTCTGAGAATTTCAGAGGAATTACTGCACAAAAGAGTAATTTACTCATGAGGACTCTAGTTAAACTTCTGGAGATGAAAAGGCGGATTTTTTTTTCTTAAAAAGATAATAAAACAATGTTGGATGAGGCATTATTTCTTTCTAATCTAGGGCTTGAGGTATAATTTAGGGGAAAATGACGCAAATATTTTCTAAACATTGGCTCGGTGTGTAATGGCATTCTAAACTTTTAATTTGTTCAGTATGGTCCTTAAACTTTAGTTAAATGTCCAATGTCATCGTTAAACTTTTAATATTTTCAATATAGTCCATAAAATTTTGATATATATTCAATGTTATCCCTGAACTTAAATTAATGGAAGGATAATTTTAGATATTTTAATATAGTTTAAGGATTATGTTAAATATTTACCAAATTTTATAGACTACATTCGATAAATTAAAAGTTTGGAGACAATATTGCACATTGAATTAAAATTTAAGAATCATATTGAATAAATTAAAAGTTCAGAGATAATATTATATATTTGGAAAATTGTACCATTTTTGGAAAATGTTTTTCAGGAAATCATATTCCATGAAAATAATTAGTTTTCTTGTGTTTGATAATATGCAATTGAAAATATCTTTAGGCGTTTGGATCGCATTTGGAAAATGATTAAATGTGCGTTTGTTTCACGGAAATCATACCTTTTTTGGAAAATGTTTTCCAGAAAATCATTTTCCATGAAAATGATTAGTTTTTTTGTGTTTGATGATATGTGATTGAAAATGTTTTCAGACGTTTGGATCGCATTTGGAAAATGATTGAATAACATTTGAACTAACAAAAATGGAAGAATCAAAAGACCTTGTAAGAAAGGAAAGTGTTTTCCCCTTCCTATGCACAAGAACTCATTTTCTTAAAATAATACATAATATTCATGTTGATTGGAAAGTATTTTCCATTAACCAAATCGTTTTTGGAAAAACAAATAGTGGAAAGTTTCGAAGAAAACACTTTCCAGGAAACTATTTTCATTGAAACAAACGCATCCTAAATAACATTTGAACTAACAAAAATGGAATGATCTAAAAACCTCATAAAGAAGGAAAGTGTTTTCCCCTTCCCATGTACATGAATTCATTTTCCTAAAATAATACATAATATTTATGTTAACCGAAAAAATTTTCCATCGACCAAATCGTTTTTGGAAAAATAAACGAAAAGTCAAAATACTTTTAAAACTACTTTCATTGAAATAAATGTATCCTAAATTCAAGTTCAAGTTCATAAATCATTTATAAAAAATTGCTTCGTAACTTATAAGTTTCCCGTTCCTCATGTTACGTCCTTCTCATGTGATTCAAGCCACAGGCTATAACCACCTTGACCTCTCCGTAAACGCGGTTCCTAACCTTTTTCTTTTTCTCTCCCTTTTTAAGCCCCTCATCATGATAAAAAAAAGAGAATGCTCTTACCGATTTCCAATTGGTTGATGCAAGAATCTCACTCCAAAAATCTTTCTCGATAGGGACCAAATCAGTGAAAAGACCCTTTCACTGCTTTCTCGTATCCCCACCGATTGGAATCAAATCCAGCAACGAGAAGGCAAATCCCTCCTTTAGTACTTTTGTACCAATGCCACTCCAAAAAAACAAAAACATAAAATAAAAATAAAAAGTAGTTCTGTAATGCTCGCATTCTTTTTATCGTGGAGGTTCAAGAGCCACGTTAGATAAATTAACTTATACTCCGCAAGCTGGGGTCTTATTTGTTATGGTGGCGCCTGAATTTATACGTATAGCTATGTAGAGTTCACAATACGATGCATAATTGGAGACCCATCTCGACTTGATTGTCAATTCATGGCTCGATGTTTTGGAAGCATCCACAGCCCAAATTTCTTGATTGGGTCGCTACGAATCTTTTCAATGAGAGGTCATGTTGTCTTGTCTTCCTTTGCACACCTCAATCGGATGGCTCGTGAGTTATGACTTCTTGAATCCTATTGGATTCCTGCTTTCAAGCAATATCGTTGCGAGTTTGGATCCATTCTCGGAAAAATGAATAAAGTCGAAGATGCTTTTATAAAAATATTTGTTTGTATCATTTACAAAAATTAATTGATTGAAAATAGTTGTATTATCAACAATAAGCTATATCTATATTCTTTGTTGATGATGAAAATATTTTTCTTTTATTTTTGTATAAAGTTGATATGGAATATCAATCTTGATAGTTAAGTAGTTAGATTTTTGAAAAAAAACAAAAACAAAAACAGTTAGATTAATATCACCAAGAACGATTCACCAATTGAAAATAATCATTATGCATAATTCTACTGTTCGGTTCTAGAAAGTGTTGATTTCTTCTACGTGCTGGGATCAATAATTGTTTATAAATGTCGTGTAACTGTTTAAAAAAATTTACGAACAACTTTTGCCAAGTAACTTACTGAAACTTATATAAAATTATTGGCACCACTTACCGATGCTTCAAAGTTACTAACTCTTATATAAAATTAAACAACTTAAATCTGAGTGGTTTACCCACTTTGTCAAATTAAATTGCCAATTACTTTCGGGTTACTGACTCTTAGTCTAGTTATTTACTCATATTTAATTATTTTTTAGTTTATCAACTTTTATATTGTATTATTATTTTTCATTTGCCTTGGTTGGCAACTCCTTATATATACTCACTCTTATTAAAAATTACCAACCGAAACTAACGCAACTAATCAACTTTTTTCCCTTTTAATTACCACATAGGATTGAGTTGCGATCTCATTTGAGTCATTTACCGAGTTTTATTTTACTTAAGTTATGACCTTTCTTACCATTAACAAATATTTATTTGCATTTCTTGGGGATGCTTTAATTTACCAACTCTTTGAAGAATTACCAACTTAATTAAATTAAACTTCAATTTTATAATTAAAATAAGTTACCACTTAATTTTAGATTATCAATTTTCATTTGAGTTACTTACCAACTTTAATTTTTGTTAATTAACAACTTTCTTATCTTTTATCAACTTTATAAACATTTCTTATTTACGGGTTATATTCACGGACTTCTATATGAAAATTTCTAACTTTAATTCAAGTTATTTATCAACTTCTCTTTGATTTAAGTCATCAATTGGTTCTAAACTACCAATTTTCATGTAATTTAACTAAGAATGTTAACTTCCTATTTTTTTTAATTTACCAACCATTATATTTGATTAATAAATAGGGAATAAAGTTGGTAAATCACCCAATAAAAATAAATTAATAATTGGTTAATTTAAATTGTTTGCAAGAAAGTTAAATAAAAGTTAATGAACAGTAAAAGAAGATTTTTTTTTGGTCAAAGATAATAGAAGTTGATAATTACAAAAAAATAATAAACACTTGTAACTAACTTAAATAAGAGTTGGTAAGTGCAAAATTAGTTGGTAATTGATTGCATAAATGTGTCAATTCAATCCAAAAATTAGTAATTAAAAAAAATCAAATTTACATAGGTAAGCAACTCATATTAGAGTTGGTAATTCAAAATTAAATTGGTAACTTAATTAGAGATAAATTTGTAAGTCATACAAAAAAGGGATGAAAACACAAATGATCTTTTAGCTTTGACCCAATGTGTAATATGGTATATGAACTTTCGGTTTGTTTAATATAGTCCCATAACTTTAGTTCAATGTTCAATATAGTCCTTGAACTTTAAATTTGTTCACTAGGGTCCTGAACTTTTGGTATATTTTCAAACTAGTCCTTGGACTATATGAAATTAATTAATATCATCCTTAAACTCAAATTAATGGAATGACAACATTAAACATTTTTACATAGTTTAAGGACTAGTTTGAACATGTACCAAAAGTTCAAGAACCACATTATATGTATCACATTGAATATTGGACTAAAGTTCACGGATCATATTGAATAAATTGAAAGTTTATGGACCACATTGTACATTAGACTAAAGTTAATGGACCATTTTCTATCATTTTCCCTACAAAAAAATGTTGATAACATAATAGATGGTAAATTCAGGGAGTTTCTAAGAAAGAAGAGTACAAATTGGTGTAAAACTTAGATGAGTTCTTTGTTTTCAGAGATTAGAGAAGTTGACAAGTGCAAAATAAAATACCAAATAGTCGTTGGTAACTAGCTTAAATAAAAACATGTAATACAAAATTGTTGGTAACTTCATTAGATAGAAGTTGGTAATTATTGAACTAAGGTTGGCAAGAGTTGGTAATTTAAAAAATTGGAGTAATGCAAATAAAAGTGGCAACTTAGTAAAAAAATTTAAGAAAAAATAAACAAATATTGGTAAACAACTCAAATGAGAGTTGGTAACCTAAAATTAGTTAGTAATTTAATCAGAGGAAAGTTTTAAATTACAGAAATAAAGGTTGATAATTTATGGCAGTACTTGAGTTTAAACCTATGGTAAGAAAGGTAATCAAAGTTGATGAACAACAGGAGATTTTTTTTTTTTTGTCAATGATGAGAGAGGTTAAAAAAAGAACCAAATAAACTTTGGTAAATTTGGTAATACAAAATTAGTCAATAACTCAATTGGAGAAAAATTAGTAATCACTCTAATTGAGATTGTTAGTTTTTTTCAAAAAGAAATGGTAGATATGAAAATTTGGCAAGCATGACAAAAAAAAAGTGGTGACTCGATAGAATTAGAAAGTATAAAAAGAACTTGTTAGTAAGCGACTCATATGAGAATTGGTAACAAAAAATAGTTCATAACTTAATTGAACGAAAGTGATGAATCACTGAAATAAATGTTTTAATTTTATATAATAGTCAGTAAATTTAAATAATTAGTAAGAAGGTAAATGACGGTCTATAAATTAGAGAGACTAGTAATTTTTAACAACCAAATGAACGTTAGTGATCAATTCAAATGAGAGTTGATAACTCAAAATTTATTGGCAACATAATTGGATATTAATTAAGGTTGGTAATTTCTTATAAATGGACAAATGCAACAAGTCGCTAAGAAAGACATATAAACAAGTAACTAAATAGAAAATAAATTTGGAGGAAAAAAAATGGAGACTGGGTAAGCTGTACTAGTTGATAAGAGACACTGCTGAGTCCCACAAAAAAAGTTTGGTAATTCAAGTTGGTTAATATAACAAAAGTGCTTAATTTAAAAAATAACCAAATTATCCTAGTTTGGCACTTATGACCTCTTTTAAGAATTGGCCGGCACAAAAAAAGATTGGGGTTTTGGGAAGAAAAAATGATACCAATGGTCTTTGAATTTTGACCTAACATGCAATTCTATCATTAGACTTTTAATCATTCAATATAATCCCTAAATGTTCAATGTAATCATTTTGTTTGCTTAAACAACAAATTAGAATGGATGAAGTGGATTATTATATGCTGAGTCAACATGTCTTTCATTTTATTGATCTACTTTTGAAAAAGGAAAAGTAAAATTAGGGTGTTAACATGTATATAGTTAAATAACGATGTCGGATAATTATATAATTTTGGATAAATATCTAACTTGGATAATCCAAGTATATGTGATATCGCCAAGAAAAAGCCTAAATCAAGCTTATTAACATATTTAGTTAGGCTTATCTTCATTTAAAACCCATGCCGATAAGTAATGAGTTAATTAGAATATATAAATTGCTTTACACCGCACTAATTTTCTGACGTGAGATTTCTCTAACATAACTCACAAACACATCATAAAATGTTCTTGGAGAGAAAGATCTAGACAAAACACAATCAATAGCCATACCATGCGTACAGATACGTGACGAGGCTATATGAGACGGCTGGCGACAGTGTATGCGGTCTGTATTGTACAGATTGTTCATAGGCTGGGCTGAGGGAGGCAACTTCAAATGATGACTAAGCGGAGCTTTGACCATTGAAGTTAACTTTCTAAGGTGTGATGTTCTGACCCCAAAAAAAAAAGTGATGTTTACTGGTGAATGTGCTGATTTCGGTGACAGCATCTCCCATTATCTGCGGAGTGCTATGGACCATAACAAGAATTCTCACACCGAAAATGATGGGAAACTGATAAGGATTCCGAACATCAGCGAAATCTATCCACCCACATTCTTTAGACCTTGATTCTCATACGACTTACAGAGACAGTTCAATAATCGATGTATGCGCATCCACTTTCTCATATGATTGGTGAGATCGATGTGAACGTAATTGATTCACATCTCCCGTACTTTTAGCACCTTCCCAGATAACAAGCGTCGTGCTTTTCAAGCTATTCCGATACCCAAATTCTCTGAAGATCATGTCAACAAGAGAATAAACTTTTTCCCTGTCAACCCGGATGCCATTGCCACTCTGATATGTGTAATACGTCGTCATTCAACTGGTAAAGGTCGGTGCAGAGTCTGGTACATAGGCCTGCATTTATTTTTATAACAGTTTTGAGAAATGGGTATAGTCCGGCGGATCAATTGTTTAAACCTTTCATTGTGCACAAGTGAGCAGGCTACTAAAACCCGTCTCCCTTTAGATTAATTGATGCGGTATGAAGCAGTTAATATATCAACTTGATGTTTTGCTCAATTGCTTATATTGGGTTAGTGAAGATGAGCTATGCACGTTAAAGTGTGAAAGGGCAAGGACTTGGGTTCATGATTATGGGTCGTGCTTGTGCTTGCATCGTTGCCAACCAACCCATATCTAATGTCTAAGAGACAATAATAGATCAAGTGGTTTGGAAAAGGAGCAAAGTTGATAGCAATCACTTTATGATCACAAAGCAATGCCTTGATTCTGGATGTAGAAAACAAGTATATATGAGCCATTCCACTTGCCAAAAAGGTCAGATTCTTGTTGCCTAATCCTCCTCTGTGGTTCTGGGATTCCCAGTATAGCCAAGTTGCTCAAAAAATTAAGCTGTCAAGATAATGTCCTCTGAATAGTAGTCAGCAGGTCATATCGTTTGTCGACTTCATTTCAAGAACCTGGTCTTCTTAGTCTGTTCAGATCAGAGAGAAATAGTCAGAGACATGAATTGCATGTAAGAGAAAAGAGAGACAAGTTAAAAGCCCACGATTAGCATGGAGATCTCAGAAGCTGTTTTGATAATTTGACTAGGAACTCGCCTTTTTGAGGAATGTCTGATGTCACGCGATGAATGAGCCGAAAACTGCGGTGTGAGCAGATGATTAGCGATTGGAGAGTCTTGACACATAGGGATACAATTGTGCAGACAGCACAAATGGAATCTTTGTGGTATTCGACGTACTACACTATTCTTGGGGTATTTAGACCAGCGTGACCCCAGACAAGTCTTAGGAAGAGCTCTTAGTGGAACTATCTTGAGATTTCTACATAAGCAAGAACAAGGCCATAAAATAATATGAACTTCTTCAACAGGAGTAAGAAATCTCAATCACTACATAGCAGAAAACAGGGACAGAAAAGAAGGGAACAAAAAATCTAGAAAGGCCCTTCCTAAAATCTGCATATAAAATTCTGAGTGCTGACGTGGAGAATTTTTGCCCTGTTTGTTTTGTGAACCTGAACGGTCGAATAAGAAATCATCCCGATGTAAACAAGCCAAGCATCTGAGCCAGTTGAGAAAAATATAAGTTAAATGTCTGAGTTCATTGAAGGTTCTGCAGATTTGTTATTATCCTCCACTAATACAGAATCTAGATAGATCATCAAGTGCAAGATGGAGAAGGATAATCAATTTGATAGTTTGATCCTCACCTTCACTTGGAATAAAAAACTACCAAGTAGACTAGTTTCAAATCGTAAGGATGCTCATCCTAAAATGAAAAACATGGCACATTTGACTCCAGCCCGAGTTTGGCTGTCACTTTCCGATTCTAGCCAAAGCAACTGCATCAGGGGAATTAACTTAACAGCAAATTACTAGCCACACTGAATTATGCATTGAGGGAGACACTTTCATCTTGTCCATTAGAATGTCAGGAAATATGAGAAAATAGACATGTCATTGATGAGGAGGAGAGCCACTTCCCCCTTATCCAGAAGTGCAACTGGATGACATAACTCTGCCTTTAATTAGCCAATCATGGCGCTCTAGTCTATCATGCACCGTTTTCAAAGAGGAAGAGTTTTGGAGGGTTCAACATTCCAAGATATATGTTTGAGGTGTGAGGGTGAGGTATTAACCCAAATGAAAAACCCCTCCTGAATGAAATCCGGGTTACTATAAAATCATAGCAAAACTACTTGTACCCTGCCAGGTACAGAGCATAGGTGACATATCGTCATCAGCAACCAAACACCTACAGGTCATGACCGTAACGCAATTGACCCGTTAACAAAACCCGATTATTGCCCCCTCAGAATCACATTCCATCATCTCATGTTGTCTTGAATTGAAGAGACAGTTAATCTTGTCAATCATCAAACCAGCCACTGCTTTAGCAGATCAAAAGGATCCCATTACCAGAACACAACGCAATGTGATTTCGTGTACTATCACCATCAGTACTTGAATCGATTTGTCCAACTTGAAGGGAATTTCGCTGTTTTTCCCTTTTTTTTTAAACCAAAAAGAAAAGACAAAGATACTGTCCTTTTGATACTTATTTTCCCTCTCTTTCACAAGCTGTGTTCCTTTGTCCTGCATCTTCTTGTGGTTGCTAATCAAACGGGTCACTCCATATTCTCCCCCTTTCAAAGATATATTCCCTCTCAACTGGCTCAACCCCACGCATCTTCCTTTTCCTCCTTATAAGGAGCTACTCTCCACCCATCTTCCTTCAAGCTGTGTTCGATTACATTCTTTCCCTCTAGCATTTTGAGAGATTCGTTTTTCACTAAATGGCGTCGAATTCTGTGTCTTCTTCATCCTGGACGCCGAAGCAGAACAAGATGTTCGAGAAGGCATTGGCTCTATATGACAAGGACACTCCCGACAGGTGGCAGAAGATTGCCAAGGCCGTGGGTGGGAAGTCCCCCGACGAAGTGAAGAGACACTACGAAATTTTAATCGAGGACCTCAAGCACATCGAGTCTGGCAGAGTCCCTTTTCCTAATTACAGGTCGAGCAATGATAGCGGCTGAAAGGTAATATACCCTCATGGATGGACTGTAGTTTCTCAAGTTTTGTTTAGCGGTTGCTTGCATTAGTCCATGGCTCGGAGGCCATCTCGGATGCTGCGGCACTGATGCCTTCACATCGAAGGCAAAGTTCTGTTAATGTTCTTCGCTATAGAAATAAATACTTATTTGCTCCATCTGAGTGGGTAAAACTAAGAAATAAAGACTTGGCAGGCTGCACGGAGAGTCCATCAACCCACCATCGGTTGATGGACTTGCCGTAAGGCAGCCTGCCAAAAGAGAAGGCCTTTCACTCACCCCTACCCCACCCCGGCGCGGGTAGCTATTATACCATCCTTACTAGACAGTAGTCAATATCGAAATACTAATGTGGTGCTTACCTTTACCACTGAAGACTTCCTTAATTCCCAGTCAACAATTTTCTTCTCAACCGAGAGGGAATATGGAAGGCAAGCAAGATCTCCCATCCCAAGGTGGATCTCCCGCCTATAGCCTTCTTGAGTCTTTTAAGGACCTGCTCATGTTCATTATTTGCTTCATTTGAGTGGGTAAAACTAAGAATAGTTTATTCATGTGCACATCTTTTGTGGGGAACTGTCATTTGACCAACTATGACTACATGGTTGTGTACAAACAATTGGGTTCATTCTCATCAAAACCAAGTCTAATTGGCACTTGCCAAAACCAAACTCAATTGACTTGTCGACTCGCCAAAACCCAAGTCTAATCAACTTGTTGACCGACTCTTTGAGAAACCATTGAATGTCACTGAACTTCACAGAAAAATAAAGATTCACACTTTGTCTGGCTTTTAAGAGTTATCTGTCTTAAGTCAGGTTGTTAAACCTGATAACCTTTTCCACAATGACAAGGTGAGAATACTACCCTTGTGGGGGCCATAAGATGAACCATTAGAGAAGAAACTTGGGAATCTGAAATCCCACAAGTTGCAATCTTGACTGGTCCTCCCTCAAGTTTTTGCTTCTCTCTTATCATTTGGCCTTTGTCCCATTTGCCCAACTGTTCAAGATAGCTACACATTATATCACATGTCAAAGACTGGCTGAACCAGTGTATGACCACATTGCAGATGCAACTCTTCTTATCCTGTCTCTCATCCAGAAGAAAAGAAATAAAATCCCACATGAGATCTGGATCATCTGATCCTCCTGTTTTTCTGTGGATAATGCTTTAATGGTCCTATGCTTACCAGTGCAAAGAACTTGCGTGTGAGGACAATCCATGAGAAAACAAAAGAGCTCCTTTTTCCTGTTGATTTATGTCACGATTCTCCTGCACCGCCAACTCATTTGTTTATTATGTGAATCCAAGTTCCCAAATCTCCTATTCCTCTGTGAACTTTATTGCTTTTCTACTTTTTGTCTCCACTGGGAGACAAAAAACCAGGTATTTCTCATGCCCTTCTGGATTTTTGGCTTCTTCACTGATTACAAAATGTACGTGAGAATTCTTTCTTTTGCTTTTAAATGCACTGAGAACAAATCTTTTTGTTGCTTTACACCAACAGGTTCAGTGAAATCTATGGGAGTTTCCCCTGATGCTTTAAGACGAAGGGTAGCAGATCCTGATCTGCATAGTATGTCCAAGAAAGCAGGAGGTGCAAGAAGTAGACGTCATAGTCGTGATGTTTTCTACTTGTAAGATCTTTGTAATTTATGTAATTTTCGACTTGAAATTGAGTAGCTCAATGCAAGTGAATGGATGAAAAGTACCGTTTACCACCTGTCTGATATTTCAGCCATAATGTCTCATCCTCATGGCCGTCTGCAGAATATATCTGTCCCGTCAAAAAAAGTCAGGTTATCTAACCTTGTTATGGACCAGATCAAGCCCAATCAAATTTCATAATTCGACGCACAACGGGCCGCACCAGTTAAAACCCACAGTGGAAGACGCGGAGCACTCGTGTTATTCCCACTTTGTAGCAATTTTTTAACACATAATCATTCGATAAGCTATCATACTTTAATGAGAGTCGAAATAAGGACGAAACCCGACATATTAACACTGAAATCATACGATTTTGGGAACAATAATGTGATGCGTATAGTCATTACATCGATAGTGGTAACAACTGATGGCAAAGTGACAAATTCTTCTACGACCAAAGGAGCAAAACAAAGTCACAACGTTTTCACTTTCAGAAGCCCTCAACCAAATGACAACGCTACTAGTCGTAGCTTAGTAGAACATATGATGCAGCAGATCAAGAAGATGAAGAGTTTCAAGCATTTTGAGAGCTTGCACTTTGAGTGTAGATACATTTTTTTTTTTGGTTGAAAACATACTGATACCATTCAATCAACAAAGTTGGAAGAATAACTATAATTAAGGTGCATTTGATAACCATTCTATTTGTAGAAACAATTTTTGCTTAAAAATATATATTTTTATTTTGTTTCATAAATGAGTTTCTTAACATTTGAAAACATTTGATAATTACACAAAATTTATATTCCTAAAATAGGAATGCTTTTAGTATGACCCTCAAGTTTTGGTGACTTATAATTCTCTTTAATTTTTTAATAGTTTACATTTTCCTCTACTTCTTTTTTCATTTTCTTTCTCTTCTTTTTCTTCCTCTAGCTGGCTGAAGGAAGGAGAAGAGGAAGAGAAAATGGAAGAAAAGAAAAAGTAAAAAAAGAAAATGGTTTGGCTTGATTCTAAAGTTGTTCTCAAGAATATAAAAGTAACTTTTTTTCTACTTTTTAATTTTGTTCCAAATTTATTTTCAAGAATAAATTTGTTTATGGGAATAAAAATATTACCAAACGATTTTTTTTTTTTTTTGGTTTCAGAGAATAAAAAAATAAAAGTAAACACTATTTGATATGTTACCATATAAACCCTCAGTGTCTACATATTACAAATCCCCCAGGGGTGATGGCTTAGAAAGCCAATTAGAAGAGAGGTGTCCTAAGGACGTGCTTTAGCTATACGGATTGCTTATACATTTTCTACTCCTTTTTTGTTTTTGTATTAGTGTTATCTGGGATTGTCATGCAAAAAAAAAAACTAAAAAGTAAGAGAAAAAAATCTGTAAAGTTGGACGTACAAAAGGAAAAGCATAATTTTAGGAAAAGAATTTAAGTTATACTCATAACAGGCAATTTATAAGCGAAACACAAACTCGAGTGCAAGTATAATAAGTTAAAATAATAATAAAAATAATATCAGCTCAAGTTCAAGGGAATTTTTTTATAAAAAATAATATAAGCTTAGTCAGACATGTAAACTCGTTGAGTGTAATAGAGGTGAGCTCAGGCTGAAATCGACTCGACTAGGTGGTACTCGCCAACACAACCTGAGAAAACTTATTTCTCACATAACTGGCATAGGGAAAACAATTTACCAAAATTAACAGAAACATTAAATAAAAAATCCATGGAGAAATTACACCACAAGAGGAAGGAAAAAAAACAGGTAAAAAGAAGGACTTGGGCCCAAAGCCCAAAAGAGTTCTTGTATTTGGGCCCATGGTGTGGATTATGCTCCAAGCAAAGCCCATCTCCTTCTTCTTCCTCTCTTTTCTTCTTCCTCCTGAAATCCCAAAACCCCAGTCCTGCTTAAACCCTAGACAGCCCCTGGGTGTCCCTCTCTTCTCCTGGGATTTATGCTCGGAAATGGCGGCCTCGAGACTGTCCTCGGCGATTGCGGCGGCCGCGGCGGCCGCCTCCCTTTCCACGCTATCGACCCGCGCATACGCCGACGCTCCCTTCCGCTTCCCGAGCTTCTATTCCTCCGCGCCGCCTCCGCCTCCGCCGCAGCACGCCGACGATGCTCCTCCCGACGCGGCCTCGCCGGCGAAGCCCGAGCCTCCTGAGGAGCCGCGAGGCGCGGGGTTCGACCCGGAGGCGTTGGAGAGGGGAGCGAAGGCCCTCCGCGAAATCAACAGCTCCCCTTATGCAAAGCAGGTCTCGTAGCGTTTCTTCTGTTTGTTGTTGATTGTTGTTTTCTGCTCGGTCGCGGAGTAACCGAGACGGTTGATGGCAAGTGGATATGAAATGGGAGGTTCTGATGGTGATCATTTTGAATTTGGAAATCAGAGATATTCATTTTTGGGGACTGCATGAATTGGCAGGTTTTTGAGGTGATGAGAAAGCAAGAACAGAATCGTTTGGCTGAGGTAGCTGCGGAGAAGGTCCATTATGAGTTAATTCAAGCTCAAACTGACATTGTGAGTACTAGACGCATGGTTGATGCTTCTGTCTTTCTATGTAATATCACTTGTTCAGTTAACAATTTAAGCTCAGTCCGCAGTATCCTCTTGATTCATGTAACTGAGTTTATGTGATTTGTTCACTCATTATTGGGTTTCTTGGGTTTTTCTTAATGAATTCTAATGCCGAGTCTTCCATGTTGTGCTGCAAATTGTTTTCTTCGATTTCTGTTAGTTTTTTGCAATCTGCCATTGATTTTTTATGGACTGGATCCTTTTGATATTGTGTTTGGCAGGACAGACAGAGGAAATTGTCTGAAGAGCAGCGAAATTTGGTTCAGCAACAATCTCAGGCAAAAGCTCAAATGCTTAGATATGAAGATGAGTTGGCGAGAAAGAGATTGCAGGTGCAGTGAGTAACATTGAGAATCAACCTTGTTGACAGTAATAGACTTGAGTTTTACCTACTGATTTGTTGAATGGGTTGGCACCCCCTTGGTGCCATTTTGCTCTAAAGGCTCTTTCACTCATGAAAAGAACTAAGATAGAAGCATCAATATGCTATTAGCAAGGAGAAATCTTGAGGGGCCTTCACCTGGCAAATAAATACAAAAGATTTTGCAAAGACTGGTATTTACTCAATTTTGTGAACGTCTATCTAGTGTCTTCAGAAGAAGCATCTTGTAGAGATGGTCCTGTAATGTACTGAGTAATTTGTTCAAAGGCTTCTCGAGCTTGAGTGTTTCTTCACTTTTGCTCCTTTTCTTTTTGGCCTTGAACTTCTGATTTGATGTTAACTGATGGTGAAATTTTGAGGCAATTGAATAGCTTCTTTCTCAGGATTAAAGTTCTTGGATATGTTGAGATGTTGATGTGATTTTCTCCAATGAATATAGCTGTGTTTCCTTTAAAACATTAAACTATATTCACTCAAAAAGATTATCACTATTAAACTACTTATGATATCATATTCCAATGTTCTCAGACAGACCATGAAGCTCAGAGGCACCATAATGCTGAATTGGTTCAAATGCAAGAGGTATCCTCTGTAAGAAAAGAGCAGCAAAAACGGGCGACTGAGGAACAGATTCAAGCCCAACAACGGCAAACTGAGAAAGAAAGAGCTGAAATAGAGCGAGAAACCATAAGAGTGAAGGCCATGGCCGAGGCCGAAGGCCGGGCCCATGAAGCAAAATTGACAGAAGACCATAATAGGAGAATGCTTATAGAACGAATCAATGGTGAAAGAGAGAAGTGGCTTGCTGCCATCAATACATTGTTTAGTCATATTGAAGGTACGACACTAATTCAACATATGCTTGAGTTTATTGTTTGCTTCTGGTGTTAACATTATGTTCATTCGTATTTTTTCGTGAATGGAATCTGCAGGTGGTTTTAGGATATTACTGAATGATAGAAACACGTTGGTCATGACCGTTGGTGGAGCTACTGCATTAGCTGCAGGAATTTACACCACCAGGTTCGTTTGCCTGAAACTCACATTCAAGTAAAACTAACATAGGGCATGTGTTTTCTGGTTTCCTAATAAATACCAACATATGATTGCCGGTGCAGATGAGGGACTATGACTTTAATCCACAATGAAACCTATGCCTGTCGTCCAATCATAGTAGTAGTCCCATGTAAATGCTGTACTCATGCTGGAAATTGTGATCGATTGGTTTAAACATTTTTCCAATGCTAAACTTTAATATCTTCCCATAGATTAATGAATTAGGCAGGACTCCTTTGTATAGAATAACAAACTGCTCATATATTGTTGTAGATGTTAACAGCTAACATGACTGCCAACATAACAATGAAAATTTGCCGTGGGGACAGATTTGAACGCTGATAAGATTCAGTAAAATGCATCCTGGAGTGCTTAACTTTGGCGTTGCTCAAAGGCATTCGGCATAGGTGGAAAATTTTCACTCTTTAGCTGTTTTTGAGTCTCTCATCTGCATACTAGGAGATAGACCGATCTTGTTATTTCTCTTCAAAGTCTTCTGGTATTTTGTTTTTCAGGGAAGGTGCTCGAGTCACATGGGGTTACATAAACAGAATACTTGGGCAGCCCTCACTTATTCGGGAATCATCCATTTCTAGATTTCCTTGGTCGGACCTTATTTCTCGGAGAGGAAACAAACTTATGAATTATAGCACTGCTGCTGCAGCTGGTTCCACAGTGCTTTCGGAGAATAAAAATGGCCTTGGAAATATTGTTCTCCACCCTTCATTGCAGAAAAGAATAGAACAACTTGCTAGAGCTACAGCAAACACCAAGGCTCATGAGGCTCCATTCCGCAATATGATGTTTTATGGACCTCCTGGCACAGGAAAAACTATGGTCGCTAGGGAGATAGCTCGAAAATCGGTATGGTAACAACTGTTGCTCATTTCAGTATTTTCTTTCCCCTGAGTTGATGGCTTCTTTCATTTCTCTGTTAGCTTGTTCAATCTTGCAACTCTAGGAAAAGAACAACAGAAAATGCCATTACTTGAATCTCATTGAAGGCTTGTTGACGAGCCCTATAAACATCATCGCGTCTTTCTTAAAATCTACATAAATGTTATCTTCAATTATGTTGCTTTTATACTTCTTTGGTGATGTTTTTATTTTGCTTTTCTAGCTGTCCTTTCGATGTCTTGTTTGCATTCAAATGGCTGTCCTTTCCATGTCTTGTGTGCATTCAAATAGATATATCAAAACTTTGTTAATTTTCTTTATTTCCTCTTTCAGGGTTTAGATTATGCCATGATGACCGGAGGGGATGTTGCCCCACTAGGTCCACAGGCCGTCACCAAAATCCATCAAATATTTGACTGGGCTAAAAAGTCAAAGAAGGGTCTCCTTCTCTTTATAGATGAGGCAGATGCTTTTCTATGCGAGTGAGTTCTTTTCTTGCATATTAATCTGCATTTTATTTAATGAAACTGCCTTTTGCTTTATTACTATATCAACAAAGCCTTAGTCATGATGCAGCTTTTTATGGAATGTTGCTACTTTTTAGTTATGTGATTTCTTTGAGGAAATTGATCTGAGAAATTGTTTGGTGGTAGAGAAATGGTTTCTTGGTGTAGGTGATTTCTAGTAGGTCGCAGCTAGCTCTATGATTGTTCATATGCGGGTAAGATTGTAGTTTGGTCAGTAAAGATGTCATTTTGTTGGAATCCCTTCATTGTTAAGTAACTAACCCGTTGAAGTTTGAGGTTGGTAAAATTGATGCTTTCAAATGAGCCCATTACTCTGTTGGAACATGAATGCGGTCTGTTTGATTATGCTCAAATTTTCCATCACAATTTATGAAATATCCTTCCAATGCAGACGTAACAGTAGATATATGAGTGAGGCTCAGCGTAGTGCTCTGAATGCTTTGCTCTTCCGGACTGGAGATCAATCCAGAGACATTGTTCTCGTCCTAGCAACAAACCGGCCTGGCGATCTTGATAAGGCTGTGACTGACCGCATCGATGAAGTGATTGAGTTCCCACTTCCTGGGGAGGAGGAACGATTTAGACTGCTAAAACTCTATTTGAGGAAATACCTTTGCGGCGAAGGGGATGAAAGATCTCAGTGGGGTTCTCTATTTAAGAAGCAGCCTCAAAAGATAACCATAAAAGACATGTCAGATGATGTGCTTCAAGAAGCTGCTCGGAAGACGGAGGGCTTCTCTGGCCGTGAGATAGCGAAACTAATGGCCAGTGTGCAAGCAGCTGTCTATGGAAGGCCAGACTGCGTCTTAGATGCTGATCTTTTCAAGGAGATTGTAGAATACAAAGTTGGAGAGCATCAACAGCGGATAAAATTGGCAGCCGATGGTGGTCAGCCTGCCTAGATTCCGGTTTGCAAATTGTTTCTTTTCTTTCTAATGGAGAGGCTGCTTCCCCAAATTTTGACCGGTGAAATCGTCTCATTTGTAATTCTTGGCTTTAAATGGGAAAGTCGTGTTTCTGTGCCATTTTTTGGTAGATGGGATAATGCTCATACCGTACAAAACGATTGAAATCCAGGAAGTAGATAGAAGGAAGCAGCGGTGCTCCTTCGAGAGGTTTACACAGTGGCTGCTTCCACCTGATTAAGATGAGCCTTTTTTGTCTTTTCATGGGCGAGTTATCCGTCGGAAAAAGATAATAAAATCCATTTTAGTATATTTATCCCAAAAAGTGGGAAGAATTATGTGGTGTACATCTTCATGTATTCGACGTACGAATCTCGTGGTGATTCCTAATCTTTGGTCAAGATTTTACCCTTGCTGCCGCTCGACTTTGCCACGTGTTATTCGGAACATCTGCCTAATTTTAGACAGGAAATGACGTGACATCAAGTGGTTCTGCATCATGCATGATCGAGAATATTACTGGCGATGTCTTTGGACATCATTGTCACTTTTTGGGTTTTGTTCATTCGCGTATTGAAAATCTTTCGACTTAGTTTTAATTGAACCAGCGATAATGATTTCCGTGCTGTTGATCTGTGCATTGTTACTTCCTACTCATTACTAGAGATATTCCTGAAATGAATACATAGAGAGGAAGATAGTCGCATGCACATATGAGGATATCCTTTCGTTTATGTTTGATCATGAAGACCGTCTTTCTTGCTAAATCTAAAGGGTGGGCAGATTGATCCAATTAGAAACTCTCTTATGCTTTATCATTAGAGCTAAAGCACTCGTTTTGCAAGAATAGTACATTTTTTTTTATACCTGGAGGCCCATGGATACCCCTGTAAGCCCATGAATCGGTTGTAAGCCTGTGAATTAGTTGAGTACAGACCTTCAGCCTGTATTTTTTTTTTTTTTTTTTTTTTCATCGGTTCAGTCTATGTCAGTGGCTCGTACTTGGAGCTGTTTTGCAAGCAGTAGGTGAGATTCAAAAGAATGAGCCTGGTTCATGAGCTGAAAATCTCTAGGATACTCCAATCGACCGTTCCGCTCTTAAGGATTCGAGAGTACTTAATTGTTATCATCGTTTTGCAGACACTTGCATTGGTGCTCTGTATACTAGTTTATATATACTCTTCTTTCTTGTAAAACTATATTTGTTTGCAATTCCGTGCATTTGATAACTTGATGCATGTGTCACAATTTCGAATGTTCCTTGGCTACGGACTAGCTTATGCAACACTTGATGAGTGAATAATATCAATTCAGCCTTCCTTCTATAGTTGTTCAAGAGAACAACATGATGAATTGTGTATATTAATTAGATTGTATCATACTAGCTTAGTTTGAACATCTAGTTGATTGAGCAAGATAACATATCACTTTACGGTCAACATATGATTTTGGCCTATCATAGCCTCATTAAAAGAGCAATATCAACTCCTAATCAATTTGTGCACGCGAGGCAAACTTTGTCTTTAGAGCTCTTAAGTAATATAATCTTTTTATCTTAAAACTCTTAGTATTAATCATCTTGACATTACTTTCATGGACCAATTGTATTTTTCCCCTCTACATCACTCGCTCTTCACTCGATAACCCTCAAGCTCCACTGACAATGGTTCACAAGTATAGGAGAATCATGGATTGTGACATTCTTCACCACTCAAATCTATTATGCCCTCATTGAGGGCTATTTTGTTGCTTCTCTGCGTTTCTTTAATCATTGACGCGCTATTTTGGATCACATATTGAATGATAGTGCTTGCCCAACAACTCAAGCCACTCTACTAGTAGCTTCTTTTGATTGCAGTTGTTCAACCCCTTTCGATCACTTGTACTTTCCTTGGCAAGTGTGGCATTTTTTGCCAAGTGCACCTCTACTAAGCTTTTCTTGATCTCAATAGACCAATGGAAGTTTATTTCCTTATTGAAAATGTGGCAATAGACCTCTTTTTGAGATCCACCAATTGATCTAGGAATATTTTTCCTATTCAACTATGCCTCCATTGCCATCATAGAAGCTGGTCAAGAGCTGTGCTTTATTCGAACACATTTTGCCTTGATAATTCACTCTCCACCCTTATAGGATCAGGTAGACCATTGGTTTTATCCAACTCAACTCACTAACAAGAGGAATCCTATTATGATACCATATGTCATGGGTCAACAATTCATTGGTCGTGTAATAGCCCGTGCAGTGCCCTAGTTAGTGGATGACATTAGGTTAGCCTTTCATTCATTAGTTGTTCTAGAGAACAATACGGTGAATAATACATATCAATCCGATCGTATTGCACTCAGTTTAGCTCAAGTGTCTAGTTCTTTGAGTGAAACAACATATTATTTTAAGCTTAACAAACTAGTTTCAACCTATCATGGTCTCATCATGAGAGTGGCATCAACTCCTACCCAATTGTATTATTTTTCTATGCATCACTCACTCTTCACTCGATAACTTAGCAGCTCCACTGATAAGGGTTTGCAAGTATGGGAGAATCATGGACAGTGACACATGCATTCTAAAAAATGAAAGTAAAGCTATGAATTTTCAAGATAATGGGAACTTTTCCAATGTTGTTCCTATAAAGTATAAACCACGAGCATAACATATAGTATTATAATATCAAGCGCATACAACATTTTAGGGTATCTGATTAATGTCATTGAATTACAATAATACTCACTTCTGGGCATTGTTTGTTTTCACATAAATGAATGATTTTGAAAATATTCTTTTAAAAATAATTGCTTATATCACTTATAAAAAAAGTGTACAAGAAACATTTTCACCGTTCACGAAAATATTTAGACATATAAAAGCAAAAAAAGAATTTCATTGTTTTAAAAAAAATGGACATAAATCACTAACTATCAATAATTAGCTAATTATTTCAAACAATATAATCGATTAGTTTAGGGAAAATAATTTTAGTCAAACAAACAATTTTTATTGGACAATTATTCAAACAATTCATTTTACTTAAAACTTAAGGGCACATTTGTTAACGCTCCTATTTTTTTTTTCATTTTGTTCTTTTGTTCCTTAAAATAGAAAGAAGAACAACAATCCGTTTTGTAATGTTAGTTAGTGTTTCCTTTTTGAAATAAAAAGTTGTTCTAGGATATAGATTTGGAATAGAAAAAAATTAGAAAAAATTAACTTTTTGCTCCTAAGAACAATTTTTTAAATAAGTCTTTTTTTTTTTCTTTTCTTCTTCTTCTTATAATTAGTCGCCGCAGCCTGTTGCCCACTATCATCCATCGGCATCATCACTATCGCCCATCGCTGGCAGTAGGTGGAAGAAGAAGAAAGGAAAAAAAGAAAAATCTCAAAAAAATTTAGGTTAAAAAAATTTATTGATCGTATCAAATGCATTCCTATTTTTTTTTTAATTTTGAGAATAAAAATTTTGTTCAGTTATCGAACACGTTTTTTTACTAAAAAAATATTCTAAATAATAAAAAAGAGCTATTTTTGAAAATAAATTATTCTCGCCAAATGCACCCTAAGTTCCCGATCATATTTCTCAAGGATGAAAATCGTTTATTTTTTTTTATTTTTGGCCAGATATCTACCTTTTTAATTTTTTTTTCCGACATCTACACTTCGAAATGTTTGTTCTCTTTGACCATTTCCATCTCCATCTAGACACCGCTCGCTCAGCTCAAAAAACCCGATTCGCGCGCGAAATCCCTGCCGGACGACCCGAACGCGAAGCCACCGACGCGCCCCACGCGTGTCGCTTTCCTCCCCGCCGGGGACACGCGTCGCCACCTCCGCGCGTGCAGCCTCGTCCCCCCCGACCCCAACTCGCCACGTCGATCGTCGTCGCGCCGCGTTTCCGAAGCCTTTTCTTAACGGCTCTCTGTTCGCACTGCACTTATTCTCCCTTGCTTCTCCTTCCTCCTCCTTCTTCTTCATCTTCTTCTTCCTCTTCATCTTCTCTTCTCCGCATTCTCTCTTCCTTATTCTCCTACCTGTTATCTTTGGATCGAGATCGCCACCGCAAGAGAGTGCAACTTTTTCGCGCCGCAGGAGAGCATGGCGGTGAAGAGGATTCTGATCGCGATCGCGTTGCTGCTGGCGGTCGCGCCGGGGACGTGCTGGTGCTGGGCGGACGAATCCCGGGACGACGCCAAGCAGGGAGCTTGGCCGGACCGCACCGACTCCTGGGCTGATTCGGAGTAATTCACTCACACTCTCTCTCTCTCTCTGTAATTGAATTGGTCGATCCTTCACAATTTCGAATCCGCATTCGCGTTCAATGATGATCATCCGGGATTTCCGGTGCCCGATGGATTGCTATGGGTGGCCGGTCCGACTGAATAATTTGGGGCATGCGTTGTTGCCGAGCCAGGGTGTAGGCTCTATGTGCTTCGGGCGTGTTGTGGTGATGTTGTGTGATGCAGTAGAGCAGTCGCGATCAAGAGATAGAACTGTTCGCGTCATTGGATAGATTAACTACTGATAATCACATTAGTCAGACGTTAATCAATCTAATCACGTGTTTTAAGATTTTTCTGAACTAGAGATGACCACGTTGTTTGCACCAACCCGAAAAGCGTGACAGAATGCTTAATTGTACCATTTTGCCTTTCATTGTATTGAAGTTACGGAGGTTACAGCATATTTCTGGAAAAATGTTTGAGATAACTGTACACGATGAATATGATAGATAATCATTGTTTGGTGGGTGAGATATGGTAGCGTATTTTGATAATTTCCAAAATGAAACAGATAGATCAAGGGTGAATGTATGGATTCAAGCGCAATCTAGTGTTTGATCGAGTGATATTATAGATATAATGCATATGTAATTTCAACCTTAAGTCGAGCTGAACAGCAATTCAGACACGCGATAATGTAATTATGCTGTCTCCTCTATGAGATGTTCCTTTAGAAAATCTTCTAGTTTATTTTTCCCAAATATGTGATCACACGATGTAGTAGCTGTACCATAATTTCAAAAATGATCATTGTCTAGAATTGCTGGTTAAGTTCAGTTAGTTGATGGCGTGGGATGCTACGTTAATTAACAGCATATAACTGAAGAAATATATGGTAAGAGGTTTTGCATTGGCATTCCTTGATACATATTGCTTGTAAATGTCAGGATAAATTGGATGAAAGGTCACTTTACTTTTGGGGGCTTTTCCATCGATATCATTTGTTTGACTCCAGTATATCATCTCCTGGTTCCACTGTTTATTGGTCATTTTTAATTACTTGTTTGTAATCTACGATTTCAACATAATGAACTATAGAAATGGCATTAAATGAGTTCTTGTGTCACAGATGAATGCCACTTTTGTAAATTGCCATTGATGAGGAGACAATACTGTAAATTGCCATTGATGTGGAGACAATACTGTTGTTTTTGCACTATTCCTTCCTCCCCGCAATATAGAGAACTCAATACAGCTGTGGTACTAATTATCTTTGGGTAGTTTAGTTATTAGGCTAATAGGGTACATCTATTATAGGAATTAATGTTTATCAATCTATACTACAGTTGAGGGCAAATCTACTAAGAGACATTGTCCTAGACTTCGTGCTTTTGCTGGAGAGCTTGCAAGCATTTTTCATAAAGACCAGGTTGAGTCTAGGTCTTGTTTGATAAGTTGCTTGCAAACGAGAGAAACCATTAGGAAACTAATTTCTCTGCTGGAAGCAGACAGATAAAAGTTCTTAATTATAAAAGACCGCATGGAGCCACATAGATGTTGAAGAATATTGACTTAGGCTTATTTTTTTCCCAAAGATGCTGAAAGTTGAAAATTACTTTGATTGTGACGAATATGGGCGGCAAAGTGCATTGCTTTTCCACTTGATTTTGTATTTCTTAATTTCTCTTTCTTTTTGCCCCAATTATTACCAAAAAAAAGAAAAAAGTTGAGAAAATTTGGGAAGTTGGAGTTGTTAAATGCTTTATTGTTTGTAAACACTACACAATTTGTAGATGATTTCTGTGTGTGCGATGGTACTTTATGTCCTTAATTTGTGAATATTTGATAAGCAAGTTTGAATTGATTCTAGGGATCACTAAGCTTTAAGCTTATTGCTTTGTCCCCCAGTCCATATATTTTTTGTTTATTTTGTTCTGAGTGTGAAATTTGAATTATGTTGTTGATAGAAGTATGTATTGCTTGCTGACACGAGGAATCATGTGATAGGGGAGGGCTTTCAACTAAGCAAGACAAAGTGGAAGATGTAGCCCACAGTACCATTGATGGGGCTGGGGATGCCGCTTCAAGGGCCACCAGCACAATGAAATCTGCCGCATCTGGTAATTCATCATGACCTTACACTTTTGCGAGTTGGGTAGTTCTTGTTTTCGTTTCTCCTGCACATATTGTTCTTTTAAGTTCTTGGGGAATATGTTCATCTGGCTGACACAACTTAGTGAGAAAGATGACGCTGCTTCAAGTTATTGTCTAAAAAAATACTGAAAATGCGTAAATAACTGCAAATCCGTGATTGGTTGGTGAAGCAAGAAATTTCTTATCCCTGATCTTCATGACTAAATTTGTATTAATATTTCAGAAGTTGTATATATAACCAGGATAGGGGGATACCTCTTGCATCAGAGCCCTAATTGCCATAACTGTCTCATATATTTTCCCTTGGTCACTCTTTTATTCATGCAGATGCCTCGAAATATGCTTCCGACAAAGCCGGTGAGGCTGCCAATTTGGCCTATGAAAAAGCTCACGACACAGGAAGTTTTGCTTCAGAGAAAGCTGACCAAGGTATAAGAAAGGCATCTGATAGTGTTGGTGATGCCCAAGAGTCCATGGCGGAAGCAATGGAGTATGGTAAAGACAAAGCAGGTGGTACTTATGGTGCAACTAAAGACTATCTGCGCATGGCTACTGATATGGGCTCAGATAGAGCTAATGATATATCTGAAGCCGTGGGCCATGGAAGAGATAGAGCAGCTGATCTCTATGGTCAAGCAAAAGACAAACTGAATACGGCCACTGACATGGCTTCAGAAAGCGCCAATGATTTCAAAGAAGAAAAGCGAGGAGAAATGGGGTATGGCGCAGAGAGAGCTTCCGATCTCTATGGTGAAGCTAAGGATAAGCTGAACATGGCCACTGATGGGGCTTCAGATGGGGCTAGGGATGCGAAAGATCGAATGATAGATGGAGTGGGGTATGGAAAAGACAAACTAGAGGACGGTTACAACGAGGCAAAGAACATGGTTTCGGACAGGATTGGTAATGGCCAGGAGGCTGTTGAAAGCGCTGTAGGATATGGAAAGCAGAAAGTAGCGGATGCATATGACGAGGCAAAGCATGGGGTCAACAAGGCATCGGACATGGCTTCGGATAAAGCTGGTGATGTGGGGGATCGAGTGGCTGGTGCAATGAACTACGACAAAGATGAAGCAATCAATGCATATGATGAAGCTTTTAAGAAGGTCGGGGAGTCGTATAAAACAGCCAAGGAGACCATGACGCATGAGGCCAAGTCTAATTATGAAACAGCCAAGGAAAAGGCTTCGGAGGCAGCAGGTGATCTTGGATCAAAGATGAGATCGGACGGCTCGGAGCTGTAAGCCCAATCAACCATTGCGACAATAATTAGTAGCTTTCGGTCATTTCATAGTTTTGATGATTAAACTAACTAGGTATGACCTTTGTCTCACCTAGTTTGTATGAAAGGATTTAGTCAAGAGAGTGATGTAGATTTACCTTTTCAGTACCAAACTTTGGTTAGCCCTCATCGTCTTAACACAGACGAGAATAATACTTCCTGAATCTGAATATGTCCTTTGCTGATGATGCTTAACATTGGAGAGAGCTTTGCTGCCCTAGATATTGCAATCTATGCTAGTTAATCTGCCCATTGCAGGACTATTCCAAGCTTACTCGTCGACAAACTTTGTGTTTCAGTTTGCTTCATGAGAATTAAAGCTCTAAACTTGATGAAATGGCTTCCTTGAGAGCTCTTCGAGTTTTTTTCTTTTAGGTGCTGCTTGTTGACATTGTTTAGGAGATGATCTTCTCGGCTGAGGGCATGACATTTTGTGCAGCATCTGCTGCTATATCTGAGGGAGCAACGCGTGAAAAATTTTCCGCTTCAACCTTTTTCTTCTTTCTTTTCAGCATGATTTTTTTGACTCTCAAAACAAGCTTAAAAAAAAAAGAAAAAAAGCTGAGATCCTGTTAGGCGGAATTGCCCGTCTGAGTCTTAGGATCTGAAGACCCTCTACAGCTTCAGTCACTTTCACCGTGTTATCTTCTTCGCATCTGTCTACTGATCTTTGAGGTCAGTGTCCTGGGAACCTCACTTTGTATAAATGGTGACGAAACTAATCTCATTTTTTTCCCTAGTGCTGGAACGAACATCTATTCATTGAGCAAGGAGTAGAGACCGAAGAGGAAACAATAGGCATTCAAAGTGTGGTGAAATCTTTGTCTGAACTTATTGCAGTTAGCAGCACAGCTTGTTCTTTCCAAGTACGATTAATATTGAATCCTGGCTATTTCGCTTCTTTCTGCTTTGTCTTTAACATTTCTTCCATTGTGACTACTGGTGAGATTTCTGATTTCTCTTCCCGCTTGGTTCTAAGATGTGATGATAGACTTCCTTGCCTTTTATTAGGTCATCTACCCCACTTGGAGGACCACCCTAGTTGAAATTATGGAAAGGACTCGCCTAAAACTGTAGATTGTACAATTTCATGTGAAAGCTATCCTGGTCTAATCCTTCCCACATTTTCATTTGGACACGAAAGATCTTGTGTGTTCAAGTAGATTTCCTATGCAAGCCCTCCTGGTTCTGTCTTTTCCTGGTCTCCATAGTATGAATTTACCAGAAATTAAAATTCAAAAAGGCTGAATGATACATCAATCTCATGGGACCATTTGTCTGAATTTGTCTGACAGAGGCGTAGCAGTGTCCGCATGCATTAAAAGTAGCAAGTAGAGGTACACAGTAAGTCTTTCATCATAAGCGAACCTAATCCTGACTAATTTTTCAACTCCTAAGAAGAATCTTAGCTGGTTTCCCTAAGAAGTGCCTGAAGAATGTAAATTTGGAATTTTTATGATGGTTTCTTAAATATAGCTATCTTTTTTAGTACTTCAGCGACCTGAAGAGAGACGCATCGAACTCCTTTTCCTTTATCGTTTAATCCTGACTAATTTTTCAACTCCTAAGAAGAATCTTAGCTGGTTTCCCTAAGAAGTGCCTGAAGAATGTAAATTTGGAATTTTTATGATGGTTTCTTAAATATAGCTATCTTTTTTAGTACTTCAGCGACCTGAAGAGAGACGCATCGAACTCCTTTTCCTTTATCGTTTGATCCTTCAAAAAGCTGATGATTGAGAAATTGGGCACCAAAGGAACCGAAATTTCATGGACAAAGAATTTAGGAAGTAAAGATAGAAATGTTGTGCACGAAGTTTTTCCAGCTGAAAACCCAAATTAAAGTTAGTACATGTACCTCCATCTTTGTCACAAGGACCCAAAAATGTTCACTCTAGCTATTATCTTTCTGTATAATTCAATGTTCCCAACATATAAGACACCTAAAGTGGGCATAGCAGACAGGTGTTGCCATGAATTAATAAGCAGCTCTGAGTTGCTAATGATTCAGAAGCATCTAAAAACGGCAGATCATGCTACAATAAAGCCTTGGAAACGAGGGAAAATCAGCCAAAATTGACTGCTCCAATCTATCTCCTCTAATTATGAACAGACAGTTTCAACAATTACAATCTTATTCCCCAACAAGAGTAACTTGATCTTTTTACCTTTGTTGCTTCTTCATGGCTTGTTTGTTGTTGTGCATCCACACTTTGAAAGCTTTCCTCGTCACACCGGCCTCAGCACAGAATTGGATCACTTCTTGTTCATCTTGCTTCTGAATCCTCCAACCCAGCTTCTCGGCGAATTGCATCATCTTGTCTTTCTGTTGCTGCGTGAACTTCGTCCGAAACCTTTTCTTCGATGACGTCGGCTGTGTCGATCGCAGCACCGCATCACTGTGTTGAATCATAGTAAGGTCTTCACTTGAAGACTCTTCTGGGACACCCCCGCCAAAGGCCATCATCACTGGTTGAGTTGGGGCTGTGGCAGCAGCGGCAGCGCTTGATATGCTGCAATAAGAGAACCTGTGATGCAGATTGATTGGGTTTAGCTGGGGAATTGCATGATGCTGTTGGGGAGGAGGTAAAACAGCTCTTTGGCCATTGATTTTGTTGCTGCTATAGTAGTGACTAGGTGTATACTGCGGTTCACCATCGACCTCCTTCCGATGGAAATTCCGGTGGCACTCGCACGCAGCACATCTGAAATACTCCGGCGTCCCTTCCTCCCCACTGGGCATGAATTCTCCACAACCATCGACAATATGGCCGCCCTTGCTCGCCGCATGATTCCTAAGGCATTCTCTATATCGGACAGTGGAAGTGGAGATAATAGCCGTTGCCAACTGCGGCTGAGGCGTCGGGGACTGTGTGTGTTGCCCTTGCGGCGGCGATTGTGGTTCTGTGTGCGGTTTAATGCTGAACGAAGTGCCACCGGTAGCTACCGCAATTGGAGATGGACACGCAACTGCAATTGGATCTTGGTCGGTTTCTTGAAATTCTCTTCTAGGCTTGGTTGCTGATTGGTGTTGATTCGGTGGATGGTGGTTTTGAGAATATAGATGATTGTGATGATCTAGGGTTTGATCTCTTCTAACACCAGGGACTGTATTTGCAGCAGAGAATTTGGAGGAAGAATCTTTATGTGGAGGGTTGTACCCCAAAGAACTTGGCATCTCTCTTTCCTGTTCTTGGCCTCCCAGTTCCATCAATCTTGCCCAGGCCTGGTGATAAATACAGCCTTGATCTTCGAATCTCCTACGTGTTTATTTAATGAGAATTATCATGTCAAAACAAACTAGAGGTCATCGTCTTCTTCTCCTCCATCATGATTTTCGTCTTAAATCATGGAGTCTCCTGTGCTGGTCTCCACTCTAATTCATCCTCCATCTAATCAGAGAAGCATATCCTAATCGAAGGCCTAATCCCTTAGCTGACCCCCCAAGTGATGCTTACTCTCACAAGTTTCTTTTTTCCCATGCTGATTTTGACATTGGGTGTGGTGCTGATCCCACCAACCAACCCACTTCACTGTTCTGGAAACCCTTCTCTCTCCCCCCCAGTTGGACTCCAAAGTCTTGCAACCAAAGTAGAAGGAAGGAACACACAAAAAACTCCAACTCAATCTCCTCTTTTTCTCCCTAAAAAAAGGTTAAATATTTGAAACTTGAAGGTGAAAACTGCGAGATTAGGAGATTAAAGCACAAGAGGGCCCCCCAGTTATTTAGGACTTACCTGAGTGTATTGGACACTGTAGATTTGGGGAATTGAAGGAAGCAGCTGATTCAGTAGCCTCGTTAAATCCTAAAGTCTGAGAGAATCCACAGAGAGAGAAGAGAGAGAGAGGCTTAGTTTAAGGGAAGGAATTGTGTTTCCTAGTGGCCATCCGGGCCATAAAGAAGCAGGAGAGAGAGGAACAGGTGGGTGGGGATCGTACGAAAGAGAGAGATAATGCGGTGACAGTGTGGAGTGGCATTTGCAGAACAACCGACAAGGTCATGTTCTTCCTCTCCCACAGCCTGCACACGGGTCCATCCCCTCTTTATTCCTTCATTTCTTTTCTCTTCCTTCCTGCAAACCTCAAAAGGGTTCTGTGACTGCGCTAAAGGGCGAGAGCGAGAGGGCTCTGTTGGCCCTATCCTGATGTTGTTGGAGCTCAAGATCTGTCAAGAACAAAGTGCCTTCGAACCCGAGGAAGATGAGAAGCAAACCATCAATTGCAGGAGCTTTTAAACCAGGGGGCTTAAGCTTTAAGATGATCAGTTCCCTCTCTCCCTCTCTCTCTCTCTCTCTCTCTCTCTATAGGTGGTAAAAGCATGAGGGCATTAAAGTGAAAAAAAGGGCTGGTCCACAGGACCCAACTTGGTCCTATCAGTGCACGTCAGATTCTCTCTCTCTCGAAAGGGAATGGAAATGGAAATTTCTAAGCCACTGGGTGCACTGTATGGTTATACTACTCTACAATCCTTCTACATTTGACTACAGTAACATACTCATTATGCTCTTTTTGATGTGTTTTATGCCATGATTTTGATTATTCTTAGATCACAGCATCTTGAAGTAGGTGTAGACCTTTCGTCCAACAATCAATCAGCATTTCACCGCCGAATTGGACCAATACTTTGAACTTTAAAGTTTCAATTAATAAGATTGGGTCAACCGCCGCATCTCTTACAGTACTTGCCATTTATTCCTATTATTCAGTCCAATTGTGTGCACTAGGGATTGCCTTGGGCACCATGCTCAAGTTTATAAGACAACATGAGGGGCAAAAGGAGGTGAACATGTTTGAAAATAATGGTAAGAGTTACACGTTAATGAGAAATATTGCGCAGAATCATATGTTGGTGTATGCTCTATTTTTCCATAAAGAGCTCGTCGGATGTTATTTTATTTCGTGTAACGATTTTCTTGTCGCTTGAGCAGCGAGATCAATTGTTTCTTTATTGAGACGGGCTTTGTAGATTTGTGCCACTTGTCTGCATGCTTAGTTTTCTTGGCTTGCATGACAAATGAGGAAACTAAGATGTTTGGAGACACATGTGGTACCTAGTTAATTAATGGAAACTTTTCCTAAAGGCTGATCTTTTCGCATTATAAAATCATAAAAGAATATATAAACTTAGCAACTTGATGCTTTCCCAAGGAGATTATTTTTTTTATATTATCTCCTCTATCAGTCTAAGGGACCAATTTCCGAGTAATTTTAATCGTTCAGCTGATGGAGCATTAAAGATGCATCCGTTTAAAAAAATTTAAAAAGGGAGAAAAGATCTTGTGTCTAATTTTGGGAGGTGATCGGAATAAGGGAACGTGGCAAAAGCCCATCCAAGTTTCTCCAATCCCCCAAATTTAAAATTATTAATGTTATAATATTTTTGGGAGGGGTGAGATGTCGTCAAACCCGTGTTCCTTTGGCGAATCCTCATCTTAGCAAAACGTTTTATGGAGCAGGATTTGTCAGATAGACACTCAATGGAGGAACATGACTGGCATCTTTTGTGTCGATTGGAATTCTAGGGTTCGGGGGTCAGTGGTAGAATTTTCTTGACGAATTGACCGTTATGTCAATATAAGAAAGTTGCATAAAATTCCTCCATCGTGTCAAAAGGTCTTCCCTGCACTTCTTTTCTCTCTATGATCTAAACTACCATCTGAGTTGCCGAGGCGTGCCATCCACGGTGGTACCATCTCTTGATGTTTGATCACCGAGTTTCGATAATTGCATTTGTATCTTATCTTTACTTCTAAAGTAATGGATCTCTCTTTCTTTGGTTGATAACCTTGTTTATGGATTTAAAATAGTTCCATAATTGTATGGACAATTTTTTTGTGAGAAAGACAGAGAGGTCTTCAATTTAGCTCTGTGATCGAGTAAGTAAAGCAGTTATTCGATGAGGCATGTAGTTAGGAAGAGATGGCACATAAGTTGTAATTGGGCAAGAAGAAGGGGTCAATGATGATGGGGAGGGACGGAAAAGAAAGTAATTATAAGTTAACACCTAATGTGTTTTAATTGTAGACCTATTTAAAGTTTAGTGAGTTTAGATCTCTTGACTTATGCCCATTTGAGGTTATGAACAATGTGTAAATGATCGGACGTTGCCGGCAACATTATCCTTGGCAAAAGAGATACAAATTACAATTCTTGTTTTATGTATCCTCAATGTATTAAGGTAAGAGAAAGATCTTAAGAGTACTATTTTTATAACATGAAATTAATAATGTATAAAAAATTGGAATGCACTCTGCTATAATCACATCTAAGCTGGAATCGTTTGACCAAAATAAACTGTAATTGCTAATTTTCTCTATGATGATGAGGAGGAGGGGGAGGCAGAGGAGAATAGCCTCCTGATTTTAAGGAAACCCAATGAGAACGAATTACAGGGGGCCTACGGCCCTACGCTCTTTAGGTTCGTGTAGCACGATGGAAGCGGACCTACAGAAAATTCCAAAAGGTCAATTCAGAAAAAACCAAGTTGACGTTTTGTCCTCTTGCTCATTTTATTTTTATTAAGGGACATAGTAAATAAAAAAAAATTAGTGGTCCACTGAAATTTCTCTTGCAACAAAATATTTTTCCCTGAAAGTTATCCTTTAATTCTTTTAGTCGAAGAAAACAAGTTTTATACCCCAAAAAGAAAATATTTAAGTAAATAATGATACAACAAACACAAACTGTTTCGGAGCTAAATTTCAACAAAATATGTTGAAATTTAATTGATGTAGATATGGAAAGTACAAGCAAGAAATATGTCGAGATTTAAAAGTGTAGTAATGGAAAGTGTAAATAAATAAAAGATTGTAAATAGGTTTGATTTGTCCGGGCACCTTTGAAGTAGATGTGGCTATTTAAAATCTAAAATCGACGATTATTAAGGGAGATTACAAAGAGAAGTTAGAGAAAGGTTGCAAAAATAAGATATAAAATGATGTTAGAATATTTAAAAATAAATCACACATTTATCTAATTGCTTAATTTTTTAAAATAGTTGTCAGTTCTCACAAAATCTTACATAGTATTAGAGTTGGAGATCCTGAGTTCGAATATTCTTTAATTAAATTTTCAGCCTTGTACTTTGCAAAAAGACTAGACTAACAGTTGCTTCATTGCATTAAGTTAATGATTACTTCTTTGACAATTGCATCCGAGATTGTTGATTCCTTCAAGTTATCACATAAAGATTGGACATTTTTTTGTAAGGCCGCCTTTAAAAGAATTAATTGATTCATCAATCAAGAATCTTTTTGTGTGCCCTTGCCATCAGCAAATTTAATTTTTTCTTGCTGAATTTTATTTGGGTCAAATTTGTTGTATGGCTTAAATCTTTCCACAAAAGGCACATTTTATGTAAAGTTTTCATGTGACCCTCATGTGACCCTCTATATCTAATCTTAAGTGATTGTACGTACTTAAACACTCTCATTGTCAATTGGAATAATCGTCAAAATTTTGGCCTTCGAATTTTTCTCTAAGATTGAATTTCAATTCACTTAAAACCAAATTTGTAAATCCTTTCTCTAAGAGTAAAGTAAGGCATCTATTCCTAACTCTCTTGAAACTAGCCACAAATTGATCTCCTGATTCATCGTTCTGCTGCTTGACACAAATCAAGTTCACAATAGATATATCAAGGATGCACATATAGAATTGTTATGGAACTGTGTTTCCATTTGCTCCCAAGTATGAATAGAATTGGTTGCCAAAGTCATATAAAAAGTAAAAGCAGTCATGGATGATGATAGAGGAAACAATCTCAACATGCAGCAATAAGCTTGAAACACATTCGATATTGCATAGCAAATTGACTAACATGTTCAATTGTTTATTGATCTTCCTCCCTAGAGAATAGGTGGAAGTCAGACATCTTAAAACCTTTAGAATAAGGGATTGTGTCTACCTAGTCTGGATATGACTTTCCGTATATAGACTTGACATTCCCAACATTGTAGCCTAGGCATTGCATTGCTTGATACACTAACAATTGGACTTGCTAAGATCTTGATCGGGGACTACTTGACCAAGCTGCCTCCTAAGAAACTGTGGCGTTCTAACCTAATTGCCAATTGTTGTATTAGGCCTTTGAGAAATATATGCTAGATTGGGCAAAACCATCGCTTCCACTAAGGATCTTTGACCATCTTGCCCCCTAAGCGAAGATGAAGTCCTTCTTGATTGTTGATCATAATATTGGGCCTCTATGGGGTAGGTGCTAGCTAAAGCCCTATTCAAAACTGGCCTTGCATCATCGACAACCGGTATTTGCCCAATTGATTGTATATTTTCCATATTTAGTAATGAGATATTTAGTTGCGTATTTTGATTTATTAAATTGCCATTATTGTTACCACCTAAACTAACTTGCACATGATTAGGCAAATTGCCTCCTTTGATAGGTGTAGCCCCAAAAGTTCGGGTTGCACCAGTAGTTTCCACCCTTTATAAAACCCTAATTAGTGGTGGTTGTAGTACAATGTGCCATATAGTACAAAAAGTAACTTTACAGTACAAAAAGTAACTTGAGCAACAATGAATGAAGAAACATACCTAGAATGTGAGAAATTAGTAGGATGTACCTACATTTGAATTGAATGGCTTGATATTTTAAGCCTATATATGATCTTATGGAAGGTGTCGACATTCATTGGCTTGACCACATCAACAAAGTATTTTATCATGTGGTTTAGTGGTTTTATTTAGGTGTTCTCTGAGAAGCCTCCTCATAACTGATATCATAAGTAGACTTGGCTCCAATTGTCTTTTTTTTCATCTATGAGTTGCCTTAGAATGTCGACATCTCCACTTTGGACTTGGTCTACCACTAGTTGTGCAGTTGATGACTCAGCACATCTTATTCTCTCATTAGTAGGCAATGGTGGCTAATTGTTACCACCTCATTTTTAGGATCAAGTCATACGCACCATTGCATCTCCTTACATCAACCACACTAGTCCCATTGGGCTCGCCAAAATGATATTTCACCTGAATTTCCATGTGATAAAAAACTTTTCACCAAAAGTCGTTCTTTGGCTTTCTAGTTGAAGGAGACAGGTTTTGTAGAGGCTCCGAATAGGAAATATCTAGGTAAATAAGGATATCAATAGCTTTCTTAGAATAGAATTATGCAAACATAAACTATGCCAGAAATTTAATCGATGATAAAGCAACATATAGCTATTACGTACTAAACGTAAACAAATTCTGCTAGAATTTAATTGACTACAAAGTCAGAGTACGACAAGATAAAGATATGTACTAAAATTCAATCAATAACGTGGATCTATAAACTACAACTAAGCAATATGTAGGAATTTAATCAATGACATGAGTCTAGAAATAAAACTGTAGTAGAAGAAAGTAAGGATAACTGAAAGATAGTAAATTTATCAATGGGGGTTACAAAGAGAAGTTACAAAAGAATATTACAAAGGGAGGTTACACAAATGTTACAAATAGTTGCGCTGATCAACTATCTTGATGGTTGCTTTATTCCACCACATAGATGGTTGCTTTTTTAACGATTGCATCCGAGATTATTGACTCCACTTTATGTAAATTCCTTCAAGTTGTCGATTCTTCAAATGGTCACATATAAAAAAATAACAAAAAATTGGTCATTTTTTCGTGATGACAATTAGTATCAATATATTTCAATTAATGTTGGTAAGTTTCATATATTTCAATTAGTATCCTTTTATTTTTTATTTTTTTATTACTCTCTCGACCTAGCTTTAGATTTATGAGCTTTGCTCTCTTGTTCTTAGATCTAAGAGCTTTTGTCTTCGATTTAATTTTAAATTTAGCAGTTTTAATGAATAAGTACTCCGCCTCTAGCTTATGGTATTCACAGTAAGTTCAATGCCAAAAATGTACCTGTTCAACGTGTTTTTGCTAAAAGTTTTGATGTCTCACATTACTTAAAGGGCTCACTCTTATAGATGTTGGATCTGAGCTTATTCAACATATTTATGTTGTCTCCAAACGGTGATAATGTTGGGAATGCTAAACCTAAGAGCACACCACTAAAATGCAAAACTATAACTATATATAAAGACCACGGCAATTGCTTATCAATGATGATAATGTGTAATTGGGTGATCAGCCATCGATTCTTTCAATTGGATGCAATCATAGATCTGGTCTTGAAGGACAAATATATGATTATCTCTACCAACCAAATTCTAATTATATACATTGATTTTCGATTTTGGGAGCTCTATAGGCTTGCCTTATTACAGTGACTTTTGAAGTTTCTTATAAATCCTTTCATGTGTCATTTTGGTAATTAAAATTTCATTTGACCAAAATATAAAAAGACTAATAACTTGTCAGTATGTTGCCAACTCCCATAATATTTAACCTTGGTTAATTATCTATTGAAAATTGCTGATTTTTTTCAATTAATTATGAATTTTCATTTATGTTACTTAGTAACATTCTAATTCATCAATTTTTATACAAAATTACTAACCTTAATGTGAGCTTTTTATGAAATTATTTTCGACTAAATTATTGAGGAATCTTAGATTACTAACTCTTATTTGATTCCGTTGTCAATATTATTGATTGTTTGAAGACTGACACTCCATCAAAAGACCAAATTTTTTTTTGCGTGGGAAATTACCAATATTAATTGAGTTATTTACTAACATGTCTTATATTAAGTTATCAATCTAACTCTTACTCAATTCTCGAACTAAGTTACCATCGCTTATAAGCAATTACCAACTTTTCCAATAAAATAAAAATACCAAATTTTGGTGCTCATCAACTTTCACGCAAGATCACTCACTTTAAATTTGAGTTATTTCTTAATTTTTTACCAATTTATATACCAACAAGTTTTGAAATATCAACTTTTATTGACTCACTTAAAGCGTATATTTGGTCATTTTCAAATTACATACATCAAATTGAATTTGGCAAATTTATTTATTGAGTTGCACTAGTCTTTCAAATTTACCAATTTTTTTATGAATTCACCATCATTTATTTGATTTTTTTCGGACCATCATTTATTATAGTTGTTAAATGTTTTTTTTTTTTTTTGTGTTGAGTTATCAACTAATTCGAAGGTGTAATATTTGGTAGGAATATTATCAATTGTTCTAAAAGCTTATGAAGTCATAGTTTGATATTTAATTATTTTAACACTTCCCTCATACTTAGTCTGGTTTTTTTGCTTAGTACTAAGCGTGAAAATTTAATTGAGGAGACAAATGAAATTTGGAAAAATTCGAACTCAGGACCTCCAACTCTAATATTATGTAAGATTTGATATGATCATTGTCAATTATTCTAAAAGCTTAAGCTATTATATAAATGTGTAGCTTGATATTTAATTATTCTGACAAAAGGCACTACTTTTATTTGATTCACTTAACAACGTTAAATGGTTTCAAAAGTACCTACTCTCTCTTCTTCTTTTTTATGAATTTGCCATCTTTTATTTGACTAGTTAGATTGTTTTTGCGTTGAGTTATCAACTAATTTCAAGTTACGTACTTTTATTTGACTCACTTAACAATGTTAGATTGTTTCAACATTACCAACCATTGTCATAGCTTATCAACTTTATTTGCAAGTTGTACCAACATTGCAAATTTATTGATTTTAATTTGAAATTAAAAATCTTAATTTGAGTTAATTACCAACTTTTTCAATAATTTACCAAGTTTACATTATATATCTTAGGGATGATTATATCAAAAATCCTGAAAGATGTTACGAAAATACAATTGAATCCTAAAACTTTTAAAAAATATGATCAAGTTTTGAAACTTGTCAAATTTTTATAATCAAGTCCATTCGTCAATTCCATCAATTTAGCTAACGGAAAAAACCAATATGATTTTATCATTATTTTTCTTAAGCAAAAACGTCGTTCCCATTACCGTTCGGCTAAACAAATTAAGAAAAGAGGAAAAAAACAAGAAAACACACAAGAAAAACAACAGAAGAACAAACTTCAACGAAAACGAAGACGTTGTAGCCTCCATTGATGAGGGTTTATGCATATATATATCAAGCTAGTGGAAGCACAGGACACTGCAAGCAAAGTCATCTTGCCAGGTCGCCCGTGATGACTCTTTCTTCCTGCATTTCCTTCTTAACTGCTCCCTCTTCCCCTATTTAAGTCACTCCGGGGCAATCGCTTCGTCCATGCCCTTTGTCTGCGAGCCGCTTTTGATGCCGTTGAATGTACTGCCCCTCTCTTCATCGACGAGAACGCTAAGCATGAGAGTGCGGAGTGAGAAGTATGAATCGTGTTTGGTTCAATGAAGGGAACTTGATTTCGAGGGAGCATAAGTGAATCTTCGTTTGGTTTTCCTTCTTTTTCTTTTTGTAATAAGTGTATTAAAAATCTTAAAACTTACTATAAAATTATGATTGAATCTTAAAACTTTTAAATTGCAATCAAATTTTAAAACATGTTAAATTTGTGTAATCGAATCGTTCATTTAACTCCGTTCAGTTCGACTAATGAAAATTATTGATGTAGCTATTTTTTCTTATTTTCTCTTTTCTACATGATTTTTTTAAATAATTTTGTCTCTCCCACGTGGCATTAACCTTATAAAACATCAAACATTACGACTAAAATGATCCTAATTTGTTAACCAAAACATTAATTAAATTAGATTTAAAATAATAAAAAAGGCTAATTTTTCTTTTAAAAAACACAAAAAAGCCAAACACAAGCAGGACCTTCGCCCAGATTAGCACAAGCGTCGTGAGGGTCGTGGGGCCCTTGCTGGTCCTTTTTGGTGACAATAGGGCGGTTGCTGCGACAGCCTATCTCCTAGGCTTTTTTATTTGTGTTCTTTTTGAAAAAAAGATAAATTAGTCTTTTTATTTATTAATCTAATTTAATTAAGATTTGGGTTAAAATTTTGACCAAAACAATATTGTTTTAGACATGTCTTAATAAATTCAATGCCATTAAGGAGTGAGAAAATGATAGGAAAAGCCATATATGAAAGATAAAATAATATAAAAAAGGCACATCGGTTTTTTTTCGTTAGCCAAATTGAACGGAGTTAGCATAATGACTCAATTGCACAAATTTAACGAGTTTTGATACTTGATTGCACTTTTAAAAATTTTTAGAGTTTTCATATTTTTGTGACAATTTTGAGAGTTTCCAACACATTTAAAACTTTTTTTGGGATAAATGCACTAAAACTCCTAAAATCTATCATAAAAGTGTGATTGAATTCAAAAAATTTGTCAAAACTCGTGCAATCAAGTCTTAGTGTTAACTCTATCTAACTTGGCTAATGGCAAATACTAACATAGCTTTTGTATTATTTTCTCTAACCTACCTAGCTCTGACATGATTAAAACATGAGTTTTGGTCTTATCCTTTGTGTTAGCGCCTCGTATAAAGAGAGAAAATGACATAAAAAAAGCACATCACCCAAAGTAAATAATGTTAATGGAAGGATTTAATTGTATTAATTTAACAAGTTTTAGGATTTGATTTCAGTTTTTTAGAAATTTTATGATTTCATTACACTTTCATATAAAATTTAAAACTGCAAATGCAATCATCCCAATTTTATTTTTTTAATGAATTTCTAAAGAAGGGAAGAGCAAGTGGGCGAATTCTCCTTCCCACTCAGAATTTGGAACACACTTCTCGCTGAAACAACCCTGTCGAAGTTCCAGAGCAACATGCTCTGGCTTGGTCATGAGTCGAGCCAGCCCAAGCACTTGTGTCTCTTGCGGCCCCCTTCGAGTCCTCCATCGGTGCCATTGGCTGCCTGACACGGTCCATCGGAGGAGTGGCTCTGATGAAGCTAAACTGACATGGCATGCCTTTTTGTTTTTTTTTTAATTGTTGGCTTCCTTATTTTGTCATTCTTATCTTCTTCTACTTTTTTTTGTCTTTTAGGCAAGTCAGTTTTGATCGATCCCAAATTTGTGTTAGAATTCAATGTACAAATACAAGGAAATAAAGAATAAAAGCGAGAAAGAGAATATAAGACACAAGATTTTATTTCGATTCATCCTTAAATTAGAGTTATCTTCAATATAGGATTACATTATAATTAACATATCGCACCTTTATAGAACAAGAGAGAATTTATATAGTTAGTAACTATTTATGAGCCCAAATCCAAAATACCTATAAAATATAGGCTCGAATTATAAGCCTCCACTGCCCTCATTAGGACAACTCTCGAACCCTCGCTTTCTCAGTAGAGAGCGGGACCTTGTCATATACTGTCAATGAGGAGTATGAATCACATCCTAAAATTTTGAACTGACTTAAAGAGCCAGCTTCTTTGTTCAAATGCTTATCATGTTCCTATTTTTTCATTTGTTCCATTTTTCGTTTGGATGAATTGTTCTTAGATGGTGTAGACCAAACTCATCTTCACCGCTAATTAAATGGATTTCGCAATGGAACCCTCATGATTAACATTTGAGAGATGATACCGATCTACATCCTTTATTAAAATCATGCGAAGCCTTCTCTTTCGGTTATCCTTTCCATTCAATTTGGTCATCCTCGACGTGACGTAAAGCTTCCACTCTTGGTCGTGGTTACCGCACTGCATCTCCTGTGGCTCTAAGCAAAAGCAGGAAAAAAAAGGCGAGAGATAAAACGCAGGAACCGACGTTGATTACAACAGCTCAAAAGGTCATTAGCGAACAAAACTCGGAGATTAGAGAGTCACATCAAATCACCCCAATGACCGAAACCCTAAACCAAAGTCCAAAAGCAGAGAGAGAGAGAGAGAGAGAGAGAGAAACTCGTGTTAAGGAACATGGCACAACGTACGAGCGAAGCGAAGCTCGTGTGCGTGCGTGCGAGCTTTTTTGTTTTGGTCCCGGATGGAAAGGAAGACAAAGGCATATCTAATCTGGATCGTCTCATGGAAAGCCAGTCACGTCACCTCGCGCACGCGCGACTTCTCTGTCTCTCTCTCTCTCCCCTTCTTTCTAGGGTTTATAATGGAACTGGGAATCTCTTGAACAAAATTTTAACGTCATCGTCATGGAAAAGCCACCGCTCGATGTTGCGCAGCGCGGATTTGCGAAATCCCAAGATATATTCTCGCTTATCATCCTCATCATCATTGTGATTACTTGTTAAAGGGACCTTCCTCGACCAGATGGGATGATTGGTGGATTGAAAAAGGCTTGCCCCAATCATCAAAGATCGGGCAGAATTCTATTGTTCCGTATGCTCGACGGCTGGAACGATTTCAAACATTCGTGGCTTGTAAATAACGTCGGTAAGTTTCGATCGATAGGTGACCTTTAACAGCCGGCCGATTCATTGGCCCGGTAACTTATAGGTGAGTTACAAGCACTTATTTTAACTTAATTATCATGCGTTTGACTGGTGAGCGATTACCAACTATTTTCATTTCAATTTTGAATTACCAACACTTGTGATTGGATTTTGCAATTGCTGGCCGTTGATCGTTACCCATATTTCAGAGTTAACAACCTTCAGACGAATTTACCAACCTTAGTTCAAGTAATTCACCAACTGTTTTCTTTTCTTTTTTCAATTAATAAGTTACCAGCTAGTTTTAAATTATCAACTCTTATTTAGATAACTTGCTAACATATATTAAAGTTGTTTTCAAATTGTCAATCTTTTCGATATCTTACTTGCCAATTTTTACGAGATTAATACTAAATCAATCATAAACTTATTATATAAATGTCAATGCAGTCTTAAAATTTTGATTTTACTAATACAATCCAAAACTTATTATTATATAAATATCACTAGCCATCCTACGTGGCATTCTAACGTGGACGACTTTAGGATTAAATCAGTATTCGTATAATTTATAATAGAATTGGTTATTTTATTAAAGTTATTGACTTTAATATCAAATAACCAAATTTATTTGAGTTAAGTACCTATATTTTTTTCTTTGTAAAGTTACAATTTATTTTAAGTTACCAACCCTTATGGAAGTCTTTTACCAACGTTTATCTGATTATTTATTGTTTCTAAATTACCAACTTTTCCTTCAACTTATCAACTTTTATTTGAGTTACTAACTTTACTCAAAATATATACTTGTTTTTGTCTCCATGAATGTTATCAATTTGTTATAAGTTACTCTTATTTGAGTCCCTCACTAATGTTTATTTGATTGTTTCCGAACTGGTAACGTTTTCTACTCCAGCTTTTGACGTCACACAGTCAATCAAATTAACATCACTATGTTCCTCAAATAAGAGTTGGTAATCTAAAACTAGTTAATAACTTTGTCGGGAAACAAAAAGAATCACAAATGAATTAGTAATTTCATGCCAAAGTTGCCAATTTCAATATAAAAATTGATACATCATTAGAAAATTTGCTGATTCAAAAAGGACTAAATAAAATGTAGATAAGTTGCTAAAAAAATTGATAACCTGAAATTGATTGGTAACTTGGGAAAAAGGTTGGTAAGAAACTCAATTACACTAAGTAATTTGATGAAATAATTGGTAACTTCAATAAAAGTTGGTAATTCAAAAGCCACCTAATAACTAGGTTAGTGGCTCAACTAATAGCTGCAACCTAAACTTAGTTGGATAATTAATCGAAAAAAAAGCTAATATATTACTCAAGTAAAGCTAGTGATTTGAGCAAGAGTTGGTAAGTAATTTGATCGTAATTGGTAACTTGGAATCAATCAAACACATGTTAGTAAGTGGCAAAACAACAAAGAGTTTGTAGCTTGAAACTAGTGTCGGTAACTCCCTCAAATTAAGCTTGGTAATTAATTCATGTAAAAGTTGGTAATAAGCTTGACAAGTTGGGTAAGCTACACAAATAAATTGTCAACAATTTAGTATGAAAGTTGATAATTTACAACAAAATCATAGGCAAGCAATTTATGGGTTTCTTATTACCTCTCTCTATATATAAAACACCTTCACGATGAATCATTGTTGATGATTTGTTTGACACAACACAAGATCCAGGATGATCAAAACCAATTGCTTGTTTTTTCAAACATGATTCTCAACGATCCAAGACAATGTATAACGAAACAAAACATGGTTGTGAAAGTAATGATCTAGTCTTAAAAATGCCAATTTTTCGGTTGATGAAACGGCCTCAAAATGCAAGATCATAATATATCCCAACAATAATCATCAGCTGGGCTTTGTAGGGTAAAAAGCAAGTGGGCTTTCAGACGAGTGTAAAGCCTTATACGAAGAATGTATCAGAGCTGGACCAAAAGGCCCATTGGTCCAGCCTTTCAATGTCGATGCTGCTGCGATGTGTTCATCTTTATGAATGCCAGTAATCATGCTTAGAATACTCCCCATTGCAAGCATTTCGATTCATTAGGATATAGTTCCAAGTTATTTCTCGATTAGCTCGATCTCGAGTCCGTGATTTTCAAGAACAATCCCCGTCCGAACCAGGCTCGTCGTTAAGCTCTCATCGCTCTAGTTTCGGTATAGATATAGCACGAATCCAACAACGGACCAGGGGCCGGTCGACCATGCGGGTACCTCTCTCGTTTCGTCTGCCCGGAAACATTCTAACAAAAAATCGACCCTTGCTGGTTTCTTGTGACTGCCCAGGCTTTCCCAATCTCTAGGGTGTAGCTCTCTCTCTCTCTCCCGGGCTTTTTTAATCGAGCAATGCGAAGGCGACGTAACGTGCGATCTGCAGCCTTGTCATTGTTCTTCTTTAAACCTAAGATGTGATTTGAGCTCATGTGACTGAAAGAAGGGCGTCGGCTTGCGCGGTAGGGGTGGGTCACCTTCTTGGGGTCCATACAGCAGAGAAGTGCACGTCGGGGCACATGGTAGGGCATAATTTCTCCTGGTACGGCCATCTTCTTGTCAAAGCTGTCGGTCAAACCCCGAAGAAGTCGCGTTAGGGAAGGGAAGCATTGAAGCATTGGACCCATGCAATGCGTAAAAACCTCTTACATGCAGCTGGTCAAAGGAGAGTCCACGACCAGCTCATCTTCTCCAACACCAAACAGTCAGCGACAAGACCGGCTCGTTTTCTGTTCATGTAGTCTCATCATCGTCCGAAACAATTCACAATTCTTGGAGATGCTTCGCATGGCTCTCTCGCTCGCTTGCGGTGGCATGGTCTTCTGAAGAAGCCCCAGGTTCGAGCTTCGACATGAGAGCCGTTGAGGTCGTCGAGGAGGACGGAAGGGACCTGAGGAAACCCTTCCTCCGCAGAGGGGTCTGGTACACAATGCAGGAGAAGGGGTCGAGGCGGTCCGGCCTCCCTGGATCAGCGGGGATCCTCCGGAACGGCTCCATCTCCGTTCTCCTCTGCGTCCTGGTCGTCGCCTTAGGCCCCATTCAGTATGGATTCATCGTAAGCCTGATTCCGCATAATGCTTTCTCCCTATATCTATCTATCATGGAATTTTGTCATTGCGTAAGTCTTGTGCTGTTTCGGCTGTCAGTGTGGATATACGTCTCCCACGGAGGACGACATAATAAGCGACCTAGGCCTTTCGCTCTCGCAGGTTCGACTCGCTTCAGGAACGTGAGTTTTAAAATCTGCCTGTTTTTCGCTTGTTAACTGATGCAATTTCTTCTTGATTGTGGTACAATGCCGGATATAGTATTCGATCTTTGGCTCCTTGGTGAATGTGGGAGCCATGGTTGGAGCGATCTTGAGCGGCCATATGGCAGAGTACTTCGGTCGAAAAGGGGTACGCCACTCATTTCGATCAGCTGCGGTTTCTAGTAGGATATTCTTGCATCATCTGTCTTAGTCAAATTCTAAGCAATAGGCTCACCAAAACGAACAAATTTCCAAGCCAGTAGCTTTCAGTTCTTTAAATTGCGCAGTAGCTTTCATTCACGCGAGGGACGAGTTATTTTTGTTACTTTCTGCTGCGCTGATGCCAAGCCCACCAAATGGCCGTATTAAAAAAGAAAGAGAATAAGGAAAGCTTAAAATCTAAAGCCGCCGTCGGGAGAATCAGCACCGCGTCACCGCCCCACTTCCACAATGGCGCCACCACTGACACCGATCGGCCTCACCACGACTAGCCACCCAGACTTGGCCTCGCACCAATCATTATGGCCTCGCCGCCACCGATTCCTCCGGCCTCGCATCAAAGATGACTTAAGGTCATGTAAGTCGATCCATAGTCGTCTTCATGCTCCCAGCCAAGGCCACTGGAGCTTTGTTGGGCTCCCCAGCCGTGGCCGCTCGAGCTTCTTTGAGCCTGGACATGGCTGCTTTGAGCTTGTGGCCATGGCACTCGATCTTCGGGGTAATTGACCTCGAGGACGGAGACAAGGAGTGGAGTTGGGCAACGACGGTGGTAAATGGAGTCGGGCAACCATGAACCAAGGAAGAACATGCCAGACTTGCAAATGTCAACTCATTTTTTTGGTTATTCAAATGAGACCAAATAATCATTGGGAATTAACCCGGTGGCTACTTTTCCCACACGGGAATGGGGCCAAATAAACCGTGGCACTCAATTGCAGTGACTTCGCTGGACTTTCACCATAAAATATTACGACTTCTGAGTTAGGTACACCTGCTTCCAACTCGGTGGCCACAGACGGGCCAGAAGCTGCGGTCCCCCATCCCCCAAGCCTTTTCTTCTGGCTTCTGGTTTTCCAGCACGAGATTCTTAAGGCTTCTACTGCTTTTTTTTTTGCTTATTATGCGTGAAGCTGCTGATGTCATCAGCCGCTTAAAACGACCGCCTGCATGTGGTGGTGGAATAACAGTACAATCGAACAAGATATCATCGTGCCGGTACTTCATTGCTGGTTTCTTGCTTTGCTGGGCTGACCCGTTCCCCTTCTAAATGTCCAAAACAAACGCCGTGATTGCTTTTGTTAGGTATTCTATGATTGTTGTGCGGACACTGTTGAATTCTTATCCTTGTTCAACTGCAGTCTTTGATGATAGCTGCAGTCCCTAATGTTATAGGGTGGCTGGCAATATCATTTGCCAAGGTGGGTGATCATAAAAGTCAAAACAAATTCAACAAAATTTAGCAAAGCTGCATCCTTACGTAATCCTTGGCTGCTTCTGCAGGATTCCCTCTTATTATACATTGGAAGGTTGCTGGGGGGTTTTGGTGTGGGTGTTATTTCTTATGTGGTAATCTTCGGAAAGCTCTTTCTTTTTAAATTCTTTCCACTTGCGCTTGGCAGCAGCGTGACAAGATTTCAATTTTGGCCTTTCCTTGGTATCAATAGGTGCCGGTATATATAGCCGAGATATCGACTCAGAACATTAGAGGAACCCTGGGATCTGTGAATCAGGTCAATATGCCCGCTACATTCAGTTGTCTGCTTGATGTGATGCCTTTTTTTTTTTCACTAATTTTGAAGTTAGTCTTTTTTTCTCTTTGTAGCTCTCAGTTACAGTGGGAGTTTTGTTGGCTTACCTTGTTGGAATATTTGTCAACTGGAGGATCCTCGCTATCTTGGGTAAGTCCACAACGAGAAAATCATCCAATGAAAGAGAAGTATATGATGCTGGACTTTCTAGATATTTAGAGTGCAAATGGTAACCATTCTGTTCCCGAAAATAATTTCTAATCATGAATAATTTTTTTATTCTGTTTCGGAAATAATTTCTAAACAGTTAAATGCGTTTGATAATTATCCAAAAATTTTATTCCAGAGATAGAAATACGTTTGGTAAAAATCTTAAATTTTTATGCTTCTTCTAATTTTCTAATACTTTTATTATTATTTTTCTCTTTTTTTTTCCTTCTCTCTTGTTCTTCCTCCTTTTGTGGCCAGTCACCACCGTTGGCAAGGACCAACGAGAGGCTAGGTGAGGTCCTGCAATCTCGTTGGAGCCTCGCCAGGTTAGGGTGAGGCTTGGTGAGCTCGTCAAAGGCTCACCTAGCCATTGGTGAGCCTTGCCAAGACATCGGCAAGGCTAAGGGTGAGGCCGACCTCACACCACCTAGGTGAGGTGGAGTCTTGCTCAGATCTGCAAGGTCAAGCCTCACCAATAACCAGGTGAGGCTTTGGCGAGCTCACCAAACACCGTTGGTAGCAGCAACGATGGCGAGTGGGCAACAATGGGGCAGTTGTAGCCTAGTGATGGGTTGGGAGGAGGAAGAAGAAGAAGAAAATGAATGAGAAGAAAAGAGAAGAAGAAAATTCATACTTGATTCTTGGAATTGTTCCCTGGAACAAAAACCAACTTTTATTTAATTCCTAATTCCATTTCAAATCTATTTACGGGAACAAATTTATTTAGGGAACAAAATTTTACCAAACAGATTTTTAGGTTAAATTTATATGACCAATTAGAGCCTGTTTGTTAACTATCCAAATAATTTTCGATGATGTTTTTTTGTTCCCGGGAATAGATTTAGTATAGATATTCATTTGGTAAAATTTTTGTTCATGGGAACAAATTTATTCTTGAGAATAGATTTGAAAAAGAATCAATAATAAAAAAAATTACTTCTTGTTTTCGGGGACAATTCCAAGAATCAAATCAAAGTTTTTTTTTTTATCTTCTCTTTCTCTTTCCTTTTCTTCTTCTTCCTCCCAGTCTACTACCACCCCATCGCCCACCACAACCACCATCACCGGTGGTGGCGGTGGCCGAAGAGCAGTTAGGCGAGGTTCGATGAGCTCGTTAGAGCCTCACCCAGCCATCGTGAGACTCAACTTCATAGATTTGAACAAGGTCGAGCCTTGCTAGGCTAGGGCGAGGTTGACCCTCGGCAAGCTGGGCAAGGCTCATTGGACCTTGCCCAGCTAGTCGCCAGCCACTGCCGACGGCGGTACAAGGGAGGAAGAAGTAGAGAAAAGGAAAAGAAAAAAGACAAAAAAATAAGAAAAAAATAAGAAAAGTATTAAAAAATTAAAATAAACAAAAAAAATTAAGAATCTTGAGTAGTCTTACCAAATACATTTCTATTCCAAAAATAAAAAAATTTTGATGGTTACCAAATGTCTTTAAATATTTAGAAATTATTTTCAAAACGGAATAAAAAAAAAATCATTTCTTAGCAGAATTTGTTCCCGTGCACAAAAGTATTACCATGCACACCCTTAACAAATAGGCCCTTACTAGACTTCCCACATAATTTTTTTTTCTTTTTGCTAACAACATAAAATGCTTTTGGACATCTTAATGCCCCACTCATGTGCGAATTATATAGAACAACAGGCTCCTTTGCTTGATAAATGATGGCGTTGCTTTTATAACATCATTGGCCAAGTATACCCACCAGTTCTCTGACGCCATTAATTTGGTGACGCTCAACTCTCGAAATTCTGGTTATTTTCTTTGATATTGATTTTGAGCATCTATTGCAGGGTCTCTGCCGTGTCTAATATTGATTCCTGGCTTATTTTTCATCCCAGAGTCTCCTCGATGGTTGGTATGAAATCTTATATGGTCTTTCCCGTACTGAATTCGTTGTTTAAACCGATCTTCTTATTGACTTCGTGCTCTCATTTCTCCATTCACTGTTTTCTTATGTTTTTCTTCTGCTTTATGTTCTTTGGAATGGAAAATGCTGCAGGCCAAAATGGGTTTGAACAAGGAATTTGTAGCCTCTTTGCAGGTCCTACGGGGATTTGATACTGATATTTCCCTTGAAGTTGATGAGATCAAGGTATTGAAAAGCTTTTCCAACTTGAATGTAGTGATGTAACGAGTATGCGTCATCCATCCAGTTCTTTTGAGCCTTTTCTACTGCAAAAGAACTTGAGATAGTTGGCTAATTATACTGGATCCATTTGTGTTTCCACTCCTCTCTTTATAAAATAGAATCAATTGTAACACATTGTCTGCTTCATGTAGAGTTCTGTTGCATCAACCAACAAAACAACGATCAGGTGCGGAGAGCTCATGCAGAAAAGATATTGGTTTCCTTTAATGGTAAATGTTTCACTTGAATATTTCTTGAACTTTATTATCTCATACCTTTGACATATTGTCCTGTCATCTTGTGTCAAATATATGTGTTGCAGGTAGGTATTGGACTACTTATGCTCCGGCAACTCAGTGGCATCAATGGTGTTTTATTCTATGCCACCACAATATTTGAAAGTGCAGGTGGCTACTGACTGTGTTGCATTTATATTTTATTTAGTTAAGGGCGATGAAGTGAATTTATTAGCACCTGCAACTTTAAACCTTTCTCTATCTTCAATGCTACTACTAATTACTGAGCCTCTTCTCCCTAGAAAGATTTCAGCTGTTTGTACCTTTTCTAATTGAGGACGTAGATCACACCATGTTTGGTTGTACTAAACAGATGAGTGATTGAATGTTCTCTTTTTCCATTTAAATAGAATTGACTAGAGGTTTATCAATTGAAGTTGGAGAAAATGGGAACGCCCTAAACTTGAGCTATGCAAGAGTTGTGATCGAATTAATTGATATTAATTACCAATAGTTCAGCAAATTAGCCTGTTTCAGGATAGTAATGGCAGATTCTAGCGGCCTGCCAAATACAGGAAATTTCTCTTCCAGATTCTGCTTTGGTCAGGAGGAGCAAAGGCATACTTGCTGTTACTCGATAGCATCCGCTGACTGATCCAACCCAATAGAGCTTTTCTTGCTTGATTACGTCTTTAATTGATGTGCATCAATTTTCACTAGGGATTTCTTCAAGTGATGTCGCAACTGTTGGAGTCGGTGCTATCCAGGTAAATTGGTGATTCTCTTGGTGGTCTTCCGCAGCAGTTAAACAATGCAAAGAACTTGACCTAATATGAGGCGTAAGGACCTTTCATGCTGTAGGTTCTCGCCACTGCGGGTACAACTTGGCTCCCGGATAAAGTGGGCCGACGGCTGCTTCTAATAGTACGTATGGCTAGATCCTCACTAAAGTTAAGATCCTCTAAAAACACGCTCAAAGTGGGTATTTTTAAATCGTTTTTACAGGTATCCTCGTTCGCAATGACTCTGAGCCTTCTTGTTGTGGCTGTAGCGTTCTATGTGGAGGTGAGTAATGCTGTTACTAGAACCCTTTTGGTTCTGAGGCAATGGCTGCTTTTTGAGGCATTGTTCTTGCGTATTCCAGAGTTCGGCTTCAGAAGACTCTAATTTATACAGCATAATGGGAATATTGTCGGTGGTTGGGCTTGTGGTATGATCATTCATACTTACTGTTTGTACTTATTCATTATGCTTTCATAAGTTCAAGGGTATGTTCTGAGCGTCATTATATCCAGGCTTTCGTGGTTGCCTTCGCTCTGGGAATGGGTTCGGTTCCATGGGTCATCATGTCTGAGGTAAGTACAATTTACTTATTTTAATCCAAGAGAACAGAATTCTCCTCCAGGTTGCACCTTGACATGGTCATGTGTCTTCATCTTCTTTATGCATGTCAGATTCTTCCAACAAACATTAAGGGCCTCTCCGGCAGCATGGCAACATTGGCAAACTGGATAACCACGTGGGTAATCACGGTGACGGCGAACTTACTGTTGGATTGGAGCGCCGGAGGTTCTCTCTCCCTCTCTCCCTCTCCCATGCAACACCGCTGTCTCATGCCTAACACTTCTTGCTGACTGACATGGCGTTTGCAATTTTCGACAGGTACCTTCACAATCTACACAGTCGTGGCGGCTTGCACCCTTGTCTTTGTGATACTCTTTGTTCCAGAAACCAAGGGAAGAACTCTGGAAGAGATTCAATCGGAGTTTAGATGAATCTTGCCTCCTGTCGTCCCATTGATTTTTGCTGTTTCTGAATAAGTGGAGAGAGAGAGAGAGAGAGAGAGAGAGAGCTGGCTGGGAATTTTTCATTTCACAGCCTCCACCGAAAACTTGAGAAGAAGTTAATATTCGTATGGAATAAGGGTTTTGTATCATTCATTCAACGTAAAGATGATGTTCAACATTTTATACCTCATTGAAAGTTTAAAAAAATACATGTCATGTTCACGAAAATTTTAACAACTTATAATTGAAACAATTGAAAGTTTGAGGACGATGTTACGTGTTAACAAAATTTAAAGGCCAATACTCTATTTTCCTTTGTTTGGTTGGGTCCGCCTCTTATGTGGGGCCCAGCCAATGTAATAAAATAAAATAAAAAAAGAGAGAGAGTGAAAGTCAAAACAAGCAAAAGAAAAGAAAGTGCTCGCGCGTGAACGCGGAAGAGAGCAAGAAGAGAGAAACGGAGTGAGAGAGTTACTGGGGAGTCTGCATGGGGAAGAAAGAAAGAGAGTCCGCGGATCAGCGGTCCAATTCGAAGGCCAAAGATTGACAAATTAGTTTAAATTTGAATATGTAGCTCGTGAGATCTAAGGATATGAGTTGATATGTTTCATTCGTTAAGAATCTCGTCCGAATTTTTCAATTGCGATTATGTTGATCCATCTTTGTGATAAATAAATATGGTTGTATTGCTGATATTGAGCCTCTAGTGTATGATTGAAGAATAACATTTTGTGTATCCTATTGTTTTTAGCTCGTGAGATCTAAGTGACATAGTTTAAGATTTTTTGTGGCACAAGAAAAATTCAGGATAAAATTGTCCAAAGTAGTATAGTTTAGGGTTTTTGGTGGCAAAGAAAAAAGTTTAGTGTAAAATTGTCCCGATGGACATAGTTTGGGGTTTTTTATGGGACAAAAAAAGTTCTGGGTAAAATTGTCCCAATAGAAATAATTTGGGGTTTTTGGTGGCATTTTCCCTTTTATTTTAATTTACTAATTTTTTATTATTTAATTTACTTTATAAATTTGATGTGAAATTTTTATATATGAAAAGTTTAAAGTTAACTAAATAAGTGGGAGTATATTTTCTTAAATTAAGTTAAATATTGATATGTGTTGGTAATATGGATCAGGTATGGGTCGGGTCGAGTATTGGTCATTAAATTTACATTACATGAAAATGGGTCAATATGGGTCGGACCATTTTCGACCCAACCCAAACTCGACCCGACCCACCCATTTGACACCTCTAATCACCACTAACCTATTGGGTCCAGCTAGAAACCAAGTGAGGCATGATAATATATGCCTCACTTCCTACACAACTAGATAGGGTTTGAGACTTGATTACACTAATTAAATAATTAGTACCCTTTTGATACCCAATCTTATTCATTTCAAAAAAATCTTTGTTAAGTAATCTGGATTGATTTAAGATCTATGCACGAACATGTTAGGTGAACATGTGGATACGTAATCATTTAAATAATAATCAGTAACCCAAGAAATATTAAATAAGTTGAAAGGGAAAACAAGGATCTAGCACTAAGGGATAACATAAAATGCCAATCCTAACTAGGATAAAGGGAAGCCATAATCATTATTTCGAAAGCATGTAAGAAAGTGAGCAAACAATGGCGTTTGTCTCTAAGGACAATCGAGACCCTAAAATAGAAAGAGCCCTAAGGACTTGCTTAAATTTAAGCATAAATTTAGATCAAAAGCCTCCCATCTTTTAAGAGAAGATTACCCAAAAAAAAAAAAAAAATTAAGCTTTTTGAGGAATTCTAATTTTTTGGAATTTTTGGATTTTTAAAAATTTTCTAAATTTCAATATTTTTTAGAATTTTCTGAATTTGTTATGCTTTTGAGAATTTTCATAATTTTAATATTCTTAATGATTTTTAATGGTTTTTTAATTAATATTTTTTAATGATTTTTATATTTTCAATTTTTTTAATTAACACTTTTTTTTTATGATTTCTTATATTAAAAAAATGAATTCGTACTGGGTCCAGAGACTTGGCTTGACTAATCCGACCCGGACCCTATCGGTTCAAGTTGGACTAAGAACCGGGCTGGCTCTAAAAGCCCACTCAGAATTAATTAAATTGGCCCATGAAATTTCTAAAGATAGCCCAATCAGCCTTTAGCCCATTTCCATATTCCATTCTCAGCCCAATCTATCACCGTGGCCCATGATCTCCAGCCCACCGACCAACCGAAGAGAACTGCAGCCCATTTCCTTTTCTTTCCTAATTTCTTTTATTTTTCACTTTTATTTTTTTCTTTTTCTCTCCCCAAAGCGTGCAAAGCTGTCGTGACCTAAAATTTTTCGAAAATAATAAGTTTAGGGGTATTGTTAATTTCGGGCCGACGGCCTTTAATTAACTCGGGCTCTCCCAAGCCCATACCCCGCGCGACGTTGGGATATTTGTAAAAGTTTTCAAATAAGGGAGTCGCCATTTGGCCTATTGAGGTCGACAGGAGAAGCAGAAGCGGGAACGTGGGAGCGCGTCTCGGCTTTTTTACGCAACCAGGAGGGTCAGGGTCGGGGCGATTACGTTAGTCGTGTGACTAACGCCCTTTCTGGACCTAACTGATCATGTATTAATGAGGTCGTGCGCGCAACATATTCGAGAATTCTAAGATCTATCCTAACCGTTCTAAGGTAAGAAAATAACGTTCGAAATGTTATCGCAAAAATAAGGTGCAGGAATAATTCTAATAACGTAAACTAGGAAAACCTATTATAGAGCCCTAAAGGCTTATTCAATTTTAGTCTTTTTTTCCTTTTTAAGGGTTTTCTATTTTTTTTTTTTGGAATTTTTCTGAATTTTCTGAATTTTTAATTTTTTCGAATTTTTCGAAATTAAATAAAAAAAGCTTTCAAGATTTTTGATATTTTCTTGAATTTTCAGAAAATTTAAGAAAAATATTTATTAATGTTTTTTGGAATTTTCTGATTTTTCTATTTTTTGGAATTTTTTTAAATATTTTAATATTTTCGAAAATAAAATAAAATAAAAATATTTGTTTTTGAAATTTCCAGATTCCTGAATTTTTCCATGCATTTTCTGAATTTCCGAATTTTTTTAAATATTTTTTTGATTTTCTGCAATTTTTTTGGTTTTTTAGATTTTTTTTATTTTAAAAAAGTGATTTGGACCGGGTCGCGAGACCCGGCCCTACTAAACCGACCCGGACCCTATCGGTCCGGGCTGGACTAAAACAAATCGGGCCGGTCCTAAACCCACTCAAAAATAACCAAGATGGCCCGCGAAAATGCTTCTCTCAAAATAAGCCCACATCTAATTCCTAATCTTATCTTAGCAATCTGTCACCATGGCCCATGATGCATAAGCCCACCGACCAGCCGAACATTAGAAAGCCACAGCCCATTTCCTTTCTTTCTATTTTCCTGTTTTTAGCTCTTTTTTTTTTTTTTTTTTTTAATCTTTTTTATTCTTTCCTGGCCTTCTTCACGCCAGCATGCCTCCCCATGCATGCCCGACGTCTTCAACCCTCCGCAGCAGCAGCACGCTCGTCCGAAGCTTCGCCGGAGCGACACCGACGCCACCGCGAGGCTTGCCTATCCTAATGAAGTCGCCGTGTCATCGCTGGGCGTCGGTCATTCTGTCCGATCGACGCCGAGCACCGCTGGCCACCGTTGGCCGGCGCTCCGAGAGTCGTCGGATTGGCACCGGCGAGCTTCTCACGTCTAGATCGACGCACCCAACCCAGGAAAAGTCACCGAAAAGCCAAGAAAAGCGCCTAAGGCAGTGTGCGACAATGATACGGTCTCTAGCAATGTAGAAAAATTGAAAACAAAGCCCCAATCGAGGGGTCAAACTCGGATTTCTCATTGAGACAATTCGTCGAACATATGGCGGGCATTATCGAATGAGGATCTACGGGTTCAGACCAGGCATTTCAGGGGTATAGCAACACGAACGAAGGCTCGCCGGGACCGATGCTCGCGCGAACAGGTCGGCTGCGAGCTCCGGCTCGGCGTTTTTTTCCAGTATTAAAGCACCGGTAGTTTAGAAAGCCAACCTCGCTCGAAGGGAAAGCCGCGGCGGGCAAGGGCAGTCAGGGGGTCCTCCGGCGACGACGAAACGCTCCCTCGAGCCTGTCTCCGCCCTCTCAGTCCGCTCTGTCACGCTGCCTCTCTCCCTTGGACTTCTAGCTCTATCCTGCCCGTCGCCCTTTTCTTTCGGTTTCCCCTCTCTGCTTCTGTTGTTTCCGGTGCCGGAGTTGAAGCACGGCAGAGAGTCGTTGGCGGCGGATCAGGCGTGGCTACCGGCGACTTGTCCTCCCTCCGTTCGCTTCCCTCTCCTTTTCTCTTCTGGTTCCTTTTTCTCTCTCGGTTTTGGTCTCTGCTTTCAGATCTGCCTTCCTCGGAGCCCTCTCTCTCTGCCTTTTCCTTCTCGCTCGTTTTTCTTCTCTCGCTCCCCTTTTTCTCTCCGAAAATCGTCGTCTCCTCTCTGTTCGTGTTCTCCTCCCCCCATTTTCTCTCCGTGGTGGGGGTTATTTGAGCGGCGTCGTTGCCCTTCCCCCCACGTTCTGCTCCGCTGCATTTTCGCGTGTCCGTGTGGTGTGTGCGTGAACGTGGGAGAAGAAGAAAAATCCAAGGGAGGATGGTCAAGCCCAAAATAAGAGGGAGGTGGGCTGAAAGAAGAAGAAAAAGAAAAAGAGATGGGCGAATAGAGGACTGGGTTGAACTGAGCCCATCCGATTTTTTTTTTTTTAAATCTTCTTTTTTTAAATCTTTTTTTTGTAAATTAATATGTATTTATAAGTGCAAAATAAATGGGCAATTGGAACAAAATAAATAAAAATTCGGGTGTCAACAAGCCTCCTCTGCCAAAGCATGCCTCCCCTGAATCTCGCCCAATCAGCAACGTCAACCAAAGCAACCGGAACCCACTCTATTGCCTAAACACCACCAACAGCCGGTCGTTCACCTTGACCGCCGTTGACCGCCCATTCCGACGACCACTAAGCTATTAGCTAGGTTCACTCATATATGGAGGGAGTCCAATGAGTTGCAAGCCCAAAAGGGTTTAAGCACATATGATAAGTTATATGGAGAAATAGGGTTTCTCACTATCTTTGAAGTAGTAGCTGCAAAAGACGTTGTAACAAAAGAAAAAGAGAAAGTAGAAAATCTGGGGATTGGGCAAAGTCTGACTTACATCAAGCTGGCATCGAAGGTCAATTTATGGTTCGATTGAGCTGAAATTTTGTCAGCGTGTTCGTAACGCAATCTTCTCAAATCTGAACTGTTTGATTTTCATTTGAAACTCCCTACATCAGGTTTTTCGTGGATTGATTAAAACCCACGTTTTTTGTTAGATTTATCCTTGATCTCTTGTGAAATTCATGTGTATTGCCAAGTATTTTATTCTTGAGGACTTTGCTGCTTTGTACCTCATAGTATTTGCTAGAGAAGAACATTGTTCACTCAATTCTATTGATAGTGAAGATTTTCGGGTGGACTCCGGTCCCATGGTTTTTGATCTTCTCACATCGAGGAGATTTTCCACGTAAAAAAATCATCTTGTGTTTGCATGCTTGGTATTTATATTACTCTACTATATCGATTTTTATTAGGTTTACACAAAATGGGAGATTATTTTATTCCCATCATAAGCTACCTCCGGTGCAAAGAAAAACCCTGACTGACTCGACAATGAACGACTATTCCATGAAAAGCGCATAGAACACAATGAACACAAGAAAAGAAAACATGATTTAATGGATATAGAACAAACACAAATCGATCTTGAGTTAAAATGTGAACTGTTTTTCGGTTCTCTTTTGGGCATTTTATCTAACATGAGAGGTGCATAGGTTGTGGGGAAGGGGGACGCAGACCCATTCAAGACAAGGATTCAGGTAAAGATCGATATGCCGCGTACAGATGATACTCAAAATCAGCTCAGGGACGACTTAACCGAACTTAGGACAGACATGACTAAAAACATCAAATCTCGGCCATAACGAACCCAAAGGAGACTCAAGTCTCATTTGGGCATTTTCACAAACATCTGGCGCATACTACTGATGGAAAGGCTTTCGGCCCAAACCGGAGCTTGAACCTACGCCGGCGACCTCGACATATGACATAAATGATCTACAGAGACCAGGGCAGGAGCGACATGAGCCAGAACTCGCGGGAGCCAAACAGCCTCGTGCTCCGGTCCGGTGTACTCGTAACAGAGCACACACAGAGGCAAGGGGACTTGCCTAGTTGGGGCGGGGCACTACGGCGAACGGCGACTAGCGGGCTGGCTTCCGGCGACGTTGAGTCCCCTTCTCCTTCCTCTACGAGTGGACCTACCGGCTCTATTTCTCTCTTCCTGCTCACTCTCTCGGATCTCGCTCTACCGAGTGCCCCCTCTCAAGCTGTCTCTTCCTCTGGTTTACTCTCAGCCGAACGCCCCTCAGAATCGACCCGACCTTCCTCTCTCAGATCCCTCTCTCCCTCGAGCTGTCTTGGCTGAGCCAAAAAAACAAAGTCTCTCTTGAGCCCGCTCTCCTCTCTGGCTCGCTCTCTCTTTCTGTCGTTTTCACTCTCACTCTCCTTCTAAAGAAGAAGAAACCAGCTGCCGAAGAAACAACCCCCCTCCCCAAAAAAAAAAACAAAACCAACGCTCCTCCCCTCTTTCTTTCTCTCTTAAGCGGCGACGCCAGCCGTGCCGTCCTGCCCCGTACCGCACGACATGTTGGCTAGGTCCGCCTTTTGTGGGGCCCAGCCAACGCTAAAATAAAAATAATGGAAAAAGAGAAAAAAGAGAAACCGTTGCTTTGTGTGTGCCCATGAAAGAGGAGAGTGTGCGTGAGACAGTTTTTCTCAAGGCAAGCGAGAAATATATATATAAGAGGGCTGAAATTTAGTAAAATATTGACGGAATTGATTCAAATTTGAGCATCTTATTCATAAGACAGAGGGTTACAAGTTGATAGTTTTTGTTCATCGATAATCACTTCTAAATTCTTCAATGCGATTATGATTTTCTTACTCTAAACTTGTTGATTCACTTTTAATATGCCCGCATTATTGATTTTGAGCATCTAATGTGTGACGGATGAGTATATATTGTGTATCCTACTATTTTTGGTAATTAATAGAAGTTTTTGGTGATTTGTGATTTTTCCCACATATGGTTTTCCATATTAAATTCTTGATGTTCTTGTTGGTTTTATTTACTTATCATTTTCGCAGTATATTTGCATATTATGAGGATATATTAGCTTATTGTTGTTGAGGCTAAGTTGATTTCGATCTGTCCAATTTCTAGGAAGAAATTGATATTGGATTGAATTCAGCTATTAATGAAATTGTTACCCCGGGTTCTCCCCAACACGACATTCCTGGTCGGGCATCCTCTCTGTCCTTTCCTCGCGTAAAGTCGCCATCCTCCCTCCCCGTTTGTCTCTAGCGTGAAAGAGGAGAGGGCCAGGTCGGAAAGGATAGAAAAGTGGAAAAGAAGGAAGGGGCTTTTTTCCCCTTTTTTTGAAAAAAACTATGTTTTTAATTTTTTAATTAATTTTTGGAATACTAATAATGCGAATAGGCTTAATGTATATATGGGATGAAATTTAATGTTAAATACTTTTTTTAAAAGTTATAAATTAATTTCTAATTTTTTATGTAATTAATGAATAACTAAATGAGTCGTCAACATTTTATATATCGACATGACGAACATGGAATTTTAAATCGATTGAGAAATAAGAAAAGATATGCGGAAGAGAGGAATTATGTATAAATTAATATATCATAATGAAATTATATCAGCCTATTTATAAGTTTTATGAAATGACTAAATAAGATAACATATCGATGAAGATGTGCACAATCAAATAAATATATTCACATAATCTTGAAAGATACAAAAATTATCAAAATCATCCTAAATATCTCTAACATCCCCTCAAACTCAAGATGCATTGAAGGCGTCAACTTGAGTTTGAATACAAGTTGTCCAATGGTTGAGACATGGCAGATCAAGCGGCTCCAATGCTATTCATGAAAAAACTTTTGGATCTTGCTAGTTTGAGAATGATGAGTTTGGTGGTGATGTTATTTATCGGAACAACACACAAAACATTGAGAATGGAAGGGGAAACATCAAGTGGCAGCAGTTGATGTGGTTGGCTTACGAAAAAATCACTTGAGTGATGCGGCCTATATGACTGGCATCATAACATCAAGTGGCCTATATGGCTAGCTTAGAAAATAGTTGCTTAAATGCGACTTGTGTGGCTGACATTGAAAGAAAAGTCACCCTTGTGAAAGCCTCGATTGGGTCATGTTGTCATTGTAGTTGACATCGAAACACAACTATCATGGATTGGACTCAACTAAGTGAGAGAGGGCTCTGCAGATTATGGAACAACAATACATTGGCTATAGAACAAAATGAATAATGTTGAAATCAACGTTGATGGGAGGATATGGGGACTTATTGAGAATAACAAAAAAAATAACAATAAGCAAAATTAGCTCTTGATGGGTACTTGAGTGTGCACCTAGTGCACTTCAAGAATCCAAATATATTTTTGATACAAGAGATCGGCCCCGAAGCAAGGTATGGTGGGTGCTAGCAACTTTCACTTGTTAGGAGTAAGGGCTGAAAAGAGCTCTTTGTATAGCTTGGCTTTGCTAGGCTAACTTCGTAGTGAAAATAGCACATATATTTAAGTTTGGATGGGAGGATCCTCATGTGGTCTCTAATAAGGCCTAGGACTAGCAACTAGGTCAGCAGGACTATGGTCAAAGTACATATTGAGATCATAGAAACATGAGCTTGTGATATAGCTACACCTTATTCTGGACTGGCTAATGTAAGAATTATAAATAAAGGTCTTATACCAACTTGAGAAATAAAATAAAAAAAAGATCAACTAGCTCTGATACCAAGTTGAGAAATAAGAAAAAATATGCGGAAGAGAGAAATTGCATATACTTTGATATATCATAATAAAATTATATAAACATATTTATAACATAAAAATGATATACAATAGGAAAGAATATATAAAATAATGTTTCATATTTTATATTTCAAATATCTAATCTTACGAATTGACTGAATCAATTAATTTGCAATTAGAATAATCAGAATCAAATCATATCTCTTATTCTAATACTCCCCTCAAGTGCATGAATATCAACAACTTGTGCTTGAAAGAAAGAAAGAGATCGTGAGAAATGGCTTTTGTGAATAGGTTTGCGTGATGGGTATCAAAGTTGGAGGTCCTGAGTTTGAATTTTTCTAGGCCCATTTATTTTTCCAATAAAAATTTCAACACTTAGTACTAGGCAAAAGATTAGATTAAGCATGAAAAAAGGTGTTAGAATAATTAAAAATTAAATCATACTTTTATCTAATAGCTTAAGTTTTTAAAACAATTAGCAGTGGTCTCACAAAATCTCACATGGTATCAAGGCATGAGATCCCGAGTTCAAATCTTCCAAGCTCTTATTTGGCTTCTCAATTAAATTTCAATGCTTAGTACTAGGCAAAAAACCAAACTAATCATGAGGTGGAGTATTAGAATATTTAAATTATATGCTAATTCATCTAATAACTTAAAATTTTAAAATAATTGACAATGGTCCCATAAAATCTCACAAAACCATGTTAGTCTCCCATCAAATACACCATATTCAAAATCCAAATGTATCAAGAGTGCACATAAACTCTAACAATTGGGGCTCAATCTAAACTTTGTGCTTTTTCAGAAAATTGAGCTGCAAAAAATTGGATTGTCTGTTACTACTTATTTTTTCGTAGGACAATGTTTCTTTTTCTTTTTCTTTTTGTCAAAGTAGAATCTTATTTAAATTCAATATTATCTTATATTATATTGGGTGTAATAAATGAGTTTTTTAAAATATCGATTAAACTAATGTCGTTTGTTTTAACTAGAAAAAAATATTTGACACTAAGATAAAAATACATTGAGTTTGGAAAGACTGCTCATTATATAAAACGTTTATATATATTTACATTTGTATTTTTTAGATGGTTCATATATTAAACGTTAAATTAACCTCAATATACAAATGTTAAAAGAGAATAATTGGCAAAAAAAAATAATTGAAAAATACAAGTCATTTTAGGTACACACTAAATATTTCTAAAAATAAATAAACCTACTTTTCATGTGTTTGTATAAAATCGACTTAGTTAGTGATTAAGTGCACCTAATAACTCCAACATTCTAATATATCTCATTAGTTAGCCGAATCAATTTTTGGCAACAAAATAGGAATGGTATTGTTGTTCCAATTTGCTTGGTTTTTTTTTTGTCGGATCAAAATGAAAATATACATTTTACTTAAATTTGGTCAATAAGTATCTTTAAAATTTAAAAAAAAAGAGAAAATTTGAAATAAAGATCTAAAGTGCCTTCATTTTCTCAAATAAGGGCCCGAAGTGAACTTTATTTTAGATAAAAGCTTGAAGTGGAAAAACTTGTTTTCGGTTTCCAAAAAGCACCTAACCTCTAAGACAAAAGGGCATTTTTTTAAAAAAAATTAAAATTTTTTTTTTTTTTTTCTTTCCTTATTTTTTTCTTTTCCCCCTTCCCTCATCCAGCCATAAACTCAGGCGATAGACACCCTTGGCAATGTCAAGCCAAGTTCGCCCTTGCCTGGGTTGGTGAGGGTGAGGGTTACCCTCCCTAGATTTGGTGAGGGTTGACCCTCGCCCTCACTAGCTAAGGCGAGGGCAACCCTTGTCATATTTGGCAAGAAACACCATCGCTTGACGCATGAAAGGGCAACCCTCATGTGAGGCAAGCGTCCTCCGCTGGCCATCAATAATGATAGATGGGGAAGGGAAGAGGAAAAAAGAAAAGGAAAGGAAAAAGAAGAAAAATTAAAAATATATAGTTATAATTTATTTTTTTATTGAAATACCCATTTTCCGATGACTAGAATAGTTACTAGCCAGCCAAAGACCCTTATTTGAGACGATTTGATTACTTTATACTCTTATTTGAGATGATTTGGCCACTTCAGATTTTTATTTGAGATAATATCAATTTTGGACTCTTATTTAAAAAAGTAAGGGCACTTTAAGTTCATATTTGGAATTTCTCTAAAAAAAAATCAATAAATGGTTTTTTTCAACTTTTCTTCTACTATTTCCCTTGTCAATAGGTAATTTATGATTTGAATATCAAAACATTTTAACGGCATCGTTACCTAAATAGGACTCTGTTTGTATTTATTAGAATATGGTAAAATAAGATGACCTTAAAATGATTCTTCAAATTAGCGTGTTTCAGTTTTCTAAAAAAATAATTGCAAAATTTACTTTCGATCAGATCAACGTATTTCAATAATTTCACTGTTCTTGTTTTTTAAACATCTGCATTATAATTTTCATTGGCCATCAAAAAGCCAGCTAGCCTCTTTTTTTTTTACTAGAACTTGCATTTAAATAGGCATTTGTTGAAATGTTTTGGTTGTCAAAACATAAAGGGAAAGAGTCAAAAAAAACTTCAAAATTTGCCAATTGTGATGCATTTGCTTTAAACTTTTTCTCGTGACACCAAAAACCCTAAATTTATATCCATATAATACATTTACCCCAAACTTTTTTCTATAATACCACAAATCCCAAACTTATATTGTGTGATATATTCATCCCAAACTTTTTTTGTAACACCAAATTTTTAGGAGAAATATGCCATATGAATACAAGGTTGAGATTTTTGTGTCATAAAAAAAAATATTTGAAGCAAATATGTCACATTGTATAAGTTTGGAATAAATGTGTCACATAGTTACAAGTTTGTAGTTTTTTGTGTCACAAAAAAAGTTGGGGTAAATGTGTCATATTAAACATAGTTGAGAGTTTTTGATAGTTTTTACCCAAACATAAATTACATAATGACAAGGAAAACAATACGATAAAAATCAAGCTTAGTTTTTAGTCGGTTCTTGATAAGTTTTGGAGGGTACTTATTTATCAAATTCAAATAAAAAGTATATTTATGTTCCAATCTGACAAAAAAAAAAATTACCTGGGGACTTGGATTCGAAATAGTTGCAATTTATCAAAACACCAATATCATTCCTTGTCTTTTTATCCAAAAACTAATTTGGTTAATTAATGATATCTATTATAATGTTCTTACTTTTTTTTTGTCAAAAGAAATTTCAATTAATTATTAAAATAAATAGGAAATCTCAAAAGTTACCATAATAAGACAAGCCCCTCCAAAATAGACATAAAAGAAAAGAAAAAGAAATCAAGGTACATCATCATAGTAGAGTTGGTAGAGATTATCATATGATCGTTCTTCATGAGTGGATCTGTGACTTTATCCAAATAAAATGATTAGTGGCCAATCACCAAAACAAACATCATCATCATTAGTAATGAACACGTATCGAGATCTTTAATTATAGTTATGGCTTTGCTTTTCGGTGATGTATGCCTAGGTTCAGCGTTTCCAACACCATAAACATGTTGAACAAGCTCAAGTTTAACATTTGTGAGAGCGAGCCCTTTAGCAAGTGCAAAACACCAAAGCTTTTAATAGAAACACATTGAACGAACACAAAGTTAACATCAAAATTACTGTGAACATCATTGAAACTAGACGTGAAGTACTTCTTCATTAAAACCCCTAAATGTATAATTAGATAAGAGAGAAAAGTTCTCAAATACAAAATTAGAGAGTAAAGCTCCCAAATTTAAAATTAAATTGAGAGAGTAAGGAAAAAATTTAATTTTTTTTTTAAATTAACCAAAAGGGGAGGGGAGGGAGAGATCTAGTTCAAATCCCTCCCCTCCAAAAGGATTTAATGCAAACATTTCATAAATAGATTTATTTATCTTCATGTATATCAAGGATGTGTCTGAAATAATTTGTATTTTGCCCTTCTTTTGCCACATCTTTCTCTTTTATCATTTGTATTATGAGCTTAATGTATCGCCCAACATATGAACCGTCCAGCAAATACAAATGTGAATATGTGAAGTCATTTTAGAACTTTAAACAATCTTTAAAACTAGAGTTAAAACAAAAGAACAGTAGTTTTTGTTTTTTTGTTGAATAACAACTTTAGTTTAACACTCCCGGGAACAACTGATCATGTTCTTTTGTTCCTGGGAACATATTTGGAACAAAAATCCGTTTGATAAATTTTTTGTTCTCGGGAACAAATTTGTTCCTGGGAATAGATTTAGAGTAGAATCGAGAATAAAAAAAAATTGATTCTCGCTCCCGGAAACAATTTTGAGAATCGATATTTTCTTCTCTCTTTTCTTTTTTCCCTTCCCTTCCTTCTTCTTCTTCCTCTTCCTCCTCCCAACCCACTACCACCCCATTGCCACCCTTGGGCCGCCACCAGCTAGTGGCCGAGTGAGATCCGGCGAGCTCGCTGAAGCCTCATCAAGCCAAGGTGAAGTTCGGCAAGCTCACTGAAGGCTCGCCTGACCATCGACAAGGCTCGAACTCGCCCAGGTGACACGAGGCCATGCGAGCTTACCGAATCTCGCCCTACCCTAGTGAGGCTCTGGTGAGCTCGCTTGACCTCGCCCGGCCACTCGTTGGCCACCATTGGTGGCAGCGACCAAGAGGAAGAAGGAGAGAAAAGAGAAAAAGAAAAAAGAAAAAAAGAAGAAGATTATAACAAAAAGTATTAAAAATTAAAAGAATCAAAAACTCTTATCAAACGTATTTTTATTCTCAAAATAAAAATTTTAAACAATTTATCAAACACCTTAAATACTTATAAATTGTTCTCAAGAGCAGAATAAAACAAAAAACATTTATGATCAAAAATTGTTCTCATGAGTAAAATCGTTACAAAACAGGCCCTCATTGATTGCACCCAATATGACAAAAAATAATATTGAAATTAAAATAAATCCTACTTTGACCAAAAAAGAAGAAGGTTTAATGTTAAAAAAAAACTATAAATCGGTACACTTATAACAAATTTAATCTATATTAGTTTTTTTATCACTAAAAATCTAAATTGGTACATTTGTAACAAATTTACTTTCTATTAGTTTCCATTAAATTTTATCATCAAATTGTTAAGTTGGATAATATGTGACAAATCTTTTTATGACACATGGCAATTGACAAATGTATTAATTTAAGGTTTTATCCTTCATTTATCATAGGTATACCAATTTGTGATTTTTCGTAGTATAAACCCACTTTAACGGAAACTAACATAGTGTAAAATTATTAGGAAAATTTTCAAAAAATGATCCGAAGTAAGCTTATTTTCTTAAATAAAGACCCAAAGTGGCCGTTGTCTTAAATGAGGACCCCAAGTGGCTAAACCAGTCTCAAATAAGGACCTCAAAATACCAGCTAGCCAAATATTCGCCGGTTGGCAAGCGTGTGGCATTTCCAGTGATTAGAATAAGGGCAATTTTTAAAAAAAAAAATTGATAGAAATTAATAAATTCTAAAAACAAAACCCCCAAACTCTTCTTCATGTTCTTCTTCATCTGCATTTCATCTTCTAAGTTCCTTATCTCCTATTGCTCGGAGAGCCCAAATTCTTTGTTAATGGAGCAAGATCCCTGACTTCCTAAGTTCCAAACAGACTGCCAGCACCCCCTCGACTCTCTCTCTCTCTCTCTCTCTCTCTCTATGAAAGTGGATTCGAATTGTGCCAGAGATATGGGTCCTCGACATCGAGAAGTTCTCCGTCTCTTGGTTGAGCAAAGATGATGAAGAATCAAGGCTATCATGTTATATACAAGTGTTTGAATAACAAAGAGATGGCTTTACTCAGAGATTTTTTTTCTTCGTTGGAAAGAAATGAAGACAAAAAAAAAAAAAAAGAGGAAGAAAATGTGAAAAAAATGAAGGTAGGGGGTTTCTTGTTGTGCTTCAATTCGTGCTCCATTAACAGAAAATTTGGGTGCTCTAAGCAAGAGAGGATAGAGAACGAAGAAAATGAAGAGCATAAGAAAAATATGATAACGTGAAGAGTTTGGAGGTTTTGTTTTTAGGATTTGTTAATTTCTATCAATTTTTTTAACAAAATTACCCTTATTCCAGCCACCGGAAATGCCACACGTTCATCGGCCGGTGAACATTTGGCTATCCAACGATTTGAGGTCCTTATTTGAGACCGATTTAGTCACTTCGGGTCCTAATTTAAAACAACAATCACTTTGGGTCCTTATTTAAAAAAATACTTATCATGGGTCTTTTTTTGAAAATTTCCCAGATTATTATCAATGTACCAATTTATGGGGTTTTTAGTAATTAAAAAATTAATTTTGGATAAATTTATTGCGAGTATATCGGATTGGACTTTTTCGTGGTATTATCCAAAAAAAAAAAATAGAAAATAAACACCACCCTGCCAAGAAAAGAAAAAAGGAAACCGAGGACGAATGCTACTCTTGGCAATGTGGTGGATTATCTTCGCCCGTTGAAAACTAATATAGAAAAGGAATGATGCTGCTCGAACCAGTGGTCCGTGGAAGGCCCCCGTCACTTACACGGCACAGGATCCATCGTACACCTTCCCCGCATGCAATGCCACAAAATGTGTGGTTGCGCCATCGTCATCTTGTAATAACTCTCAGTCAAGTCTCCACCGCAGTCACCTCAGTAAAGGGGCACATCGGCCAACTGCAATGGGTAAAAGCTCGCACGTGCAGACAGCAACGGAGCCCCGGAAGGATCCATCATCTTCTTCAACACCCAACGGTCAGAGGGGACGGGCGTCCAAAAACATTCGCGAATTCTAGGTGGCTCGTATCCCGCGCTACATGGTTCCCTCACTCGCTTGAGTTGTAAGGAAGAACGAGAAGAAGCAGCAGCAGCCGCGGCGTCTCGGGAAGAAGCTTCGAGCTTCGAGCTTCTGACATGAGCGCCATTGAAGATGCTGAGGACGAGAGGGGCCTCAGAAAGCCGTTGCTCCACCCGGGTATCTGGTACGTGATGAAGGGGAAGGGATCCAGTCAGTCCAGCCTCCCTGTCTCTAATTCGGCGCAGATGCTCCACGGTGGCTCCTTCTCCGTCCTCCTCTGCGTTCTGATCATCGCCTTAGGCCCTATTCAGTTCGGATTCGCTGTAAGCCCGTGTTCGCATAACGTGTTCTGCTTCTGTCTATCTATCTATCAATCATTAAATTATGGTGATTGTGAAAATCTCGTGTTGTTTCGGCTATCAGTGCGGATATTCATCACCCACAGAGGACGATATAATTAGCGACCTAGGCCTTTCGCTCTCGCAGGTTCGGCTTGCTTCCGGAACAGGAATTTAATCTCTGTTTTGGGTTCGGATCTGTTTTTGATTGTTTGACTGATGCAATTTGTTCTTGATTGTGGTATGATGCCGGATGTAGTATTCGATATTTGGCTCCTTGGTGAATGCGGGAGCCATGATCGGGGCAATCATAAGCGGTCAGATGGCGGAGTACGTCGGTCGGAAAGGGGTATGCCACTCATTTCGATCAGATGCCAATTTCAGTGGAGTTTCTTGCTTCATTTGTCTTAGTCAAGAGGAAAATTTAATTACGAATGTCAAACTTTCTAACCAAAGGCTAATGGCGGTGACCATAGTATTTCAACCATAAGACGGTGAGGATAAAAAAAATCAGAGCATATTGAATTCAATTGACTAAACCACGTTGAATTCATAGATATTCAACAACCGACGCACCCTGTCTATTTTTAATTGAAACAGAAGTCATACCAAGTAGACTTTTGTTGATCCTAGAAGGCTTCTTATACATGTCTGACAAGACATTCATTAGTCTCATAGCAGTCTTCTCTTTCACTGTGCTAAACACAACATTACAAGCCAACATCATCATTGTAAGACCCAACAAATCCCAGCTGGTTTGCTTCATTGCTTCTAGCTTCTCCTTAGCATCTTCCAAATATTGAAATACTTCCCATCAAATTTGTTGATTTTCACTTTCCTTTTTTGTTACCATTGATTTGCTTCAAGTCAATTGAATTTGACTATGATATCAATTGCAGCGAAAACAAGCGATTGAGCAAAAAGTAAACATAACAAGGAAATAAGTCAAAAAACGGAGTTACATGGCTCAGTTGGTGGGACTTACTCCATGAGGATAGTAGCACATAAAATTATTATAAATTAAGCAATATAATGAAAATTACAATCACATAGAGCTACTCAAACAATCAATGTTTTCAAGTCCTCAATTACATCCAATACACCATGTGTGGCCCTCATAATTCTTTGTGGATCAATCTCTCAATCTCATTAAACAATTCACAAATCTCATCCGAGATATTGCTTCAAATACTTGCAACTTTTTCGGGATGTAATTATTGAGCATGTCGATTAATTGATTGTTACGATCACAAACTCTTCAACTCATTCAAAGGAAGACCAGCAGCCTACCAAGCCTGAAAAAATGCTTGAGCTCCCCAAATTCCTTTTATTTAGAAGCGTAATCTTATATATAATATATCTGGATCCAAAATAGGAAACCAACATTAACAAATTGCTTCATATGTTAGGTCAACCAAAAGTCCAACGAAGACTTTTCTAATTCAAATAACGTTTTATGTGGATTGGATTTTTTCACGGGCTCAATTCAAAACATACTCTTGAAGATAGCCTTTAGTTCTTTTGGATTTTTGCCCTTCCGCTGAAATTATTGTTTGGATAATGTGACTGATTTTCGGAAAATTTCAGCACTGAATAGCCAACATCTTGAAAGAAAAATAGAAGATGCTCGGTTCTTAGTAATTTACGTTCTTGATAATGAAGCTTTTGAAGTCATCGAGTAACTTTCACATAGAAAGCCATAAGTAGGGGTCGAAAAGTTGTGGTACCGCAACCCCCAAGCTTTTTCCTTGGCTTCTGGCTTTTCAGCATGCGACTCTAAAGCTTCCACTGGCTTTCTAATTGCTTATAATGGGTGAAGCTGCTGATGTAATTCACCGCTTAAACCGACTTGCTGCATATGGCGAATAAATATCAGTACAATCTCACAAGACATTACCATGCTGGAACTTTACTGCTGATTTCTTGCTTTGCTGCAAAGACCCGTTCCTTCTAAATGTCCTAGACAAACCTCATTGTGATTGCTTTTGTTGGGTATTCTATGATTCTGGTATGGACACTGTTAATTTATTACCATGTTCATCTGCAGTCTCTGATGATTGCTGCCATCCCTAATGTTATAGGGTGGCTGTCAATATCATTAGCCAAGGTGAGTGATCATTATGGTCCAATAATTCATGAAATTCAATCGACTGCAGCTGCATCCTCATGTACTCCTTGGCTGCTTCTGTAGGGTCCCTTCTTCTTATACGTAGGAAGATTGTTTGGGGGATTCGGCGTGGGTGTCATTTCTTATGTGGTAATTTTTGAAAACCTTTCTCTTATTAAACCTTTTAAACGTGCATGGCGCAGCAGCGTGACAAATCCCCTTTTCTTGGTATCAATAGGTGCCAGTGTATATAGCTGAGATATCTCCTGACAACATGAGAGGAACCCTGGGATCTGTAAATCAGGTCAATAATCCTACCACTTTTAATCATCTTTTCTTTCAGCAGACTCGAAATTGTTATAACAAATCATGGAAAATGCTTCATTTCCCTTTCTTATAGTAGCTCTCAGTTACAATCGGAACATTGTTGGCTTACCTTTTAGGACTATTTGTCAACTGGAGGATCCTTGCTATCTTGGGTAAGTCCATTAAGAGAAAATCATCCTTTGGAAGAGAAGTATATGATGCTGAATGTACTTAACTTCTGACACTCTTACATGACCTCCAACATAAAAAAAACCTCTTTTTCTTTCGTCACTAACAACATAAAAAGCTTTTAGTATCGAACGACAGGCCCATTTGCTTTACAAATGATGGTGTTTTTTCTATAAGGTCATTTGCCGAGTACACTCATCAGTTTTCTGATGCCATTGGTTTTGGGGAAAATTCCAAAAAATGGCCCGAAGTGCCTTCACTTTCTCAAATAAGAACCTGAAGTGGACATTATTTCAAATAAAGGGCTAAGGTGGCCATGATTATTTCAAATAAAGGTCTAAAGTGGTCATTCTTGTTTCAAATAAAAGTCTAACCTCGTCGGTCGCCGGCCGGCTAAATTTTCCGACCAATCACGGGCATCTTTGTCCAAATTATCTTCTTTTTTTCCCAATGTCAATTGGTTGCCGCTAGCAAAGAATGAAGAAAAATCGGGAAAAAAAGAGAGTATATGACGAAAATGCCCTTAACCAATAGAAAGTTAAACCATTATTTGAAACAAATATAACTATTTTAAGCTCTTATTTGAAACAATATCTACTTTAGGTTCTTATGTAAAAAAGTGATTGAACTTCATGCCCTTATTTGAAATAAAATTTACTTCGGGCTCTTATTTGAGAAAATGATAATACTTTGGACCCTTTTTTAGAATTTTCTGTTGGTTTTGGGACACTCAACTTACTTATTTCTGGTTATTTTCTTTGATATTGATTTTGAACATCTTTTGCAGGGTCTCTGCCATGTCTAGTATTGATTCCTGGCTTGTTTTTCATCCCAGAGTCTCCTCGATGGTTGGTACGAAATCTGACATGGTCTTTTCTGTATTCAATTCTTCCTTTTCAGTAACTTCCTGCTCTAATTTCTTCCTTCACTGTTTTCTTATTATCTCTCTTCTTTATGCTCTTTGGAATGGAAAATGCTGCAGGGCAAAATGGATTATAGAAGGGAACTTGAAGCCTCTTTAAAGGTCCTACGGGGTTTTGACACTGATATTTCCCATGAAGTTAATGAAATTAAGGTACTGAAAAGCTTTTCCAATTTAAATTTTGTGAATATAACAAATATGTATCATCTGCGCAGTTCTTTGAGCCTTTTCTACTGCAAAAGAACTTGAGATAGTTATCTAAAGATAATGGATCTACTTATGTTTCAACTCCTCTGTTTATAAAGTAGTATCAACCGTAATCATTTATTTACTTACCGTAGACATCAGTTGAATCAACAAGCAAAGGCACAGCAATCACGTTTGCAGAGCTCAAGCAGAAAAGATACCGGTTTCCTTTGATGGTAATTTTTCACTTGAATCAATCTTGGACTTTATTATCTCATAACCTGACATTTTTTCCTTTATTGTGTCAAATATGCGTATTGCAGGTTGGTGTTGGACTACTTATGCTCCGGCAACTCAGTGGCATCAATGGTGTTTTATTCTATTCCACCACAATATTTGAAAATGCAGGTGGTGACTGATTTTGATGCATAGCAACCTACATTTCATTTAATTAGAGCGAAGAAGTGAAATTAGTAGAACCTGCAACTTCAAATATCTAGAATTTTACTGTTAAGGACTGAGCCAGAAACTATTCATTATGCTCTTCTCCGCAGAAAGATTGCATTTGTTTGTACTTTTTTCTGATTGAGGATGCAGATGTCACATTATGTTAGGTTTTTCAGTGAATTAGTAATTTCAATGTTATTATAAGGAAAAAGCTGAAAACTATTCATTATGCCCTTCGCCCCAGAGAGATTGCATTTGTCTGTACTTTCTTTCTAATTGAGGATGACGATATCACATTATGTTGGGTTTATTTTAACAGATTAGTGATCAAATGCTTTATTTCGCTATTTAATTAGACTTGAACGTTGGGCTATCCATTGAAGTTGGAGAACTGAATGTTTCTGCTGAAAGAATCGACTGATATTAATTATCAATAGTTCAATCAATTAGCCTATTTCATTCCCTGGAGGGTTCTACTGGCAGATTCTACAAGCCTGCAAAAAAAAAAAAAAGAAAGAAATAAATAAAGAAATTTTTCTTTCACACTCTGCTTTAGTCAGGATGAGCAAAGGCATATTGATCCTTGCTGTTGTTCTGAATAGCATCTGTTGACGGATGCGACCCAATAAAGTTTCTCTTGGTTGATTAGGCTTCCAAAATTGTGCATTGATTTTCACCAGGTTTATCTTCAAGTGATGTTGCAACTGTTGGAGTCGGTGCTATCCAGGTAAATTGGCAATTCTCTCGGTGGTCTTCTGCTGTAGTTAAACAATGGCAAAACACTAAAGACCTAATCTGAGGTGTATGGACCTTTCGTGCTGTAGGTTCTTGCCACTGGGGCTACCACTTGGCTCCCGGATAAAGCAGGCCGAAAGCTGCTTCTAATAGTGCGTACACATAGATTCTCACTAAATTTAAGACTTCCTAAAGCACGCTTATATTGGGTATCTAAATCTGTTTTTGCAGATATCCTCGTTGGCAATGACTTTGAGCCTTCTTTTCGTGGCCATAGCATTCTATATCGAGGTCAGTAATGCTGTTAGCACAACCCCTTTGGAAACAGGCAACAGCTGCTTTTTGAGACATTATTGTTCTTGCATATTCCAGAGTTCTGCTTCAGAAGACTCTAAACTATACAGCATAATGGGAATACTGTCTGTGGTTGGGCTTGTGGTATGACAATTTATGCTCACTGTCTGTACTTATTCATTGTGCTTAATGAGTTCCTAAGGCTATGTTTCGAGTGTCATTATATCCAGGCTCTTGTGGTTGCCTTCTCTGTGGGAATGGGATCTGTTCCATGGATTATCGTGTCTGAGGTAAGCACAGCTTACTTATTTTCCTCTAAATCAAAGAGTAGAGAATTCTCCTGCAGGTTGCACACTCAAGTGAAGGTTGCTCAATGGTCATGTGTCTTCATCCTGTGTTTTATAGATACTAAGAAAAGATTTGCTTCTTTTTGCATGTCAGATCTTTCCGGCAAACATCAGGGGCCTCGCCGGCAGCATGGCAACGTTGGCCAACTGGTCGACAACGTGGGTGGTCACGCTGACAGCAAACTTGCTCTTGGATTGGAGCGCTGGAGGTTCTGTTCTCTCTCGCTCCCTCCTTGTCCCCCATGCAGCATGCTCTCTCGTGCTTTAACACTTGCCTGCTGACCGACACGGCCTCTGCAATTTTCGACAGGTACCTTCACGATCTACGCAGTCGTGGCTGCTGCTACTGTTGTCTTTGTGATCCTCTTTGTCCCGGAAACGAAGGGGAGAACTCTGGATGAGATTCAGTCGTCGTTTGAATGATTCCTGCCTCCTGGTGTCACATTGATTTTGGCTGCTGAATAATATGGTAAGAGATGCGGAAGCATCAGATTCCATCGATGATAACCAGCTCACAAGCCCACCTCAAAGCTCATCAATCAGCCGAGCGCATTTGATTTTATGTAAATAAAGGGAGATTTCGGACATGATCCGATGGATCCATTAAGGAAAGGCCTCGGAGATGATCTTCTAGAAATTGAAGAATAAATGCCGCTTCGGCCTGGTTAAGACGTATTTATATTTCGAATAGGCTTTCTAATTTGATTAAGCTTCCTAGTTCATTTTGGTTTCTTAATTCAAGTTAGTTTCCCAGTTTGAGTAGTCTTCTAAATTAATATTTAGATTTTCCTAATCTTAGTCCATCAATAAATAGGAGGTGCATTCAAATTTTGATTTGACAATATATGAGCATTCCTCTTAAGTGAGTAGTTTTCTGACTCTTTATGCAATTCTTTGGTGATGAATCTTAAAACCTCTATCCTTCGCTCGTAGAACATTCCTTTATGTTTTGATTGTGAACTCTTCTATCCAAAGTTATTTTCCCTCACACATACCAAACAGTTCTACTTCATCAAATATGTTCACCATTTACATGAACTCACTACGTATCAATTGAATTTCGCACAATCTCAATTGGAACATTAAGAAGAAGGTATCATTCGTATTGAGTAAGAGTTTTTTTTTTTTTGTCTTGAATCGAATTCATTCCTTTAATGTTGAGATGATTGTCGCGACCTATCTCTCAGGAGAGAGAATATGTTTAAGGGTATTGCCTAAAGAATGGGCCTATGGCCCATGATTAGGCGCAGACTCTCCCAAGCCCATACAATGTGTTTGTAAAAATCTTCCAAGAAAGAGTCGTCATTTGCCCATTGTGATCAATCAGAAATCAGGTGAGGCATGAAAGAATACCTCACTTCCTATGCAACTAGAGAATCTAGGGACTTGATTATACTAATTAATGAATTAGTACCCTTTTAGTATCTAATCTTGTTCATTTTGGATAGTTCAGATTGATTTTAGACCTATCCTCTAACATGTGAAATGATCATACGAATGCGCAATCATTAAAATAACTATTAGCAACAAAATGAAGTATTAAATAAATTCCAAGGGAAAACAAGCATCTAGCACCAAAGGATAAATAAATGCCAATACTAATTAGGCTAAAGGGAAGCCACGATAATCCTCATATCGAAAGTGTGCAATCAAAGGTATTTGTCTCTAAGGACAATATAAACTCTAAAATAGAGCTCTAAGGGTTTGTTCAAATTCGAACACAATCTTATATCAAGAGGCTTCCACTTTTTAGGAGAAAATTACCTAAAAAGCTTTTCGAGGAATTCTAATTTTTTTGGAATTTTCCGGATTTTTATAATTTTCCAAATTTTTAATATTTTTAGAATTTTCTGAATATTGATTTTTTAAAGATTTTTATTGATTTTTAAATTAATATTTTTTTATGAATTTTAATATCAAAGGAAAGAAACCAGACTGGGTCAAGAGACCCGGCCCGACTAAACCGACCGGACCCTATCGGTCCGGGCTGGACTAAGAACCGGGCCGGCTATAAGCCCACTAGGAATTAACTAAACCGGCCTGTGAACTTTTCTCTTCTTTTTTTATAGAAAAAACAGCCCCCAGCCCACCTAGACCTTCTATTCTCGGCCCAATATTCCCAGCCCACAACAAGCCAGCGGAAGCCCACTCTCCCTATTTCTATTTTTTCTGCCTTTTCTTTTTATTCTTTCCTTTCTAATTTTTCGTTTTCCTTATTTTTGTCTTTTTCCTTCCCATGGCCGAAGCTCACCTACTCTCTGCACCTGCTTCGCCGAACACCCACTTTTCCAAACAGCCCCTTTGGGTTGAACCATCGCCAGAGCTTGGACCACCATCTAACCATCAACCGGCGTCACTCACTCCGAAAGCCGTTCGTCGACCACTAAGCTAATTTCCAGCGCAAAGAAAAACCCCCACCGACTTGACAATGGACGACTAATCCGAGAAAACCACACGAAAACACAATGAAAACAAGAAAAGATAACATGATTCGACAGATATAGAAGCAAACATTAATCGATTTTGAGTTAAAAAACGAACTGTTCTTCAGTTCTCTATCGGGCATTTTGTCAAACACGTAGAACGCATGGCTAAAGGGGGTAAGCATAGGCTCGATGGAGGGCTTGGATTCTGGCAAAGATCGACACGGAGTATACGAGAAACACTCAATATCAGCTCAGGGACATGTTAATCGCATTCAGAACAGATATAAACGAAGAACACGTAGCCTCGGCCACAACAAGCTCATAGAACTCAGATCTCGTTCAGTCATTTTCACAAGCAATTGGTATACGCTACTGAAACGAGGGATTTTGGCCTCGATGGGGACTCGAACACGGACCTAACTTCCTAGAACGCATACTAGAAAACACACTAGGTTTCAAGGAGGACCGACGAGACCGCAGCTAGCGCGAACTGATCGGCCACAAGTTCCGGCCCGACGCCCTACAAAAACAGAGCACCTGCGATCCGGGGAGCCCTACCTGGTTCGGGGGAAAGGGCTGTGGCGAGCGGCGGATAAAGGACGGGCCTCCGGCGACGGCCAACCAACCTCTCGAGCTTGCTCTCTCTCCGGTTCGCTCTCTCACACTCACTCAAGCTCTCCCTCTCTCTCCCTTTCTCTCCATCCTCTGCGTCCGAAGAAGGCCCCCTTTGTCTCACGCTCCCTCTCTGCTTTTAAGGACCGGAGCGCATGCCTCTTTCCGTGCCAGCTGCCACTGCTGGCCTGGCCCCGACCACCAACTATCGGTCGACGCTCTGAGCGCTGTCCTTTTCCTTCTGCTCGTACCCGGGGACGTCGTTCTCTTTTCTACAGGAGAGAGGAAAGGAGGCTGGGCTTGGGGGAAAAGAAAAGGAAAGATGGGCCGGGTTGGGCCTAACCGAAAAATAAAGGGAGACAGGAAGAGGAAAGAAGCTGGGCCGACATGACCTAGGCCCGATCTCGCTAGTTCTCTTCTTCTTCTTCTTCTTTTATTTTAATCTTTTTTTTTTTTTTTTTTTTTTTTCTTTTTTGATAAAACTTCTTATAAGTAATTTTCTATTTTTTCTTTAAAAAAAATCTCTATTTACTATTAATGAAAATGCTCTTAATTTTTATATGCCATGCAATTTTAATGATTTTTTTTAGGAGTTAAAAACTAATTTCATAATTTTCTATGCAATTAAAGTCAAAATAAAATTAAAATTAAAATTTGGGTATCAACAATGATATTGAACATTTCAAAAGAATCCAAAGACCAAATTGAACTAAGACTATGTTTAGTCATCTGAATTTATAAACAGAATAAAACTAAATAGGATAGAATAAAAAATTCTAGACTTTTTTTCTGTCCTATCCATTGTTTGGTAAGCCACGAATTTAAAGTCAGATAGTTTCAATGTTGGCATCATCAACATTGTTGCCACATTCATCAACGACACCCAAATCATCAACATCGCCACCATGTTTGCTCTCCTCAACATCCCCACCTCCTCCAAGACCCTCCCTTCGAATTCGTGATCCAGAATCATCCTCCAAGACCCTCCTTGTTTGGTGGAAGGTCTCTTGTTTCCCAAAATTCAAGACTTCGACAACAAAGTCACGATATTCAGTTCCCCATGTTTTATTGTCGATGGTGATCCACTCATAGGAGACATAGAATTCAAGACTTCAAAGGGCAACTTGGAGGAGAAGGGTTTGGGGGAACAAGGTGACTTTGCCGCGATACTTATCGATGAAAACCCACTCGTAGGAGACATAGAGGGCACCGGGCTTGAGGACACGGAGGACCTTGACATAGACATTGGGGCGGGGGGCATGGTAGGTGGCCTCAATGGAGTAGGCAACGTTGAAGGAGGCATCGGGAGTGGGGTGGCGATGGTGTGCATGAGGCCGTCGATGCTACAGCTAATATCAAGGATGTGATCACCAAGGGAGATGGTGAAGGAAAATAAGTTGAGAAAAAAAAATTGGTGAGTGCGTAGGGTGTGGGGATGAAGATGACAACGAGTGGCGCATAGGGTTTATGAAAAAATAAGCAATAAAATCCTATCTGGGTCTATCCCAGCCAGCCCCCTAGGATTTTTTTTATCCGGACTATATTTGGTCTATATTTGATTTTATCCTATCCTAGACCACAACTAAACATAGGATATGATAAAACATATCATATCCTGACTTTTATCTAGTAGACCAAACGTAACCTAAGAGTGTATTTGTATGAGGAAAAGTGCTTGATGGGAATCCATTTTTCGAACTTTGACCCGTTTAGTTCATCAAAAATGATTAGTCAACCGAAAACACAACTAGCCAAGGAAAACATTCATGTATAAACTTAGGAAAGTGGAATTTCTAATCTAAGAAGGTGAAAATACTTTTCAAAATTGCTCATCTTGAATTTATTAATATTTTTATTTTTTTTTTCTTTTTTTATTATTTTTATTTTTCTTTCCTTTTCATTTTCATTCTTCCTCTCTTCACCGATCAGTCAACGGCCTAATGACTAGCCACAAGTGTTGGCAACCCTACTGTGGTGAGTTAGAGCTTTGCCAGTCTCATTGGATTTGACACTCAAGGTTGCCTAGGTCGGCCCTCGCCAGCCATTGTCAAGGCCCGACAAAGGGAGGAAGAAGGAAAAAGAAAAAGAAATAAATAAAAAATTAAATTAATAAAATAATATTTTGAATTTGGAATTTTTTTGCATTAGATAAAGTCTTGAGTTTGAAATTATTTTCCAAAGAGAAATCTAAACACCAAATTTTTTTTTTGATCACGTATTGTCGAACAAAGGAAAACTAATTATATTCTTGAAAAATGATTTCTTATAAAATATTTTCTAGAAACGTTATATTTTTTGTGAAAAAAACATATCCTAAATAAAAATTTTAAAAAGATATTAGACATCAATTAGACATTAAAATTTTCACCAAAATAATTAAAAGTTTAAGAGCAATATGATATGTTTAATTGACAAAAACTTAAGGACTTGTACTGAACTTTACGATTATCATGTTATGATGATTTTCTCATCCCATTATACCATAGAAAGAGATTCAATTTATCAATTTTTCTTAGGAGGAGACATTTGGTGTTTCATAATTCAGGCTCTTGTTAGGTATACTAGTGTTAGGTAATTTAAATTCAGGCGTGATTTGGGAATTGCCGTTGCATCGCTGACCAGTGGATGATCAATTTTGTTTTTTCAAGAGTGGGGGAATAAAAAGGTCGATCTGCGTACATTAGCCAACTGCAACTTAAAAAATAATTTTCTGACAGCTAGACTAGCTGAACTAGTCACGTTATTTCCAGCATTCCTAATCATGCGTACTATGATATGTCTTCCGACCCTTTTTCAAAAAACGTCAAAGCACAAGTCAAAGCACTCTGACTACAGAGAATAGACTCCTTTTTTCGTCCTTTTTTCCTTTTTAATTTTCGCTTATGTGGATCCATCCGGCGGATGGAAAGTTTTGACATGCCCTTAGGTGCGAATTTCAAAAGACAAATAATGACAATGACTTTTTAAAAAGTTTCAGAATTCACAAATACGCGCATCGAATGAAAGTCATATTTATTGAAAAAAATATTATCAAAATTTTCAAATTACGTTATTTGAAACAATTTTATCTTGAACTTTTTATGCCATCAAAAATTTCATATTATATCACTATGGATAATTTTATCATAAGTTTTTTTTTTGTACCACAAAAAACCTAAAACTATGCCACTTGGAATAAATTTACTTTGAATTTTTTATTGTGTTACAAAAAACTCAAATTATGTCATTTGGGACATATTTATCACAAAATATTTTTTGTAACACCAAAAACCTAAAACTATTGATCGGTTCGATGGAAAGTTCTAACATGCCCTTAGGGTGCAAATTTAAAAAAAAAAAAAGAATAATGACAACGACCTTTTCAAAAGTTTCAAAGTTGAAAAAAACTCACATCGCATGAAAGTCATGTTTACTATGGCTCTAAGTAAATTATTAAATTGTTTCGTCTAAACTTTGGGACGTAAAATGCAAAGGGTATTCCCAATATATTGGGAAAGAAAATATACAATTTGAAATAAGGGTATAAGGTGTGTGTGCATCGATACATAAAAATAAGAAATGCAGCCAAGCAAGGCGCTCTTGTTGGAGGGACTATTGTTGGCATAATCAACATATTTAAAGATTTTTGGAAAATGATTTCAAACTCATAACTTTAGTGTGACAAAACATGGATGGCCATGGAAGTTATCTTTCAACTCCAAAATTATACCAATCCTTACAAATAAATGTAATTTTGGAGTTATTTTTCATTGGTTGATGGAAGAATCTTTATATATGTTGATTATGTCCCTAAAACTGTCTAACTTATTAAAAAAAATTGAACTAAGGGTGTATTTGTCCAAAGACCAAATTGAACTAAGAGCGTATTTGTTTTACGAAAAGTTTTTGCTAGGAAGTTTCCCCAGGACAAGGAAAGGGACAATCAAGTCTTTTTGGTTTAGCTAACCCAATGTTAGTCAAAATAACTTTTGTTGTTGGAATTGTTAGTCAAAAGGAGTGAAGACCGGGAGAACTTTGGCTAGTTTGATTCGTCGAAAATGATCAATCAACTGAAAACGAGCATTGACGACCTTGCCATGGCAAGCTAGAGCCTTGCCAGCCTCATTGGATCTAATGCCTGAGGGCAGCTAGGTTGGCCCTCATTGGCTGTTGCTGAGGCTCGACAGAGGGAGGAAGAAGGAAAAAGAAAAAGAAACAAAATAAAATAAAAAATTTAAATTTTGAATTTTGAATTTTTTTCCTAAGATAAAGTTATAAGTTTGAAATCATTTTCTAAAAAGAAGTCTAAATACCATAAATCTTTTTCAATCATGTATTACCAAACAAAAAAAACTATTTTCTTGAAAAATGATTTCTCATGAAATGTTTTCTAGAAACGTTATAAAACAAACACATGCTAAATAAAAGTTTAAAAAGTATATTGCACATTGATTACACATTCAAAGTCTCATCAAAATTATTTAAAGTTTAAGAACAATATGACATGTCAATATTGACAAAACTCGAGGGTCATACTAAATTTTACGATTATCGTGTTAAGATGATTTTATTGCTAAGAGATTTGATTTATTTATTTTTCTTAGGGAGGAGACATTTGATGTTTCATAATGTACTTCGATTCGGGCTCTTATTAGGTATAATAATGTTAGGTAATTTAAATTTAGGCGTGATTTGGGAATTGCCGTGGCGTCACTGACCAGTGGATGATCATTTCTTTTTGTTTGTGTTTTTTTTTTAGGGGGGGATAAAAAGGTCGACCTTCATACATTAGCCTACTGCAATTAAAAACTAATTTTCCGACAGCCAGACTAGCTGAGCTAGTCACGTCATTTCTTCATCCGGCATTCCTAATCATCCGTACAACGATGTTGTCTCCCGATCCTTTTTTGAAAAAAGTCAAAGCACAAATTAAAGTACTCTGACTATTGAGTATAAACTCCTTTATTCGTCCTTCTTTTGATTTTTAATTTTTGCTTACGTGGATCTATTCGGCGAAAAACTATTGATCCATTCGATGAAAATTACAAAAATAAATAACGACAACGGCCTTTTCAAAAGTTTCAAAGTTGAAAAGAAACATTTTCATGGGATGGAAATCATGTTTACTAGTATATTAACCCATGCATTGTCATGAGACCAAAAAGATTTCTAGTATATTAACCCATGCATTGTTGCGAGACTGAAAAAATTTAAAGTCATGTTTATTAATATATTAACTCAGGCGTTGCCACAAGACCAAAAAGATTTAATAATCTCTTCATTATAGTGGAAATTTGGTATTGTAGTTTGCTTGATCTCTTTCAATTTTTTGACATTTGTAGCACTCTCTATTGGTCTGTACTTTTTTAAAAGTTTGACAGTTTTAGGGACTTAATCAAGATATTTAAAGATTCTTCTATCAACCAATGAAAAATAAATCCAAATTACATTTATATGTAAAGATTGATATAAATTTAGAGTCAGAAGACTTATTAAGATGATAACTTCTATGGCCATCCATGTTTTGTCACACCAAACATAATGCGACAGTTTTTATATTGATTTCTCGCATGAAGCAAAATTTTGCGATGACTCGATTAGTTAAAAAAAAGTATTGATAAGGTTATATGTCTTCTTTGCATATAGTGAATTCACAATCATGTATAAGACATATCAGCATGCAATCATCATTATTATTTCACATTTTTTTCTTTTTTATATAGGGTTGACTTGTTTTTTTTCCGGAACTTAAATAGAGATTTTGTCACTTTATAAATTGTCAGGGTCAAATTTTGTAACAGCACTTCGAGTTATGTGACTTTATGATTATGCAAGTCTATGATGAAAGAAAAGGAGTTAGATAATATAGCTTGAGACATATAAAGATGATCAAAGATAGCAGGTGATAAATTAAAATAACAAAGCAATGATGCAAATTGGGTTAGTATGTTAATTCTCTAATGGGTAATCTTGTTCAAATAGCCAACACAATAGGCATGACAAGCACTCCTAGTAGTTATTTTACTTCCATTTACGAATTTAAAGAAAATTAGATTCTAAAGTGATAATAAAAAAAAATAATACCTAAATTTGTAGACATCAAATATAAATCGATTGGATTTCCGTGGAACATGCTTTAATATATTATAACTTACTTATGTGTGAAATTTTAAATTAACATAATGAGAAAAGGAGACTAGAAAAACAAAGTGATGAAAAAAGAAGAAGAAAAGGTTGAGATTAGGTGCATCATATTAAAGAAATAAAAGAGGGAGTAGTTAAAAAAAGAAAGACTAAAGTCCACTTGCATTAATTCTACACTCTCACTAATTCCCTAAAAACCTCAATTGTAAATTCAATTCCGAATCTGCCTCGAACTCTTTTTTTTTTTACCTTAAGAAAAGTTCGACTTTCACTTTACCTAAGTAAAACTTGAAGATATACAATCTTCTAGTCAGTAATTTACAATGAAAGTTTATTTATTCTCAATATAATGGCTCTCATTGAACAGGACCAATCTCGTATTTTCCTACATGAGACCACAATATATTTTTTTCCCTTCTTTGAATTACTATACTTACTATTTGAATTAAGTAGTTTTCTTGAAATTCATTTTTTAAAAAAATTATAGGCATTTAAACAAGTGCATTTTGATGAGAAGGAACAACTCTCCAGAGTTTATAACACTTTTTAATGAAATTGCACACATAAAATAAGACCATTCTCAAAATTCAAGCCATGTAATACTAAGGCTATTGGCTAGCCACCATCCTCTCATGTATATCTAGAGAGTAATCTAAAGTCATTGAGCCTATACAGTGTTACAGTTCGAGCTCAATCCAATTCTTTTATTTGGAGCATTAACTTTGACTTAAGCTTCTTTGCACGAAATCGACTAAAATAGTAGATCGAGATATTCAATCTTATTTCTCTTAACTCAACTACAATCAAGTCGTAAAGGAACTCTAGCTCGAACATTTTATGCTTATATATCTATATATGTGAGTATATTGTGTAAATTTGACAAGTCTCACATCTTTTTTTTTTTTTTGGTAAGGTAAGTTGTATTATAATCGACCAAAGAAATGTACAGTAGGAGGGAACACGGTACCGACACATACTCATCTGGACTACATGTCTCTGGAGTAGAAGGGTACCGCGGCCACCCACCAATAATATCAAAACAAAAAGATTGGATTATAGACAATCCATATCCTCCTAAGCTAGACCATATTCAGTTCTTCACCAAAAATCCGAGGATCTATCCCCCAACCAAATGTCATGACGTAGGCCTGAGTGGGAAGACGGTTCTTGATTATAAGCCAGAGAAGGAATTGATGTCTAGGGGCCAATGCCTTATCCCAAATAAAAGAGAACCAGTGAACCGAGAAAGCTTTTCGCCGGATTGTGGCCCAGGCCAAAGCAATTGAAAATTTCCCATTAGAGTCCCGAGCCCAAGTAAAAGTGTCTTGACCAACTGTAAGAATGGGAATTGGTATATGCCACAATAACAGCTCTTGGCATACTTGATCCCCATAAGAGGAGTATATGTCCTTTGCCTTTGCCTATCTAACAAGATTCAATTGATAGATGTAACTATTTGAATATATTGAGTCTAGGGAACCAATATCAAGCCATGGATCAAACCACAGCGATACCGTTTCCCCATCTCCTACCTTCCATCTAAAATGGGGTTTAAATTCCTCCCTTAGGGCCAGGATCTTCCGCCAAGCCCACAAGTTTCACATCTTTTTATACCTAAAAAGTAATTTTGAAAGAAATAGTATATGATGGATTGGATTAAGCCAGTTGGTTGAACTAGTATTGGCTAGCTTGATCTTCATTTGGCTAGATATACGAGAGTAATTCAAGTTCGAGCTTGATTCAAGATTAGAGAGTCACTCCTAAATAACCATAGAGTGAAGTTAAGTAACCTGTAGATCTGTATATAAAAATTTAATAAATCTTTTAAAACATTGGACTGTTCCAAAATTTTAAAACAAAGTCTTTCTAAGAAAATCGAAACATGCTTTATTTGAAGAATCATATTAGGCTCTACTTATCTCATGAGAAACGAATGATTTGTAAAGTATTTTTCTAAAAATGATCGCTTATATTGTTTGAAATAAGTAGCCAATATAAAATATTTTTATCATTAGTAACAATTTATGTCTTAACATTTTCATGAATGAATGAAATATTTTTTTGTTCATTCATTTTTATGGAAAAACAAATGATTTGAACAATACTTTTTTTCAAAAATGATGACTTATATCTCTTAAAATAATTAATCGATGAAAATAATTTTGATTACCTAGAATACTTTATGTTCAAATATGAAAATGTTTTCAGTAATTCATTTCTGTGGGCCACACAAGCAGTCATTTTTTTTTCCGAATCATTAATTCCCACGAAAAGGACGCGCCTGCATTTTCTTTCTTACCATATTTTGATCAATACAAAAACGGGAAAAGAAACGTCCGACACATGCAACCGTATCGCCGCGATCTTATAATTTCAAGATACGCGCCATCTGAGGGTCGGCAGTGCCACCTTCTAGTGTCAACCATCTCCCTCTGCTTCCACACGTACAGTCAAGACGAGCCAACTCATCTCCTCATAGCATCTTCTCGATCACCGTCCATCACGGTTCTGCAAATCTTCCTCCTTCAAGATTCAAAACCCACTTCGCGTCGCTCTCTTGCTTGCTCGAATTCGAGGAGGAGGAGGAGGAGGAGGAGGAGGAGGAAGTGTCAGCAGCAGCTTCTGAAGAAGCTGTCGGCCTCGAGCTTTGACATGGGCACCCATGAAGACGCTGAAGTCGGGAGGGACCTGAGGAAGCCGCTCCTCCGCACGGGGGTGTGGTACGCGATGCAGGGGAGGGCGTCCAAGCAGTCTAGCCTCTCCGGATCGGCGAAGATCCTCCATGGTGGCTCCGTCTCTGTCCTCCTCTGTGTGTTGACAGTTGCCTTAGGCTCTATCCAGTTCGGATTCTCTGTAAGCCCGAGTTTGTACAATGCGTGTTGATTCTATCTATTTATCGGCGAATACTGTGGTTGTGTAATCCTTGTGCTGTTTCGGCTCTCAGTGTGGATATTCGTCTCCAACGGAGGAGGACATAATGAGCGATCTAGGCCTTTCAGTCTCGCAGGTTCGACTTGCTTCAGGATCTAGAATCTAATCTTAATGTTCTGGTTTTGGATCTTTTTCTGACTGTCAATTGACGCAATGGTGGACATAGTATTCGATATTTGGCTCCTTGGTGAATGTGGGAGGTATGATCGGGGCAATCATGAGCGGCCAGATGGCAGAGTATATCGGCCGGAAAGGGGTACGCCACTCATTTCGATCGGCAGCCATTTTCATAGGAGTTTCTTGCATCACTTGTCTTAGTCAAGTCGAAGCAATTTCAGGGTAGCTTTTAGTCCTTCTGGCTTTTTGCTCTTCTGTTGAAATTGTACTTTGGATAATGTGACTTGAATTTTGGAACATTACCGCAACTGAACAGCCAACATCCTGAAAAAAAAAATGCTCGGTTTTGAGGGATTTGCATTTTTTATTTTATGGAGCTTTTGCAGTCATTCTGAGTACCTTTCGTGGCTTCTGGCTTTTCAGCGTGAGGATCTAAAGCTTCCACTGGGTTTCTTTTGCTTATTATGGGTGAAGCTGCTGATGTGATTCGCCGCTTAAAATAAATCGCTGCAGATGATGAATGAATAAATGTACAATCAAGATATTATAATGATGGAACTCTATCGCTGATTTTCTGCTTTCCGGGGCTGATCCGTTTCTTCTAAATGTCCAAAACGTCATTATGATTGCTTTTGTTAAGCATGCTATAATTCTTGTGTGGACACTGTTCGTTTCTTACAATGTTCAACTGCAGTCTCTGATGATCGCTGCAGTCCCTAATGTCTTAGGGTGGTTGGCGATATCGTTCACCAAGGTGAGTGATCACTATGGTCAGATAATTCATGAAATTCGATCGATGACATCCTTATGTACTCCTTGGCTCCTCTTGTAGGATTCCTTATTCTTGTACATTGGAAGGTTGTTGGGGGGATTCGGAGTGGGTGTAATTTCTTATGTGGTAATCTTTGGCAAGCTCTTTCTCGTTAAGCACTTGGCACCTGCGCTTGGCAGCAGTGTGACAAATCTCAATTCTGGCCCTTCATGTCTATAGGTGCCAGTTTACATAGCCGAGGTATCGCCTGAGAACATGAGAGGAACCCTGGGATCTGTGAATCAGGTCAACACGCCCGCCATTTTTCATCGTCTGCTTGATTGACGCCTTTTCTTTTAATAGTGTTGAAGTCGTTTCAACAAATCATGGAAAATGCTTCATATCCCTTTCTTGTAGTAGCTCTCAGTCACAATCGGAACATTGTTGGCTTACCTTTTTGGACTATTTGTCAACTGGAGGATCCTTGCAATCTTGGGTAAGTCCATGAAAAGAAAATCATCTATTCAAAGAGAAGTATATGATGTTGGATGTACTTAACTTCGGACACAAGGCTTCCAACATAAAAAGGCGCTCTGTTTTTTTCTTCTTCTTCTTTTGCTAACAACATACAATGCTTTTGAACATCTGTAATGCAATAATGCCCACATAAATTTTTATTAATTGATTAAGATAACTCTCTACAGTATATAATGAACAACAGGTCATTTGTTTTCCAAACAATGGCGTTTCTTTCATAAGGTCACTGGCCATTTACACTCGTTACTTTTCTGAGGCCATTTTGTTTGGTGACACTCAACTCACTTATTTTCTTGCTATGTTCCTTGATATTGATTTTTAATATTATTTGCAGGGTCTCTGCCATGTGCAATATTGATTCCCAGCTTATTTTTCATCCCAGAGTCTCCTCGATGGTTGGTATGAAATCTGATATGGTCTTCCTGTAATTAATTCTTTGTTTGAACCCACCCCTATATTAACTTCCTGCTCTCATTTCTCCATTCACCGTTTTCTTATGTTTCTCTTCTGCTTTATGTTCGTTGGAATGGAAAATGCTGCAGGCCAAAATGGGTTTGACACAGGAATTTGAAGCCTCGTTGCAGATCCTACGGGGATTTGATACTGATATTTCCCTGGAAGTTGATGAAATCAAGGTATTGAAAAGCTTTTCCATCTTGAAGGCTGTGATATTAAAAAATTGTCATTAGTGCAGTTCTTTGAGCCTTTTCTACTGCCAAGGAACCTGATATAGTTTGCTAAAGATAATGGATCTACTCATGTTTCAACTTCTCTCTTTATAAAGTAGTATAAGTCGTAATGAATTATGTACATCACGCAGAGCTCTGTTGAATCAACAGACGAAAAAAAAACTGTCGGAATTGCAGAGCTCATGAAGAAAAGATGTTGGTTCCCTTTAATGGTAAATGTTTCACTTGAATCTATCTTGAACTTTATTATCTCATACCTTGACATGTTGTCCCTTCTCGTGCCAAATATATGTGCTGCAGGTAGGTATTGGACTACTTATGCTCCGGCAACTCAGTGGCATAAATGGTGTTTTCTTCTATTCCACCACAATATTTGAAAGTGCAGGTGGCGACTGATTGTGTTGCATTGCAGCGTTATTTTTATTTAACTAGAGTGAAGAAGTGAATTTATTAGAACCTGCAACCTTAAATCTTTCTCTTTTCAATGTTACCGTTAAGGACTGAGCTGAAAACTATTCATTAAGCTCTTCTCCCTAGAAAGATTGCATTTGTCTGTACTTTTTTTCTAATTGAGGATGCAAAATATCACATTATGTGAGTTTCAATTAAATAGACTTGAATAGAATGCTATCTACTAAAGTTGGAAGCCCTAAACTTGAACTATGCAAGAGTTGCCAAATGAATTTATTGATGTTAATCATCTATAATTCAATCAATTAGTCTATTTCATTCCCTGGTAGGTACTACTGGCAGATTCTACAAGCATGCAAAAAAACAAAAAACCTCTCTTTCTGATTCTGCTTTAGTCAGGATGAGCAGAGTAATATTGATCCTTGCTGTTGTTCTGAATAGCATCTGTCGATGGGTGCAACCCAATAAAGCTTCTCTTGGTAGATTAGGTTTCCATTAATATGCATCGATTTTGAACAGGGATTTCTTCAAGTAATGTCGCAACTGTTGGACTCGGTGCTATCCAGGTAAATTGACGATTCTCTCGGTGGTAGTACTTAAACAATGCAAAAAACTTTTGACCTAATCTGAGGTTTAAGAACCCTTCATGATTTAGGTTCTTGCCACTGGCGTTGCAACTTGTCTCACGGATAAAGCAGGCCGAAGGCTGCTTCTCATAGTGCGTATGACTAGATTCTCACTAAGTTAAGATTCTCTAAAACACACTCAAATTGGGTACTTAAATCTGTTTTTGCAGGTATCCTCATGCGCAATGACTATGAGCCTTATTTTTGTGGCTGTAGTGTTCTATATAGAGGTCAGTAATGCTGTTACTAGAAGCCTTTCGGCTCTGAGGCAATGGCTGCTTTTTGAGACATTGTTCTTCCATATTCCAGAGTTCTGCTTCGGAAGACTCTCAATTATACAGCACAATGGGCATATTGTCGGTGGTTGGGCTTGTGGTATGATCATCTATACTCACTTCTGTACTTGTTCATTGTGCTTAATAAGTTTTTAAGGGTATGCTCTGAGCGTCATCACATCCAGGCTTTTGTTATTACCTTCTCTCTGGGAATGGGATCTGTTCCATGGCTTATCATGTCCGAGGTAAGCACAAATCCATAGCCATTTCAATAAATTAATGAATATGTCCTAGCATCTTGTGATTCATGGAGACTAAGTCGAAACTTTTATTCTTTTTGCATGCCAGATTCTTCCGGCGAACATTAAGGGCCTCTCCGGCAGCATGGCGACATTGGCGAACTGGACAACGACGTGGCTAATCACATTGTCAGCGAACTTGCTGTTGGACTGGAGTACCGGAGGTTCCCTCTCCCTCACTCCTTTTCCCCCCTGCAACACGCTTTCATGCTTTTACACTTAACCTGGAGACTGACGCGGCCTCTTGCAATTTTGGACAGGTACCTTCACAATCTATGCGGCTGTGGCTGCTTGTAGTGCTGTCTTCGTGATCCTCTTCGTCCCAGAAACGAAGGGGAGAACTCTGGAAGAGATTCAGTCCTCGTTTTAGATGATTCTTGCCTCATGTTCCCACATTGATTTTTGCTGTTTGATAACATGGAAGAGATGCGGGAGCATCGAATTCCGTTGATCATAACCAAATCACAAGTCCACCTCACACCTCATCAATCAGCTAAGCACATTTGATATTTATGTAAAAAAAAAAACATACAGAGATTTCGGCCATGACATGATCCAACGACGAGAAAGCCTCCAAGATCAATATCCAGAGGTTGAAGAATATTTGCCAATTCAATTAGGTTTAGGCTGGAGGGTTCTTTTCTAGTCTAATTATGTTTATTAATTCAAATCGCTTCTTAGTTTGAGTAGTCTTATAATTTAATGTTTCCATTGTCTTAGTCCGTCAATACACAGGAGGTGCACTTTCCATTGTAAGCATGCGGATTTTGATTTGACAAAATATGAGAATTCCACTCAAGTTAGTAGTTTGGTTCTTTATCCGATTGTTTGGAGGCAAATCTTATGGTTGTTTGTCCTTAATTGAAGGAACGCTCCTTTATGCGTTGGTTGTGCACACTTCTTTCAAAGTTATTTTCCCTCATAATACCAACCATTTCCATTCCATTGAGCGCGTTCACCGCTCTAGAAAGCCATTTTTCTAGGAAACTAGTAATAATTTTCAGTATTTGGTTGAAATCTGAAAAATGATTGAAAAATATTTTTCGCCGTTTGGAAAGGAAAATCTGATTTAATTTTTTCTAATAGACATATATTATTTGGGCACTAGTGACTTGTGCACAATAGTCAGGAACCAAGCATGGACACTAGGGTCTCAAGTTTGGTCTTGATGGACTTAGGCCCAAGTGTCAGTGCCTTGGCTTGGGCGTTGGGGACTTGAACACTAGTGCTAGGGTCCTAGATCTGACCTCGATGAACTCGAGCTCAAGCTTTGGGGACTCAGCCCCTGGCCTAGCCTTGATGAACCTAGGCTTGGACATAGAGTACTCAAGCATAAGCACTAGGGTCTTAAGCTTGGGTGTTGGGGACTTGGGCACAAGCAGCAAGGTCTTGAGCCCAGTCTCAATGGACTCGAGCTCGGGCACCAAAGAACCAAGTAGGGGCATTAGGGTCTTGAGCCTCAGCCTCATTGGACCTGGGTTCAAGCACAAAAAATTCAAGCATGAGCAAGGGCATTGGCATTTTGGGGTTGACCTCAATGGACTTGAACTCGAGCTTGGGCGCTAGAGATCTAGGCATGGGTTAGCATGACTTCTATAGACTAGGGCCTAGCCTCCATGGATCGAGGTGTGAGCACCAATCAATGTACTAGGGTCTTAGGCCCCACCTCTGTGGACCTAGCTCAAGTGCCAAACCTAGCCACCAACACTAAAGTCTTGGGCACTTGTGTCGGTGTCCTAAGCCCCACCATTGTCGAGTAGGCCTAGGCATCAAGTTTTCGAGCCCACTCTCTTTGGTCCCGAGATTGGCCTTGATGGGCCTTATTGGACCCAGCCTTGGCCTCTAGACCCAAGTTCGCTATGAATAACTTGGGAATAGGCGTTAAAGTTCTTGTGCCTAAGTGTAGAGTTTCAGGTTTAAGCATTGATATTTAATCATATTCTAGAAAATTATTTCCAATTTTTTTTAAATCATTTTCTTGAATTTAAGCATAGGTTTTCTATTGATTAGGAAAATATTTTCCACTCAATCATTTTCCTAAGCAACCTGGAAATTGCTTTTTTCAAACATATTTTTCGCGAAACAAACGAAACCATTATATAAAGATGATATTAAACAATTTAAAAGAATCCAAAGATCAAGAAAATGACATCACAAGTGTCATAAAATTCATACAATGCTTACTTAAGTGCAATAATTTATATATAGAGCTCACTTAATTGCCATCACTTTTTTTTCAATCACTTCATTGCCGTAAATTTCAAAAAAAGTTTATCACTGTTGTGCCACGTCAAATTTATGGCACTGTGGTGAACGCTACTAAAAAGTTATGACAATTAAGTGATTAATTGAAAGTTATAGCATGTAAATAAACGTTTTTTTAGAAGACAAGACACTCAAATGGTAAAAATAAATTATGACAATCAAGTGAATGCCATATGAAAGTTATGACACTTATAGTGTCTTTATCCCCCAAAGATCTAGTTGAACTAGTTGAAAGTTTAAAGAAGATATTATACATTGATTAAAAGTTTAGGAACCCAATTGAAGCAATTGATAAAATTTAACAACCACATCGCACTTTGATAGAATTGTAGGATTAATAATCTCATTGTCCCTCAGATATTTAGCAATTTTACTATTCATTGTGTTTAGATGATTTTCTCACCCCAAAGTACCACATTGAGAGTTTGGTTTATCAAGACATTCAATATTCCAGAAAATGTACTTAAAGTAAGGCTATTGTTAGGTAGATTAGATATAGTTTAGACTATGAACACCAGATTTTAAATGAGGTGAATCTCCATGAAACTCACCTCATTCAAACTTTTTTTTGTTGGGAATGAGTTAGGTGAAGATGAAGAATACATAAAAGACATTTTAGAAGATACAAAATCCGAGAGAGCTTGGGGAGAGGTGATCCATTTTCTTGATAAGGCTTTTCATCTTTGGGCTTTAGCATTCCACTTAGCTACTTTACTGGACTCTCTCAAATGGTGAGCCATTGAATTTCCGGACAATCGAAGCTACGAATCACGACTTTCTCTGGTACGCATTTTCACTTTCCACTTCGGCCAATCTGAGCTCGCCAACGCACTTATCAAGATCAAAACAATCCAACCTAAAGAAAGAAGACAACTCTATCGCTTTCCAGAAGTAAAGGACCAATAGGGTTTCGAGAAGAGCAACGAATGCATCAAGATTCCACATAAGCCATTTAGTCCCCCATTACGGCAATTATTGTCAGTATAAGTTAGTTCCTCTCTCTCTCTCCTTCATATTCTAATTTTCTTGAGATCTTACTTTGAAAAAAAATTGAGGATCGCAACCTCCTCAGCTAATCTTCAAAGTCACAGGCGAACCAAGGGCGTGATTTGAGAAGCACCGCTGCATCCACTGACCAGTCGATGATCTTCCTTTGCTTATTATTATTATTATTATTATTTCTTTTGGTGAAAAGTCGTCCTTCATATATTGACAAACCACAATCGAAAGCAGATTCAGCTAATCATGTTGTCATTTCCACATCCGGCGTCCCTTGCTAGTCTTCGAAAAGAAGTAATGCACGCCTAAGTACTCCTAACTGCTGAGTACTGCTACTTGCCTCCTTTCTTCCTGTTTTTCTATTTTAAATTTTCTTAATTTTCTCCTCTGTGGATGTCCAATGAAAAGTTCTAAGTTGTCCCTATTGGCGCAATGTAAAGAGAAAAATAATGGATAAATACCACTAAAAAACCCTAAACTATGCTCACTACAATATAAATACCCTAATTTTTTTATTACCAAAAACCATTGCTTATTGTGACATAAATACTTTTAATATTTTTCTCGTATCACGAAAAAATTCAAATTTATACATGTCCACAATATATTTGTTATGCTGGTATAAGTTTGAGGTATTATATAATACAAAAAAAAGTTTGGGATATTTATATCAAAGTGGGTATAATTTAAGATTTTTTTTTGTGATATTACCCAAAAAAATTGACAACAACTCTTTAGAGATATTCCAAATTTGAAAAGAAAAAGGAACGTGCATAATAGAAAAGTCTTGTTTAATATAATATTGAGTAGTGTGCTGCAGGACAAAAAAGATTTCGCAATCGCAGCATTATCAATCTTTTTCGCTACATAGAAAACTCGATCTTGTAGTTTGCTTAATCGTCCTTTAATTTTTCAACATTTGTAGCACTCTCTGTAGATCTAAAATTTGTCATTAAGTGCGTCTGATAACCCATAAGTAGACAAATCTATATTGAATTACTATTAGTACGGTCTGAAATTACACAATGCTTTTTTTTTTGTATATTAATTTCTTAAATTTCCAAAGCTTTTCAACTAGTGCATTTGAATGAGACAGAATTAGTCTCTAACGGAAGTTGTCAACATATTTTTTCACATAAGATTGCCAGCATCCAATAAGAATTTTTTCAATAGTCATTTATATATATAAATGAATATATTATATAATATAGTTGAGTGGAAGCAATGCGGAATTTGAGCTCAACTTGTTTTGACTATTTTTTGCTTAAGATTCAACTCAAACTTGATCGAATTATAAAATTTCTGCTTGAGCTCGACTAAAATAGAAAAAGTGAGATATTTTGAGCTTTTTCTCATGTCATGTTCTTCAAACTTAATAAGCTTGACTGTTTTCTCTAGATGTATGTGTATACATTTATACACGTGACTATATCAAGTAAAATTTAAGGATTTTCATGTCTTTTATATACTAAAAAGTACGCCGACCAAAACAAAAAAACCTAAAAAGCACTTCTAAGAGAAATAGGATATACTCGATTAGACTTGGATTAAATTGAGGAAGCCTCTCAAATTGAGTATTTTGGCCAGCTTGGTCTTCACTTGACTAAATACTATTCAAAATCAGAGGAGTCAATCTCGAGCAGCCATCAAGTGTAACTCGAGCTGCCGGCTAATAGTTTGACTTTGTAAGACTTCTTATTAAACCTAACAACTCAAAAAAAAAAATAACCAACAACTTGTGCAATTTATTCATTATTTAATCAAATAAAATATCCATATCTAAGTACGTAAAGATTGGTAGATCCATACATAAAATTCCCATTGATCTTTCACATTTTGTACCATTTTCAATTTCGAAAACAAGTTGAAAATTTGCAAATCTTTATTTCCTTGAAAATTCAAAACATGCTAATCTACAAATGATTTCAAGGTCGCTTTCTTTCTAATCCTATTTTTGGTAAATCCCAATTTTTTTTTTTAAAAAAGGACACAATAGACATATGAAAATCCTCATCTTTAGAAATCCTTAATAAGATATGAAATAGAAGTACACATTTCCTATTTTGACGTGTTAATATATCTTTTTCTTACCCTCAGATAATATCTTCCAAATATCTTATATCCAAGTGATCCCAATATCCTTGTAAGGATTTACTTAGATTTAATGCCATGAAGTGGTTATTAACGGCCACCATATTTTTCGAGACATTGGAGCTGCCAGTGTTGGGACTCCAGCTCTCCATTTTAGTTACTCTACCCCATCATTGAACTGTCGAGCTTTTGCAGGACCACTATTTTTAGTAAAATACCCCGAAAAAAGGAAAGGACACGTCGGACGCAGGCAAGATCCTCATCGTGGCCGCAGCGGGCAGACATGTTTTTATAATTCGAATGAATGCGCCATCCGTGGAGTCGCGACCGGTCATCGTCGCCCCCCACCCCGCGCCGCCTCCATCTTCTTCATAACGCCAACGGTCAAGGAGAGAGAACTTCTCAATCGTCGTCCAAACCGCGCTTCGCATCGCGACCTCGCTCGCTCGAGCTGTAAGGAGGAGGAGGAGGAGGAGGAGGAAGACGAAGCGGCGGCGGCGGCGGGCGGCGGCGGAGTCTTGTGAAGAGCGCTTCGGGTTCGAGCTTTCAGGATGAGCGCCATTGAGGACGTGGAGGACGATAGGGAGCTGAGGAAGCCGTTCCTCCACACGGGGAGCTGGTACAAGATGCAGGGGATAGGGTCGAGGCAGTCCAGTGTCACCGGATCGGCGCAGGTCCTCCGCGACGGATCCGTCTCCGTCCTCCTCTGCGTCCTGATCGTCGCCCTTGGCCCGATTCAGTTCGGATTCAGCGTAAGCCCGGATTCGCACGATGCGTTCTTCGTCTACCGACCTGTCTGTCTATCCATGTGCGACGTATCTATCGGCGAATTTCGTGATTGGGTTTTAAGTCTTAGTGCTGTTTTTCGGGTTTCAGTGTGGATATTCGTCTCCCACGGAGGACGACATAATAAGCGACCTAGGCCTTTCGCTCTCGCAGGTTCGACTTGCTTCAGGAACCGAAATTCAAAGCTTTCTGTTTTGGTTTTCAATCTGGTTTTGATTTGTTTAACTGATGCAATTTCTTCTCGGGTTGTGGAATAATGCTGGATATAGTATTCGATATTTGGCTCGTTGGTGAATGCGGGAGCCATGATTGGGGCAATCACGAGTGGCCAGATTGCAGAGTACGTTGGTCGGAAAGGGGTATGCCACTCATTTCGATCAGCTGCCATTTTCCATAGGAGTTTCTTGTATCATCTGTCTTAGTCAATTCTAAGCAATTTCAGTGTAGCTTTTAGTTCTTTTGGCGTTTTGCTCTTATGCTGAAACTTTTGTTTGGATAATGTGACTATTTTTGGAAATTTTCGGCACTGAACAGCCAACACCCTGAAAAAAACATGAGATGCTCAGTTTCGAGTAATTTACGTTTTTAATTTGATAAACCTTTTGGAGACATTTGAGTACTTTTCATTAGAAAGCTATAAGTAGTGGTCAAGAAGTTGGGGTCCGCACCCCCAAGCTTTGTCCATGGCTTTTGGGTTTTCAGCATGAGGCTCTAAAGCTTCGCTAGGTCTCTACTGATTACTATGGGTGAAGCTGCCAATGTAATTCACCGCTTAAAACAAATTGCTGCATACGGTGAATGAATAACAGTACAATCTGACAAGATATTATCATGCTGGAACTTGATTGCTGATTTCTTGATTTGCTGGGCTGACCTGTTCCTTCTAGATGTCCGAAACAAACATCACCTGATTGCTTTTGTTATGTATTCTGAAATTCTGGTGTCGACACTGTTAATTCCCAACCATGTTTGATTGCAGTCTCTGATGATTGCTGCAGTCCCTAATGTTATAGGGTGGCTGGCAATATCATTTGCCAAGGTGAGTGATCATTATGCTCAGATAATTCTTGAAACTCAATCAACCACAGCAGCATCCTTATGTACTACTTGGCTGCTTCTGTAGGATTCCTCATTCTTATACATGGGAAGGTTGTTGGAAGGATTTGGTGTGGGTGTAATTTCTTATACGGTAATCTTTCAAATTTTTTTATTGAACCCTTTGCACTTGCACTTAGCTGCAGCATGACAAATCTCTATTCTGGACCGTCTTGCTTTATATAGGTGCCGATATATATAGCTGAGATATCGCCTCAGAACATGAGAGGAGCCCTGGGATCTGTGAATCAGGTCAACACGCCTACCACAAAACTTGTCTGCTTGATGTGATACCTTTTCTTTTAATATTTTTGATGTGGTTTTGACAAAATCATGGAAAATGTTTCATTTCCTTTTCTTTTAGTAGCTCTCAATTACAATGGGACTTTTGTTGGCTTACTTTTTTGGACTATTTCTCAACTGGAGGATCCTTGCTATCTTTGGTAAGTCCATGAATAGAAACTCTATTATTGAAAGAGTAGCATGTGATGTACTTAACTTCTGACCCACTTACAAGACTCCAACATATAAAAGCCTTTCTTTTTGCTAAAAACAAAAAATGATTTTCAACATCTGTAACGCCCGCATCAATTTTTTTTAATTAATTTTGATCTTAACTCTTCTCGATATACTGAACAAAAGGCCCATTTGCTTTATGTACGGTGGTGCTTCTTTATAAGGTCATTCGCCAAGTACACTGCATCAGTTTTCTGATGCTGTTAATTTGGTGACACTCAACTCACTTATATCTGGTTATTTTCTTTGATATTGATTTTGAACATCTTTCACAGGGTGTCTTCCATGTTTAATATTGATTCCCGGCTTATTTTTCATCCCAGAGTCTCCTCGATGGTTGGTATGAATTCAGATGGTGATCTTTTCAGTATTATACTCCCTCCCCTCCCCCTTAGTAACTTCCTTCTTTCATTTCCTCATTCACTGCCTTCTTATGTTGCTCTTCTGCTTTATGTTCTTTGGAATGGAAAATGCTGCAGGCAAAAATGGGTTTCACAGAGGACTTTGAAGCCTCTTTGCAGGTCCTACGGGGATATGATACTGATATTTCCCTCGAAGTTAATGAAATCAAGGTATTAAAAATCTCGTGCAACTTGAATGGCGTGATCTAATAGATATGTGTCATTCATGCAGTTCTTTGAGCCTTTTCTCCTTAAAAAGAACTCAAGAAAGTTAGCTAAAGATAATTGATCTAAATATGTTTCCATTCCTCTCTTTACAAAGGATTAATTATAATGAGTTATATACTTAACGTAGAGATCTGTTGCATCGACAAGCAAAAGAACTACAATCAGGTTTGCAGAGCTCAAGCGGAAAAGATATTGGTTTCCTTTAATGGTAAGTGTTTCACTTGAATCTACCTTGAACTTCATCATCTCATACCTTGACATCTTGTCCTTTCTTGGGTCAAATATATGTGTTGCAGGTAGGTATCGGACTTCTTCTGCTCCAGCAACTCAGTGGCATCAATGGTGTTTTATTCTATTCCACCACAATATTTGAAAATGCAGGTGGTGATTGATCGTGTTGCATTGCAGCTTATATTTCATTTAATTAGAGAAAAAAGTGAATTTATTAGGACCTGCAACTTTAAATCTTTCTCCTTCTTCAATGCTACTGTTGAGGACCTAGCCAAAATCTATTAATTTTGTTCTTCTCCCCAAAAAAATTCATTTGTCTGTCCACCTTTCTGACTGAGGATGCTGACGTCACATTATATTAGGTTTATTTAAACAGATTAGTAATTAAATGTTTTCTTTTGCTATTTAAATAAATTGAATAGAGGTCTATCAATTTAAGTTCGAGAAAAGAGGAATGCCCTAAGCTTGAGCTATGCAAGAGTGTGAATGAATTGATTGATATTATTACCAATAGTTCAACCAATTAGGGTGTTTCATTTCCTGGAGGATACTACTGGCAGAACAAGGAATTTCTTTTAGATTCTGCTTTCATCAGCTTGAGCGAAGGCATAGCGATACTTGCTGTTGCTCTGATAGCATCTGTTGACTGATGCAGCCAATAAAGCTTCTCTTGGTTGATTAGGGTCTTCCATTAATGTGCATTAATTTTGAATAGGCATTTCTTCAAGTAATGTCGCAAGTGTTGGAGTCGGTGTCATCCAGGTAATTCCGCAATTCTTTCGGTGGTCTTTTTGCAGCCATTAAGCAATGCAAAATACTTTTGACCTAACCTGAGGTGTAAGGACCTTTCGTGCTGTAGGTTCTTGCCACTGGGGTTACCACTTGGCTCCTGGATAAAGCAGGCCGAAGGCTGCTTTTAATAGTGCGTATGACTAAATTCTCACTAAAGTTGAGATTCTCTAAAACATTCTTATATTGGTTATTGAAATTGTTGTTGCAGGTATCCTCAGCCGCAATGACTTTAAGCCTTCTTTTTGTGGCTGTGGCATTCTATATAGAGGTCAGTAATGCTGTTAGTACATCCCTTCCTTTTCTGATCCAATATCTGCTTTTCTGAGGCATTGTTCTTCCATATTCCAGAGTTCTGCTTCAGAAGACTCTAAATTATACAGCATAATGGGAATATTGGCCCTGGTTGGGCTTGTGGTATGACAATTTGTACTCCCTGTTTGTCCTTATTGATGTGCTTAATAAGTTCAAGGGTATGTTTTGAGCATCATTATATACAGGCTTTTGTTGTTTCCTTCTCTCTGGGAATGGGAGCTATCCCATGGATTATCATGTCTGAGGTAAGCACAATTTACTTATTTTTCACTAAATCCGAGAGTAGAGAATTCTCCTTCAGGTTTTACAGTTTACTTATTTTTCCCAAAGTGGCACATAATTTTTTCAGGCTTGCATGTCAACATCACTTCCAACTTAACAAATTGGCAGTCCAACAAATCCATAGAACTTGATGGGCTCAAATGAAGTCATTTTTTACCTTGCACAAATCCGTAGTCACAATAAACTGATAACAGAGAATAAGTCCTAGCATCTTGTGATTCATCTACGTTAACTCAAATACTAATTCTTTTTGAACGCCAGATTCTCCCAGTAAATATTAAGGGCCTCGCCGGCAGCATAGCAGTGTTGGCAAACTGGACAATATCGTGGTTAATCACGATGACCGCAAACTTACTGTTGGAATGGAGCACCGGAGGTACTCTCGCCCTCTCTCCCTCTCCCCTGCAACACGCTCTCTCGTGCTTGACATTTATTGCTGACCGACTGACGTGGCCTTTGCAATTTTCTACAGGTACCTTCACAATCTACGCAGTTGTGGCTGGTTGTACCCTTCTCTTTGTGACACTCTTTGTTCCAGAAACTAAGGGAAGAACTCTGGAAGAGATTCAGTCCTCGTTCAGATGATTCTTGCCTCCTGTTGTTGCCTTGATTTTTGCTGTTTAATAAAACGTGCACGGATAGACAGAGAGTTCGCCATTATTCATTGACCTTCTCCTCAACAGAGGTTTGGATCTGTTTTTCAAGTTTTGGAACTTCATTTACTTAAGGAATCGCGGAAATGAACCAAGCTATGCAGTATGAGCATACAACAAATCATTGACCAGATCAAAAGTACCGGCAGAATTAGCCGATGGCTTGATCCTCGAGATAACGGAGCCCAAAGGGTCTCCTGTTTTCTTCTGTAATGAAATTTGATGCAAGGAGTTATTTGTTGCTCTTGTTGATTAAGAAACCACACGCGTACTGCAATGAACACAATTGTCCTCCATGACATACAATAGCTCACATGGCAAGAATCCACCACTGGCAAGGACATGAGAGTTGAAGGGGTTGCACCCCTCTTCTAAATTTCGCTTTGTATGACGATAAAACGAACTCCAGATAAGCAAACTTCCATTCTAGGAATTGGTCTTGCTAAATGCCAACATCAGGAATAAGGTAGAATACGAGCAAAAAAATCAAGCGGGTGTCATCTAAGGTTCCGTTTATTTGGCAGAAAAGTATGATTTGGAAAAAAGATTTCCTAAAATTGATCGTTTGTGTTGCTTAAAATAATTAGATAATGAATAATGTTTTTATTCTTGATAATAATTTATGTCTTAATGTTTTCATGCATGATAAAATTTTTATTTTTGTTCTTTCATTTTTAAAAGAGACACAAATGATTAATTTAAATAATTTATTTTCTGTGAAACAAATGCATTCTAAATATAAGATAATTTGCATTTGATGGAAAATCTCGGTGTTGTCCTTGTCACCTAAATAAAAAGGAGATATCTTTGCCTAACAAATATGAAATAATTTTAATTACGAGAAATTACCTGAAAGATTCAAGGAGTTTAGTGAGTCAAAAAAAAGGATCAAACATTAAACATGTCAAAAAAATTTCAATTAAAAGTTAATTCAAACACAAGAATCGATAGTTCATGATGAATGATGCCTCTAAGGCATATGAAAAATAAAATAAAATAAAAATTCGAAGGACAGTTGTACACCTAGAAATGATTTTTCCCGATCTATTTCGGTTTTATTAGGATTTTAAAGGGGACAATACCTTTTTTCCAATTTGATTAAGGCAAACTTGTCCATTAGGAGATTAAACAACAATAAAATGCAAATTTACCATCCCCCAAAAAAACAAAAAAGCAAACAAATTGGGCTTTTGGCCCACCCTAGATCCTTAGACACTTATTGGGCTTCATTTGGGCCCAATTCGTTTTTCCTCTTTCCTGCTTCTCCTTCCTCCGTCCTCCCGCCAATGCGTCGTGGTGCTGCCTGTTAAACCCTAACGCCGGCTAAAACCCCTCCGTCTCGTTCTTAGCTTCCAGCGAATTCAATTCAGTGAAACACTTCTTGGGCAAATTTGGAAGCTCGAGAAGCCGAATAAGGGGGGAAAAATGGAGGTCGATTCGTCGACCGACCCGATCGAGTTGAAGGCCGAAGAGCTGCTGAAGGAAGTGCAGGTCGAGTATTCGCCTTCGTTCACCAAGCTCGTCGACGACTTGGTTTCCGCCATCAAAGACGCCATCGCCAGGATTCCCGATGACTTGCAGGTTCGACTCGTCTTCCGACTGTAAAGTCCGTGACTTTTTTGCTTGGTTGTGGCGGAAGATAAATGAATTGGAACTCGGCGTTGAGTTCTAGCTTAAGGTTTCAAAGTCCCAACTTTTCGTAGCTTGGCAGAATTCAACTGCTCGGGCGGGTTTTTCGATCTTTTTCGCTTGTATGACTTACTCGATGAAGAAAATCAAAGAAAGGAAAAGTAAATGCATCCCAAATCTAATTTTTTACTCCAGCAGTGGGGTCATTAGTATTTGCGAAACTTGCGCAGGTCACAGCGGGCTTGGCTCCGGCTTTTGTGAGAGACATTGGGGTAGATAAAGTCGAGTTCAAGTTCAAGAAGCCGACATCCATTGACATCGGGGGCAGCTATGCTACGCGTTGCATCGCGAAGCCTGATGTGAATATAGACCTTTTCATTGGGTTGCCGAAGGTACTTCCCTAGGTGATTTCCTCATTACCTGAAGACACAAGTTTTGAATACTAATCTTGTTTGTTTCATATGATGGCTTTGGATCTTTTTGTCCAACTTTGCTGATCTTTTTTCATCAAATTGTCCATATATGTTCTGTCTACAATTTGAACGTTTTATCTACAGGAATGTTTCCATGAGAAAGATTATCTGGATCATCGGTACTTTGCCAAACGATGCTTGTACCTCTGCACAATAAAAAAATATTTGAAGCTTTCTACATCAGTCAGCAAGATTGAGTGGTCCTTCCTCCAAAATGAGGCTCGAAAACCCGTGTTAATAGTTCATCCAGGTTGGATTTCCTTTTCTGCATCAGCCTATTTGCACTTTTCAAATGAAGCCTGATATTAGTTTCTTGTTTTGATATTAATATGACTTTAAAAACACATTCTGAATTGTAAATTCCATCTTTTTGTGTCTTAGCTGCAAAGCCTGTTGAAGTTCCTGGATTATTTGTCCGATTAATTCCTACTGCCAAATCCTTATTCAATATTTCAAAGTTGAACTTGAACCGCAGCAACGTCCGTGCTCTCAATCAAGGTTTTATTTAACCTTAAGCTCGGATTTTGTATGTATGGTAATGTGTTTACTGAAACTGACATGCTACTTTCTTCTTAGAAGGTACTGCTCAAGCTACACCGACATACAATTCTAGTATATTGGAGGACATGTTTATGGAGAATAATGTAGAGTCGCTAAACAAAACGCTTGTTGGTTGTAAGGAATTAAGGGAGGCAGTAATTTTGCTCAAAGTATGACTCTAGAAAATTTGGTGATTTAATGTTGTTGAATAATTTACTGGCGGATGAAATAATGCATAATGCTTTCATCCACAGGTCTGGGCCCGGCAGAGGAGTTCCTTGTACATTCACGATTGTTTAAATGGATTTTTAATCTCTGTCATTATTTCATACCTTGTAAATGCTGGCAAGGTGAACAACTCACTGAAAGCAATGCAGATATTCCGCGTTACCCTTGACTTCATTGGTATGTTAATATTGCTCTCTCCCCACTAATTGTCTGTCGTTACCATGTTGTGCAGTAATCAAGTTTCTGGCTAGCTTGGGAACAAGAGTTTCTTTGAGTTGTTCGTCAATTTATTCTGAAATGCAACCATTCTCTGCATGATTAATGAGAAAGACAAGGAAAGAAAAAGTTGATTTAGATTGAGAAGATGTAGTGGTGTAAGGAGATTTTAGCAAGGGACTCACACAAACTTTAGTCAAAGACATTGTAAAATATCTTATAGAATACCTTCAACTTTCTGTAAGAAAATGTTACCGAAGGGAGCACTCTTCATTTACAGTCAGAAACCTTAGAACAATAACTGAGCAGGTGCCTGAAGCTATCAGATGCTACTGTGAATCTCGGGATACACTAGGAGTGACAGATAGGATGAGTCTTCACATTGTAAAGTAAAGATCCATATAGAAAAAAACCATTAGTGGTTTTCCTATCCTTAAACAGCTTTGACCTCAATGAAGAACTGCCTTACGAAAATCCCCATCTGTGCAATTACCCGACATGAGAGCTTGAACTTGAAGGAAGCAAATCTCAGATTTGGTAAATCTAGTTGAGTACTATAAGTTTTGAGGGTTGAGGGTGTAGGTTGAGCGATCAATACATTTTCAGGTTTACTGTAAGCAGCTATTTAAATCAGCTGTTTTTATCCGAGTCTGTTTGGCAGCCGAGAAATTTTATTCTGTTGGTAGATTCTGATACCATGATTGGGTTCTTACAGTTTATTTTCTTGCAGCCAATTCAAAATTATGGAAGCGTGGACTTTTCTTGCATGGAGAGGGAGAGAATGGTATATCGAAGGAGGTCTGATTTCTTCTTTCAATTTTACCCTGTTGATATTGCATGTCATCTCTTTTGCAAATTGGGGGTGATTAATATAGCTGCTGAGTTGTGTTGTGAAGTTGCATGTAGTATTTAGTTCAGGCAAGATTTTGCAACTATGAGAATTGTGCTTGTGTTGGACCTTCTGCTTATGGAAACATAGTTTGTCTTTTTTTGTTAGACGTGATCTAACAAGGTGGCTTATTTCATTCTAGGAGTGTAGTATAATAAGAGGTCACCAATGCCATTTTGAGTTCCTTCTGGATATTAATTGGATGGTGCAGCTTAACATGCACTTGTGTTCAATTGATGCAGGAAAGGACACAATATATGAATCTTTTCCCAGTAGTTATATGCAATATATCTGCTCATCTTAATTTGGCTTTCCGCATAACAGATAATGGTTTCCTTGAGGTAATAAATCTTGTTTTGATTTATTGCTTGCATCACATGTTAGTTTTTTTTTTTAAATTTCTCAGTCTAAATTTTTGCTAATTGCTATGTCTTATAATGAGCTCCAGCTCCAACATGAGGCTGCTTTGACCCTCAAATGCATGGAGAAGTGTAAAGATGGTGGCTTTGAGGAGATCTTTATGACCAAGGTCGACTTTCCTGCTAAATATGATTTATGCTTAAGGTAAGGCATATGGCACTATTGGGCCTTCTCTACCAGCATGACTGCATTTTGTTTTGGCAAAATATTGTTGGCTCCTGCTCTTCATGATCTATATATGCCAAATTGTGTGCTTTTGTGGTGCCTTACTTTTGCTTTTCAATAAATGAAGAGTGAATATTTTGCGCTTTTGTGATGGAAATACTAGAAAAAAATCAATTTGTGTAGGCTATCAGTGAAGTACAGCATGGAAATTTAAACAACCCTCTACAAATAAGTTCCTTATGGCTTACATTTCATCAATTAGTGACAGCTGGAAAAATGTGCAATGAGCAGCTTAGATGCTTAACTTTTAGTTATGAAGAGAAGAGTATGGCCCAGGGGTATCAACCAACCTTCACCGATACAGAGTTTCGATTCAAGTCTTAGTACTCTTTGCCATGACGTACCACAAACATGAAAAAAGATAACCTCAGTTCTGATGAAGACAAAGTCCTGTTATTGCCCTTTGAACTTGATGTTAATTCTTGATTTAGTATAATTTCTGCTTTTCACATAGATGGAGCATGATCATGTTTGTAAGTCCTTTGGGGCCGTGCTCTTATGTTATCAATTGTGAGATTTGGGCCAGTCAAAATGCTTAGTAAATCCTGCATCTGATCCCAAATCCAAGCCCAATTGTCATCGAGGACCATCAGATTCCAGTATTGGACCATACTGGAGCAGTCCAGTGAACTGTTTACTAACTAATCCTAGTAAACGGCTTATAATTTTTATAAGCTTTCCACATATTTGATCCAATTGGCAAAAGTGAGTGTAGTAACTTGTGTAGACATGTACTGCTCGATCTGCTCCACCATATTTTTTTATTAACACAGTTAAGGCATTACCACTGCACATTGATCAAGTAGTTGACATGGTGGGGAGGGTGGGGGTGGGGGAACCAGATCCTATTACTAACAAATATCTACTGTAACTGTCAACAAAAATTAAGGCATGCAAAACCAATTTCATTAATTGATGAAAGCACCATAATTGCTTCGTAGAGCATAAAGCTGGCCTTTTTTTTTTCTTTTGAAGTTGAGAACCACACTCTTGGAACTAGAATTTGTTATGCCTTACCTTGGAGATTCAAATGCAGATGAATCTGTTCTTGTACAGCTAGCATAATAGGGGGGCTAAGCCAGTGGTGCTTCTAGGAGTCTACTTGGGCACTTTTTGTTGGAAACTCTGCTTGGGTGACTTATATTTGTTATGGAGTTTAATTCGAGTTGAAACAAGAAGTTAAGTTATGTGGCTTGCCTGCAGAATCAAGTAGTTAACATCTCACTTATTTGTTCTGTTATATCTTACATGCATGATGACAAATGCATATAAGTTCCGCAAATGCGATTGAGTTTGAGTTGATTTTGGTGTCATACTTGAGCTCTATGCTAATGTAATCTTCAAGCAAGTCAAATCAACTGGCAGGTCGTGAGTTGGGAATTGCTGAACTGTAGACTTATATACTGAAAAACTATTATTTACTATCATGAAATTGATGGAAGAAATCACTTTTCCCATCTTTTTAATTTTTCATAAGGGGTCTGTCTGGTATAGAATCATTCATATGATTTCTGGGTCCTTCTAACATCAGCAATGGTATTTGCTCATGTACATATTATGGTCTTTCCTTGCTAATAGCTTTCACATTTTTGGTCTCTAGGATTAACTTGAAGGACAATAAAGAGGTATTTGCATCTGGCTTTTGCTTGGATAAGGAATGCTGGAGATTGTGTGAACAAAGATGGAATCAGTGTTACATCAAGGACTGAGTGATCGAGTGAAGATTGTTCGTGTTGCGTGGAAAAATACCCCTTCTGAATATAGTATAGAAAATGTATTAACTGGATTTTTTTTTTTTTCTGGTGTTTTAATTAAGTCATTTAATTATCTCCGTTTGAATTTAATGGTCTTTGTATGTGGATATCTCTCTGTATGTTATGATTACAGGGCTTATCAACACTTGGTAAAGAGCTATTGTTTGTTGGAATATCCATAAGCTCCCCAGATAAAGCTTTTAGAGTGGTTGACATAGGCCCTAATGCTGAGAACAAGGAGGAGGTATCTCATCTGTTTCTTTCTCATGTCAATGCAAGAAAGCTCTCATTATTCAACTATAAACTTTGTTTGCTTGTTTGCTAGGCCCTCAAATTCCGAAAGTTCTGGGGGGAGAGGGCAGAGCTTCGAAGATTTAAGGATGGCACAATTGCAGAAAGCACAGGTAAGGCAATTTTGGCTTTTTTGTGGGTAAATGCTTCTGAAAGTGTTTCCTTTGCCTTGATGATCAACAATTGGCACCTTTGGATTTTGCAGTATGGGATTGTCAACCTTGGACAAGACATCTCATTATAAAAAGGATTGTGGAATATGTACTTACACGACATTTCTCTCTCTCAAATGAAAATATAGTACATTATGTGGATCAGCTTGATTTTTGTTTGCTTCATGGTGTTGAAGGTAGCTTTGCCTCTTCCTTATGATTGCTTGGATTTTCTTTACTCAAAGTTCTGCCTGTTATACTTTTTTCTTTCTTCAAAATATTCTTATTGGACTTACAATGTTAAATTGGTTAGATCCCATGGCATTTTCTGGATACTTGATTCGAGCGTTTGAGGTTTTGTCTAAACGCTTGCGCCTCATTGAAGATATCCCTTTAAAGGTCTCTAGTGTTCAGCCTCTGGACTCAGGTAGAGTCTCTTTCCTCAAGACTTAGTACAGTTTTTAGACATATGATTATTGTTATCATCAAATTATATTTTCATGGCATCGACATCCGTTTTGTGTTCTTGGTGGTTCTGGGTATGTGTCAGTCTGTCTTTTTTCTTTTTAATGCATTATATTGATGTAACCGAATGAAAAGCCCACTGTAACATGCAACTGGAATGACATCAATTACTATGCTAATTCAACTTTGAGGTTTTTCCAGCTATCTGTGTATGTAGAAGCAGACAGATCAGAGATTGTGCTAGGAACCAGGACAGGCATTATAACCACAGTTCTTTATAGAAGTTCAAAGGGTTTTCCTCCTATTTTGAATTAATTTCTCAACTCAAACTAGAAATCTGTCATGTTAGGCTGGTCCTTTAATTTGGAATTCTACAAAATGCTGGATTTATTAGATGAAATGTGATTCTTTGAAGCTGGTGGTGTGAGCAGAATGTAGGCAGCGATCTTATTTTACACCAGGCTTTCTTCTTGGCAGCCAACAGAGGGCAAAAACCAGTTGAGTTCTTACTTGTGTTCACAGCTTTCAGGTTCACATCTGTTTTTCCTCCGGAACCTCATCCATTGATTGCTGAGGAGAGTGAGCTCCCTAGACAAGTTAGGCAGATTCCATTGTGCATTCAACCCCTGGAAGTTATGATTCAGGCATGGTTATTTGTTTCAGCTCTCCGTTAATGTTACTGATGAATTTATGTGCTCTGACTTATCGTTATTGGCTTAATTAGTTGGAAGGGTCTGGCAATTGGCTGATGGATGATGTAGCGGTTGAGAAAACTAAAACCGCTTTTCTTCTTAAAATTGCAGAAAGGTGGGTATTTCAATTCAGTTTGTGAAATTCAATTATATTGAAAACTCATGATTTTATGTGCTATATTGCAGTCTCCAGAATACTTATGGAATGACATGCTCTGCAAGTGAGGATGATGTAGATGTGTTAATGTCTGGATTTGCCTTTCGTCTTAAAATCTTGCATGAGAGGGGCTTGAGTTTGTTGAAGAGAGAGAGTAAGTTCTAGTTCTCCTAATGTGACTGCTTGTTTGTAGTTCTACATTTCAGGAACTATTTGATTTATCACACTTGATTTGCAGTTGGAAGTGATCAAGGGAAGCGAGCCTCTTCAGTAGACAGGAAACTTTTCATTTCTGGTCAGCATGCTAGCATGATTAATGGCTTTCAGGGTCGTTACCAATTATATGGGCCTGTTGTCAGGTAGATGTTCATATTTTACTTGTTGGTTATTTTTGTTGCAACAGTATTTTGATTTTGGGTGTATCTTTGTTCTGCTATGAAGGCTTGCAAAAAGGTGGGTAGCTTCGCATCTCTTTTCAGCTTGCCTAAAGGAAGAGTCAATTGAGCTACTGGTCGCATATCTCTTTCTGAAGCCTTTTCCATTTACTGCTCCCTGCTCACGGATCACTGGCTTCTTGAGGTTGAGTTGCTTTTTAATTTCGTCAAAGATTTCAGTGATTTCTACTGTGTGAACCAACAATTTGCACTTGTTTCTGTTATTCTACTTTTACTCTTCACATCAGCTATTATACTCATAGCTCATGTCCTAGACAGTGAGAGACATTGTTCTTTCATACTTATTAAATTGAGTATGTCTCAAAGTATTTCTAATGACAATGCCATGTCCTTCTTGGATGGTTATGATAATCACTTATAGCTCTGAAGGTTCTATTACTGTCTTTCTATAGGAGCAGCAGTTCCTATCATGCAAATGCTAGCAAGAGGCTGTGGGGTGATTGTAATTATTATCCTTCTTTTTATTATGTGCTGTTAGTAGTGGCACATTTTTGCTGGTGGACATAGTAGATAAGCTGCAAATTTCCTTATTATACTTACCAGTTAGTAGAGCTGATGCTGTCACCCGTTAGCGAAGCTGTAATATGCCGAAGCTCAATTTGACTTTATATTGTTCTCCTTCAGTTTGTTATGATTGTTTTTGCCCCCAGATATAGAATAATGAGTCCCAAATGGTGAAGTCCATTCTTGTGGGCTGCATCACACTCAGATAAATTCATGTCAAGTCTATTCATCAAAACTAATTTATCTTTTGTTGTATGATCCTGTTGGTTGATGTGGGGTAGTGTTTGAAATTGGGAAAGTGTTTAGTAATATTTCCATTGACAACTTGGATCCAGGTTCCTGAGGTTGCTGTCAGAGTATGATTGGACCTTCTCACCCTTGGTTGTTGACATAAATAATGATTTGGGCCCAGATGATGAGAAAGAGATTAATGTAAGTGATGAGTCCAAACAATTGCTTATTATGGAGAGCATTGAAATTTTCTGATGAAGTGAATGTTCTTTTGTTGCTAACATTGGTCGTGTACAAACTCTCTAGGAAAATTTCATGCTGAGTAGAAAGATTTATGACCAGAATCCACAAGCTGTAGACCCTCCAATGTTCATTGGTACAGCATATGACAAGGCATCTGAAGCTTGGACCAGATCCTCACCCAATTTCCTGGTTTGTAGTTCCTCCCTCATCTATCAGATCAGTGAAGTTTTAAGAATGGGGAACACGATAGGCTAGACGAGGTGTGAATCATGTGAGGGTTGATAAAGCAAATGCTGCTCCTAGAATTTATTTGTCCATTCGGTGCATATCATAGACCATCCTCTTCAGCAACCTGCCACTGTTTTTTATGAAAATCTAGTTTTTATTTCACTGTTGATTTTTTTATCAAGGAATTTAAGTTCATATAGGTGAGGAAGGAGTGCAGGTAGTGGTTGTCTGACAAAATCGTCACCCTTTACTTTCTGGAGGCAAATTCTGAAGGGGGAAAATCTTAAAAAAAAAAATCTTGTAAAAAGCCTGTCCACGTACAGTCTGATAATTTTCCACATTGAATCTGGTTTGAAACTGCTAATTTTATTGTATGTAGTACCTATTTCTGACAGTATTTTTGTGATTATTGGAAAAAGGAACTCAAAAGGTTGGTGGCTTATGCCAGAAGCAGTGCAAATTTGTTGACCAAACTAATATTGCATGATCAGATCAGTACTTACCGATGGGAGGTAAGCATTTCATGATTTGGTTGTATATCTAATTACTGTTGTGATTGACTCATTTCCACTAACAATGATATGTCACGAATTTTTCCCCTGTAGTGCCTTTTCAGGACTCCTTTGAGCAACTATGATGCTGTAATTCTTCTACATAGGAATAAACTGCCTTACCCACAACATCTGCTTTTCCCATCTGAAATGAATGAAGGTACTTAGGAGGGTTTGAGTTGCTCAATGCTTCCTCTTTTGTACTTTTTACTTTCGACACAATTCTTTACCGTTGCTATACTTTGTACAGGGAGAACTGTAGTGCTAGGAAGTGCTAGTAAAGCTTTTCGCCCCTTCATGACATCAAAAGACTTGAAGGGTAGCTTGGAAGAAATAAAAAATAAGCTTATGGTAAATTTTGATCCTTCGCAGTGTTTTGTTGAGGACTTACAGGTAATTACTGCTGAATGCCTTGATTTTGGATCATTCATCAAAAAATTCCTTTTCTCCTCATGTTGTGATTCAATTTTCATAGAGAGAGTTCCCGGAAACATTCAAGTTATGGTATGATTCTCTCGGTGGTGATGCAATAGGCCTCACATGGGAAAGATCTGGACTGGTACATTTGGCCTTTTTTTCACTGAATTTATTCTTGGTGCAACAATGCCTTCTTCTTTTTCTGTAAGTTTTTGTTTCATTAATCTGGTCTATTTCCCTTTGCAATTTGCAGAAACGGGCACGAGATGAGGAAGGTGAGGAAAGGAGCGACCCAGTAGATATGCTAAAAACTGTTGGGGAGGTTGGGAAGGGTTTCGTGAGGAGTGTATGTTTTCTTAAGGCTCCAAGGCTCATGAGCTGAAAAGTCTTCAATTCCAAGGATCTCAGATCAGGGCATGTTCTATATTGTACTCTTTCAATTTATTCCCTTGCTCATATTCTCTGCATAGTTAAGCTGTTGCTGGAAGAATGAAAGGAAATAGGTCTTGCGTGAGTGGTGTATTTTTGTTCGAATGGCTTAGTTTACCTTAGGACATTTTGTGGCTGGGGGTTACTGTGATACATGAGATTAGAAAGTAACTTGTATCCTAACAACGAACTTTCAAATGTATGTAAAAGTTTTGGCACAGTTGATTTTATTCAATAATACTAGATTTTGCACACGGAAAATAGCATGCCATTCTGTTTCCAGCTTGGTTTCTATTGTTCTGCCGTGTGGACCAGATATTTACTTTGGATTCAATTTTTCTTGATTGCTTTGACTTAATTCAAGCATAGCGTATCAATATAGATCTCCTAAAAAGTACCATGAGTTAATGACAAAAGCGACAAGATAAATTCAGATTTGGCAATCCATTTCCTTTTGGCAAAGTATCTGATTAGCAGTAAGAAAATAGTAGAAGAATGTATGTCATTGAACAGTACCTAGAAATTATGAGTGTCTCGACATTTTGTGATAAATGCACAAAACTTTTTACATTTCTCAGACATAATGATGCCTCTAAGCTCAATCATTGTTGTCATCTTCCTGGCAATGATACAAGGGCAACGCGAGCTTCCTGGCTGAAAGATCAGCTGTATCTAACCATGACCTTGGTTAGCTATTCCAGAAAACGGAAAATCAGAGGGCAGCAATCATCTCGATCCCATTTTGATGCCTTGGTGGGTCACTACATTTGGCTCACGACAACGTTTAACGTCAACTCCAGCAACGAACAAAGCTCCTGAAGGTTCTGATTTCAGTATCTTTCATGCTGGGTTCAGGCGTACCTTGCTTTAAGGTCAAGTTAGGGCCTCCTGGATGAGTCTTTCTGTGAGAGACTTAGGGAGCCCCATTACAGCATCAGTAGTCCCAATCTGTAGGAAACAAAAGAGTTACATACTGGTAAGAAAAAGATGGCTATATCTTAGCATTAGCTATCCTGATTTGACATTCATGTACTTGGTCCAAAGTTTCCACCGATTTTGATGCGACAATGAAGTGATCTCGCATCTTAGGCAGATGAGAGAGAGAGAGAGAGAGAGAGAGAGAGAGAGAGACCACTTCTTTTACAAAAGGCGATGTGAGTGGATGTTCGAGCATCAAACCGCCAGCAACATTGAGTGTAATTCCCTCATTAATCTGAGGCAGCAAATGACAGTAAGTAGTTAAAACAACAGGCAACTGACAAGCAGTTCATTGATCCTCAACATGGGTGAGAGGACTTACCAGACTCTGGACAACCTGAGCTGGTATGTCATAAAAGTATACCTGTTTGACACCCAACATTTTGCCACGTCTTCAGTAGAAAATCGAAAATAGCAGAACTACTCAATAACTATGCTTCGGATATTTTAACCCGACAGAAATAACCTTTCTCACAAACATGTTTCCGGATTCAAAACAATGATACATCAAGCAGCATACTTGTCGGATAAAAGAGGTCTAGTTTAACCACATCGTGAGGAAACGCGACTTGATAAAAATAAACTGTCCATGAAAAGATAATGCCGTTCCTGTCGCATTCTTGCTGTACCTACCATTTTGAGTTAAGAAAAACTAGATCTGCAATTAGTTACCCAGAGGTCAGAAGTAAAATTGAAAACAGCGGGACTATTATGATAACCTGTAGCTCAAAGGCGATTCACTGTCAAACTGCTTTCATATCTCTAAAAGAGCAGGACTATTATGGTAATCTGTAGCTCAAAGGCAATTCACTGTCAAACTGCTTTGAAATCTCTTGAGGACCCAAGGACCCGTCACAACATTAACACAGTAGATTAAACTAGAATGTATGTGAATGGCTTTTGGTCCAGTTGATGCACTTCTTAGAATGATGAAGACCGGATGTGCGTGTAAATAGTCAGAAACAGTAAATATTAAAGTATTTATGAGCATGCAGTACCTCTGCTCGCTCCCATCCTGCCTCCCTCCTTCCTGTCTTCAGATTGGTTACAAGTACAGATCCCACAACTTCTGCACGACCACCAGAGTACCCTGGAACATAAATGGCTATGAGAATTCATGTGAATTTCTTTTTGCTAAAGGAAATATGAGAAAATAGTGTCCAGCAAACCTTCAATAAAATGCCGTGCTTCGTCCTTACTGGATGGTTTTTCCCTGATCCTCCCTTCATGTACCACCACCTCCAAATCAATTAGGCGCTTCAGTAAGAACTAACTCTCAGCAAGGGCTGCTATAGAGGTAAGAAACCAATGCCTATCTCTTCTGTTTTCCGAAGTGAGATTATCAGAGGCATATCATTCAAAGCTTGAGATGGAGAGGTTGCTTTAAAAACCAGCATGGACAGATTTAATAAACTTGTGACTCCTTAGAAGAATTTTCTCTTCACACGAGAGAGGCTAATGACAAAAATCTGTTCCTCATCATGTTTACCGGTAAGTATATCAAAAGGGACCTCCCGCTATCCACAATAAAGTTTTGTGAGAAGATGCAATTTTTGGCTACTAAAGTTCTGTCGGCATGTCTAGAGGGTGTGAGGAAGATCCTTGAAGACATACAGTAGGTACTAACACCTTCTTCGGTGGCATCACTCCATGAACACAGAAACAATCAAGTTCTTGCGTTCCATAATTTCGCCTTTGAGTTCCTCTATTCTGATTTCTCTAGAGGAATTATGCACCCGCACTTGCACATTTAAAACAAATCTTTACTTAAGGATAAACATTCATATGACTGCAAAACACAAATGAATGTTGAACACTGCATGTGGCCACAAGAGTAACAATATATAGGTAAAGAACATACTGTATCAGCGGTAATTAACAGGATTGTATGGACATCCTCCACAAAAGAATCAACGTTCTGGAGCCTGGAGAGGATAGCATCTGCCTAAAATATCAGGTCTAAATTAGTCATGCAGATAAACATTTACATCCGCACTAATTGTCAATCCAACGGCTGAGTAATCAAAAGATACTGGCCATGAAAAGCAAATAACTACTGCTCGAATTGTCAAAGTGAAGCAATTGACTCGTAAAGAACTCTGCTGGGAATTTACAGCCTACCGAAGAATTGTCCTTATCATATAATTAAACAATGCAGGGTAACTGAAAACAACAGCAATTTCGAAGTTCCAGCTGAGAGTCGCCAGGTTCATGTGGCTTGTGAAAGTATCAAGGCAAGCTGAATTGCTCATCCACTAACAAAATTTACTGTTGATGACTTAAAATCATACCATCATTATCGGATCAACAAGCTTCCTCGTTTTCAAAGAAAAATGATAGGAAAAAGAAGAAAACATGCTTGCCAATAACTCTTGGGTCCTGTTTTACATGTTCCACAACATACATCCACATCAAATCACATTCAAACATGAAAACAAACATTTAAGCTGAAAAGCTCTTATTTCAGGAGGAAGAGCTTCTTACCAAGCTCCTACTGCATAAAATGCACTTCTCATAAAGTCTTTCCAACACACAATCAAAGCCAATGTGCAAGAGGAGAACACAAACAGAACATGATTTGATTTTCTCGAGAAGAGTGAAGTCCATTACCTTGGCCTCAGCTAAAGCCGTAACCAACTCTTCAGGCTTCTCCTTCCTTATAGCCTTCTCGTCTATGTCTGCAGTCTGAAGAAACGATAACCCGAGCTCTAATTTTTTTTGAACCCGAAAAATGCTGAAATCCCAATCAAATTGGAGACTCTTGCACCCAATCAACGAAAGCATAAACGAACCATGACAGTGAAGTCGTATCCCATTTCGGCTAGAATGTGCTGGCGAGCCATGGATGACGAACCCAATAATATCTGCTCTACAACAACAACCAGACCAACCGAAAAAAGGGCTTTGCTCACAACAACCGAGTAACATCAGAAATATGACTCGAGAAGAGATTCAAAAGGTAAAGGATGAAAAGCCGGTCTTGAGAAGCAAGAGAGGGACAGGGAGAGCCGGAGGAATGAAATGAACCTTGAAGGGTGACTCCATTGAAGCCATCTGCTTCTTCTTCTTTCTCTGAAAGAGGAGGCGCAATGTGATAATGCTGCGTGTGTTTACGAATTTCAACGGTCACCATACGCTTTCAAAAGCTGGCACAGAGTCAGTCAGAGCGAAATAACTTATCATATCCCACTTCGTTTCAACCATTAGATTCCGACAGTCCCGCACATACAGTCCATTCCATGTAACGACTGATGATAAGCACGCATGACTTTTTATCCAGTCACTCGCTTCAACTCTACATCCCACGTGCATTATCACCTTCCAGCTTTTCAGCTGAGTGCAAGCTTTCCGCCTTATCAATAATACATCGAGCTTGGTGCCATGAGTGTCGGGAGGCCAATCTTTTTCTGGAGAGTCAGAATCTTGTGGAAACTGTCAGCAATCCTTCGTCTTCCATGTTTCTTTTGTTTCCCGAAATAATAAAAAAGAGATAAAAATTTGTATGTGTATGTCAATTAATTTTTCTATTTCCCGAAATAGAAAAGTGTCTATAAAATAGATTTGGAACAAAAAAAAAAATCAAGAAGTAAAATAAATCTACTTTTTTTTTTTCTTAGGAATGAAAAGAGAAATAAAGTCATTTTAAAGAAACAAATTCAACGTGACGTTCGTCTTTATATAATTGAAACAAGGTCTCGGTGAGACCCACATATGAATTGGTTTACTAACCCAATCCAAGTCCACATTTTTCGGAATAAAAATTACTATAAAAATTTCAGAAACTTAGGAAAAAATTTAGCAATTTGATTATGAGTGTTAATTCTGGATTTTAGTGTTAATTCTAGTTTAGAATATTATCTCTAAAAAGGAAAATAGCATTCAAAAATTCATGTGGTAAAGCTTAAGAGCTTATTCAATTTTAAATCCAATTTCCATCAAAAGACTTTCACATTTTTTCTAGAATTAATTCAGCATAAAAAAATTTAAAAGTCTTTTAATGAAAATTGGATTTAAAATTAAATAAGCTCTTGGGCTTTACCACATGTATTTTTGAATGTGGTTTTCGTTTAGAGATAATACTCGGTAGCGACAGCTTGGTGACTTTGCTAAAAGAAGACTCTTCTTCGCTTAAGATTCTATTGTTTATATCTTTAAAGATTATTTGCAATTCTGTTTTAATAGAAAATTAGATGGTTCTAAACAAGTCTTTTGCATTACATTTACAATCGAATAAGTTTGTGCTAGTGGAGGGGATGTGGAAATATTATTTTATATCATTTGACAATGGGTCTTATATGTTTTTATATTCATGTGATCCCCTTCCACTTAATAAAGTGAACCTAACACATCTCTAGCATAGTTGCCAACATGGCCATCTAGTCATTTGCTGGCGTTGTGTGGTTCTCAAAGCACACATACACCACAGATTGCTCCTCTTGGTCGTTGAGCCATGTTAGAATCACCTAGGTTGGGACCAAGTTAGACCCGCCTTGATTGGTCAAGCTCATTGAGTCATCCACGGGTGACGGGAGCAAGCCCACAGCCCAAACCTTGCTTGGCCTGAATTTCCCTTTCATGTGGTTAATAGACTCTCTCCAACCCCGGGAACATCTAACCACCGGAGGATTATCCTAGTGGCCATATTTCTCACGTGGGAAGAGGGAGGTGGAAAGTTCAATTCCCCACCTTTTTAAGAGGGTTGGGGGTGGGGACATTTGGTTTCAAAAGTGAGGTCTGATTCCCATGCTCTACAAAAAGAGAGCAAAGGCCAAACAGCGAGTTGAGAGTTAAAGTATGATAGGCCAAAAAAAAAAAAAAAAACCATGAATGTCTTTAAAACGGCGCCTCAGGTCCCCACGTTTGCTAGCCAGCCCTCCACACAAAACGTCATGTTGGTATCTCCTTCCTTGTACATCCTAAAGAGGCGTCAAATTTGCCACCATGGGTACGTTGATGAATTCGACATGTTGCCAAAGGTCACCCGGGAGTTCTCGTTGTTTTTGCCGTTCTTGGGTAGGTTTTTTGCCAGAGCGAGAACTTGATGTGCACAGAGAAGGCGGTGGAGGGGGCGAACACAATGCAAAGAACTCCGAGATTTGAGGCCAGATGTCGGGTTCACCCTAGAAAGAAGCAGACAAAATGGCGATGGGCGGTGAGTCGTGGGACCTGAACCCCTCAAGGACCACCGGGTAGTGGTGGTGACGCATGGAGAGGATTTTGATAATGAGGCCATCTTTGTTGAGCATGGAGAATTACAAAAAAAATTATAAATCTATTGTAATTATTTTAATTTAATTATAAATCTTTTTTTGCCAATTCAGTTCTAAATTTTTTGCAAATGTGTCAATTCAATCCACCTCACCAATTTTGGCTAATTGGTACTGAGATGGGGCACCAACCGTCTAGTTGACGTTGACGAGAATAAATTTTAATAATATTTAATTTTAATTTTTTATTAATTTTCCTTTTCTTTTTCTTTTGCCTTTTCTTCTTCTTCCTCCTTTTCCTTATACCCCACTAGATTGGTCGATGAGGGTTGCGGCCCTTGCCTAGCCTTGCCTAGATTTGGGCAAGGTCTGATGCCAAAAGCAAGGTGGCTTCACCCAGATTTGGGTGAGGCCAACTTCGCTGCAAACGAAGGTGGCCTTGCCTGTGGTTGGCGAGGCCATGGTCACCTTCGCCCATGGTTGAGAAGGCCATGGCTAGCCTTGCCTAGATTTGGGTGAAGCTACCTCACCTGTGGCAACCAAGCCTTGTCTAGGGCTTGGGCAAAAGCAACTATTGCCTTGCCTAGATCTAGGCGAAGTCATCTCACTTGGGGCCCCTAGGCCTCGCCTAAACTTGGGCGAACCCAGGTGAGGGCCATGACCCATGTCGGTGGCTGGCGAGGGCTTTTTGGTCCTCGCTTAGTGCCTGGTAAGTTTTGCCAGCCATTATGGGGAAAAAAAAAGGAAGGGGGAAGAAGAGGAAAAACAAAAATTAATAAAAAATTCAAATAAAATTTAAAAAAATTGTCTATGTTAGAGTCAACTAGACGACTAATGCCGGCCAGCATTGACATTATTATATCCTGACCAAAATTGGCCCGATGGATTGAATTGATACAATTATAAAATGTTTAAGATTGAATTGGAAAAAAAATGTTTGGGATTAAATTGGTACAATTGCAATAGGTTAATGACTTTTTTGGTAATTTTTCCTTGAAGAGACAAGGGGGTGCCCGGGCTTGGGAGGACCACGAGTGGAAGGGTTGGGATGGTTAAAAAGGAGTCGGAGAAGGAGTAGATAGTCCACCAAATCTCACATGATATTAAAAAAGAAGAATCATAGTTCAAATCTTTTCAAGTCCCTATTATATTTGCAATTGCATATTTCTAGGCTTAAGCCAAAATCTAGCCTACTGATGTGGGGGAGTATTCAAATATTTAAATATTAAACCACGTATTTTTTTCATAACTTAAATTTTTAGTACAATTGGCAGTGGTCTCATAAAATCTCACATTATGTTTTAATTATATATTATAGATGGGCAAAAATTGCATTTGGAAGTTTCATAGTAATTTAACTATCAATTTCACATTTGATTTAAATTTACGCTAAATCTCGAAAGCAAGAAATGGAAAAGAAAAAAAAAGAAAAAGTTACCTGAAAAATATATATAGTTCGCTCCATGAAAAGGGACGATATTTTCATTAACAATTTGGTTTGAGGTTGCTCCATTCAACTATTTTGAGAAATATGAGCTTGATATCTCATTGGACAAGTTTAACACTTCAAGCAAAGTAAGGCCTCTTTTTCTCAATACACAGCGACTGGCTTTTTTATCGGTGCGAAGTACGGGCTATTAACATAAATCTTTCATGTTTAAGTAAAGACACAAATAATATTTTTTTCAAGAAGACATGATACAAAAGGCGATTACTTCAGAGTATTTCTATTCATTTGAAGTATATACGTCTTCCCCTGTAATTTTATTCAAGAGTGGCCTTTCAAATTTTTCCTTCAATCTAAGATAAGGCAAGGAAGTGTTGTAGCCGGTGGTTCAACTTCCAAGCTTTTCAAACTACAATGAAAAGGGTTTGGAAAGTGGAAAACGTAGAGATAAATCTGTTGGCACCATGCTTATTTGTTTTCTGATTTGCTTCGGCAATGGATAAAGAAAGAATTATGTCCACTAGCCCTTAGTCATTTGTGAATCATCTTCTGATATTAAAACCATGGGAGCTGAACACTCCACCTGCATGCTATAAGTTTGATTCCTGCAATTTTTGGGTTCATATTCATGGTCTACCAACATAGTGGATTGCAGCAGATGTCGTAGAACGGGTAGCTGGAGAAATAGGACAAGTAACCGAGGTGAAAATAGAGGCAAAAGGCTATATGCCATATATAATAGGCAAAGCGAGAGTTATAGTGGACATGCTGAAACCACTGAAACCAAGAGCCCTATTTAGCAACAAAGGTAAGAAAATATGGCTTGACTTTCGCTACGAATGTTTACCACACTATTGTTATTCTTGTGGTAAATTAGGACATTATGCCCAGCACTGTCCGGACATCCCATATCAAGAAGAAAAGTTTTTAAATAGAGATGAGATGCTGTTCAGATCTTGGTTGAAAGCCGAAGCAAATGAACCTAGCCCTTTTTGGGACATTTTCTATGGCAAAAAAGTGGAGGAGTTGCAGGAAGTTGAGGAAGATGCCCAAGGCTTACCAGTGAACCCAGGGGAAATGGTTATATATGAAAAGCCAAGAGAAGACAGTCTTCATTAGCCAAAAGATACGGGGAAACGGAAAGAAGTACTCTAGGAGGACATGCATTGGATTCAAACAAACCAAATTCAAGCAAAGTTAGACTCAGGCTATTCCACCACTCTACTTTCACTCAGCACTCGCAAGGGGGTTGGCTTACTGGGTGAAAAGCAAGGAAAGGGGCCTAAACTTTCAGGTCAAAAAAAGCAAAAACGTTGCTCACCCTATGAACCCCAAGGGTCGAGTAAACAAACCATTGATGAAGCAAACCTGATAGAGACTCCGATATTTTCAGCAGAAGACACAAACAGTTGGGCGCTGGTGGCTTGCCCTAATAAGCCACCGAGTAACAAATGAAGCTTGTAAGTTGGAATTGTCAGGGGCTGGGCAATCCCCTGACAATTCAAGCCATTAGAGCCCTAGTGGCTCAAGAGAGGCCCACCGTCCTATTTCTAATGGAGACAAAAAACAAAGAGGACGTATGTAAAAGGCTACAACGGAGATTAAATTTCAAACACAGCTTTATAGTAAATCCAAGAGGAATTGCTGGGGGTTTGGTAGTTTTATGGAGTGATGAGGTTTCTATGACAGTTAATTCAAGTAATATGAACTGTCTAAACCTAACATGCAGGTATGGGGAGATGAACCAACATATGAATATTTCTCTCATCTATGCCCCGACAGACTTTCAGGAGAGATTGAAACTTTGGGCTGACTTGAATTCTACACGAAATCCTAATACGGTCCCTTGGGTGTCTATTGGGGATTTTAATGAAGTATTATATGTATGGGAAAAGGTAGGAAAGAGACTAGCTGAGAATCATAGGATGAAAGCGTTTCAGGAATTTTTAGATTCTTGTAACCTTATGAATGTTGAGAGTAAGGGGTGTGCCTTTACTTGGGCTAATAATAGAGAAGGGGAGGAATTTGTGAAGGAAAAACTGGACAGGGCACTTTGCAATATGGAATGGAGAGTGCAATTTCCAATTGCTGAAGTTTATGCTTTACCTGCAATAGGTTCAGATCACAGCCCTCTGCTGTTGGACTTTTGCCCTATTGTGGAAAAATGACGCAAGGAGTTCAAATTTGAAGCATATTGGTTAGGGGATGAGGAGTATGAACAGGTGGTGCGGGATTCATGGAACAAATCAGGGGAAGACAATACAGGACTGATCAGTAAACTCAACAATGTTACTGGACATCTTACTAAGTGGAGTAAGAGAAGATTCACCAATGCGCGCAAGGAAATTGATATACTAAAAGGAGAATTGCAACTCTTGACAAATAGCACTGAGCAGATTTATGACAAGCACAAAGTTCAGTGGATTAAGGGCGAAATCGAGAGATTATGGAGACAAGAGGAAATTTATTGGGGGATGAGATCACGTATCCAATGGTTACGATGGGGGGACAAAAATACAAAGTTTTTTCATGCTACAGTGGTACAAAGAAGTCATAGAAACAAAATCACCATGCTGAAAAACTCGGATGATGAATGGATCAGAGGCCCAGATCAGATTAAGCAAATGACCACTGATTTCTTTCAAGGCTTGTACAAATCAGTGGGGGAACGCAATTTCCAACCTGTTCTAGACCATATCCCCTGTGTGGTGACGGAAGAAATGAACCATGCTCTTATAGATGACGTCACTTTAGAGGAAATCAAGCATGCTACTTTCAACTAGGAGCGTTAAAGGCCCCCGGACTGGATGGACTAAATGGACAGTGTTACTAGCATCATTGGAGTGATATTAGTAAGGAAATTTATGAAGAAATACACTCCTTTTGGGCAACGGGACGTTTCCACTCAGAGATGAATCAAACCCACATTATCCTTATCCCTAAGGTCCCGAATCCAGAAAAGATTGATCAATTCAGACCTATTAGCCTATGTAATTTTGCTTACAAGATTATAGCAAAAGTGCTAGCTAATAGGCTCAAAACATGGATGCCCTAGCTGATCACTATGGAACAAAGTGCATTTATCCAGGGTAGGCAAATACAAGACAACATCCTAATAGTCCAGGAGGTGCTTCACCAGCTGAGAACAAGGAAGAGACGTAGAAAATTCCAAGCAATCCTAAAACTCGATATGAGAAAGGCATATGATCGAGTGGAATGAGACTTTTTGTGGGCATGCATGATTAAAATGGGATTCAGTGAAGTGTGGGAAAACTGGATAATGCAATGTGTCAACCGTGACCTTTAGCGTTAAAATTAATGGTCAACCCTAGCCATTTTTTACTCCTTCGAGAGGACTACGCCAAGGTGATCCACTCTCTCCCTATCTATTCATTCTAGTAGCCAATGTCCTATATCATTTACTACACAAAGCTGTCGAAGATGGAAGTATAAAAGGAATTTGGCTGAATAGGGACTGCCCTGTCTTGTCACACCTAATGTTCGCAGATGACTTAATCATATTCATGGATGGAAAAATTACTGAAGGCCAGAACATAGCTGCTATCCTAAATCAGTACTGTTTAGGACAAGCTATTAATTTGAACAAGTCGGGCATATTCTTCAGTAGAGATTGCCCCTATGCTTTGAAACAAAATCTAGCAAATGAAATGAGGGTGGCTGAACTAGAAAGAACAGGAAAATACACGGGAATCCCGTCGACGGGGTGGGTCAAAAAGGAAATGTTCGCCTGGATCCTAGCTAAAGTGAATACTAAACTTGAAGGATGGAAAGAGAAACTAATGTCTAAAGCAGGTAAGGAGACTCTTATAAAAACAGTGGTGCAAGCTATACCACAGTTCGTAATGTCTGTATTTAAAATACCTTTGTCAGTATGTCGTGCTATCAAAAGGAAAATTGCCAACTTTTGGTGGAAAAATAATGACCAACACAGAGGAATACACTGGCGAAGATGGGAAATTTTAAAAGATCGGAAAGATGCTGGTGGCCTAGGGTTTAGAGATCTCATCTCCTTTAATGAGGCTATGCTAGGCAAGCAAGCGTGGCGGCTAATTCAGAATCCCGATTCCCTCTGGAGTAAAGTTTTTGGGGGCCTCTACTATCTGCATAACACTTTCCTACAAGCTGGTAAAGGTAACAAACCATCTTGGGGATGGCAAAGTCTCATTTCAGGGAGAAATTTTCTAAATCCGTCTCTTAGATGGATCGTTGGGAATGGGCAAAAAGTCAACATTCGCCAAGATCAATGGCTATCTAGAGGTGTGATAGGAGGTCCAGCAAACAAAGATGATCCTATTATGGTGGCAGAGCTGATCGATGTGACTCAAGCTACATGGAAAGAACAGACCATCAGAGAGATTTTTGACCAGCATATAGCAGAAGACATATTATCTATTCCATTAAGCCATGCTATGCAGGAAGACCATCTAGTCTGGACACCCACAAAGACAGGCCACTACATAGTCAGAAGTGCATATCATACCGGGAGGGAAACACAGAAAATCAGCAAACAATATGAGGCATCATCCTCTTTCCAGCAAGCACCGGCATTATGGAAACGAATTTGGCAGGCAAAATTACAACCAAAACTCAAACACTTCTTATGACAGCTTTGTCACAATGCACTCCCCACACGCTCAAACCTTAAAAGGCGACATATTATACCTGATGATGTGTGCGAGTTGTGTCGGCGCCACCCTGAATCAAGCGAACATCTCTTCCTGCTCTGTCCCTGGACGAAATCAGTATGGGAAAGTTCCGAAATTCAGCTCAAATATGATTTTCGCAACATAGCACGCATCGAGGAATGGATTACTCAGTTTAATCATACTTATATCTCCTTTGAACTACTAACCCAAATTTTATGGCAGATTTGGCGAGCCCTACATAATGCCTGGTAAATCACTTTGCAATATAATTTTATTGAGCTTGGCCAGTGGTAGAGAAAGTACTCAAAAGATGCAGCATTTGTCGAGAGGTTTACAGTAGATATGGATCTCATAACGCGTGCAATGATCGGCACATGATCGGATGTTTCTCTCATTAACTATTCTCGGTACTTATTTCTCCGCTTAAGTATAGACTTTTTTTAGGAAAGTGACAAAATGGCACATGAATTTTGATTTAATGTATAATATTATCTCTAAAATTTTATTTTGATTAATGCAATCCCTAAACTTTGGTCCAGTACAAAATGTCATTCTTAAACTTTTAATTTATTTAATGTGGTCCTAAACTTTAGTTTAATGTTTACTATGGTCCTTGAACTTTTAAACATTTTCAAATAATTTAGGGACTATATTGAACATTTATCAATAGTTCAATGACCACATTGAACAAATTAGTATGATTTATTGACCAAGTTTGTGAGCAGATTCATTGGAAGCCTCAAAGATTGGTGGAATATGCTCCGAAGCCGATGAAATTTGAAGCTGGAACGACATTGTACATTGGCCAAAGTTCAAGTACCATATTACACAAATTAAAAATTCAGGAACAACGTTGTACATTGGACCAAAGTTTAGGATTTTGTGTTATTTCCTTTTTTTTTAACCCCACATTTTCTTTGTCCTTCTCTTTTATCCATTTCCGATTATCCTCATGAGATGTAGTAAGCATTTTCTATCGATATGCTTATGTTTATAGCTTTGGTTGTTCAAACATCAAGTAGTGAATAATGACAACTTCTGATTTGGTGGGTATATGTTTATTTTTCCTACTTTCCTTTAGTGAAGTTAAAACAAATAATGTGCATCCATTAATCTTCTTAGTTGTTGTCTTTAATGGTTATTTAGAGAATTAAAGGTCCTGGGTGTTTATTTCTTTTATTTATGCTGAAAAGTGCCACTCTAATGATAAAAGTTCATTCATTTCTGGTAATATAGGAGAAACACCCAACGACAAATAGTTTAAGCCTAGTCGGGCCGGTTACGTAGTTTGACGCATGGGTTCCCATTTTTACCCATTTGGATTCCATTTAGACTGAACCTTCTTCAAACCAAACCCCTGGTTTTGAGTTGTAAACATGCCAGATAGTGAGCCATAAAATCCTTGTCTGTGAATGACGTAGGTCTTCGTGTTGAACATGATGAAAAACTTAGGTTGATGAGTGCTCTATGGTTTGATGGAACAATTCCGAGTGATGGACAAAATACACTTTGTGGAAATCCTTGTCTCTGATCTCATGTACATCCCGCTCATATGATATGGCTGTGGCTCAACTTTAGCTGCGTTGTGAAGTGTTAACTTATATATTTGATTACACATCATATATGTTTTAAGTGACAACACTTGCTAGGTGAGGCAACTTCCTAAAAACTACTATAAGATGTTTGCCACAATGCAAACTAGGTGAGGCAACTTCCTAGAAAGTGCTATGAGATGTTTGTCACATAGCTTAAAAAAGTCATATCATGTCTTTTCATAGGGATAATTGCTGTGAGAAAGTTGAACCGCCTTATAGTTATTGTTCACATTCGAGCATATAATTAGACTAGGCTAGTCCACCTAGCATTCTTCTAGATTTGAACTAGTCAAGGTGCAAGAAAGCGAGAAAATTTCTAAAAAATTCTTAAATTGAACTTTTTTTTTTGTGACATCAAAAAGCCGAGCTCTGAGATTCCCGTGCCTGAGCATAGAGTTTTTGGTCTAACCTCTGATATCATGTCATGTTTGGAAAATAATTTCTGATTTAAAAAAAAATCATTTTCCTAAATTTAAGCTTTGGTAGGTACACATTTTCCATTGACTCATTTTTCTAAGCAATCTAAATGCTGGAAAATGTTTTTTGCAAAACAAATAGAATCTAAAGATACGTTCCTTCATTGTTGGGCTTGAGCCCTAATAAGTCCTACCAACTCACTCATCAAAGGCTTGTTAAGCAAATGCCATTTCCACTTTCCTTCACACATGGAAAAATCCAACCTCAATAAGCATGAGTAGCCATTTAGTTATGCTGCATAATCACGTTTGTATAGGCTAATCCTGTTATTCTGTTAATTAAGAAAATATTTTCTGTTGATTTATTTTCCTAAGCGATCCTAAGACTAGAAAATGAAGAAAATATATTCTTGGAAATATTTTTCTGCTAAACAAATGAAACCTTGTATTTGGTTTAAATTTACCAAGGCCGAAAGCAAGAAAAGGAAAATAAAAGAAACAAAGAAGAAGAAAAAGTTACTATATACAGTTCGCTCCATGAAGAGGGAGGATATTTTTGTTAACAAGTTGGTTTGTCATCAACACCGGTAATTTTGCCAATAAGTCAAATATGCATTTTTGTAATAAAGGAATAAATAATAAAACAATAAAAAAAAAACCAATAAAAATGATGAAAAGGCTCCACCCAATTTGATCATAAAGGCAGCCCATTAGAATCGGTTCAGGGTCACCGCTTCGGTTCAGTTCAATGCAATTCGCAGGCACAAGCCCAAACCCAAACCATTTCGTAAGTCATCCCAGCCCATGAGAAATAAATCCAGGCCCGTAGGGATGAGCAACGATGAGCACACGCGGCCCCGGACGTCGACAACCGAATTCACCACTTCCGACCGCCGTGCCTCCAGCCGTTAGCCAACAGGTCTTCTTCGTTGTCCGATGTCGCTGTTGAATTACGTAGCTCCCGAGCTTCACCAACCGCATCCCCTGTTCTATTCTGTTTTTTTTGTTTTGTTTTTTCCAGATATCTCGGAAGTGTTTTTTCCTGCTTGATCTAGCTTTCTCTGACTCTGATTCACAGCGTCCTAGGTCCTAGTTCCTGGGGATCAATACCTTCAATACGATCAATATTCAGAGTCTTCAACTACATTTTTAAGGTAAATATCATTTACGCTCTGTTTAGGTTTATTTCCACACGAAGAGGAAACTAAGAATCAAAGCTTCATTCTTGTGAAAATCGATCACGATTGAAGTTGTTATGATCAGTTGAGTTCGCATTAAAGGGCAGTTTGTAATGATCTGAACTGAATTATTTCTTCAGTCTTGCCTACGAGTTCTTTTACTGAAACGTGCATTTATATTAACAGGTTTAGCTTCCATCATTTTGATGCAGTCCCAAACAAGGAAAACAAATTGAAGAAGAGACTTGGTTGATGATTATTAAAAGTTTAAGTAAATTAGTCGTTATTGAGTAGACAAATTATTGATCTAATCAAACATTAGATGACGTAAAGTGTAACTTTTTAAAATATGGTATGATAGTTGTAATTATTGCTATGCTGAAGGTAAAGACTTCTCTTAACTTTAAACTACCTAAATTCACAAGGAAATATCAAAGGCTATTTCAATCTTTGAATAGGATATCCAAGTTCTCTGGTAAACCAGTATTAGGAGAACGTGGTTCTTTACCTCATAATGATTTTTTAAAATTTCATGTGGACATTAAATTTATTAAGATAAGTTATTTTTACTGACTTATATGTTTAAAAATGGAATGAAAAATTAAATTATGAGAAAGTCACGTTCTTAGTTCCACTGGTTTTGCCTTTCTTAAGCACAAGATGGTACACAGAGGCAAAACCGGGTCCTAAGCAGATTTTGAGCATTCAGAAGGCCGTGGATAATACAGAAGATGGCGACCTGTACATGTCATGGAGTTCAAGTGAACATAAAGATTTGTCGTTTTCCCGTCAGATTGGTGAAGGGACTAAATATTATCATTAGAATATTCCGTTCACAAGATCCGGTGAAACAGAAACGAAATTCTAGAAAGATTTACGGAGACTGCTGAAGCAAGTTACAAATACAAGTGATCGGTCAAGCCGAAATGAGCCATGAGGAGCTAACACATATTACATATGATTCACCGAGAGTCAGGGCATGACGAGTCAATCCTGCTTCATCAGCAGCTCGGCAATTGCTGGTGCATGTGGAATTTGGAAGTGATCGGTCAAGCCGAAATGAGCCATGAGGAGCCAGACATGAGTCAGGAACTCGCCTCCTCGCCGTAGTTGCTGGGCGTGTTGAACCCCCTTGCACTTGGCGGCCGCATAAACAAGCATCTCCACCCACACAGAACTTACAATGTCCCATTTCATCTGTTGGTATCTTTTTTCACGCAGCTGCGATGCGAGCCGGCATCCCTGGTACAGGGCAAACTTGCTATCTCCTTTTGCCATGAGCGGAGCGAGTTCTTTAGGCACGTTGTCGCGCAGCACTTTGCAAGCTTTGCCTATGTTGCATTCACTCTCTACAGCCGCACGGGTTTTCTGTATTGACACATGGTTGTTGTTGAACAGACTCATCGCCTCCACGAACATGTCTCGGAATCTGACGCGTCCGACTCCAACCGGCAAGAGAAAAGGGTGCACGACCAAAAGATACAGCATGTACCGAGACAATTGCTTGCTCATATTGGCATCTTCTGGAAGAGCTAGCATGTACCCAGACAATTTCTCGCTCATATGGGCATCGTCTGCAAGATCTTCAGGTTGGCATAAAACTTCGGTCGCAATGTGCCAGACGTGAACACTCTGGTCGAACTCTAACTCGATGCTCCATTTAAATTCTTCCAATAACTCATACTTTTCGAGTATGAGATATCCCGGGTAGGTCCTTATGGACTGGACTTCCTTCTCGCTTGTCGACAGGGACTTGAAATGCTCGATGAGCCGTTTTTTAATAAAGTCGCTTACTTTCACATCACCCTTGTACAAGAACTTCAGAACCCTCTGGTCGACATGTAGCAACTCTAGGATTCGATGGAAGGCAGGGTGTTTCTCTTTGAGGGCGAAGCTTAGTAGGTTGTACTGCGCCACAGAACCCGACCACCTGCGCCTGTCTTTCAGGGGTTGTAACCGTTCGACGAAATTCAGGATGTTGGGCCTGTTGTCATTCAGCCAGCAAGCGGCTTTGTCGGAGAAGAGAAGAATGAATAACGCATAAATCTCCAAAAAAATGGCGAAACAGAGCAACAAAAAGGTCACATAGATATTGAACTTGGAGTATTTGTCCTTGTCTGACAAGGAAAAAAGCAACAAGACCATGCTGGTGAGTAGTATGCTCCCAACGCGGAGAGTAAAGCCCAAAGGATTGAGGATCGCCATCACCTTAGTGTAGAGGAAATCGTACATGAGTCCCAGCTCAATCTCGATAACTCTGAATACCACGTGAAAATGTTTATCCTTGAGTATTGACCGGCTACCATCGCGGTCCTGGAAGCTAAGCACGAGATCTGCAAAAAGACGCTGGAAAATGTCAATTAGGTCTTTGGCTACGGCCAACTCGGCCCGGTTGCGCTTTCTCATCTCTTCAGGTGAGAGATCTCCATCAGGAGACAAAAGAAATCTGTCTGCCTTCGAATTGTATTCTGCCTCCACTCCGAGTACCTCGATCACCTCATATGGCGTGACCTCATAGCCCTCGGCCTCCTTCAACTTACATTCCTCGAGGATCTTCGAGTAATGGATAGGAGGGTTGGGGATCGAGTCCCTGAACTGCTCGCTACTAGCGGCCCAGAGGACGTAAACCCTCTCACTATACTTTATGAGGCCGGAGACGGTCATGAGAAGCGAAAGCACCAAGAGATCATTGGAGCCTGTCAATGCCTGGAAGAAGATGAACAGCGTCCCGGCCGTTTGGATGAGGAGTCCGAGCAAATGTCTCATCCAGAGCTCGTTGTCCTCTAGGGCGTAGGCTGTGATGGTGTCGGGACCACCCAGGTGCAGCAGCAGGAATGGCGCCCAGAATGCGGTCATCTGGGCATTTGGGTCCAGCCCCTCGGCGGTGGCACCAAGGTTGCGTCGCTTTTGCTTGAGCCAGGTCGCGATCTTTCCAAGCGTGTATATCGCAACTGCGTCAGCCGACAAGTAGCAGGACCAGACCAACGCCTTCAGCCACCAGTCTGACCGGTACTTCCGGTGACGCCCAAGGATGATGAGCAGAACTTGAATGGTGAGGCTGAGGAGGACCAGGGCTCGCAGTTCCCATTCCTCCCATAGTTCCTTCAGATGTGAAGGCATTCCCTCCATTCCCTACGTTTATCAGTTTTTACCGGAAAATGAAAACTGAAAATCGTATGCTTTATTACATACCAACTTGCAACAAAATCTAATGGTGACAAAAGAGTGTCTGGTTTTTCTTAAATTTGCAGTGCTGTCTCCCAAATTTTGTTTGGGGTTGCGACAGGGAGTTTACAAGGAAAAGAGAGGAGGAGACAGCGAGAGAAAACATTACTCACTCTTTTCTTATATTTTGTCCTCCCGGGGGAAAGGAAGTACTTAACCCAATAAACGTGGGTCCTTTCGCTTCGATTTAGCTTATAAAAGCTTTTCGTGCACAGTGGCGGGACGTTGAGGGTGGGGGAACATACTATTTTGGGAAACAATGGAGAAGCTTCTACCGTGTCTAGAAAACAAAGAATGCGCAATTTGCATGTAATATAGTTACCGTAAGATTTCGTGAGATTACTGTCAATTATTCTAAAAGTCAAAGTTATTAAATGAAGACATAGCTTATTATTTAAATATTCTAATACTCCCTCTAACAATTAGTCTGGTCTTTTACCTAGTACTAAGCATGGAAATTTAATTGAGGAGGTAAATTGGGTCCGGAAAGATTTGAACTCAAGTCTCCAGTTTTAATACCACGTGAGATTTTAATCCTGTTAACTGTTTTAAAAACGTAAACTATTAGATGAAAGTGAACCTTATTATTTAAATATTCCAACACTTACATGTTACAAATATGCAACTGATATAGATTAGACCTAATCAGACCTCATTTAATCATCTTTCATCAATAAACTACATAAATCCACCCTAGTATATTTCTTCGAACTTGGTGACATGGCAAATATCCCATTCATGACATAAAGACTGAATCGAAGGAACGAGCCCACCGGAAGTTCTCTTGGACTCGAAGACGCAACTTGACACACATTCGCCAGGTAATTGTGCGTTTAGTGAATCTTTGATGTGAACTGTGTCCGATGCCTTGTTCCTGCTTGAGTTTCTGACACCAGAATTGGTACGTATTAATATACGGTTGCAAAGAAAAGCATTAACCTTGCACTTGCCTTTGCACGGGTTATCATACACTATTGCAGATAGTAAATGATAAATGTGGAGGATGATAATGAAGCAAGTCAAGTCAGTAATCGTTTTCTTTAATTGGTCAACAATCATATACATACTCTACATATCTTCATCGCCTGCCTTCCTTCACGGCAGAATTTTACTATTCCGTGCCCAAAATTACGGATTTTTCTCTATGCTATTAAATTTCAATAAGATTTGGTAAGTGCTAAGTTTCATCATCCAACTTCATTCGCATCTTCATTATAACCATTGACTTATCGACACTTTTATGAAATTACAATGTAGTTTGCAAATTGCCAATTTTTATGTTGACTTACCAACTCTATTTTCATAACTTACTAATGCATCGATTGTACTTTGTGATTCATAAAATAATTAGTCAATCTAAGATGTTGATAAGAAAACTCAATGAAAGTTGGTAAAACATAAGATATTTTTTTGCCATAGTAATTTACAAAAGTAAATAGATGTTGGTGATATCTAAAATAAAAGTTTATAATGCAAAACTAGTTGGTAAGTTAATCAGAGAGAAGTCAGTAATCATTCACTTTAAATGAGGTTGATTACTTTTAAGGGAGTTGTAAATTCAATCAATTGGAAACTCAATAGAATAGTTCGTGAATTTTAAAAAGATAGATGTTGGTTACTCAAATAAAGTTGGTTAGAGAAAACTAATTGATTAACTTAATCGAAGAACGGCTAGTAATTTTGTGTAACCACGACGATAAATTGAAGGCTTTGGCAACGAAGGTAAATAAAAGTTAGCAAAAAATAAAAGAAGCTACCAATATAAAATAAACCAAATAAATGTTGACAACTAAATGAAATAAGAATTGCCATAACAAAATTAGTTGAATTTTAGAAAGCTGGTAATCGCTCCAATCAAGATAGTTATATAATTTGAAACTAGAGGGTAATCTTATAAGAAAAATTTTGGTACATCACTCAAATAAATGTTGATGCCATGATATGGTATTAAAGTGGGACCCCTTTAGTAGGTGTAGTGTTCAAGGGCAAACCATGTGGAAGTTAGTGAACTCGTAGCGACTCGATCTAACGAGGAGAAGGAGTGGCTGCCGAGTCTAGAGAGAGTCTACACAAAAAGCAACTCCTAGCAAGCTTCTAGGTTGGCAAAGGGGCAAGGCACCGAACAAGGGGAGAGCAACTCTAAACTATATATGTGAAACTTGTAATTAACTCACATATGTGGCTTTTAACGTTGTTAATTTTCAAAATGAGTTGGTAAACTTAATGTGGAAAACAAGACAAACCAAATCTAACAAATCAATAGAGAAGTTGGTGAACTTTTGTAAACTTTGTCACAGCCCCTTGAAGGGAAAATGAGTTTGGAGCTAATATCAAATTGGGGACCAACGATCCTCAATTAGTGCGACGTCTCCCAAACTTTTACCTCGGGCAAAAATGGAAGATTCCTTTTAAGTCGATTAACCTTATGAGAATTTTATGTGAGGAGTCACTACTAGCTAAGTGAGGTATGAGAGAATACCTTACTTCATACATAACAAGAAATCTAGGAATGGAGACTTGGTTATACTAGTTATCTAACTAGTGCCATTTTGGCACCTTAACTCGATTGACTATCGACTAGGTGCCACATGCGATCTTTTTTATACAAATATTCATCCTAAAGATCTCATCTATAGGTGAACATGCAATGATTTTGTATTTATTACGATCCTAGCACGTAACCTAAACATCCCATTGGGAAAATGAATCCCAACACAAAAATGTTCTAAGAGAAACCACAACAATGACATCGAGAATATAAAAAGTGTGTAAAAGGTAAAGTGTAGTGAAGTAACCTGAATAACTTCAGGCAAAGAATATTACATGGCCTCTTTATTAAGTCCTAGGATAGGACCCCCAAGCAGTGAGGAGGTTATTTAAATATATGGTGCAGCAAGAATTTCTATGTGCCTTATGAAAGGACTATTAAATATAATGGAATGAACTAAATTACACGGAAATGTTATGGGTGCTACTAAAAATTGTGAAATACCCCGAGGATTGGCCTTCGTTGATAAGTTAGTACAATGCTATCCCCATCGACCTCAAGGATTGACGACGTGGAGTCTACGAATGGTGCAAAATACCAATACAATACAAATATGGTTACGGCAAGTATTCATATCTTGGCCAATTTGATCTTGTCTACTTTACTGGAGGAATATTGTGCCCAGAGCCAACCCATGTCATACGTGAGTTTTTTTTTTTTTTTTTTTTTTAAATTCAAAGTGTCTCCTTTGAAAATTAAAGAGTATACTTTCAGATTCCACAGCTAGTCATTGAAGAAGAGTGTTATAGGAGATAAGTATTAGATCCTCCATTGTAATCATTCATCATAAAGTTATTTTACATCTCTCATGATCAGCAATTCCTTGTAAGAAGATAATTTATGCAAACAAGGATCCAAAATCAAAAAGTTAAGACGGTGAAATGAGATAGCTTACGTGTTTAATCAACCAGCTCCGCACACGAAATGATTGACTAAAAATTTTGGAACAAAGAACAAATGGCTCGAGACTTTGAACGCATGTTAACGGATAATCGATGCAAAAGTTGAAATTGCTACGTGTGTTGGAGAAAACATGGACATAAGAGTCATTGAAATTTCATTTTTAATCGATACTCTCCGAAAGTGTCACTGCATATGAAAGACTTATTTTTGTTAAGACTGGCATAGTTCGTGAAGTATTGTTAAATGTAATTTGATCTATCTAAGAACTAAATCATGGGATATTGCATGGTGAAAATGAAAAATGGAATTTTCCACCGTCAATGTCCAACACAAAATCTTATGCTTCGGTTAAAATTACTACCTGAGGAAAAGAGAAAGCAACCGCTCCCCCTCCCCCTCTCTCCCTTTTGTCACTTCGTTAAAATAAAAGAAAGCACACACATAAGAAGGAAGGAATTATACCAAGAGTGTCATCTCGCGGTGCCTTGTCACATACGTGTGAAGGAAAATTAATGCTTTTTGGTTGCCAAAAATGCAAAGCGGGAATAAAAGATATTGTTTATTCTCCGTGCTGCTTCTTCAAGATATACTATCTACTAGTTACATAGCCCGCGCTTTACGCAGCTAAATGCAAACGTCGTGCTTCTTCTTCTTCAAGGTAGACTCATTTCGGAATGGTTAGTATTCTATTTGTTGAGAAAACCTTCTCTGTGGAATAAAAACAATCAAATTCTAGAAATCATAAAACAATAATTTTTAACTGAATGAATTATATAAATAAGTGAGCTATGTCGTGGCTAACAATATAACTAGGAAGTGAATAGGTAATTTTAAAAAACTTAAAAAACTTTGATGGAATAATTAAATGTAAATAGAATCAAGTTAATATATGCTAGAGTAGGTGATATTATCGAGTGTAGTGTACTTATATCAGACAATTATAGAGATAGGCAGAGAGATAAAAAAAAAAAAGACGTATGCGAAGCTTTATAATGGTTCGTCTTAATATAAGCTTATATTCATTCTCCCAAACTAATAGCCTACTAGCTGGGTTCTACTGATAATCTTTTGAGTAATTACAGTGGTACGTGGTCCGTATACTCAAAGCACTTCTTCTTGATGCGAATACTACTTATCCCCAAGAGGAAAAATCTCTCTATCACACACTTGAGCACATACTATAATACTAATACATTTCTCAACTAGATTACACTTTCAATATGCTTACAGAAAACAGTATGAAGATGTAAAGCTTTCTCTATTCATCGCTCTTGATTATTCTTTCTTCCCCCTCCATTTCTTCAGCCTCTGTTCGTCTCCCTTTATACTCCTTAGCTTCGATCTTCCTGCTGGACAATCTTCTAAAGGCTTAATCTCCAAGGTATTCGTTGGACAATTGTTGAGCAGATTGATTTAGCCATTGAAGTTAATTAATCTGAGTTTCTCTGGTCATCAAAATAATCAAATCTTCCAGTTTCCAAAACTAGAGTATCCCGAGCTCTGAAATAATTCTTCCTTAGGATGATTGTTGATTATCCAACGTCTTATGCATAATCAATATCTTCTGTGAGATGTTTTTCCTCAAAATAGATGATCAATCAACGTCTTCATTTGGGAATTCTAAGCCAGATAACTTAGCCATTATAATTATTTAGAAATTTTAATTGGTCAAAGATATTTTTATCCATTGGCCGCAAGAGTCCCACTCTTGACTTCTTTAAGACTTGAAGGACAATAAATGCTCTTCTAGAGATATTATTATCTAGCAAATTTGGGCCTTTGGCTCAGACGCTCTTTTGAAACTCTTTTTCTTCACTCTTTTTTCAACTTCTTCTCTCTCTCTCTCTCTCTCTCTCTCTCTCTCTGTTTTTTTTTTGTACTTTTAACATTTTTTCAAATTTGTTTACCCTTTTTTTTTTCAATGCATACATGGACGAGCCAAACTCTGGCTTTTCACAAAACAATGAGTAACTCAAGAGTTGGACTCTCGGGGTCTTCATCTTATGTCGATGCTCTGGACCATATTGCATAAATGCGATAACTCAATGCCTTGCTCCTGTACGTGGGATGATCACCAACTGGGTTTCATGAAATGAATTTGTAGGCTGAATTGGGCAATGCGACTGATAAAAAGTGTGTAGGATAAACAAATGAACGCTCTACATGAAGAAATCTCTTACAACCAAATTATTTTTGAAGCAATGTCTTTATACGCCAAAAATGCAAGAAGGTACTTCTATTTAAGAATATCTAGATGAATTTAATAAGATTGTAATGGATATTAAAAATCTATATTTAAAGTTAAATGATGAAGACCGAGTCCTAATTGTGTTATGTTCACTACCGAACTCGTATGAGAATTTTGTGAATTCTATATTTTATGGAAGGGAATCAATAACTCTTGAGGACGTCTTGTTGAATTCTTCAAGGATGCATACAAAGTCAAATGCAAGTAATAGTATTGTTGATAAACCCGATGACTTAAATGTTAGGAGAAGGTCGAATCATTGTGATAGATGCAGTAATAGTAAAAGGCATTAGCAGTCTAGGTAATGTCGAGTGTTTCTTTTGTCACAAATTCAAACACTACAAAAATTAGGGGTTAGAATACTAGAAGTGCCATAACTTTCGTACGACACTCATTTTGGTGCCAAAACTTTTTTTTTTCACTTACTTGAGTGCCAAATCGGAATAAAATCGTTTAGTTAAGTGACACTTCCGGCCAAAATGCATACGTGGAATTTTTTAATGATTTTCCATTTTTTAAAATAATTTTCGACACCGACGTGGTTTCTAGCGGTGACCCTCGCCAGCCAATGTGGATTTTTCGTGCAAAACGACACCGTTTCTCCTCTTTTTGGAATTTTTTCGATTTTTTTTTGCTTTTTTTTTTTTTTTTCTTTAGGGCCGGTGAGGGTCGAAAAACTGAAAAAATTTCAAAGAATTAACAAATATATTAAAATATTGTTCACCGGTAGCCATGTCGGCTTTTTCGGTGGCCATGTCGGCTTTTCCAATAGCCCGTCGAAAGTGGCACTCAAGTGAACATTTTTTTAACCTTGTGGCACTTAAGTGATCGAAAAAGAATTTTTGGCTTCAAAGTGAGCGCCGTATGAAAGTTATGGCACTCCTAGTATTCTAACCCCTAAAAATTAGCTCAAAGTTAATGGGAAAAAGTCGAAAGAGCATTTCAATTCAATTAGCTTGGTGAAAAATAACAAGTCAGCTAATGCAAACAATGTTCTTATTGTTTTGTCTTCAAATTATTGTGTTGATGACGAATGGATGTTGGATTCAGCATGTTCATATCATACGTGTCCACATAGAGATTGATTCCACACATATGAGAAAATTGGTGATGGTTCACTTTTGATGGGTAACAATATAGTTTTCAGGATTGTGGGTATTGGTACGGTGTGAATCATATATCATGAGAAAATAGTAAAAATTTGACAAACGTTTGGCACATCATAGATTTAAAGAAGAACTTTATTTCGTTGAGCAATTTGAATTCCATTGGATGAATGTATACATGTGAAAGTAGTAAAAATTTGACAAACATTAGGCACATCCCAGATTTAAAGAAGAATTTTATTTTGTTGAGTAGTTTGAATTCCATTGGATGAATGTATACAGGTGTAGGTTAGGTTTTGAAATTTTCAAAAGGTTTGATTGTGCTGAGAGGTAACAAGAAGAACAAGTTGTACGTCCTGCAAAGAAGTATCATTGTAGGTTCTTTAAATATATCATCCTTTTCATATTTAGAAAAATCAATGTTCTAGCATATGCGGCTGGGCCATATGAGCAAAAGAGGAATGGCTATCTTGAGTAAACGCAGTTTACTTTATGGAGATTATACTGTCTCACTTGACTTTTGTGGACATTGTGTTTTTTGGAAGCAACATAGAGTTAGTTTCAATACTAGGGTGCACTCGATGAAAGGCACAATTGACTATATTTACTCCGATTACCGAGGTTCGGCATTGGTAACATCTAAGGGTGATGTAGTTTATCTTCTGACTTTTTATTGATGACTTTTTAAAGAAAGTCTAGGTTTATTTTTGAAGCATAAGAGTGACGTTTTTGATATGTTTGAGAGGTGGAAGATGTTGATAGAAAATCAAACTGAGAAGAAGATAAAGCATCTTAGAACAGACAATGGTCTTGAGCCTTGCAAAGATGTTTTCAATAAGTACTATGAAGATTCAGGAATTGTTCGACATCAAATAGTTAGATATACACCTCAACAAAATGGGGGTGGCAAAGCGCATGGACCGGACACTTTTATGGAGAGCTAGGTGTATGCTCTCTAATGTTAGACTTGGGAAAGATTTTTATGCTAAACCAGTGAACATGGCATGATATTTAGTAATCTTTCTTCTTTAACAACAATTATAAGATTTCTAATGAGGTATGGTCAGATGAACTTTTTATTATTCTAGCTTGAAAATATTTAGATGTTCCACTTATTATCATGGGAAAAAGGATAAGCTTGAACCTTGGGCTAAGAAATGCATTTTCATTGGTTATGCAAATGGGGTTAAGGCATATAGGTTGTGGTATTCAGACCCTTAGTCATCAAAGTTTATAATTACTAGGGATGTTACTTTTGATAAAACTTCCATGCTTAAACAAAGTAAGATTGTTACTAAGTCTAAATGTATTCAGAAGAAGAATGTTGAGAAAGAAATGGAGTTTTATATAGAGCATCCACGGAGAATATTTGAAGATGTTCCTATTCAGCAAAAAAAGTGACAATGAGCAACAAGACTCAAATTCATTCAAATGCTATATAGAAAAAATTGAGTAACCTTAGAATTTGGTTGCAGGGAGGGCTAAACAACAAATTAAGCATCCCTAAAGGTATGGCTTCGTTGATTTGTTAGCATATACTCTTACAATTACTGAAGATCTTGTGAAATTGTCCAAGAGTAAAAGAGTTGTTGGATGTAAATGGGTCTTTCAAAAAAAATGAAGGAATTCCAAGGGTTGAAGACGAAAGCTTTAAGTTGTGTTTGGTAATGAAGGGTTTTCATCAGAAGGAGGGGATTGACTTCAATGAAGTGTTCTCTCTAGTCGTGAAATATAGTTCCATTCGTGTGTTGCTCACATTAGTGGCCCTTTATGATATAGAACTTGAGCAACTTGATGTCAAGATTGCTTTTCTGCATAGCAAGCTTGAGGAGACAATTTATATGTCTTAACCTGAGGGATTCGTTGTTATGGTTAAAACAAATCATGTTTACAGGTTGAAACACTTTTTGTATGGTCTCAAGCAATCTTCATGGTAATGGTACAAGAGATTTGATAACTTTATGTTCGTCATGGCCACTTGTGAAGTGCGCATTATAGTGTTACAAGAAATTGCATGATGGATCTTTTATTTATTCGCTATTATATGTGGATGACAAACTTATTGCGGCAAAGAACATGTTAGAGATACAATAGTTGAAAAGGTAACTTAGTAGGGAATTTTATATGAAAGATCTTAGAGTTGCCGAGAAAATTCTAGATATGGAGATTCACAGAGATAGATAAGTTGGGAAGTTATACCTATTGTAGAAGAAGTATATTGAGAAAGTACTTAAGCGCTTTGGCATGAAGAATGCTAAACAATAAATACTCATTTGGCATCCCATTTTAGACTTTTGGCTTCTTTGTTGCCTAAAACTAAAGAAGAAAAGAATGAAATATCCCAAGTTCCATATTCTAGTGGTATGCTATGGTTTGCACTCATCCAAATATTTCCCAAGTTATTGGTATTGTGAACAGGTATATAGCACATCTAAGTAAAGCTCATTGACAAGTTGTGAAACCAATTCTTTGTTATATTTGAGATACCTTAGATATGGATTTGGTCTTTGATAGATGTTGTAATATAAAACATTCAATTGTTGATTTGTTGATTTTGACTATGCAGGCGATTTCTACAAAAAAATATTTTGATAGATTATGTTTTTACTCTTGATAGTTCCACAATTAATTGGAAAGCAATTTTGTAGGACACAGTTACTTTGTCTATCACCAAAGCATAGTACATGGTAGTGACAAAAGCAATAAAGACTATTTGGTTGAAGCATTTAGTTACATAACTTGGGATGAAGCGTGAGGGAATCTCCGTTATTTTTTATGATAATCAAAGTACGATACAATTGACCAAAAACATGATGTATCATGAGAGGATTGAACATATCGGCATTCAATATCATTTTGTGCATGATGAGGTTGCTAAGGGTAGTATCTATTGCAGATATTCTAGCACATATGTTGACCAAACCAATTCCTTTGACCAAGTTCAAGCATTGCATGGACTTCATTGGCATTTCCACCATTTAAGTTGCCTAGGTGAAATTTTTGGCATTTCATCCATTGTTTGTTACACCAAATACGATCACATAGGCTTAGAGGTGTACATCGTTAGTTTCATCATTTTGGGGGTGGCCTTGTGTGGTCACTTTTGGGTGTGAAGGAGAGAGGTTTAATAGCATTTGGCATATTGCTCTTTTGGAGATTTAAAGTCAAGGTGGAGATTTGTTGAGTTTTGACTTTCACATTAGTGATAAAGGTATTTTGGACCATGCAATTTTGTTTTAAGATTTCTTGAAGGAAAACTATAAAAAGAATTTATTTAACAACACATCTTTAATCCTAGCCTCCATATTATTTTCCCTTCTTTTGTTTTTCCTATCTTCTTGTTAGATCTATAGACCTTGTGGTTCATCAAATAATTTTGCAAGCTTTTATGGATTGTAGTTTCATACTCGTTATTGAAGATTGTAAAACCCCTCTCCCTCCTCATAGTTTTTTCCCGTTTTTGGGTTTCCACATGTATTATGCGTTTCATTTGATTTCGATTTTGCTTTCGCTTTTTGCTACTTGGGTTTTGATGGATGCATCTTTGGGCATTATTTTGCAACATCCAGCATTCTTGCGACCAAATGGCATGACTTTATAACAAAAAGTCCCCCATGGAGTGATAAATGGCGTCTTCTCCTTATCTTCATCTTTCAACCTTATCCAATTGTATCTAAAAATCCACCCATGAAGGAAAATAACTCAAACCCAGTGGTGCTATCTACGAAGGCATTAATGTGAGGTAGCAAGAAATCATCTTTTGGGTTAGGCTCATTTAGGTTGCGATAGTCAATGCAAATACGAACTTGTCCACCTTTTTCATCATAGGTGCTATGTTAGCTACCCAATCAAGGTATTGTTAGACTTCAACAAATCCCACCTTTAGGAGCTTTGTGACTTCTTCCTCTATTTCCTTTGATAACTTAGGCTTGGTTCTTTTTAGTCTTTGTTTCTTGGGTAGCACATTCTCATCGATTGGCAAACAGTACTCCATGATGGATGGATCAAGGCTAGGCAGGTTAGCATATGTCCCGTCAAAAATGTCTTAATACTACCTCAATAGTTGGATTAGGCACTAGCTTCACCTTTGAAGAGATTGATTCCGATTTTCACCTCTCTAATATCTTCCGTATCACTTAAGTTGATAATGACAATGGGTTCCCCACTGAGAGGCCATGAGTAATGATGAATCCAATTTATAATACAATGCCACAAAGAAAGATATGAGTTCTATGGCATATAATGAAATCTAGGATTTAGTTGATTAACCTAATGGTGCAAAGGCCATTGATTATAAATGAATCTTCAAAACTAAGAATGACTCATTAGGCAATATTGAAAGATATAAAGTTAGACTCGTTGTCAAATGATTTACTTAAAAGGAAAGAATCGGTTACAATGAGACATTTTCTCTTGTATCTAAGAAAGATTCTGTTCGTATTATTTTGGCATTGGTCACCCATTTTGACATAGAATTACATCAAATTGATGTGAAAATGGTGTTCCTCAATAGGGAACTAAAGGAGGAGGTTTATATGAAATAACAAAAAGGATTCCCCTCTAATAAATGTGAGCATTTGGCTTGCAAGTTTAAGAAATCTTTATATGGCTTAAAATAAGTATCCCACTAATGGTCCTTTAAGGTTCCATGACGTCATCTTTTCATTCGGTTTTGTAGAGAATGTAGTGGATCAATGATATATCAAAAGGTTAGTGGGAGCAATATTTGTTTGCTTGTGTTTTATGTGGATAATATTCTACTTACAACCAATGATATAGGGTTACTACATGAGGTGAAACAATTCATTTATAAGAGTTCTAACATGAATGATATGGACAAGGCATTCAATATCATCGGCATTTAAGATTCATAGAGATAGACCTCGAGGAATTTTAGGACTATCTCAAGAAATGTGAAACCCCGAAAATGTCATGATCTTTGGATACCAAAAATTCAGAGTGTAGGCTTGAAGACTTGATGAGTAGGCCGATTGAAAAGCCCATTGGGCCATGCAAGAGATGCGAGCTTGGACCGACAGCCCAGGTAAAGGCTCAAACTAGAGTTTTGATGGGCCACAAAGTGGGCTGTGATGCTTGCTGGTATAAGGAAAATTGGATCGTTAGTTTTGGGGTGTGAGGCCCTACTTGCGTGGAAGAAGGCACAACTTGAATTGAGGAATTTAAATAGGCTATATGTCTGTGTGGAAATTTAGGGACTAAATAAATTATGCAAAATCTTGGTTTTCCTAAGTCAGTTCGAGTAGTATTTTGATTTGCCAAGTTTTAGCGTATTGAAAGAAAATGTTAGGAAATATTAGTTGGCTGCGTACATGCCAAGGTTGGAAAATTTCTTAGATGTGATTTAAATCCTAGACTAGCATTAGAAATTGTTGATAACATATTCTATGGTTGCTTTGAGTCTCACTTATGCTTGGATGATGTGTGGGACTAGAATTCAAAAAAATCGAAGCATAGTCATCTCTTTTTCCTGTCCCTAGCATGACCGAACCCTCCCCCTCTTCTCCTATGTGATGTTGTGGTCTATACGAGAGAATTTCCTCCCAATCACCTTCTTTGCTTGTCTTATTTGCATGGTTGAGACAGCCCTCTTCCTGGCCTCATCATGCCACCTTCCTAGGACTTTGCATCATGGGAAATGGCAACATGATTATTGAACTTTTTGGAGAAGTTTTGGACAAGCAAATAACACTTCACCTCCTCTCTTTCATCTCTTTCTGTTGCCCCGTTTGATTTTTTCTCTCTCCCCTTCTCTTTTCTTCCTCCTCATTCTCACTAGACTCGTTTCTCTCCTTTCTGTAGCATTGTCTTTGTGATTTCTAGCTTGAGGAGCTTAGGTCTTGAAGAGCTAGCGAGGCGGGAAGTCAAGGAGGCTTGTGTGGTGAAGAAGGTAAGGGAATGGGTAGGTTTTAAGCCCCGAAAATCTATTGGTGCCTTAGGGAAAAACAGAATTGCTCTGTGGGTTTTTGCCCGCTGCGATTTTGTTGGTTGAGGCATGTAGATTTTTTTTCTTTAACTGCATGTGGGGCTCAAGGTTTTGAGGAGGCGCGTGGTGCTCTCAAGTGGCTGTAGTAATCTGTTTTGTGGGTAGGAATTGGCTTAGATTGAGGAAATGAACCTGCATGAAATTTTGGCGGAACCAAAGGTGTTGAAGGTGGTTGTCATGGGATTGCTGAGCTGTGGTAAATTCTTTAGAGGTAGATGCTCTATTTGAAGTTTTGCAAGTAAGCCCTAACGTCCAAAATGTTACTGCATGTGTTAGGCTAAGGGAAATAAATGTAGAAGTAGTAATTCGTTCTAAACTGAATGCTGTGTTCTTCAAAGTTGGTTCTTCAAATTTGTACAGAGCAATCTAAAGGAAATTAAGGGAAGTACTCTTCATGAAATTGGCTATGGAAACATCGAACTTCAACATATATTTTTCTAGGAAATTCTAAAGTTGGAAAAAAGGCGAAAATGGATAGTGTTCTCCATAAGAGAAAACCAACCCAGGTTGGAAACCCGCTCTGTCTGGTTGTTCTGTGATTTTTCTTTACTTCTGTGGTTAGAATTAGGCCGTGTGGTATTCATGAAAGTGGTAAAGCACGTCTTCATGCATAACATACTGAAATTTCATGGCTATTGAACAAGTGCAAGTACCGATATGCTTGATCTTAGAGTGAACTGTTCTGGAAACAGATTGGCAGGATTGTAGGTTGCATTCATTGAACTGTTACTTCCCATAGATGTAGAACTGAATCTAGACCTCTTCACAGAAAATTTTATTTAATGTCTTCTTTATGACATACTAAAATTTCGTAATTTTTTTATGTAGCATACCATGCTTTTGGCCTAGACATTTCTAGTTGTGCAGTTCTGCCCTGTTCCGAATTCTGTGAGGAAACGATCTTTTAGTTGCTCATAAGATGCGAGGAACATGATGGTAAATTATTGTGTGCTACTTGAGCATCTCGTGTATGTGTATATGTGAGGGTGCCCTGCATTTGAATAATGTTCATCATGCAATTGATATACACGTGGAAAGGATTGCATCATTAGGTTCTATATCTCATGGTTGTGAATAAAATGTTGTTGGCACATTCGTATGCTGGTGCCACGTGATGAAATGAAGGAGTGCATGTGTGAAATGCATGAATGAACCTTAATCAGAGATGTCTATTGATTGTGAGAAGTCGGTGATGCCCCAAGAAGTGGGATGCCTATGCTGTATGTTCTTGGATGCCCTGATAAGTTAGTATCAGGATGCCTCGGAGTTTGACATGCCCCTGCTATGTGTTTTGGAATGCCCCGATGAGGTGATATCGGGATGCCTCGGAGTGAGACGCCTGTAGAAAGGATTCCATGGAAGTCCGATCTAGAATCAAAAGTGACCCGAGAGAACCAACCGACAACCAATGGATAGCCGTCTCGAGAGTGGATCATGAAATCACATAAAAGATAATTCTACTTAGTATGTGACATCATGGTCCGTGTGCTCCTCAAGGTGCATGAGGAGTGTGGTTACATGTTCAATTGGTTTGAGTTGCTTGTGCATCGCATTATTGTCCTAAATGTGCATCAGTCTTGCATACTCGCTTGATGTTTTGATACCACTACTATATGCTTGTTTTGCTTGTTTGCGGATGATGTTCCTTTTCACTAGTTACTTGTGGATTTTGTGGTTTAAAACATACTTGTTTTCCTTTACTAGGCAAAGTTGCTCACTTCTTTCTATTTTCAAATCGTTGAGATGGATGTACCACCCATTGCTACATACGAAGCGCCTACTCTCCTCAAGGGCACTTTCCATGATGTTACCAATGAGGAGACTGGCCTAGTATTTACCTATTATTTATATTATCTAGATAGATGATGGGCACCCCAACTGGATTTCTATACATTTTGTTTTGTGGTTTCTAAACATGAACGGTGAGCTGGTTGGCCTCTTGATTGGTGAGCCACGGGGTGTTGGGTGGAGCTAGGCACCAAGATGGGTTGGATGAAGAAGGGCAATAGCATGCTGGTTTTTGGAGGCCTATGGGGAAGCTCGGGTAAAAGAGGTTTAGGCACCGTTTTAGCCTCTTCCATTTTTCATTTTGGTGCATGTTCTTTTGTGAACCTGTGAACACCTTGATGCATGCTAAAATCTTTAAACTTCCCCTTGTAAGTGAATGTTATGAATGACTAATGAAAATGAAGAAGTCAGCGCCTATGGTGTTATTCCTATATATCCTTGTTTCTTTGTTTTGCTTTGAACTTATTATATGTGTCGCTTATTATTGTCTCCCTTCCTATATGTGTTCGATGTTAGCAAGAGTGAGATGGACCATAGTTTCACCAATTAAAGTTTATATAATTTTAATTGAACATGTTATAAATGCTAATCCTCTAATTAACTTGGAAGGGTTAATTGTTTAATTTCAACGCTAGACTTCCGCATGCAATAAACAATGGTGTGCTTGGGACGTCCCAAGAAACCTACATCAATATGGTTTTAAAGAGATTTTGAATGAAAGATTATTCACTATGTATAGCACCCATTGTGAAAGGTGATAAGTTCAATTTAAACCAATGCCTGAAGAATGATCTAGAAAGGCAACAAATGAAGAACATTTCATATGCTTATGCTGTCAAAAGTTTAATGTATGCTCAGGTTTGCATTCAATCTAACATTGCTTTTACTGTGGGAATGTTGGGAAGACATTTAAGATTCCTTTAATGTACCAAAGGTTACATGCTTATGTATAAACGGACTGACAACTTGGAAGTAGTTAGTTATTCGGATGCGGACTTCGCTAATTACATTGATTCTCGAAACTCAACATCTAAATACATTTTTATGTTATCTGGCAAAGCCGTGTCTTGGAGGAGTGTGAGGCAAACTTTGATTGCTACTTCCACTATGGAGGCTAAGCTAAGTTTCTTATTTTGAGGCTACCTCGCATGGTGTATGGTTAAAAATTCCATTTCTGGGCTTAAAGTTATTTATTCTATTTCTAGGCCATTGAGAATATATTGTGACAATTTAGATGTGGTTTTTATAGCTAAAAATGCTAAAATTAGCAGTCAAAATAAGCATATCGAGATAAAGTATTTAGCTATGAGGGAACATGTTAAGAAGAACAAAGTGGTTATTGAGCATATTCGCACTGAATTAATGATAACTAATCACTTAACTAAAGGTATGCCACCAATGAAGCATAAGGATCATATAGCTAGTATGGAAACAAGTCCCATTATATGATTTGTCGTCATATGGACAATTTTTATCGTATGAAACTCTTATTAAGCTGTAATGTTATTCTCAATTTCTATTGTATACGTTCTATTATTTAAGAGAATAATAATTATCTTAGGTTCCAAAATAAACATGGGGTTTATTCATTAAGATATGTTGTCACATATGGGCTAACATTAAAGGAATACGATATGGAAGATATTACTTACTCTTAGAGGACAAGTCGTCATAATTCACGTATTTTGTTTCTTTTCTTAAGAATAAAGTTTTCGTAGATTGGTTGGATAATTCGTTTGATAAAACTATTGGGATCAAGTGGTAGAATGTTATATTTATAATGTGATCCCACATTTTTTGATGTAGTTTTTAAAATAAAAATTTACCCGTTGATATTGATTCACATTTTCACTTTTGACAAATGGTTATTTGACATATGATTTTTTACACGTTTTGTACCCCTTCATGACAATAGCCCATTTGATAATTGTTTTGATGGGAGACGGTTTATAAAGACGAACGTTCAATTATGTAAGGGCAATTACAAGGTCTAACACAAACCCTCTCATTTGGAAATACACCATCACTACGCAAGGGGATTGGGTTTGTAGAGTGCCCATAATCATTATCAGACTGTTGACAAAGCTTTGTGAGTTTCCAATGAATGCAAACTCAAACAATAGTTGGAGACCAGTTTTTATTTGATCCTATTTTCCACATATGATTCTAACTTATGCTTGAATTTTGTCCCTCAAGCATCATTAGAATCGTTTAGTTTAATGTCTAACAACATATCCTAATACTATCACTCAAACATTCAAAGTTAGATACCAATCTCATCACTTCAGGTAATAAGTGATTTGAATCAAATTCAGGAAAGATAATCACCTGAATTAGAGATGACTTTCCAAATTCGAACAATAGCGACGGATCATGAACGGTGGTGACCAGCTGTTAGTGACTTGTATGGTGGCCGGCGGAGTGCTTGGTTTGGCTCACGCGACGATGGTGGATCTCACAGTGGGGGAGCAACTTGCAGTGGTTCACTGCTAGGTGATCGAGAGAGAACTTATAAAGCACAAAACTTGGTCGAGTAGGGAGTTGTCGCAGATCAGAGTAGCGCCGTTGTTGTCGCAGGGCAGGGTAAAGTCGCCAATTCAAGTCTCAGCGAAGCAGAAGGAGATAAGATCGTGGATCGGTGCAGGGACGAACATGAGTAAGTTGAAAACATCACGGACACGTTCACGGTTGGGCTCACAAATGAGGAATCCTTGGCTCATGTCGGGTTTGGACCGCAATAGGCTTGGATCGAGGAGGCAACAGGTGGTCGTTGCCGACGAGCAGGATAGCAGCCTCGTCTGGTAGTAGCGACAGTGGCAAACAGCGACTACAGCAGATTGAGGTTGGGTTCATGGCTAGCTGGCGTCAATGCCGGGAACCACGGCAGGCTTGCCACATGGAAGCAGCAGCTTGTCGAGGTAAGAACCTCGCAATGCAGGACAACATTTAGTGGAGGATCGGCGAGGTAATGGCATGAAGGAGTGACAAGCAGCGTCAATAGGCAATGGCCTTGTCGCGAAGGGAAGTAGCCGACGTGTCGCGGTGGAGGGAGGCTTGGCTGATGATAATTCTCGGCTATAGGAGTCTCGACCGAGTCCCTCTCTATTCTTTTTTCTCACATGTTTCTCTCCAGTGTTCTCAATTATATTTCTTGGTTAATTCTAATGGGCTGAATTATATTCAGTTAAGCTCAATAAGCCCCCTCACCTTATGAAATTCGGCCAATCCTTCTTTCTCGAGCTTGGTCGAATTTTCCCCCTTCTTCGTGGGCTCAGTTTATTCAATTAAGCTTAGAACTATCCATAGTCAATCTGACTAAATTCAATTAATTAAAATATGATCTTAATAATTATATGCAATTTTGTTAATATTTTTGCTAGGGGTCATGTCGATCTCTAATTTTTTATGCAATGAATTATTACATGGAGCGTCAAAATTTAGGTATTGATAGCCTTCTATCACCTAGATTTTTTTCTTTACAATGGGAAGACAAACAAATGCATTGTAACATCTCAAAAGTCCCATATCGAGTCAAGATACCATTTTGAGTGATTCATAATTAAACGTCCACTCCCAATAGCCGGCATTTTTGTGTGAGTAGGCTTGACACACGTGGACTGGATGGAGTTATTATTGATGAATCAAAGAAAGACCCCCTTGTAGTAGATACGTGATTCGTGGACGTTCTAGGCCCATACCCAATTCAATGATGGTAGAGAGTGATCATTGGTGTAAGATGATTCGGATAAGATGCGAAGGTAGGAAAATTTCTGGAATGGTAAGGGTCCAAGAATGGACTATGCCACCCATTGTACAGAGAGAGTATCGCTTTGCAGTATAAGCCAACATTGCCTACACTGATGAGTGCGGGAGTTTATAATATTCCAAAGTTTTGATTTTGGATGGTATCGTAGAAATCTTGTTGAGCAATTCATATTTAAGCACCCATGGGGTCTCCACTCACGTGGACCGGGCTGAATTGTCACACATATATTAATTGAAAGAGCAATACTAGGCTTTTAGTAGTGGTTAACAAAGTTGGTATAGTAAGTGATGTGCTAGATTAGCAAGTGACCGACCATTTAAATAAATGGAGCATACATGATACCCAATGAAAGTATATCACATCACTTAGTATATCAACTATTGTCGATCAATCCTAATATGGATACAATTTCTCTAGTTGAAATATAGATCGGCATGACTTTTGTAAACATTATTAGACATGACTTAACATATGGTCAGCTTGTTACTTTTTATATACTATGAAAGTCTTGATCATCCTAATCATCATTTTTATTATTAAATTTGAGCCTCCAAGACCATTAACAAAGACAATAACTTATCGTCCCAATATAATAAACAAGCCAACAAAAGGGTCCATAGCAATAATCAGGCTCATAAGAGTTATGCTGGACCATTTTGTTAACTTTGAAGCTAGCTTTCAGCTTTCAATTAGCCTTCAAAATGCTAAAAGCCCAAAAGTTAGTCCCTGATTATTATTTTTTAATTGAAAAGGGAGGCAGCCCTTTGTCAGTCTGGTGAAGAGCTACGGCCGCCAGCGAGGGTGCACGACCCAGCTGAGGGCCGCCGGAGTCGGGCGACCCTCGGCGAGGGGAGGATTGCTCAACCTAGGGGCCGCGTGACCCAGGGGCCGCGCGACCTAGGCAATCGCCACTTGGGTCGAGCGACCTTCGCCGAGGGTCGCCCAACTCTGGCGGCCCTCGGTTGGGTCGTGCAACCCTTGCCGAAAGTCGCCAAACCTCACGCAACCTCAACCGACAACCGCCGATGCCAAATCTGGCTCGCCGGTGGCCATAGCGCCAATCTGAAGAAGGGTTTAGTTCATTTTTTTAAATAAAAAAGATATATATACATATATTATATCCATCAAAGCCCATTGCGAAAGTTTTTTTTACTAAATACAATTGCATTTTCCCAAGTAGCTTTGAGCTTTGAGCATTTGCATTGGACTGAAGCCATTTGCAAATGCTGAACCAAACGCAAGACGTACGGATCCCAAGAGTTCCACAACTTGGCACGGAGAGATACTTAAGTGCCAAAATCGGAGCAAAATGGATCACCTAAGTGTCAACGGCGAGGAAATCCTGCCAAACTGCCACATGTCCATTTTCCAGCGACTTCATTTGCTGATGGAGCATTTTTTTCAAAATAAAAAATCTTATGGCAATTTTAATAAAAAAAAAATTGTCCACATTATATTTTTAAAAATTTAAAATCGATTTTATTAAAAAAAAAAAAAGAGAAGAAGAAGAAGGGGATCGGCGAGGGCTGTGTAGCCCTCGCCATCACCACCGCCACCCCACCCTTGTCGGGAAGGGCCAACGATGGTGGGAGGGTCGGTCGGGGTCGCCGAGCCCCGGCCAATGGCTAGCAACCCCAACCAACTGTCCCCACCGTCGTCAGCCCTTCCCGACAAGGGTGGGGCGATGACGGCGGCGGCGGCGGCGAGGGCTACACAGCCCTCGCCGATGTAGCCCTCGCCATTCTTCTTCTAAATAAAATTGATTTTATAATAATATTTTTTATTTAATATTATTTAATTAATAAATTTTTATAAATCCACGTCAACCAAAATGACGTTGTTTTGGCTGATTTTTCACCGACTTAGTGTTTCCGATGAGCCACGTAGGCAAGAAAATTAATAAAAAAATGCCACATAAGATTTCCGGCAAGGTTCCGATCACTTGGCACTGAAGTGATCCATTTTTTTTGAAAAGTGGCACTTAAGTGTACCGTTTGTAAATTATGACACTTAAGTATCCCTCTATGTCAAGTTGTGGCACTCCCGCTGTACTTATGCCCCAAACGCAGCCTTAGTGTACTTCATTTGGAGGGCTTGGTCCACTAAATTGCCTTAGTTGGCCTCTATGGCAAGTGATGAGGGGAGGCACTAGGACAATTTTTGTTAGAAAGATGATGACTATGAAAGATTATTGCTATTTTTGTAAGATCAACTTCCAAATGGGAGATTATGGAGTTATGGAGTCTAATATAAATAAATATCATTGTAGATAGGCACTTCCCATTAAATCACCTATCTTGATATATTAAAGTAAATAATATAGCTTTTATTGCTGTTAATGACATACATGTAATTTTCATTATAATTATGTATGCTCTAAATTCCTGCTATATATAGAGGCAATATCTTTAATAGTTATAACATTGAAGCTTTTAATTCAGAGCTTGTAACACCGATACTGATAGTGCGACACCGTGATTTTTCCCTTCCTGATTTTTTGAAGGGTTTTCTATGTAAAAATTCTCACATGTCTTCTTTATTTTATTCTCTTCATATTCACGCTCCTAATAACTCTTATTTCATTTTTTTTTTTTAAGTTAAAGTGTTTCCTTTGAGAAGTAAAGAGTAAAGTTTCAAATTCTAAAGCTAATGGTTGAAGAAGAGTGTCATATGAGCTAAGCACTAGATTCTTTATTGAAGCCATTCACCACAAGTTATTCTAAACATCTCGTGATCAGCAATTCTTTATTGATGTCATTCATCACAAGTTATTCTAAACCTCTTATGATCAATAATTCCTTATAAGAAACTATTCGGCAATTTCACAACAAGTTATTCTAAACCCCTCATGATCGGCAATTTCTTGGGTGCCATATGAGTTAAACACTAGATTCTTTATTGAAGCCATTCACCACAAGTTATTCTAAACATCTCGTGATCAGCAATTCTTTATTCCTCATATGAGAAAAGTATTAAATTCTCCATTGATGTCATTCATCACAAGTTATTCTAAACTTCTTTTGATCAATAATTCCTTATAAGAAACTATTCGGCAAACAAGAATTATAACTCCAAAGAATAATTATGATATTTAATTATTTTCTTGGTTTAAGATATTTTGTTGAATAAAAAAAGTTGAAAGATTCAATGATATTGCACATAAATGAATATTAATATGAAACCAAAAAGGAAAATAGAGTACCAAATCTGCATTAATTTAAAGAACGAGCACAATCTCTAATTTTCAATTAAAATAAAGAACCCCCTTTATTCATTTCCTTTAGTAATGAAAAAACAACTGAGGAACTTTAATGGCGTTATCTCCAATGAAACAACATGAACTTTAATCCTGCTTTAAGTGCGATCCAAGGAACTTAATGATTTGACCTCAAGTCACAAGCTATCTCTGGTTCTTCACATGAGCACAACTCGAGTTCTTGGCTTGACCTCGAATTAGTTAGCATCATCATTGATTCCTATTCATGAATTAAATTTGAGGGTCTTCCAGCTTTGGTCCATTTAAAGATGGCAACCTCTTAGTGTCATCATCTTGAATTAGATAACACGATCTTTGATTCCTATTCATGAGTTATATTTGACGGCCTTGCAGGCTTAGTCTCTAACGAAGATGGTCGAGGTCCTGATAACCTGAATATTTGCTTTGTCTAGACGACGTTACTGAGGTCTTGATGACCAAAATTTTGATTTAGGTTGTGATAACCTAAATCTGACAGCTTTTTGCGTTTTTGAAGTTCTTTAATTTTCAGGAACTTCTCAATTGCAATCCATCTGGAATTGATAAAAATAAATGCCAGACCGATATATTAATTCAAGTTTAAATGTTCTCCTCAGTAATGATTATCCTAATTTGATTGGGCAAGCACATTTGCAAAAAAGAATTGTTGAACATTAAAATATTTTTTTCGATAATTGGCTCAAAATTTTCGTTATTTAAATAAATTTAAGAACTACATTTAAAATAAGAGAATTCTGTAATTAACTTATAATTTTCTCTGTTTATAAGTACATTTTATATTCAAAATAAGCCATGTTAGTGAAGAGCATAATATAAAATACTTACTTAAATTTATGCTTTTTCAAGCTTAAAATTAATATAAGATACGATGTTAATATGCTTTCTCTTTTTCCATTTTCTAAAATTTATATCATTATATATAAAATATAAAGTTTGGGAGATGATAGAGTATGATTGGAAGTACTTTTTCTAATTTATCTTTTTTTTCAAGTTCAATTTCAATAAGAAATAGAATTTTCATATACTTTCTTTTTATCTATTTTCTAGAAATTTAAATTCAATGAGTGATATAAGCTAACATATGACAAATCGGTAAGCTAAAATCCTATTGGCCAATGTGAGTGAGGTGGCAAAACAATGCCACGTGACAATTAAGTGAAGTATCACATGGCGGGTATAGAAGCAAATATTCTCTTAATTCCGGCTTTGACTATATATAATAGATTGGCAAAAATTGACTGGACATATATCACGCCATAACTTATTAACCTCCCTTTTTTATGGCTAATTTCTGTATACTTAATGATCAGATATTTTGCGTGTGATTTGCCTCTAGACATTGCAATTGAAAGTTTCATGGCGATTTAATTGTCAATTGTAAATTTGATTTAAATCTGTTGAGGTCCGAATCTTGATGCAAGAAAAGGAGAAGAAGAGATGAGATGAAGATGGAAAAAGTTACTTGTCAAAGGTACACAGTTCGCGTCCATTAAATGGGACTATACTTTTACTTTCAAATTGATTTGTAGGTTGCTCCATTTGTAGGTCCCTCTAATGAAGGCATCCAATTTGAACTGCATTCTCTATTTTTACATGCTGGGTACTTGCATGCCTCACATCCCTTGTTCTAAATATTTTTTTCTCAACAACATGGAAATACCCATGTGCTTTAACGTTCCAAAGTTCAGACGAAACAATTTTAGGACTTACTCATATCCAGCATCCATTAAATGGGATGATACCCTATCAGAGTGAATTATATCAAAAGGAGTACAAGAGACAGATTCACTAAGATTAGATGGCAATGAACGATGTTTTCCCAATTGACAAGATAGGCAATCAAAATGTTTATTATCAATAAAAATTAAGGGTATGTTTGGTAACATTTATGTTCCAGCAAATAATTGTTGTTCATGAATAGTTTCTTTCTATGTCTATTCAATAATTGCTGTTCATGAATAGTTTTTTCTCTATCTATTCCTAGGAACAAAGGAGTATATTATATTACTTCTTGTTTCTATTCTAAATCTAGAAATAAAAAACTTAACTAATGTTACTAAATGGATTTCTTCTCTTTTTCTATTTCAGAGAATAAAAGAACAGAAAATTTTAAAAAAATATGATGATTACCAAACAAGTCCTAAATGACCACTGAAAATGAAAGATTATAATCTAGAGGAAAAAGTATGATCCAAACAAAAATGATAAATTTCATATGATACCATAGTAGCATTCTAGCAAAAGAGTTGAGAATATTTAAGGAAATGAGCTCAAAAAGGCAACCCACTCTACAACCTGTTGTAATGGTTTGTCCCATCCATGGGTCCTGCAATGGCAACTGTGAGAAGAGAAGTGAACTTTAAAATCAAGTTCACACGATTGTCCTACTGAAATCAAATATAGGAAGAGTTTGGTAACCATAAAGGTGTTAGCTAATGATAATGTGGATGTTGAAATGTTTCATGTGTAATTGATTCCCATTTGAGAATCATCAGCTATGTGAATAGCAAGTGTACGTAAAGTCCATTAAAATATGTTCTGAGTTTTAGTCCGTAAACGAAACCCGTTTTGAATATTTTTGGTGATGGGATAAATATGAATATTTTAAAGGTTTATTTTAAATTCTCCTTTATCAATGTTTCCCAGTTAAAGTCCGATTGTGGATTGGAGTCGCTGAGCAAGGAGAAAATATTCAGTGGTTTGCAAGCACCACGTCATCAGGTGACGTGGCGCGCATTTTTTACTCTTGTCCAATAACAAGTTGACACGTGCCTGATGAGGTGGATTAAAAAAAAATAAAGTTTTGATTTTTATCTTCTTCCTCCACCACCGAGCAGCCCTGCTCCGGCCACCATCTCCACCCCTTCCGACGTTGCTTGCGGTCCTTCCTCCTCCATCACAGAGCACCACCTCTCCAGTCACCATGTCCATCGCTTCCGGTGGCGCTTGCGGTCAGTCCCGATTACACCTCCGTCGTCGCTCGCTGTCGGCTCCAATGTTGCTCATCCAGATCTGGCGCCTCTCTCCGCGTCGTTACCGACAGAGTCGCCATGGACCTCACCTTCATGGCTCGCGGCCATGGATGAGCTCCCATTTGAAAGTTCGCAATCTCCTTGCTCGCCTCCATCAAGGGTCTTCGCCAGATCTGGAAGTTCTCCGTCATCCTTGCTCGTCCACGGCCGGTGCCATGGCTTGGAGCCAGATCTGTTGCGGCCATGGCTTCACAAACGAGGCCGGCCCTCACCAGATCTGGGCGAGAGATGGCCTCGCCAAGGTTTGTTCCATCTTTCCTCACCAGATCTGGGCAAGTGAAGCCATGGACGAAGGACGCGATGCCAGATCTGGAGGTTGGGGAAAAATTGAAAAAGACGGAGCTCGATGCATAAACGCGTTCGACCACAGATGGCCAGATCTCGGCGATCCGGGAGAGCGACGCCGGTGGAGTTGATGGCAGCCATGGACGAAGGCGCGATGCCAGATCCGGAGGTTGGAGAAAAACAGAAAAAAGGGAGCTCGAGAGGCTACCGAGGTCGACCCGAGCAGCGCGCTGTAAGGGTTCCTCCATCATCCATGGCCGCTTGCTTGTCCATGGCTCGAGATGCCTCATTCACGAGATCTGGTCACCGCGAATCGTCCATGGCCGCGAGCATTGATGGCAAGCTCCAAATCTCGTCCATGGACAAAGCGGAGGACTCGAGGATGGAGGTTGCGGCGGCTTGAGCGGCGGCGACGATCGTGCTCGGGCGGTGGCTGTCATGGTGGAGGAAGTGAGAGAAACGAAGTTTTTAGTTTTTTTTTTTAATTCCACATCATCGTACACGTGTCAAGTTATTATTGGCTGAGAGCAAAAAATGCTTGCCATGTCAGCTGATGACGTGGTGAGAGCAAACCACTGAATATTTTCTCCTGAGGAAGGAAAAACAATAGGAAAAGTCCAAACTAGGACTTTGTTTACCCAATCACATGGAATTTCTTCTCCACGTTGAAGTTGGCCGCTTCATCTTTTCTTGGGCTTTTTTACAAATATATATATAATATTTATTCGATTGTGGGTAATCATTGTGGGTTTGGTTGCATGGGAGATTCCACGCCTTGATTTGCCAATAAAGTTGAGGTTGGACTTCAATTCGTGTGAATAGATGTTATTGGTGTGATATTCATGATTGCTTACTCGCGAATTACATCCCATAAAGTTAATGTGTTGAAGCCAATTAAATTTAATGGTAAAATTTGTTAATTCCTTTTATGAGATTGAGACATTATTTCATGAGAAATTATGAGGCTAAATATTGTGTGAGTTCTTGTGTGGAATTGGGACTTAGGAAACACTAATAGTATTTGAGTAACTCAAGTATAGTTGTAATCTCAATTGTATTACTTGATCTATAATAGCATTCTTTACTATTCGCCTCATGGATATAGGTCACTACAATCAAATCACGTAAATTTGGTATCCACATTTTTTTGTCCATATATTGTTTGATTGCTTGCTTCCACAACAATTGATATCAAAATTAGGTTTAGCTAAGTTGAAGTGAATCAATGGCAATAGGAGAAGAAAAAATAAAAATCGATAGATTTGATGGGAATGATTTTGGTTTTTGGATGATGCAGATTGAGGATTATTAATATCAAATGAAACTACAGTTGCTCTTACCTAAGGAGAAACCCAAGTTGATCAAGTGAGCTAAATGGGAATCAATGGAAAGACATGCGTTGCGTGTTATTCAATTGGCGTTAGTTTGTAATGTCACGTTTAACATTGTGAAAGAGCATACCATTGTGGGTTTGATACAAGCCTTACGGGATATGTACAAAAAGCTTTATGCCATCAACAAGGTCTATTTTATGCAATATATGTTTAACTTGAAGATGAGCGAATGTACATTAATATTAAATTATATCAATAAACTCAATATGATTGTTAGTCAATTGAGTTAAGTTGAGATTGATTTTGATGATGATATATGTGCTATGATTCTATTATCATCAATACCCGATAGTTGAAATACCATTGCAATTACTATTAGTAATTCTTTTAGGTCAACAAGCTTGACATTTGATGGGATTCGATATTTAATTTTGAGTGTGGACATTTGTAAAAGAGAATATATGAATTTGTGTCTATGCTTTAGTAAGTGAAAGTAAAGGAAGAACTAGTACACATATTAGCATGAGTAGTATAAATCTGAACAGACATAGTCAATCTAGGACTAGTGGTGTTATCTATTAGAGTTGTGAGAGTTGGTATCTTATAAGAGATTGTCTTAACTTGAACAATGAGAAGAGTAAGGAAATTAAAGTGGAGTCTACTATGATGTTGTAGCAGTAGCCAATAGTAGTTTGGATAGTACTAATTATGTCTTATTTGTCACTAAGAATTCATCATCTGGTGGACAAATTAGGCTTAATATCATCGCTTCTACTATTTTTCCAAATTAGGCTTTAATATCAGTTTCTAAGAGCGTGAAATGTTGAAAAAAAAAATTGAGAAGTAGAGACACAAATTTTTGCATGGAAAACCTTTTCAAAATAAAAAATGGTAGGTAATCTCTTCACTATTGGTATTATTGACAATTTTCAAAGTTATAAGTTACAACCATAAAAATATTGCCCCCAATTTATAGTAGGAGTTTAGGGCACAAAGAGTCATGATGGAAAATGCATGAATGTTATTAGCACTAGTGCTTTCTTCTTTGCTTTAACATGAAAATTATATATGACATTAGCAGTAAAAAGTCACTCCGTAATATAACTTTCCTTTATGAGACTCCACAACTCTATTATATTGTTCACATTGGGGCATGCAATTGGACTAGGCTAGTCCACCCAATGTCAAACATTTTCATAAAACTTAGATGGGAAACTTATGGTCTTTATATTCAAGTCTTTTTGGAGAGGAGGACACTAGAAATGTCAAAAGTTGTGTATGGCACTCATTTTAGTACCACAAGTTTTTGCCAACTCACTAAAGTGCCAAATCGGAGAAAAAACAATCACTTAAGTATTTTTGACAAGAAATTCCAACCAAAAAATTATATGGCTTTTATAATTAAAATTTTTATCTGGTGTGCCATTTTTTTGACATTGAAGTGGTCACTTTTTTTATTAAGATTAGCACTAGAGTATTCACTTTGTAACGACTAGCACCAAAGTGATCATTTTCTAAGAACAATCGACACTAAAATGATCACTTTTTAACCTACTACATGACATCGTTTAGGGGTTATAAGAGCCACGTAAGATTGAGAAACTAATAAAATATTGTCATATCGGATTTTGGCAATCCAAAGTTGGCACATTCTAATAGGAAAATCAAGCATGCACAAGGCCAATGTGGGGGAGTTGCACCCTTAGAATTATCGGGGTAGTGAACTAGTCAAGGTGCAAGAAAGTTGGCATGAATTCCTTACGTGACCACTAAACCACGAAAAAGGAAAAAGGAAAAAGAAATGACATGCAACAGCCTTGCGAAATAAAGAAAAGAAAAGGCAGACGTCACCAAGATACTGAATTAGCTGATTTTAAGATTTGGTAAGGTCCAATCTCATAGACAAACTGTAATTGATGAACATTCACGATATACTTAAAGTCAAACGAAATACAAGCTGGCTCTTAATATTTTCAAACTTACATATCCCAAAAGAAGAAACTCTCTTGACTCTGGCTGAAGTAGCATTTGCCATGAATTACAATATTAAAAAAAAAAAACACACACACACACATAGGTACGAAATGAAATAGATGAAACACACATTAATATGAATACTTTTATCACGAGCACGCAACCATTTATTGCCGGAAGCTGATCCATCGGGGCCGATGTCAATCCTTGTCTACTTGTGCTGCAACAAGCAAAAATTTTTGTAATTGGCCAGCAAAAGATAAATATGTTTAGAGAAGATGAACTTAGAGAAGCGCAACGTGCAACAATCATGGAATTCTCATCCGTTGTTATTTAATTCCCTCGGGAAATGGCATGATCTTTAACTGGACATGGAAATAACTAAATTCTATAGGTGAAGATAAAATGCATTTCAATTGATATAACATATAAATTTAGTATCATCAAAGTACTCTGTTATCAAAATCTATCCATGAACAATAGAAACCTTCGGGAACAAAAACATCACAAGTACCGAAATTTTTTTTTAACCACTTGAGTGGTTTAACCTATAAAAATGTTCATTTAAGTGCCATTATTTTCAAGCAATCACTTCAATGCTAAAACTTTAAAAAAATGTTTACCCAAGTGCCAAAAATCTAAAGTGACATGGCACTTGTGGCGAACATTTTTAAAAAGTGTTAGCATTCAAATGACCCATTAAAAAGTTATATGACATTCAAATAATCAGAAAAAAAAGTTATGGCTTCAAATGGGCATTGTATATAAGTTATAACACTTAATTAATCGAAAAAAATAAAATTAAGGCACTCAAGTTAGCACCATATGAAAATTATGACACTTGTGATATACTTTTTCCAAATCCTTCATTTTGCCATTTTCAAAATAAAACAAATAGGTTACACAAGCTATGTGCCATACAAGAGTTCGTTTTTTATTAGTTGAGGGGCTAAATTTGTATGAAAGTGAAACAACCAATATCGCTCTCTCAAATGTTTTCTCTAATTTCTCCTAAAACAAAGTTGAAAATTTTCTTCTGGTACTAATAAAGTTGCACTTTCGTTGGTTATGATGATGATGATAAAAGATTTTACCTCAAGCACTGAGACTGCATTCGGTTCGGCATTTGAGAGAATCTTGAGTAAATATAAGTTAGCCTGAAGGTAAAAAAGCCTTTAGAGCATTTGAAAATGCTCTCAAATGCCCAAGGGTCGCCCATCACAACCACCCTAACTTCTTCGGTTTGACCTCTGTTTGTTGGGAAATTTCGACACCCCCGACAAACCCAACGTCAACTCCTGTAAGACTGAGACTTTTCAAGCTGGTGATTTGATTCAACCCGTAAACACCCCATAGACTCTTGCATTGCCTGATTTCCAGCTCTTCGAGATTACCCATCCCGCCTTTCTCCACTATTATATCTATTAAGTCCTCGAGCATCCATAGTTTAAAGACGCGGAGTCTTGGAAAATGATCTTTGTCGCAGAACAATCTTCTGCCGGTGTACGATTGTGCCAATAACCTGAGTATAATCAAATTTTGGAGGCGCCCTAGGACTGGCATCGGATTTTCTTCTAGCTCCGACATGGACAAGGTGAGCGCTTTCAGATTCTCTGGAAACAACAATTTTTTTCCCGGCCTCAATGATCCGAGCAAATACAAGTTTGAAAGAGATTTGTGTCCTGTCATGTCACTCAACTCAAGGCTCGCAGGGGGACTGAACAGGTCCCTCGAACTAATACTCAGGGCCTGGAGAGGCTGACCATACTGGTTCGTCGATCTCAATCTCAGGGACTCCAGGTTGGTCATTTTCAAAACGCATCCTATCACCGCCTTCACCGCTTCGGGATGGCACGTCACGCCCAGCTTCTTCAGGCTTTGCAAATTCTCCAACGCATCTACCATGGGGCTGTGGTCAGTTTCTATGAACAGACCCCATAGCGTCTCGAGTTTATTATTCAGAGACTTCCCCGATGAGGTTGGGAATTGGATGGACTCATTAAACGATGCTTGGCTCAGGTACAGATGTCGGAGGTTCTTTGCATGCCAAATGGAGCTTGTCACTTTGGTTATGTTGGTGTGCTTCAGATCTAAGGTTTCCAGGAGCAACAGGTTCCTGACTGACTCCGGAATAAAATCAAGAGCCGTCCATCTCAATCCCAAATACCTAAGTTGCTCAGTTTATTCACGAATTTAACAGGGAGCACAGGCTTGTAAACTCCCTCGAGATCGAGTACCCTCAGCAAAATCAGGCGTGCGTCTAAAATTGATGATTCAAGAAGAAATGCAGTCTTCGCTTTTGTCCCTAGCTTACGGGTGTTAAACAATGCAAAAGACTGAAGGCATTGGGCCTTGTAACCATAGTGTCCTGTCGCTTTGTTTTGCGCTTGCTTCTGTTGATTCTGGGCACTCTGCTCCGTGTCGAAGACAGAGTCAGAGCTGTACTGGATCTGAAGAAGTCCCAATTCTTTTGCTTCCCGACAGAAAAAATCATTAACTAAAGCAGGCATGCAACATGATCGAGCACTTCCATCCGGTTTCTGCCGTACCACGCGAATCAAGTTCCTGCTCTCTAATTGGTGAAAACAGTCCTCTGCTGATGGCATTTGGCCCGACTCTTCAGCAGCCTTTGCCACCAACCCCTCAGCAGCCCATAGCCGGAAAAGCCTCCTTGTGTGGACCTCGAACTCCTTAGGAAAGATAGTCATATAGAGAACACATGGCTTCATCGCAAGGCAATCCATCGAAGCTCAAGCGTATGACATCATTGAGGGTGGGACGTTCTCCGAGCCGATTGATGAGGGCCTCCCAATTGCTCCCTTCCGCAGTGGACAGAAGTCCTCCTAGCAGTGAGATCTCTGGGGGAGAAAAATTGCATTTGCTCAGAATTCTCTCCTTGAGGATAGTCATCTTCGATTCCAAATCGCCGTCAATAAAGTAACCTCCCTGCACGATGCTTACCCGCACCAATTCCTCACACTCACTACAAGTCAAGTGAGGAAGTATTTGGAGATCAGGCGTCCAAGGGTCTGCAAGCTTTTGCATTTTTTCATTAGTAGTAGTGACAATTACTCTGCTTCCGTTCATCGAGTCCACGAATGGGACCAAGAGCTCATTGATGAGACTGGCCTCGCGCAAATTGTCCAAGACTATCAAGTACCTAAGCCCCATCAATGATTTATGAAGCATCTCGAACAGCTGCTCCTCTTGCTTGTGCTCCAAGTCTTTCGCCTGATCTCCAAGTGGTGTCTGTTTCAGTATGTCCACCAGGAGGCTCTTCATCTGGTCAGACTCCGCCCCATTGTTTTTGACACAGACCCAAGCGCGACAGTCAAAGTGATGCTTGATTTTTAGATTGCTGAAGACACTCCTCACCAGTGCAGTCTTGCCACAGGCTTGTTTGCTGACAACCGAGATCACCTGAAGGTTGGAGTCGTCATCATTGGTTAACCAGGCCAGAAGCTTTCCCACATCTTCATCCCGGCCCACGACATCAGGCTCGACCCTCTGCCTCATATTTTCACTATTTCTCCTGCTGGATGATGAAGATGATGCCCTTTCATAGTATTGCATCTTGTCGTAAAAACTGACTTCCGTCATCAGATCCTTGGCCATCTTTTTCCTGGCAAGTGCTTGACTCATCACTGAGAAGAGCCGAACTAGAGCAAACACCTTGGCAAAACGACCCTCTTGCGATTCTGACCTCTGATATCGGATTAAATTTATGAGGAATGCTTCTGCAATCGTCTCAAAATTACGAGCATCGCCTTCCTGAGTTTCTTGGCTGTGGCCATTGTTAAGCTCAACAGGTTTGCTGGTGCTCAGAATCGTTGGAAGTTTTCTCGTGAACTCAGGGATTTTATCTCTCAATTTTTTGGAGATGGGGATGTTGGACTTGGAGAGAAGATCAAGAAGATCAAGAAGTCTGAGTATCGCAACAGCAGAGGCAGCCATGGGTCTGAACAGAGAAGGTGCTGAAAATGAAGAATCTGATTAATAGACAAGAAAAGGACGAGTGTCTCAATTTGTCTTCTTTTCGATTTGCGAGTATCTCGTGCTTTGCCCTGAGGAACAAGCAATCAAAACATATAAGATCTAAAACCTTGCGTGGCGGAATTGCCTAGGACTTTTGCTTGATTTCTTTTAAACTTGCTGAAAATTATGCACAGAGTATAGGCGGATCTATGTGTCAAGACAAGAGTGTCTTGAAAGTTCTGAGCAATTTGCATTAGAATAAGATTAAATTTTTTTTGCCTAGGTCAATTTCAACCGCATCAAGAGACAAATCTCCAACCCCCGAGTTATAATCGAATACTAGTATACATGTCAAGATTATTCTACTAATGTTATTGTGGAAGAGACTGTTGGTCGGTTTATAAATATGAGGAACCCTTTGAGTTAACTTTTGATACGAGAAAGGTCGAAAACCTCCCAACATATTCACATTAAGGTGAATTACATGCTACTCAGCAAAGCCAACAACGTGACGATAAATTAAATCTCTTATGTACAGAGGTTTGGGGAACTCTTTCATAAAGTAAAAGGTGAAATTAAAAAAAAAAAAAAAAAGGTGGAGTTAGATCCTTCTAAGCTTGTGCTTTATTATAATTCAATCAAGTCCTTTGATTTAGTTTGTTTAATCAAATCCTTTAACTTGTGTAACTATTTTAATCAAGTCTCTGGGGCTCTAAATCCCGTAATTGGCACTCAATTGTCAGTTCGAGACGACAAAAGTTTGGACGAGGGAAGCTCGAGGCTAGTGTTCGTTTCAAAGAATCTCATTACTCAAGGTTGGATTGCGGTCTTTATCATCTCAAGAGATTATTAGATCATTTTATCCAACTGTAACTTTCTTCAGTCTGATTCGATCACGTCACATTCTAATATTTCATCGCCATCTCGGCCTTTCTAATTCGTCTGAAAAGTGTAAGCCGAGAAAGAAAACTGTATGTCCTCGATCGGCAAAGGCAAAGAACTCAGCATCATTCGAGTCGAAAATATTTCCAACCACGGAACTTTGATTGTTCGCCAATGGATACATATTCGGAACAATCCTATGACGATGATGCATCGAAATGCAGAGGAGATCGATACAGACATTTAGAGCCACAGTTCACGCATTATTTTGGTGGCTTCTTCTCATTTGTTGGCCTGAAAACTACGCCTTTGATGTAGAGGCCGGACTTCTGACCCTTATCAGATTGCGTGAGGGAAAAGCTTATCTCGCCGACGGTTTCGGGCGTCATCTCGAACGTGCCAATGCTGATCGGAAGCCACTCTTCCTTTTCCAATTTGTCAAAGTAAACCATGCGCCCCTTCTTGTTTCCATCCGGTAGAGCGAGACTGAGGTTCACCGGATCTTGCCATGGCTTGCTTCCTCCTCCCATCTTCACGTGGATTTCGACTTCGTACGTCATCCTCGGAGAGAGCATGATCGTTTTGAGTTTCCCTTTGATGTTTAGCCAGCAAATATCTAATAGCTCGGCATAGCTGAAATTGAGAAATATTCAAGCAAGCACAGGATTGGTTTACTAGAGATGGTGATGGTTGGCAATGATCTCGTTTTCATTGGAGCAATTCAAAGTTCTCGCAGCAGAAAAAAATTGTTTAAATGAACAACTTGAAGCTGAAAAAAGGTGCATAATCAGCAGCATCTTTTCGGCGGTATCAGGAAATACACACGGCAAAAATAATGTAGAGATACGCCAACACGAAGGTAACTCATTTAGCGGCAACAGAATGTTTCTCGCCGCTTGCGAGTCATATCTATTGGAGTGAATTCATACGTTGTACCGGGCTAACCTAGAGTCTCGATGATCACATGAAGGTTCCACTTAAAATGGTAACTGTTTAGGATAGAAGAAGGCAACGATACCATGGCTCCGCCTCTTCATGCCATTCCCAGCATTCGCTGTCGCCACTTAAATCGATCTGTAAGCCCTTGGCCAGAACCATCCAGCAGTTCTTGTTTAGGTCCTTGTCAACCCAATACTTGTGAGTATATGGCTGCTCCTGTAAGCACAAAGCAGTAATCAGTAAGTGAGACATTAACAAAATCACAACAAAACTCGGCTCTCGTCTAATCAGGAGCCATCGAGCTCCCATCGGGTCCGTGATGACCTATTTAAAGATGGACATATCATGCAGTTTTAGTTTCATGACGGGCGTCACCACCCAAGCCAAAATGTTTTCTCGATAGATCGTTATCTGTCAGAGCAAAACAAGTTATTTGTTGTTCTCTGGAACTTGCCTGATCCTTGCCTTTTTCGGCCTCGACCTGCTTCTTGTCGTCCTTCAAAAGCACTCCTTCATAGACTCGACGGCTCACCTCCTTCACGTCGAGGGAGTCGAACTCATCGCCACCGATCGCTCTTCTCAGCATCGCCAAGGAAATGAGAGGAGGCCTTCTCGTTTGACTTCGGCTTCTTCTGGCGTTTCCTTCATCGGTCGCCTGCGGCATATCGGATGCGTCTCCTGCTGCAGAAATCTTCAAAGGTTTGAGTTAGTCTAGCGTACTGTTAAATGAAAGGTTGATTGATTTACTGGCCCAGACGATCGGGCTGTACCGACAAAAGACGTCCGGTTGCTTGCAGCTCCTGCTATGGCGGAAGAAACAGAGACCAAGATATGATGGTGGGGTTCTGATTTTTACATGTTTTCATAGTCAAAGTAGAGATAAGCCACCCAAATAATAATAACAATTATAAAAAGTATATGATGATAATGATGATGTCACGCTAAAGAAGCGTACCTTCGTCTTCGGGCTTGTTCTCTTAAGCGGTCCTGCCAGCTCAATCATCAAAAAGGCTTGTTAAAGTGCAAAATCCCTTCTTCACTTGTAGACTTGACTTTCCTTCGCGCACACGGAAATAATCTATTATTTCATCTTCTTCACCAAAAAAAAAAAAAAATGTGTCGAGGCTTCATATTATTGAAACCGAGCCCATGAGAAAGGTGTCAATTCATCTCAATTTCGAGTTAAACATATTACACCGTGCTGAGATTAGATTTTCTCTCATTACGTTAGTGTCGCGTTAGAGATCAAGAATTTGATGTCTAATTTAATAGGTCTTCCCACCTTTCTCTTTTCTTGTCTTGAAAAACTCCACCTGGAATGGTTCATCGAAGTTCTCATACCTAATCGTAGTGTTTTTGCCTAAGCTACTACTTTTATCGGGGTCCATATATGATCATGGCTTCCCAATAGCAATGTACCCCCTCTGAAAAATCATCCAAGTGCCCTCTCCTATTACGATGTCGTGGTCATCGATGCTCAAGAAATTTGGCAATGATAAAGCTTGTTTTCTAGATCAATAACCGTGGAATTTTGAGCTCGGCACATTAAGGTGTTAAAAATGTATGCTTGTTATGCTCAATACGCTCGGGACAAACTGAAACAATTCAATAATAATCCATTTATAGGGACATTTCCGATGCAAGTCGACACATTTTGATACACATCAAATGTTAGAATAAAATTGGTGTTAACTATGTCAACTAGTGCCGACAAGCCGAGCATGCATTTTTGTAAAAATAAAAATAAATAACAGTAAAATAATAAATAAAACATAGAAGAGGGAGTCTTGTTGGGCCATTTATGCAAGGACTCAGATTGGCCCATCTCGACCCAGCCTAGTCCGTCAGCATCAAGTACCAATGTCAGTTTAGCCCAGCCCCACCATCAACACCAACGCAAGCCAAACCTATCAAACTAAGCCTATGAGTCCAACTCAGCCCAATTCAATTTGCATTGACCTCTCTCTCTCTCTCTCTCTCTCTCTCTCTCTCTCTCTCTCTCTCTCTCTCTCTCTCTCTCTCTCTCTCTCTCTCTCTCTCTCTCTCTCTCTCTCTCTCATATGAAATCGCACACATGGAAGCTCACAGTCGCTCATTCTGCAGTGGGAACATACAGATAGTAGGACACTACCTACACATTAAAACTTACAAAATTTCTCTTAGTTCTAAGATGGCTAACGGTAATCTCCTAAAGCGGGGTGAATAGGTGATTAAATAAAATCATGACAAATTAATGTGGAATAGAACAAGTCAAGGTTAAAGTCTGAATAAGGGTCAGATTCTATAATGCAATAGAACAGATTTTGAAGCACCCAACGAGTGTACAATAAGCAATAACAATAAATAGTAAGAGTTTAGAGATAAAGAAAATTGTACAAAAAATTTATACTGGCTGGATTCCACTAGATAACCAATAAAAGGTTATAGCTAAGTTGTGCCGCTTATATCCAAGCACTTCTACCCAAAACCAGTACTGCCTATACCCAAGTTGATAGGACTAACTATCTTACCTCAAAGCACACACTTATAACATTATCAACACCTCTCAAAAGATTACAAATTTAAACTAACAAGACAAGTGTATGTGGTTAAAATACGTTCAAACATTGAAATTATAGATTATAAGCTTCAATTCTTACTTGCTCTTCCACACCTTGGTTTCCTTAAATACTCAATAACATGTGAGATTTTGTCTATGCATGATTTGCCCACAATTTCATCAAGTTGGTTTTCAAAGTTCATTTGTTTTTTTTTAATTCATAATTTATCTTATATCTAATAAAAAAATTACTTCTCTTATCTATTACCAAATTTGATTTAGTTTTCTTATCATAAGATTAAATTTACCAACTACTATATAAAATTACCATCCATCTTTATTTGGTGACTTCCCAGTTTTATTTCGATTAAGCAACCTAAGTCAATACTTGAATTTTTGGTAGCATATCAAACAAGCATAAAAATGATGAGTGAATAAAAAGTAACAACCATAGAAAAAAGTTTCAATCCCATTCAGTGATGCTTAAAAAGACTAAGTCTGGCCCATTCCGTTTGTCAGACTAGCTTGGCCAAAATTAAACCCAGTTTATATTTTGTGCGCATATGGGGAAAAGAGTGGCATGAGCGCACGTGAAAAGCTTATGAGTGAAGAAAAATCTGTTAAAATTATTTCAATTGTTGTTTATTATTTGGTCTTAGCTTCATCGATTCTTCTCTAGCAATTTTTATTTGGGTTTCTCATGTTAATTCGTCGCCAATTGAATGGAATTCATGTTTGTATAACACCACATCATTCATGCTCACCACCTGTTTGACATTTTGTCCTAGAGATGACAATGCTGAATTAATTGATCAATTTGAGATTGCATAGAAATCATTTGTATGTTGTTCTTCAATGTTCTAATCATATATTACGAATCGATGCTTATAGTTCTCATTTACTCGGTGTTTCCGTTTACTTTGTTCTCAATGAATCAAATATTGCTTTGGAAGCGTGGCTAAATTATCCTCTAAATTAAGAACCTCTTGATTTATTTTTAGCTTGAGGTATTCAAAATGCACAAGTATCATAATCGTCAATGTGTTAATGTAGAGAAATCCTCTATAACTATAAATTGTTCATATGTTGGAGATGTAGTTTTTCTTTCACATGCTAACCGCTAGGGGTGAGCGGTTCCAGGTTCCTTACAGGTTCCGCTTGGAGCTGGAACCTACCCTCGGGTACGGAGTTCCTCGGTTTTGGAACCTGGAACCTACCCGTCGAAATCTGGAACCTAGAACCTACCCTCTTACAGGTTCCGGTTCCGGTTCCAGGGTCCAACAGGTTCTTTTTTTTTTTTTTTTTTTTTTCATTTAAGTGGAGCCGGTTCCGATTCTGAAAAAAGAAGAACCGGGAACCAGAACCTCCCTCCCTAGAATCGGGAACCGTGATTTTCTGAATTTTTGATTTTTTTTGGATTTTTTATATTATATATAATATTCGGGTAACGGGTTTGGACCGGTTAACCCAATCCGCACTGACAACCTGGCCCGGCTACCCGGATCCTACCCGATCGGACTAAAAAAGGAAATTTTAACAATTTTTATTATTTTTTTAATGTTTTAATTGTTTAATATTTTTTTGTCTTTTTCTTGTTTTATCTTTTTCTACTGCAGCTTTCTTCCTCCCCCATGCAGCGTCTTCAACCTCCCGACGTCCCTCACCCGCGTTTCTTCTTCTTCCTCTATTTCTTTTCTTCTTCTTCTTCTTCTTTTATCCGAAATACCTTCGACTCCAACCGAAAACCCCATGGTTCCTCTCTCCTTACCGAGACACCACCCTTTTATCAGCCACTCATCCCCGTCGACATCGGCCACCGCCTGCCATAAACTCCGGTGGCTGCGAAACCCTCACCGATTCGACGATACACGGGTTTTTCATACGAATCATCATGGAACCTCGAATATGAATGAATACATAGTGATTCTATAGATAAAAGAGAATGAAAACAGATCGGTTTTCGACTAAAAGTATGAACCCCTTCGGTTTTCTATAAGGCATTTCATCAAACACTTGGCGGGCATGAATAAACCGAAGGGTTTCCAACTCGAACCGAACTTATACCGGGACTAGGCTTCCAACTAAACATGGCAGCATGCAAAGGAAATTCAGTGGAGGGACGACAAGGGCCGGGGCTCACGCGGCCCTGCTCCGCGCGAGCTCCGGCCCGACGCCTTACAAAAACCAGGTATTCCGGTGAAAAGGTAAATAAATAAACAAACTAACCTGGTTCGTTCGGTGGTTGCGACGGGCGGCGGTTACTAGGTGGTCCTCCGGCAACAATAGAAGACCCTCTCGAGCCTCCCTCTCGCACTTTCAGATTCCCGGATCTTTCCCTTCTCTCGGTCGCTCTCCTCTCTTGAAGCTTTTTCACTTGTTTTCTCCTGTCTTTTTCAGTCAACACACGTCTCTCTCTCACTTTTATCTCTCGCTTTTTTTTTTTTTCGTTCTCTCCTTTCTCCTTCCTTTTCTCTCTCGGGCTCTCTCCGATCTCCGCCCCTCGGTCTCTCTCCTTCTCTAGCTCGTTTTTTTTTTAGCTTTTCTCCGGTCTCCCCCTTCTTTCTTCTCTCGGTTCTCGGTTTCTTTTTCTCCCCCTCCTCCTCCCTGATTTTTCTCGAAGAACCTCTCTCGAGCAGCTCCTGAAACCGGCCCTTATCCTCGGCAACATGCTGCTGCCGTCCGATAACTATAAATCGTGTAACCTTCTCATTTGCTTTGGAGATGTGCTGCTTGCTTTCCATTTTTTATTTCCCTTCCGGCGGTTCCGGTTCTATGAGGAACCGCTGGAACCGGAACTTCGGGAGATGTCTTAGAACCGGGAACCGAACCGGACCCTCCGGGCTTCGGTTCTGAAGCTCACCCCTACTAACCGCTACTTTGTTTTGGGCTTGGTTGAGACTTCACTTCACATGCGATGGACAAGTTGGAGTATCGTTTATATCATGCTTGCGATGGACATGCAAGTACATGGTGGTTTATCTCAGTTGTCACCATTAGTTTGCACAATATTCATTTTGGGATGTGCTATTTGTTGAATTTGTACACCCACCGCATTGTAGGCTCACTAAATATGTCTATTCTTACTGTATATGGCTCAATTTACTAGGTTCGTTGTTGTTTTTGCTATATATGTGCACAAATATGTCGATTTCTTGGCTATGAATGCCAAGTATGTTCATAGTATGGTGTAGTTATGGTTATAAGTGATGTCTATGACTTAAATTTGCTAGATTCATGTTCATGATTGCTATCCATATCCATTCATTATTCAAACAACAATCCTCAAGACTAGTCTATATGTAATCTTAGTCATATGAGTTGAGGTGATGAATTTATGTTAATTTTCGAGAAAGATAATCATGTTGTCATGCTTTAATTTGCTGAAATTAAACATGTGCTCACTATATAAGTATTGATGATTTTCATTTGAATTCAATTTGTTCTCATCTTGAGCACATCAACCCACACACACTTGCAAGAAGATAAGCATAGTCTATTACTTAATAAATAATCATGAATTTCAGCTTTTGGTGTTCTAATTTATTTTTTTATATTTTGTTGACTTCGTTGTTTTAATCATGAAAAATGTTAGTTTAATTCTCATAGAGCGTGGTTTTGATTACCTATGATAAGGTGACAATGCATACTTGATTTGCTAGTTATTGTGACCTATTTGAGTATTATTGGAGTAGGTAATTTGTAAATCTTGCAAGCTTGATAGTTGGACGCCATAATGAATTCTCTTAGGTATAAATTTGAATGATTTTATTCCCATTTGTTAATTGGTTTGATGGTTTTTCGATGCATCTAAGCATGTGGTTCATCTCCAATCACCTTAATACATTAGAATGTCATTTAAGTGGTAGAGTAATGACTATACTTGTCGGATATTATTATGGGATGTGGACTGAGCATGATACTGATGAGGTTCAATGACATTTCTAACTCAATTTAGTGGTTCATTAGGTACATAGACATATAGCTCACTTCATGTCATTTTGATATGATAAAATGTAATTTTCCTTCAATAAATGGGCAAGCTTACATTAAGGCCTTAATCTTAATATAGATCCAAATGGTGCCTCAAAACATTAATTAACTCTATCATCGAGAACATCATAGTTGCGTAATTTCACGTTGATCAATATTTAGACTTGTCTGATGGTGGGTTCGATTGAGTTTGTTGGGTCAAAATTTAGGTCTAGTCTAAATAGACCAATTTAATCAAATTGACATATTTCTATGTAACATAATTTAACAATCTATACTCAAATCGACCTAAATTCCCGATTAATATTTGTCTTCTACATCTTTATCATCTCACATCTCCCTTCATCTTGGTCATTTCTTTACTAGTGAAGGCCCCCCGAGGGAGGGGGGAAGACTCTATCCTCCCCAACATCATGTCAAGACTTGTCAAATAATTATGCCGAATCAAGTTTGAGTGGTCGAGTCAAGAAAAAATTCCAACCAAAATAACTCATACTATCATTTTTTGTGTAATACAACTTTAGCAACACATATCAATTTCAATCGGACCCAATCTATACTCAACCCAATCTTTGTTCTTATTTTACTTATTAATCATCATCTAGCATAGTTCTTCATCTTTGTCTTTTCATTATCACCAAAGCCCCTACCAAAGTTATTTCATCCCCACTATTAATATCTAGACTTACCAAATGGATATGTTGGGTTTGGTCAAGTTTGAGTAGGTGAAAAATGGACCTAATCTAAGTCAACCCATTTATATGTAATACAATTTTAGTAACTCATATATGCCTAACCCATACCATAATTTTCTTTTACTTTATTAACTCGCATTGCTTTTCATTTTCATATATTCTTCCCTAGCAAAACATCCAGAAACTCTTTCTTCCACTCCATCAACAATATCACCAATGTCCACTATCACTACCATCCTCCTTCTCTCATTGTACCTCCTTCTTCAACCTCACTTGATTCAATCTCACTTTCAACAGTCACTCCTCTAACTTTGTTCAACTATTGGTGGCCTCCTCCTCCTTTAGAGCCTTATTGACTCGCCCTGCTCTTGAATGACAGTTTTTTTCTAAAGAATCATGTGAAATTTAATTTCATCCCTATAATTATTCATGAATACTTTAACCCATAAAATGAAGCTATATATGCTATTACGTACATTCTTGTTATCAAATAAACCAGAGGCACTATTGAAAAGGATAATACATGAGAACTTCTCTTACTTATATATGTCTCATATCTAAAATGTTATTTAGTCAATTATTTATCTTAATAAAATCTGATTTTTATCCGCATGATTTTCTATTGGGGGAACAAAACAAATAAATACCACATTATAACATTGTTAAAATAATTTGAAGATTGAAAATGTGGTGTTATATAATATCACTAGGATCAAAACAAAAATTTCATATCCAACGGAAAAAGCAACTCCATCATGATAGTGCCTATTAATAGTTTTGCCACATTCACCAAATAATTTGCTATACCAAAAAAATCCACAATATTTAATCTCATCACCAATTGAAACATCAAGGTTTAAGTCATGAGTATGATCATTCATCTCTATATATATATATATATTATATATATAAAATATATATATATATTGTAACGAAAATCTCATCCGATTTTAACTTGATTTTACGTGGTTTAATTGAATTGAAACTGTCAACTATGATGTTTTGGTTTGCTTAGAGATATACCGAATCCAATTTTCTCTCTTTTCATTTGTGAACTTGGTAGTACATCAATATGATTGGATATATTATAAGTTATAAATAAGCATTCCTATTTGTATAAAATCCGGAACAAGCATTGATTATATTTTGGTAATTATGAATGGTTTGATAAATGTTTTAGGAAAGGTCAAACCATTTCATAAACCAAGTTCTCATATGGTTTCTAGATTTGGCTTTGTGGATTGAGGATGATATTTTTGTGGATTGGTGTTTTATAAAATGGTTTGGAAAACATATGGTGATTTATGAAATGATTTCTAGATTTAACTTTAGTGATAGAGGAGGATGCTTTTGTAAATTGGTATTGATAATTAATATTATTGTGAGCTCAATGAGGGGTTTGTGCATAGTAGTTTAGCATTTTCTTGTGAGCCAACCATTGACAATATAAGTGAAGACATTGCCAATTAGGGCTTAGTCACCTTGTCACAAGACATTATGTGTGATCATGGTTGATGTCTGAGCACGAGATTGGCTAACAAAATGGACAATTGACATATAATTTGAGATTAGTCGATGAAATGGACTATTAACATGTATTTTGATAAAATTGGTCAACAGACTAGATCCACTAATATTTATATGATATCATTGATTCAACGAATGTTTCTAATACGTATCTGATTATGTTGAGGCGATATAACTCATTCTTATCTTGTACGAATATTATATGTTTTATTCGAATCAAGTGAGTTTAGATATTGTTTTGCAAATATGCATAATAAATGTTCGATTCACTTAGAATATATGCATTATTCACTGAATTGTGGTTGCTCATTCCACTTATATTTCATGTTATTCAGGTCATTAGAGCAAAAGCGCTATCGATGGAGATTTCGAGAGTTGGATTTGGGTGTTTCGAGGCTACATTCTTTGGGTGGAAGAACAGCCATGTCAACACTCATTCCTATAGGATTCGAGGTGTCACAAGTAAGGTCCAACCTTAGAAACAAATTACAATTGATTAATATTCATGATAAACTAAAAGTCAAACATGAAATACAAGATAACTCTTAATATTTTCAAACTCACATAGCCCAAAAGAAGAAATTCTTGACTCTAGCTGAAGTATCATTTGCCATGAGTTATGATATAGAAAAATACATACAGAGATAGGAAATGAAATATGTAAAATACACATTAGTATAACTACTTTTATTATGACCATGGAATCAATAGTTGCTAGAAGCTTATCAATTGAGGCCGATGTCTATCCTCGTCTATTTAGTGCTGCAACAAGCAAAAGTTTTTGTAATTGGTCAGCAAAATATAAGTATGTTTGGTGAAGATGAACTTAGACAACTATAACGTGCAACGTTCATGGAATTCTCAACCGTTGTTTATTTATTTTCCTAAAAATGGCATGATCTTTAATTGGACGTGGAAAATAATTTATATCTATAGGTGAAGATAAAATGGATTTCAATGAACAGTATATAAATTTAATATTATTAGAGTACATTATTATGTAGATTAGAAGTGGTTTTCTATTATCAAAATTTATCAAGGAACTATAGAAGCCTTCATTTTGCTATCATCCATCGTGAGACAAATAAGTTACACAAGTTATGCACCATAAAAGGTTTAATTTTCATTACCGAGGGTCTGTATTTGTATGAAAGTGAAATAATCAATATGCTCTCTAAAATATCTATTCTAATTTCTCTTAAAACAGAACTAAATTCTTCTTTTAATACATAGTACAGTTGCACTTTCGTTCATGAGGATGATGGTGACGACGATAACAACAATAATAAGAGATTTTACGTCAAGCACGAAGATTGTGTTTGATTCAACATTTGAGGAAAGCCTTTAAGTAACTCTGAACTTAGCCTTGAGGTAAAGGCCCTTTGAGCAGTTTTAAAATGCTAGCATTTTTAAAATAGGCCCCTAGAAGTGCCTACAATATACTCGTTTTGACCAATGGAGATTGGGGAACTTCAACATGCCCAACTTTAACTCTAATTAGAGACACTTTTCAAGCAGTTTATACAACACAAGCCCCTAACCTACGTTAGCCTCTGGCATTGCCTGATTTCCGACTCCTCGAGGATACCCATCCCGCCTTCCTTGACTTCTAATTTTTCCAAATTCTCGAGCATCCAAGGTTTTAAGACGTGGAATTTCGGAAAGCCTGCTCTGACGCACGACAAGGTTACGTTAGTGTACGATCGTCCCAATAACCTGAGAACAATCAATTCTCTCAATCTGCCTAGGGCCGGCATCAGATCTTCTTTTGGTTCCAACATGGACAAGGAGAGCGCATTCAGATTTTGAGGAAGGATCGACATGAAGTTCGATATGGGTACATGCCTTAATGATCTGGGCAAATACAAGTTTAAAAGGAGATTTGCCCCGTCATATTACTCAAACCGAGGCTCGTGGGCTGACCAAACAGTTCCCTCGATCTCAATCTCCGGGCTTGGAGAGGCCGACCGTACAATTCCCTCGACCTCAATCTCAGGGACTCCAGGCTGGTCAGTTTTGAAACGCATTCTGTCACCGCCCTCAACGCTTCAGGATGGCACGTCACGCCCAGCTTCTTCCACCAACAGGTACGGATGTCGGATGTTACCTGCTCTCCAAATGGAGCTTATCACTTTGGTTACATCGGTGTACTTCAGTTCTAAGGTTTCCAGGAACAACAGGTTCCCGACTGACTCCGGAATAAAATCCAGAACCGCACATCTCAATCCCAAATACTTCGGCAATGTGTTTCCAAAGTTCTCAGGGAGCGCAGGCTTGTAAACACCCTCAAGATCAAGTAACCTCAGCAATATCCGGTATGCTTCTGAAAATGATGATTTAAGAACTGCAATCTTTGCTTTTGTCCCTAGCTTACAGATGTTAAACAATGCACTAGACCCCAAAGGCATTGGACCTTGTAACCATAGCGTCCCGTCATTGTGTTTTCCGCTTGCTTCTGTTAATCCTGGGCACTCAGCTTGGCATCAAAGACGGAAGTGTACTGGATCTGAAGAAGTCTCAATTCTTTTGCTTTCTGACAGAGAAATTCATGAATGAAAGCAGGCATGCAACACGATCGGGAGCTTCTGTCCAGTTTCTATCATACCACACGAATCAAGTTCCTGCTCTCTAATTCGCAATAACAGTCCTCTGCCGACGGCATTTGGACTGACCTGTCGGCAGCCTCTGCCAACGGCACTGGGACTGACCTGTCAGCAGCCTCTGCCGACGGCCCCTCAGCAGCCCATACCCAGAAAAGCCTCCTTGTGGGGACCTGGGATTTCTTAAGGAGAGAGCCATATAGAGAACACATGGCTTCATCATGTAAGGCAATTCATCAAAGCTCAAGTGCATGACATCGTCGAGGGTGGGACGTTCTCCGAGCCCATCAATGAGGGCCTCCCAATTGCTTTTATTCACAGTGGACAGAAGTCCTCCTAGCAGTGAGATCGCTGGGGGAGAAAAGTGGCATTTTTCCAATATATTACTCTCGAAGAGGATCATCTCCCAATAATAGTCATCTCCCGGGATGCTTACCCGCAGCAATTCCTTGCACTCTTTTTCGGTCATTTTAGGGTGTAATTGGATATGAGGCGTCTAGGGGTCTGCAAATTTTTGCATTTCTTCATTAGGAGTAGTGACAATTTGTAACGACTCAGTCCATTGAGGGCGAGAGTGATCGCCAGGGCTCTAGAGGGGCTCTGGCACTCAGACAAGGCGTGGCTCCAACTCAAGGATAGCATGAGGGGCAAGAATGAAAGAATCCCACATCAGCCTGGGTGTGGTGAAGTAACGTGCTATATAAGAAATAACACCAGTCTTAACTACCAACGAGACCTTTTCTAGGATCTTGCAGGCCCTCGTCCAAAGTGGACAATATAGCTGACAAACGGGGCCAAAGGTCGGCCCTTACACAATTACTCTGCTTCTGCTCGTCAATCTACTAATGGGACCAAGAGCTCGTTGATGAAACTGGCCTCCCACAAATTGTCCAAGAATATCAAGTACCTAAGCCCCATCAATGATTTATGAAGCATCATCTTGAACAGCTGCTCCTCTTGCTTGTGCTCCAAGTCTTTCGCCTGATCTCCTAGCGGTGTCTGTTTCAGTATGTCCACCAGGAGGTTCTTCATCTACTCGGACTTCTCTTCAATGTCAGCGACATGGGACCCAAGTGCAACAGTCAAAGTGATGCTCGATTTTTAGCCTGCTGAAGACATTCCTCACCAGTGTGGTTTTTGCCACGGGCTTGTTTGCCTACCACCGAGATCACCTGAAGGTTGGAGTTCTTGTAATCGATCAACTGGGCCAGAAGATCTTCTACATACCGGTCACGGCCCACAATATCGGACTAGACCCTCTGTCTTGTATTTTCTCGTTTGCTCTCACTTGATGATGAAGATGATGCCCTTTTATTGTCCAGCACGCCTTCATTAGCAGGAGGCTGGGATGATTTGAACTTGCTGCAAGACAATCTGTCATCTTAAAATCCTCGGGCATCTTTTTCGTGGCATGTACTCAGCTCATTACAGAGAAGAGCCAAACTAGAGCGACTACCTTGGCGAAAACGACCCTCTTGCAATTCTGAAATCAGATCTCGGAGTAAATCGAGAAGGAATGCTTCTGCAATCTTCTCAGCGTTATGAGCACAAAGCAGAAGATGCTTCTCACCTTCCTGAGTTTCTTGGTTGTGGCCATCGTGGAGCTCAACATGTTTACTGGTGCTCAGGATCGTTTGGACATTGTATATGAACTCAGGGATTTATCTCTTAAGTTTTCAAAGAATGCCTTTGGACTTAAGAGAGAAGATCAAGAAGTCTGATTATCGCAAGTGAAAGGACCACTTCAGAGGCAGCGATGGGTCTGAACAGAGAAGTGCTGAAAATGAAGAAACTGATCAATAAACAAGAAAAATAGAGGATCTCAATTTTCTTTTTCTTTTTGATTTGCAAGTATCTCATGCTTTGCTCTGAGGAACAAGCAATTAAAACATATATGATCTAAGACATCATAAGGCAAAATCGCCTAGGACTTTTGCTTGATTTCTTTTAGATTTGCTGAAAATTATAAACAGAGTACCTATCAAGACAAGTGTTTGGAAAGTTTTGAGCAATTTGCATTAGAATAAGATTAAATTGCCTAGGCTAATTTCAACTGTCTCAAGAGACAAATCTCCAACCCTCAGGTTATAGTCTGTTAGGAGCACAAAGCAAAAGCTTGATATCTTTGTCATGTTTGTTCGCAAATGGCATTCTAGTACTTCATCCTTTTTGGAGGGAAGTCCACCGGTCCAGAAACAAAGATTTCGTCCAACCTCTTCAAACCTTTGGTTACATAGAGCTACAATTCTACAGCATCAATTCTAATGCCAAATTACTAATAACTTGTTACAGAGTAATTTCGGACATACGACTTATCACTTTAAAATGAATCATAGCAATATATATGCCTATACATAATACTTTCTGAAAATCCGGTACTAGTAATCCCACATGAGATTATTAAGATTGTCATAAAGAGTATTGAATCTAATCAATTCTGGGACTTCCGGAGGATATATCCTGCTTGGAAATCTGGTCTTATGTCCTGTGTTCGAAATTTGCCATCTGGATTTATGGATAAGAACATGAATTCAGGTGAGACTTCTTTTGGTCAGGGACAGGAAATCTAAAAGAATGTTTTTATCTCTCTTAATATGTTTGGATTCAAAGGAATATTTGAAAACCATTCTGCCCATCTGAGCAGTCGTGGATGGGGAATTGTCTTCTGCTTGAATTTCATTGTTGAGATATCCATTTTGACAAGAAAATGGTAACCACTAACATGGAATTCAAATTTAGATAATGGTTGTCAGGCAAATTTTTCTTACTTTCTGGATGCAAATTCTGAAGGGGGAAAAACAAAGAATCGTAGAAAAAGCCTGCCCATATGCGATCTGATAATTTTCCACATTGAATGTGGTTTGAGACTGCTAATTTTTATTGCATGCGGTACCTATTTCGGACAGTATTGTAATTACTGGAAAAGGGACCTCAAAAGGTCGGTGGCTTATGCCAGAAAGAGTAAAAATTGACCAAACTCATATTGAATGACCAGATCAATACTTATAGTTCGGAGGTGAGCAATTCATGTTTTAGTGGTATATCTGCTTACTGTTGTGAATTGACTCATTTCCACCAACGATGACGTGTCACGAACTTTTCCCCGTAGTGCCTTTTCCAGACTCCTTTGAGCAACTGTGATGCTGTAATTCTTCTCCATAAGAAATCAATTGCCGTACCCACATCTGCTTTTCCTATCAGAAATGAATGAAGGTACTTAGAAGAGTTTGAGTTGCTCCGTGCCTCCCATTTTCTACTTTTTACTTTCAACGCAAATGTTTACCATTACTATACTTTGGACAGGGAGAACTTTAGCGGTAGGAAGTGCTAGTAAAGCTTTTCGCCCTTTCATGACATCAACAGACTCGAAGGATAGCTTGTTCTCGAGCACTTACAGGTAATTATGCTGAATGCCTTGATTTTGGATCACGCATCAAGGAATTCTTTTTCTCCTCATGTTATGATTCAATTTTCATAAAGAGAGTTCCCAGAAACATTCAAGTTGTGGTATGATTCTCTCAGTGGTGATGCAATAGGCCTCACATCAGAAAGATTTGGACTGGTACGTTTGGCATTTTTTCGCCGAATTTATTCTTGGTGCAATGATGCCTTCCTCTTCATTTTCTGTAAGTATTTTTTTTCATTAACCTGATCTATTTCCCTTCGCAATTGGCAGAAACAGACATGAGACGAGGAAGGTGAGGGAAGGAGTGAACCGGTAGATTTGCTATAAACTATCGGTGAGGTTGGGAAGGGTTTCGTGAGGAGCATAAATTTTCTTAAGGCTCCAATGCTCATGAGATGAAAAGTCTTCAATTCCAAGGATCTCGGATCAAGATGTGTTTTATGTTGTTATCTTACCTTCTATTTATTCCCTCAGCTCATATTCTCCACATAGTTAAGTTGTTGCTCAAAGTATGAAAGGAAAGAGGTCTTCCTGGGTGAGTGGTGTATTTTTGTTCAAATGGCTTACTTTACCTCAGGATATTTTGCGGCTGCTAGTTATTGTGATACATGCGAGTGGAAATTACCTTGTATCCTAACAACAAACTCACATGTATGTGGAAGTTTTGGCGCAGTTGATTTTTATTCAATAACACTAGATTGGAAACGGCATGGCATTCTTTTTCCAGCTTGGTTTCTATTATTCTGCTGTGTTGATCGTATCTTTGCATTTTCAAATTTTCTTGATTGCTTGACTTAATTTAGGCATCGGGTATCCATATAGTTCTCCTAAAAAGTACCATGAGTAAATGACAAACACGACATGATAAATTCAGATTTAGCAATCCATTTCCTTTCGACAAAGTGTCTGATTGGCAGTGTAAAAATAGAACAAGAATGTATCTCATTGAACAGAGTATCTAATATTTATGACGTGTTCATTCCCGACACAAAACTTGGGCATTTCTTAGACAGAATGATACCATCTAAGCTCAACCATCAGTGTCATCTTCCAGGCAACGATACTAGTGCCACCCAAGCTTCCTGGCCCAAAAATTTGCCGTATCTAATCATGACCATGGCTAGCAACTCGGGAAAACAGAAAATCAGATGGCAACAATTATCTCAATCCTGTGCTTGATGCCTTGGTGGGGTACTACATCAGGCTCATGATGACGTTGAAAGTCAACTCCAGCAACGAACAAGGTGCCAGAAGAATCTGATTTCAGCATCTTTTATGCTGGGTTCCCGCATGCCTTTGCTTTAAGGTCAAGTTAGGACCTCCTGAATGAGTCTTTCTGTGAGAGATTTAGGGAGTCCCATTACAGTATCAGCAGTCCCAATCTGTAGGAAACATAAGAGTTACACCCTTGTAAAAAAAAAATGGCTATGTCTTAGCATTAACTATCCTGGTTTGACATTCATATATTCGGTCCAAAGTTTCCACCGATTTTGATGCTTGTAACTGAAAGATGGTTATATCTGCCCTTAGGCAGATGAGGAATGAGAGAGAGACCACTTCTTTTATGAGAGGTGATGTCAGTGGATGCTCAAGCATCAAACCCCCAGCAACATTGAGTGTAATTCCCTCCTTAATCTGAGGCAGGAAATGGCAGTGAGTACTTAAACAGGCCAATGACAAGTAGCTCACTGATCCCCAACATGGTTAAGAGGACTTACCAGACTTTGGACAACCTCAGCTGGTATGTCATAAAAGTATACCTGTTTTACACCCAACATTTTGCCACATCTTCAATTGAAAATCAAAAAAAGCAGAAGTACTCAATAACTAATGCTTCACATATTTTAACCCAAAAGAAATACCCTTTCTCACTTGTCCCCGGATTCAAAACAATGATACATCAAGCAGCATACTTGTCATATAAAAGAGGATTAGATTAACCAACCATGAGGACACACAACTTGATAAAAATAAACTCTCCATGAAAAGATAACATCATTCTTGTCACATTCTCGCTGTACCTACCATTTCGAATTAATTAAAGAAAAACTAGATTTGCAATTATTTACCCAGAGGTCAAAAGCAATTCACTGTCAAGCTAGTGGACATGATTAGGTGCTTAAGCCTTGAGGGCCAAGATATACAATGTGACTTTGAAGTCTCTAAAGCACCAATCACAACATGAACACAGTCAATTAAGCAAAAATGTATGTGAATGGCTTTTGGTCCAGTTGATACACTTTCTAGAATCATGAAGACTGGAATCCATCTGCATGTAAATAGTCGAAAACAGTAAATAATTAAACTTCAGCAAGTATTTATGAGCATGCATAACCTCTGCTCGCTCCCATCCTGCCTCCCTCCTTCCCGTCCTCAGGTTGGTTACAAGTACAGATCCTACAACTTCTGCACGGCCACCAGAGTACCCTGGAACATAAATGGCTATGAGAATTCAGGTGAATTTCTTTTTTCTAGAGGTAATATGAGAGAATCTAGTGTCCAGCAAACCTTCAATAAAAAGCCGTGCTTCATCCTTACTGGATGGTTTTTCCTTAATCCTCCCTTCATGTACCACCACCTCCAAATCAATTAGGCATAGAAGTAAGAACTAACCCTCAGCAAAGACTGCTACAAAGGTAAGAAACAAATGCCTATCTCTTCTGTTTTCAAAAGTGAGATTATTCTGTTGTCAGAGGCATAATAGTCAAAGGTTGAGATGGAGAGGTTGCTATAAACCAGCATGGACAGATTTTAATGACTCCTTGGAAGATTTTTCTCTTCACAAGAGAAAGGCTTATGACAAAAATATGTTCCTCATGATGCTTCTTTGTAAGTATATTAAAAGGGGCCCCCACCATCCACAATAAAGTAAAATGAAAAGATGTAATTTCCAGCTACTAAAGTTCTGTCAGCATGTCTAGATGGTTATCTTTGAGGAAGACCATTGAAGACATACAGAATGTACCAACACCTACTTCGGTAGCATTACTCCATGGAACACAGAGACAATCAAGTCCCAGCATTCCATAACTTCGCCTTTAAGTTCCTCTATTCTGATTTCTCTAGAGGAACTATGCACCTGTGGGCGCACATTTGGAGGAAATCTTTGCTTAAGGATAAACCTTCACATGACTGCACAACACAGATGAATGTTGAACACTGCATGTGGCCACAAGAGTAACAATATATAGGTGAAGAACATACTGTATCAGCAGTAATTAAGAGGGTTGTACGGACATCCTCCACAGAAGAATCTGCATTCTGGAGCCTGGAGAGGATAGCGTCTGCCTAAAATATCAGGTCTAAATTAGTCGTGCAGATAAACATTTACATCCTCACTAATTGTCAATCCAACGGCTGAATAATCAAAAGATGCTGACCATGAAAAGCCAATGTCAACTGCTCAAACTGTCAATATGAAGCAATTGACCTGTAAAGAACTTTGCTGGGAATTTACAGCCTACTGAAGAATTGTTCATTTTTGTGTATTTTGACAATGCAGGTAAGTAAGAAAGACTGCCATTTTGAAGTTCCAGCTGAGAATCACTAGGTTTTCGTGGCTTACGAAAGTATTGAGGCAAGCTGAATCGCTCATCCACTAACCAAACTAACTGTCAATGACTAAAAACCATACAAATCATTATCAGATCAACAAGCTTCCTCATTTTCAAAAGAAAAAAGGAAAGGAAATAAAAGAAAAGACATGCTTGCCAATAACCCTAGGGTCCTGTTTTACATGTTCCACACCATACCTCCACATCAAATCACATTCAAATACGAAATCAAATATTTAAGTTCAAAATCTCTAACTTCAGGAGGACAAGCTTCTTACCGAGCTCCAACTGCATAAAACACACTTCTCATAAAGTCTTTTCCAACCCACAAACAAAGCCAATGTGCAAGAGGAGAACACAAACACAACAAGATTTTATTTTCTCAAGAAGAGTGAAGACCATTACCTTAGCCTCAGCTAAAGCCAAGACCAACTCTTCAGGCTTCTCCTTCCTTATAGCCTTCTCGTCTATGTCTGCAGTCTGAAAGAAACCACGACACGAGCTCTAATTTTCGAACCCACAAAATGCTGAAATCGCGACCGAATTCAAGACTTTCGCACTCAATCAAAGAAGCGAAAACGAACCACGACAGTGAAGTCGTATCCCATCTCGGCGAGAATGTGCCGACGAGCCACGGATGACGAACCCAATATTATCTGCTCACAACAACAACAACCAGGACAACCATGAAAAAGGTTTTTGCACGCAACGACCGAGTAACATCCCAAATGTGACACGAGAAGAGACTCCAAAGATAAAGGACGAAAAGCAGGTCTTGAGAAGCACAGAGAGAGAGAGAGAGAGAGATGAAATGAACCTTGAAAGATGACTCCATCAAAGCCATCCTCCTCTTCTTCTTCTTCTTCTTCTTCTTTCCTCGGAAAGAGAAGGTGCAATGCAATGATGTTGCGTGCGTTTGCCAAGTCTAACAGTCACCATACGTTTTCAAAGCTGGCGCAGCGTCGGTCAGAGCGAATGACTCTTAATTACATCACCTCTCCACCTTCTCGACCCAAGAATCTAATGGTCGAGAAAGTCTTGGGTCGAGAAAGTGGAGGCTCTCGTGTTTCGGGTAAAATCCTAAAAAATGTATTTCGAGAGCGACAAGACTTAATGATAAGCACGCATGGGAATGTTTGTACGGATTGCATTAGGGTTAATATCACACTACCAACTTTTTAGTTAAGTGCAAACTTTCCACCTTACCAATACATCGAGTTTGATAATAAAGTCAAGCGTGCCTTTAGAAAGTAACTTTTCCTACAAATAGAATAAGAGTCGGCCTATCGAATTGTTGGTAATCTTTTCACAAGGGTCAGACACTATATCGGATCTATTACGAATTAGAATATGTAATAAATTTTAATTTTCATTACATTGTTTGGTTTAAGTAACGCGATATTTTGTGCACTATCCAATTTCTTGAATGACATACATATAAAGAGAGAATGGGATTAGAATTCTCAAAATACCCCTAAAATCAGCATTAAAGGGAATATTATAATTATCACTTTAACAATAGATTATCATTCATGAGTTTAATAATTGAAATAATTTGTTAGATACGTAATATAATGTATTAAGTATTTACGTATGATTTTAATAATAGATTAAGCACATAGCATGTTATTTTGGTAAAATAAACACCAGAGTGGAATGACTATCAGTTTAATAATCAGTCATGAGTGTAATAAACCATATGTATCATCAAGATTTTACAATCTTATATAGAATTTTTATCTATCATTTAATAATTAATTTATAGTTATGCTCTTGATTTTAACCATAAAATTTGCGATTAATAAAAATATTATTTATTGCATATAAATAGTATGATTGAAATTATAATCATATCACAAATTGAGTATAACTAAAAATTAAGATAATCACAGAATTTTGAGTAATGTAATGCTAAGTTATGAAAACTTACATAACTGTACCTAATAAGGAGCAACTAATATTATGCTAAAATTAATGTTTAACATAATAAGTAATTATTTATAGTCAAGATAACATAATTACTTACAACGATTATTTACCTATTATTTACTGATCATATAATAAGTTATTAAACTCAAAATAAAAATTATTGATGACATCATTACATAAATACTAGGAAGAATTTTTAGTTATTGAAAGTATATATCTTAATTACAACCAATAATCTAGCATTGATGGAATAAGTGAAGCAAAGAAAAGTTGGAGATTGAAGTTAGGCTGAAATGGGGATAACGCTGTAACAATTATTACTTAAAAAAAAAAAACTGTAAAAGGCGATCAACCTATAACAGACCTTTAATCTGATAGCCATTACTCTAACTCAAGTTACAAATACGTTCCGATTTATTAGTGAAAATAAATAAATAAAATTTATTACGCTGAAAGAATTGATCCTTTTCGATAAAATATAGCAGAAATTCGTGATCTTCATCAGTTTCATAGCTTAATGAACATAGAGAGCTGTGCCGTTCCTATGCTCCTTAGCACAAACGCTGAGGAATTAGGAGGATGGGAAAAGATCGAAAGAAGTAGAACGAATCGCAACATCTAGTGGACGAAACCATCTACACAATTGCAGCTCCGATCAGTGAATCGTCCTAGGAGAAAGATATGTGCGACACAGCTCGTCCTCGCCCCGCCTATCTCTTCTTTCTCAAGTCACAAGTTCGAATGCTTCAAGCTGCACAGCAGAAACGAGAACTCAGGATCACGCGGCTCGAATCTTTGGAGGATCATCTCTTAGGAGAAAAGCAAAATTTGTTTACCAGAGAAAGAAATTCCCATATGGTTTGAACATCCTATGAAAGTTGCATGATAACATCATAAAATCTTGTTCTTTCACAAGGTCTTAGTCAGGACTCAGTTCTATGATCTATTGCCTCATCGATATAGAGCCATAAGACAGTTTACCTCATGTGTTGGCTGCTGAGCTTGTCCTCGGATGGCTTGTACTGTGGGAGAGGAACTTTGTCCGACTCGATGAGGTTGATGTCATGTCGGAGGATCTCATAGTGCTCCTTCACCTCCTCCACAGATGTCTTCCCCCCAACCGCATTCGCAATTCTCTGCCACCGGTCAGGCGTGCCCTCGTCATACACCGCAAGGGCGTTCTCGAACAGCTTGTTCTTCTCAACAGTCCAAGTCGATTGGGGGCCGGTCGAAGGGACTGGATTCGATGCCATCAGGATGATAGAATGCAGGGTTTGTGCTGTTAGTTTGAAAGCCAGGGAAGCAAAGAAAGAAATGGGATATGGAAGGGCCCTGAGTCAAATCACGATGAGGAGAGGAACAGTAAATGGGCGGTGCAAGTTGGGAGACAGTCTGCAGAATCTGTGTTAAAAGTATGTTTCAATCGAGAATTGGCCATATGAAACGTAAAGGGCGATTAAAAACAAACCTTTTTCTCAGGACTTATTTGGATTGTCAGTTCCAGTTGCTTCCGGTTAAAGTCTTCCACTTTCTATCATCAACATGAATCTTTCGGTACGATGTTTCCATTGTTTATGAGCATGTTGGGGGTTTTATAAGTACGAAAACAGAAATATTTATTGTCGAAAGAATAGATCCGCTTCACCTGCTTCAATTGTTTAATTTTCACTCCGTTTAAATGGCGACCTGGTTTTGCACAGTCCGAATCAGAACTCAGAGCCGTTCTCGATAGAAAATACAAATGTGCACCCCTCGAAAGGTGGGATCGAGCAAATGCGCACCATCTTTCTGTCTACTCGATTGTCCAGGCTGTATATGGCATGCGCTAGGCAAATGCAGAAACAAAATGGGTCAAGAGTAGTTGGGAGGCTCGACAAGCGTGGTGTATCCACCTATATCGGGTATAGCGGCACGGTGCTAGATGCCATGCTAAACAACATCAACCATTATAGTGTCGTTCTCGCATCAAAAAGCCCGCAAATAACGGTAAAACATATATACACATGATGACTTTCGTGACAACTGGAATGAACAAAGCTGTGGAAATCCAAAGGAAGATCAAGGAGAAAAGAATGAACAATCTGTTCCGTTAAACATGTGATGTCCGGAGTCCCTCCAGGATCTGTCTTTGGAATTAGAGTTATACTCTCACTGACTGGCAAGAGGAGGGAAAAGTGGAGTTAGCATTAACTTTAACTTCTTCACAATCTGGTAGATAATGCACTAATGCCCCCGCCAACTAGAAACAGTTTTGGGAACAAGTGTGATAGCATTTGAGGCAGCTTCCAGCCTGCATTTACAAGTGAGCATTATCAGTTTAAAAGTACCACCTATCCCTATCGTCTACTGGGAGCAGAGGCTGTAGTGGCCGGCTTAAGAAATGAAACAGCATCTCTCCACACAAGAACCGGCCTGAGTATCCCTCTCAAAACACACACCTGCACATGTGCACACGTGGCAGGCACATGTGCACGTGCGAGCAGAGAGAGAGACAGTGTGTGTCAATGTGCACACACGCGCATGAGAGAGAGAGAGAGAGAGAGAGAGAGACGCACTTGGATATTTCTTCGACAACCTTCATAACCTCTGCAGAACTTGTCTCAAGGACCTGGCCACCAAAAACGATCTCATCTAGAACAGTTTGCATCTGCAAAAATCGAAATGGTTGCCATTAGAGGAATACCGCACAGACAAATTTCGGTAATGAAATGAAATTATTGGTCGCAAAATTACAATAACAACTATTTCATACAAAACTGACCGTGCCTAAGCAAAAGCAATCATAAGGCTGATAAGAAAAAAAAATATAGAAAGAAAGCGAGATCATATTAACCCACTTAGACACATAATCTGGCTGTAGTGATGTGCAAAATATTGTAGAGGTGCCTCCAAGCAAGATTATATTAACCCACTTAGACACATAATCTGGCTGTAGTGACATGCAAAATATTGTTGAGGCGCCTTCACTAATGTCGTAAGCATATTTACCAGCATTGGTCAAAGTTATAGCAGAAATCACCCACATTTATTGACATCAATGGAGAAACCAGTAGTAAAGGCCTTGAGAAGTAAAATAAATATATTTCAAACGAATAAAAGATAAGTAACCTTGCTGTAGTTGAACACTATATCAAGCTCACATACATTTTTGAAGCATTTGTCCAGCGTCTCCACAAAAACTGGGAAAACGAGAGTTCAAGCAAGCAAGTCATCAATCAAAGAACAGATTAGAGATAAATTAACAATTGCATCAAATCATTGAAGCATATAGATGTAGTCTTGCTAAGGCAATTCATAATTAGAGTGGTGAAGTCTTGTCCAGATGAAGAAAGCAGGAACAGACAGGCAGGCAGAGGACAGTGCAGGGAAGACCACAGCAAAAGCATCAGAGACCAAGCTAGCCATTCAGCTGTGCATGTTGAGACTTTACTGGTTCAGCATACAAAGATCAAGCACATCATGTTATGCACTGAGTCCCTAGGTTCTGTTTGACAGTTCCTATTGAAGAGACTTTTTCAAGCAGATCCACAGCTGCTTTGGTAAAACTTGAAATATATTCCACTTTTTTTAAACTTTGTGTCATCTGTGATTCCAAGAGAAATCTTGCACCAGCAGATTATAATCTCTCTCAAGAGGGAGAATGAGGAAAAGAGGATGTATGACCCAATTAAAAGATTTCATTGTCTTTGGCTTTCACTCACATTAATCATAACTCATAACATCAAACTTAATTAAATAGAAGAGAATATCTGAAGGAAGCAACTAATTCAGAGATCATTCCATTTTGCGACTCAATTTTAAGGCATAGGAGGGCTTCATTAGTATCAAAAAACATAATCAGAGAAGACCAAACAAAATTACTTATAGATGCTTCATTTCCTCTAGCTAGAGACTCTGTCAATGCTTTAACTTGTCTATGCATCATGATGCTTCACAATCAATCGAATAGTAAAGAGCTTTCCCTGGTCATCTCATGGGTTGCCTTTTAGCCCCAATTAAAAGCACTTTATAGTTCTTTCTTGGATATATTTCTCTCTATCTCCCGGACATACTTTAGCATTATTTTTAGCTTTCAGTCTCCAGTGTATTCTTTGAACTAAAACTTGATCAAATGACCAAGTCCTACCTGCCACTATGCAGAGGCATATTTTTTCATAAGGGAAACCATTTCATTTATGCTAAAAACTCTAAAAAAGATGAACAGGCCATGAAACAACTACTTTTATGTAGCAATGAGTTTTGAAACATTACAACCCAAGAACAGTGTGGAAAGCTCAATGGTACTAACCTTGTATCAGGTCAAGCATTGCAAGCTCATTTTCTGAGCTATCAAACACAAAGACAAAGTATAGTGTGGCATAGTGCTTGTACACTAGACGACTGTCCTGCAAAAGGAACGTCACAAAAAGAATGGGTTAAATGCCTAAGGGAAATTATATGACCAGATTGTGAAAAGCTATCTCATTAGTATGTGTCAAAAAAGATATACACATTTGTCACAGGCAGGCAGTTGCTAGCAAATTCTCAAATATCATGAGTTTCCTGGATAAGGATTAATTGGTTGTGTAACAAGCCAGGTAAAATTTATATAGCAATGACCAGGTAACTCTATGCTACTCCACAATTATGCATTTTTCTGAAAATTATGAAGCAAAGATAAAAAAGAAAAAGAAAAACACACACACAATGGCCAGTTCTTTGATCTCCCAGAAAACAAATTCCAAAGTTCAAGCATTTAAACTACAGACAGGAGCTCTTAACAATGATGGAAGGAAGAGAAAATACCAAACCAAAAATTGCATCAGCCTCCACAAAATTGCTCACATTTTCAGCTCTACTGCTCAAAGCTGCATCCAAAAGTAGCAACCTCAACTTTGCAAACCCAGCAAGCTATTTTACTAAGGTCATCGAGAGTAAACTTCCATCATGAAAGAGATGACATTATTTTGCTTGAAAGCTTCTAATTTGAAAAAACTATCACACAGAGAGAGAGAGAGAGAGAGAGAGGAACAAGAAGAAGAAGAAGAACCTGCAAAAACACTGCGAATGAGCTCCTGCTGCTTCTCCATGGGCTGACATTAAAAGGTAAAGCTGTAAAATAAGTACACCAAAGATGGAAAAGGAAACAAAACTTGAAGATGATGATAACCCTTTTCTTTACAAAGTGGTGATGCGAGAGAGACCTGGTAATCATAGAATTTCGCAAGGCGAGGCTTGCCCTGGGTGTTCATAACCATCACTGCCTTAATCATGGTTCTCTTTTTCTTTGTAGCTCACTCCGGCAGCTCCACAGGTTTTCCCTAGCTCAAATGACAATGTGTCCCCCAAATCTCAAATCATAAACTTAAAGACACGGTAGAGCTCCATTCTCAGCCTCTCAAGCTGCCTCGCGCCTCTGCAAACCGATATTCTCATGATTATTACACATTATAAGACCACCTCCGAAACGAGGAAGAACTCGACCTTTGGGATCGGATAAGAACTCGAGGACTCGGACTCAGAATAGATCATCAGCAAAGGAACGAACTTCCAGCAACCCAAAATTCAAAAGGTCATTATAGTCGACAATTCATTTTCATAGCTGAAGGCCTGAACTTGTTTCTTTCCTGATATTAACAAATGTGCTGGCGTATCCTAACAACTGTTTCTAAGTGTACCCATCATGTGGAACACGCGACAATGGATTTCAAGCTCGACAACGCCAGCATTAAACTATAAAATCCGATCCAAAGAGTTGAAATTCGATATCGATTCTTCCGTCTCTCGTCGACCTCGAAACGAGATCGAGCCAAGTCCAGAAGGATCACGAGACGCGGTAGGTAAACCGACGTCACGCGGGACTGGTTCAGCATCGAAGGACCAGAAGAAGGATACGTACTGATTCCGCCGGTTCCAATTCGCCTCGGGAGCCACAGCCTCCGTCGCGCGGCGGCGGCGGCGAACTTCGTGACGCGAAGTCGAGAGATGCGAGCTCGGCGGCCGGCGGCCGGAGCCACGGATCAAATGGCGACGAGAGACGACAGTTTGCGGGGAGCGACCATGAGAGATCGAATGAGCAGAGCGAAGATCACAGGAAGAACCTGCTACAGAATAGAGAGAGCCACCGGGCAGGCGGGTCGGGAATGTTCGGGTATGGGCCGGTGACAAGGAGACGACCCTGGGCTCACCCGCCCATTGAGGCTGCGCGTAACAAAATTTCTATTTATTTGTTCCTTTATTTTTTTATTTCTGAAAACATATTTAAAATAGAAATCCGTTTAGTATCGCAATTTTATTATTTTTATTTTTAAAATAAATTTTTACTTCAGAAATATATTTAGAATAGAAATCATGAATTAAAATTTTTTACTTCTTAATTTCTAAAACAAAAGTAAAAAATAAAAATTCGTCCCACTACTTGCTTTCATCATAGTCTATCAATCACCTCTTGCCCACCGTCGGTCGCCGAGCCCCTCCTACTTGTCGTCGGTCACTGCCGATGACTGGCCCCCTACTGTCAACCATCGGCCCCTGCCCCTGGTTGCCTCCCGCCTACAATTCAAAATGAGAAATTTTATATTGTTGTCAAATAAATTTCCATTTCAAGAATAGAAATTTTGTATAATTATCAAACCTCTATTTTGTCTCAAAAACTCATCCGAGAAATAAAAATAGAAAAATTAATTTCGAGCCATAAAATTGATTTTTAGAATAAAAATTATATCATGTGCATCAGTCCTCCCTTGTAAGAAAGCCTTTCTTTGAAATTTCACAAGTTTTTCATTTTGGTCCTGAGTTGCAACGTGACAGCTCATAAAAGTTGACTGTTGGAATTATTTTCTTAGAAGTATGATTGAGCTCATTTCATATACATTTGTCGATTTGAGAAATCTAATTATAATCAATAATTTTTTGCTTGCTTTTTTACTCCGTGATATATCATATGATATGAGACAATGTTCAAGACACTAGCTTTATACAACAGGATCATTGAAAATTGATATCTCAAATTAAAATTTTGATCTTATCAATATAACGACTCAAAAACAAAATTCTACGGTGAACATTACTTATTGCTTCCGTGCATCCTTTTAACTTTAGAGTAAATCAATTGCCAAAAGCACATGAACTTAAGCATAAGTTCAAGCGCTCCTTAGTGATAATTATTGCCCCTTTTTTATTCTTTGTAATAACATTTGGCATATGGTCTGCGCACATTATGGGAATACCATTAAAATTTTATTAAATTCATGGAAGGTTTGTTTAGGAAAATAGATACATCGTAGTGGTAGCTACAAAAAATTAAATAACATGTGTTTTCTTTAGGAAAATAGTACAAAAAGCCTAAATTTATTGTACAGCAGTCAATTCAATCTTAAACTTTTTAATTATATCAATTTATTCCTAAACTTTTCAATTAAACAAATTTAGTCCTAAACCTTTTTAACGATTTGTCAATTTTTACTTTGGTAATTTGTTTCATGGAAATTGAATAATTGATAAAACATGTTTTTGAAAATGGTTGCTTATATTACATACAAAAATGAATGAAAAAAAGATGTTTTCATGATTCACGAAAGTATTTAAACACAAATTATTATCAATAATGAGAAAAATATTGACTAATTATTTCAAACAACACAAGTAATTATTTTTGAGAATATATTTTTCAAATTAGTTATTTTACCTAAACAAATAGAGAGGATAATTTTAAAGAAATTATAAGGTAGGATTGGAATTTGATCATGTGAAAATCCCACTCCATTCACCAGATGACATGTGTTGCTTTGGCCTGTTGAGCTAAAAGGCCTCTTGTCCTTCACCCTTCATCATCTTACCTCTCTCTTTTCTCTCCTCTTTTCCTTTGTTTTTTATTCTTCTATATATATGTTGTTCATTTTGGGCCCTACAGACCCCTTACAATTTTGTTCCTTTGAACTTTGCCCAAAAAAGGGAACCCAAAACCCAATATGTCAATCCAAAACTCCCATTTAGGCGATGTGGTACAAGAGATGCACCTCCTCCCTACACATATTCAAGGACTAGAGTGCAACACTCTCAGCTCACCCCTTCTCTCCCCGCAGACCGCTATCTAGGCCATTACACTCTCCACCCCTTATGAGCATAGCGTCCTCGCTATTGTCCCACACGTGATTAGGAATCAACTTTAATACCACCTGTAACGCCCAAAGTTCACCACTGTATATATATTGTCTACTTTGGATCCTATAGGGTCCTCACAGTTTTGCTCATTTGGATCTTGCTTAGAAAACACGTATGTACAAATAGAAAACCCAAAACCTAATAAGTCAATCTAGAACTCCCCATTAGGCAACATAAGATAGGAAATGTGCTCCCTCCATGCACATCCAAGGACCAGAGTGCAACGCTCTTGGCTCGCCCATTTCTCCCCGTGCAAGACCGCTTGGGCCATCACACTACCGTCTTAATCCACCACCTTGTCGTTATTTCAATCCTCCGTCGTTGAGCTCAAGCTCAACCAAAAAACTTGGATCTCGGATTTGGATCTAAGGATGAGGGAGCCCTAGATTTGTGATCTAAAACTCAACTCGACCTCGAATCTAAGGTCAACCAAGGTCAATCGTCTTAGGCATCGAGCGAGGCGAGGCGGAGGAGGTGGCAATGGTGGCAGCGTGGTTTGTCAATGGGGCATAGGGTTTTGACCTCCTAGCCAATGTGGGCACAAACGCAAAGGATACAAGAGGAGTTGGACAAGAGGTGATGGGGCAAGCAAAGATGGAGGCGGCAGCAATGATTCTGAGGTCAAGCTTAAGGTTGAGGTTGAAGAAGGGAAAATGGGGTAGGTGGAGGAGAGAGAGAAAGAGGAAGACTGTGAAGCGAAGAGAGGCAAGACAGTGAGGGAGGGAGAGACCATGACTGATGGTAGGCCCGCACGCGAAAGATGTTGCAAGTTGAATGGAGTAGTTTTTTGCTAAGTTGGACTCTAAGCTATATCTAATGTTTTCTTCGATAATTTTAGGGGAAATTCCAAAAAAGGGCTCGAAGTGAATTTAAAAAAATAAAGATTTAAAGTGGTTATATCTATGTTAATAATGACCTGAAGTTACTATGTCTATTTCAAATAAGGGTTAAATTTCCGATAGTCAAAGATATTTTCGTCATTTACCATTTTTCCTTTTTTTTTCATTTTTCTTTCCTTTTTTCTTTCCTTTTTTTTTTTTTTTTTTTTGGTTGTCCTTCTTCTTCTTCACCGGTGGCCGGCCAACCATCAACAATGCCCTTAGAGGGCTAGAAGAGGTCGCCCTCGCTTGATCTAGTGGGTTTCACCCTCACCTTGGGGGAGGCCACCCATCACCGCCATCTGGGAGGTTGGTCCTTGCCGGCAGACAGAGAAGGTCATCAAGCCCTCACCGACCATTGCTAATAGTTGGCAAGGTCACTAAACCTTCGCTTGTGGCTGGTGAGGGCTAACCTTGTGAATGGCCACGAGAGGCGGTCTCCCCAAGGGCAAGGGTCGCCTTGCCTAAGCAAGGTTGTCCCTTGCCTAGCCCTCTATGGGCATCGTTGATGACCACCGACGAAGAGGAAGAAGAAGAACAAAAAATTAAAAAAATAAAAGAAAATTTAGACAAAATTGCCTTTCAACAATTGGAAAATTTAGCCGACCGATAATCGATGAGATCAAGTTCTTATTTGAAACAATCATTGCAACTTCAAATCTTTATTGAAACAACCAATGTCACTTCAGACCCTTAATTAAAATAAGATTCACTTCGAACTCTTATTTAAGAAAATGAAGTTGATTTAAAGTCCTTTTTAAAAAATTTCCATAAATTTATGGGCCATTAAGGTATGGATCTTCGGCCATGACAGATCGTAACTCACGATTAATTATGAATAAAAAAGTCCTAACATATAGAAATTTAAAATTTACGATTGATGAGTAAAATTTACTTTTTTCTATGCATCAACTCACGATGATCATAATTTTCAATAAAATAAGAAATAGAAAAGGACTCAGGGCGGACATAAAGAAGTTGGAAAATAAGAAGCGAAGCTATCGTCCTGTCTTCTCGCTCCGATGAACTGAATCTGCCCAGACCCGGCGTTCCACGGTGGACCCTCCTGCGACGAGCGACCCGCCCGTGAACTCATGACACGACAGCAGGATCACTGTGTATAGTACAGTACCTTCTTGTGTCGGAACGAGGAAAGGGAGAGGCCCATTTCCGTTTCATCGTCAAATTCTATCCATCATCGTCTCCATCTGTGGGAGGGCAGAGAGAGAGAGAGAGAGAGAGAGAGATTGGAACGAGAAAGAGAGAGACCCATTTCATTTTCAAGTTCATCCTTCATCTTCTTCGTTGGTGGGTAGGTGGGTGAGAGAGAAAGAGACCCAGAGAGAGAGAGAGAGAGAGAGAGAGAGAGAGAGATGACTCTGGGACTGATAAATGCAAACCCAGTGGTTCACGCGAAGAAGGAGAGGGTCGCTCGGACCGAAGACCCCCACGCCGACGACGGCGTCGATCCCCTCGAGATTTATGATATCCTTGTTTTTCTCGTCGATTTATCTCTTGCTATTCCGCCCGCGTGAGGAAAAAGTTGTCCAATTCTGCGTAGCCCCTTTGATCACTGATCAAGCAATCTCTTTTTCTTTTTCTTTTTTGCGGTACTTTGGGAATTCGTGATCGTACCGTTAGTATTATGTTTTGTTGATTGCTTCGTTAGCTTTATTGAAGTGGGTTTTGAGATAAAGTGATAAAGCTGTGATCTTTGACTTTGAATCGGCAAATCATGTGAGGGACATCCGAGATCCAGAGCATCCCTATTCTCTGGAGCAGCTCAGTGTTCTCTCGGAAGAATCCATCACCGTCGATGAGAAACTTGGGCGTATCCTGTTGAGTATTGCCGTCGTTTTTGTTTTGGGTCCTACGTTGCGATTCCCTGTTGTGATTATGCCTTACGTTGCGATTTTTGTGTTTGAATTCTTTTCTTTTTTTCAGGATCATGTTTACTCCGACAATCCAGCATTGCAGTATGGTGACTGTCATTGGACTGTGCTTGAGAGAGAAGCTCAAAGATTGTTTCCCTCCACATTTCAAGGTCAGTTCTCTGCTTTTGTGGGAATCGGCATTGAAAGTTGTGTGTTTCACACTAGGACATGCTGGGTGCGGCTTTTAGTGCATTCTCTAACATGTTATTTTGTGTACTGGTACTAGTTATGATTCAATAACAAGGCTGAGTGAGTTTAGCTGAAAACTGAGTAGTGTTGTAGTTGTCAGCCCTGTCTGGTATGGTGAAGTGGGTTGATAATTGATGCGCCAAAAGTTACATTTTAAAGCATTGTCAACATAGCTCATAAACATTTACTTGTGTTAGCAATAGTATCAACTGTTAGGAAATCTACGTCGCATGCATCAGGAGATAGGTCAGTCTATTAATGACCTTTTATCTACCATGCATGATATCTAGGACCAACTAGCCTTACCTGAGCCACAATAGGAAGCTGTCTTTGAAGCTCGCAAGTTTGCTTAATATCACATGTTATGCAATTTCTGATGGCACTTAATGATGAGTTTGAATCTGTGCGAGCTCCACTGCTACATCGAGATCCATTACCATGTCTTGGGGCAGTTTTCTCGGAATTGTTGATTGAGGAGACACTTCCTTCATTGATGATACCAAAGGACCATACTCAAAGTTAGCTTATTAGTGATTGAAAAGCTAAACACGATATCTAGAGATGGAAACAGGAAGATTGTTTATTGTTTCTTCCCAGTCTTCAGCTAAAAGATATATCGATAACTCTATATTAATGGCCAATTGGGTATGTTTCTTTTTTATCTAAAGACTTTGCTAGGAGAAGATTATAATAGCAGGTGCTAAAAACTGTATATCTGGTGATTTAAGCATTTTAGTGTTTTGTGCACTTTCCGGATGCCCACCATTGGTCTTTATATGCTTGCGTGTGGCAGTGATTTTTTGCTTTCCGTTTTTTATGATTGTCGCAGTAAAAATACATCATTTGGACAGTAGCTCCCCTGGGATATATCTGCTTAATTGGTATTCTGCATGCTGGGAGAGCGTAGGATCATGTGCTTTCGGCTCTTTCCATTGCATTTCCTTGTTTGATTGAAGTATTTGATATGGTAATGGATGATGCATATTTGATGTCATATACCTCTGTCTTGATTGACATTTTTGCTGGAATATACCTTACAGGTTGACATCAAAGTCGCCCCTGGGTCTCATGCAGATGAAGAATCAGGTGATAATGGATCCTGATTGCATTTTGACATATTTAATGATTCATGCTGCTCATTTTAATATCAAACTGTTCATGGGAAGTTCACAGACTTTTCATGATGTTTGTAAATAGAATTTGCGGTACTTAGAATGAGTGAAAGCTGAAATAAAGCTCCCAGCGTAAAGACTACTCTAATTTGATGTAGGAGTAAAGAGAAAAGGAACAATGAACAAGTTTCTGACTGAAATGAGCTCCTGTTAGTTGATTGTGAACAGGTGTTTGAGTTTGATAGATATTATTCGCTCGACCAAAATTTGGGTAATCTTCGGCATGCACAATTCACTCACAAATCCTGCTTTTGCAGCTTTATGGCCAGTTCAAAGATAGGTGTATAATTCTATGATATCCATACTCCGTTCAATGTTAAATGCAGTGGTTAAATTCTTGGGAGAAAATAATCTCTTTCACCTTTTTAATTGTGCATTAGCACAAACATATGCATTGTCTCATATCTAGTTAGTATTAGATTTATATCTGTTCCGAGTGATGCGGAAAGAAACTGATTGCATGATTTATCTGTGATGTCTACTCTTAAGCGAATGGGAGAATCTCCACCGCCCATTGTTGTTCTTACATAATCAAAACTAACTAAGAAAATCTGCAAATGTTTCTTTCCCCCTGTTGTAGTGAATAAGCAGTTGAATGATAAGGAAAGAGTCGCTGCTGCCCTGGAGAACCCTAACCTTCGCCAACTCGTGGACGAATGCCTCTACTCCAGTGAACTTTAACCAAGCATGCCATGCTTGCGGTAGAACCCTACTGTACATAGAGAAGTTGGTGAGTGCTTGAAATATCGGTGAACTGAACTATTTTGTTGTACAATCTACTAATCCTAGTGTATGAAACCCGAGCATCCACTTTTGGGAATACAGTGTGTAGTATAGTATGGACTTCTAAGTCTCTGTATTTTGGGTTTTTTTCTCCATGGACACGTCTCTTTCTCCTCCTCCTAGCTTGTTTTGTTCTGCCCTATTAAACAATATGCGGAAATGGTTGCTTAAAGTGCAAATAGCCAGGCACCTCCAAAAGGACCTGGTTTCCTAGTTATTCGGTTTTGTTATTTGATCATTCATTCCTAAACTTTTCAAAAGATGGGCACCGAGGTTGCGGTGTTGTAATCTACAATTCCATCAAATAGTTAACGTGGGGCATGATCCATCCTCGTTTTCAGTATCTTTTAGGCAGCTAAAGTGGTATTCTTCTTTCACCTTACTTCTTGTACGTGTAGCGTCATCGGCAGGGCCATTGTATCGATCTCACTGGCTTTGTTGGTCCTAAAGGCGCCGCTTGGGTGTCAGAAAGAATGCTGGCTCGCCTCGCCATGATGTCTTTTCATCACAGGACACCAGCATTTCCTGCCTTCAGCTTATCCATCTTCACATAAATTGACTAGCAACTGGCTATGAAAAAAATGGTCTTGGGGGCTATTCTGAAGCGATGTGCCTCGTGAATTTTTCTTTTCCGGCATTGGTTCAAAGAGATGAAACCACCCTAATCGTTGAAACGAGAGCAATAGCATGCTGTCCGAACGACGAGGAGCCCAACGAAAAGAAACCCAAACTGACGCGGTCTCCAGCCCATGTCATTTTATACTGAACGGGTATTTGGTCAAAGGATGGTCAATATTTGTTTTAAGCCATCAATAGCCAATCATCGATTCAGGTCCTGTTTTTTTTATTACTTTGGTTGATACGGCCTAATTAAAAAAAACACCAATTTTAGGTCATGTGACAATTTTGACTCCAACTTTTTTTAATCTTGTAAAAAAGCATTAACTTTAAGTCGAATGACAATTTTGGCCTCAACTTTTTTTGTTTCCAAAAAATCACCAACTTTCACTTAAATCCCAAATCTAACCCCTTTTAGAACAATTGATTATCCTCAGCAATTTCCATATGTTAGGTGAATTTAAAGCATTATTTATTATTTTCTTCTTTAAGCCACACTTAGAGAATAATGATGGAGCTGTTTTTTACAATTCACCAGCAAGTTAAAAAACTCTCCAAATTAAATTTCTTTAGCTAGACTTCGCCATTTTGTCATAATCTGAAGTTGAAGAGTATTGCCCATTGAGAGACACCATGAACGAGACCTGCCAAGCCTACAACTAGAAAAAAATTCCTAAAACAAAGTTCACTTCAGACAAATAATTAACAGTAAGGGCAAAATTTGAGATAAGGGTGAAAATTAGACTTTTTTCATGAAACAGAAAAATTTGGGGTCAAATTGCCACTCGATCTAAACTTGATGATGTTTTTATTTTTTTGGAGTTAATCCTTGATAATTCATGGCAACTCTTTTGTCCTTTTTCTTTTTCTAGCGGCTAGGCGAGGCAAGCATACCGAGCAGCCAAATCGCCGTTCCGTCGAACCGAGGTAATCAAAGATTTCCGAGGCTAATGCTCCGACACCGCTCGTTACGCCTCCATCGATACGGAACATCTGACGTGACCGTCCGTTTGCAGAATGCGAAAGCACAGAGAGATCCGTCTAACGTAGTAACGTGTGACCTTGCCATTCCATGCACGCAACGGCATCGTCGGACTGGTGGGCCTCCTCGGATTGCAACCGAGGTTGACTCTTGGCATTTTTCGTGGCATTTAATAGCACGCTGGAGAGAAGCTGAATTGTCAGAGCTCATTGAATTTGATCGGGCCCTTCACCTTCCCAATTGCACCCCCAACCAATCCAGAGGGCCATTTATTTGGTCGTCCCTACGAAATCTCAACCACCTCCGGGCCCCTTCCCATATGTAAAATCCATTTATCCATTGGATCTTCTTCATTAAAAAAAAAAAAAAAAATCCCCTCGCAACGCATGTTAAAATAACTATAAAATGCACGTTACATCTTTCCATGGATCGACTCAGTGCCTCGTGACCAAAGCAATGAAAAATGTTCGATTACAGAGTTAGGAATGAATTCGTGACGGCCTTCTGTAACCATATTCACGCATCGAAAGTAGATGCTGAACGTTCAGGATTATCGAACTTACGATCTTTAATGTTGCAGAAAAGGAATAAAGCATGGTAGAAGTCGGAAAATACCATTTTCAGGACACGAAATTGCTGTGCGTTAGAACGCCGTAAGAGCGGCCTATTGACTGAGAACCACTTTGCCATAACAGATGTTTTGAAGGTGAAAACCAGCACGGTAAAAGATGGTCATATTTTAACGCTGGAGCTTTACTATTCTGAGTGATGCAGAGATTAAAGAATGTCCTCCGTTGTTGAGACAGTACAAGTAGTTTTACAGAATCAATAATGGCTTATGCAGTTAAGGAGAAGGATGTCATCATCTTCACATTAAGTGGGTAGATCTCATTGTTTTTCTCTTAGTTTCTTACACAGATGATAGGTGGTGCCGGAGGAGCTTTGAATCAACTCACAGGCGATGCGAGGAGCATGGGTGAAGCCTCCACGCCCACATGCCCGTTGGAAGGATCATGCGGTTTATCGTCGAGGCCCCAGAACTTGGCTGTTTTGACATCGTCCTCCGCCATCATTCTCGAGAACTCCTCGTGGTCATACTTCAGTGTGGCCTTGCCCCCGAATTCGCTTGGAAGGTTATCCACGTCGAAGAAAGTCGTCATCAGCTCCACGCTGACCTTGTTTTTCGGGTAAACAAACTTCACCTTTTCGGAGGTTTTTGGATCCAAGAAGTACTTGATTGCCTGTAAATCACAGAAGCATTGCGAACTCAGATATACTTGGAAAAACTCATCCTATCTCACTCTTGGAGACAATGCTCTTGCTGCTATACGAAAAATTACAAGCAATGGGTCTCGTAAATGCAATGCCGCAACCCTTGTGATACCCTTAAATTCTCAAATGTAGGCAAAACCGATGAAGCGAGATAAAGACTTCTTCCTGGGTTTTTTCTAAGTTTTTTCTTACTGGATTGTGCTTTTGATGAGTGTGCTTACACAATCACACTCGTTTGGTGGCAATGCATGCTTTCTGGCAGAAAATGCTCTTAGGAATCTAATGGATGGCAGAGCAAATACAAGAACTAGTTCACATCTCAATCAAAAAAAAAATTATTAATATAGATCTCAGGAAGAAATCAAACCTTCCAGAATGCCTCAAAAATTCTGGGCGGATTATACAGAAACGCTACCGCAAGCCTCTCCGGGTAGTGGCTCTGTAAGACATTGATAATATCAAGAGCGGTTCTGACAGGAACTTGTGTCCTCAATGTCCATCCAGTGAAGTCAATCAACCATGACATTGATTCCTGACCCTCGGCAAGGTTGAGGATGCTATTTTCTATCAGATAGACTAGATGGCGGATATTTCCTTCGGCTGATGTTGTGTTCTACACGGTAGAGTGAAAAAGCCAGACAGATACATACATAAGCATCTGAATTTTGTAAAAATCAGTATTTAGCAAAAGCATTAGTGAGTTGAAACAAGGAAAAACTTCCAAGGAAAAAATCGATGGGCAAACCTGCTTTCCAGGCCTCATGATGAGCACAGTCCTTCCAAACCGATCATGGAAGTTCGCCCTAGACACTTTTCCAGTCTCACCCTCATGCGCAACTTCATGCTAGATGACCAAGGTATCCCATTAGTTAAAAGTACCATATTTGAGCAAAATGAGAAGTAAAACAGGGAGAGTGCTCGGCTGGTATATCAAAATCTTAGAAAAGGGCATGACCTTCTTATGCCCACAGGCAACACTAAAATAAAGATGTATCATGACTACTTTTTTCTTAGGAAAGGGCACCACTAAAATAAAGATGCATCATGACTACTTTTTCTTTGGACAGGACAACGTGACTACTTAGCCTGGCTGTTTGCAACTCCCCTAGAAGATTTTATGAATGTTGAAGCTTTATTTTAATCAGTAGCTACATGAGAAGCAAACGCAAAACATCTAGATCTCTAGTTTTCAGAGAGAAAATGAGTCCCTGATAGTTTTTTACTTTGACATGTGTAAATAGAACAGAACACAGATTCTTATAGATACTAAGTTGACATAGGCAGAGATTAGTATTCCCAGAGGATTTTGCACAACTTGCAACTGAGTGTGTTCGAAACTCCATGATCCATCCAACATAATCCACCAACATGGAGATGCATGATATGGAGGATGCGGTACAGCAATGATAATTAGAGGACCACATGATCGTATTCCATCAAACTTACCCAGCGGATTTCTTCAGGTTTGTAAGTGGACCGCCACTTAAGCGTCTCTTCCAGCATTTTTTTTGCCTTTTCAATGTTCCAGTTTCGAGCTTCCAAATACCTCCTCAGGCATGCATCGGTACAATATTTCAGACTACGTCCAGATAGGGGTCCAAGTTCAGCCCTGAGCTCACTAACCTGAGAACATAACGACTGTCGGTATCTGTGTTTCTACTGTAAAGTTTGGAAATATAATTCCTACAAGTCTACAGCCAAGTCACGGTAATTATGTGTTTAAACAGGTCAGAAGCTGATTATGCTAGCAAGCCAATTCCTACTAGGACGGAAATACAATTAGCAGTTGAAAATTGTTATTTATATTACTTCAATCCTAGTCCTACAACTAACGCTGGTATAACTTTTTTACCTTTTCATCTTTTTGCAGAGGCTCTTTTTCTGGATGGTTTTGAGTGCTCTTCCTCCGCAGGAACATCATCTCTGCAGATAGAGTCAACTTTATACCAACCGGAAAACCCTTCAATCGCACGATTCAGAGCCGTAAGCAGTCCACTGTACAATGAATTCCTCTGAGTTACACACAGTTATGTGGATGAATCACACCAGGAGATGCAGAAAAGTAGTCTAACTCTAAGGCAACCTCGATCAAAATTCAGCAACAGGTGACTGAACCTGAAAGGAGTGATCTTGTGAGATCCATTGGAATCATAAAAGAGAACAATTAAGAGGGTAGCCTTCCCCATCACAGCACTGTCATAATTAATCAAGAACAGTCCTAATCCATCAGACCTCGTGTTAAATTTCTGCTTTTGCGTTATGCATCTAGACTTTCGCTTCACACAAAATCCCCCCACGCCAGAACATGTAATTACACACGCTTGCAAACTAATGGTTGACCGGTAGACCAAGAGAAAAACCTCACGTTGACCAGATTAAGCAGGAGACTCTGAAACCGAGCGACTCAGAACTTCAGAATACACACAGGAACGCGAAGCTTCACGAGCGACTAAAACCATCCAAAAACCAATCATTCTTGAAAAGAAAAAGGAAAAAAAAAAACTGGAATGCAGCGCTCAAACAAAAATGCCAAGGCCCGGCGATCTAAAGTCAACCGCAACCAAGCTTTGACCGACCAGATCTAAACTCCACTCGACGGGAGCGGCGTCAACGAAACCGCGATCGCTCCGTCCGAACCGGCCGACACCAACCCGAGAGGAACGCTAAACGAGAGAACTCTCGAAGTCCCCACTCGAGACAGCAGCCAGCGAGACGCGCGCACGAGGAGACGCTACGAGCTCGTCGCGACTCGATCAGCTTTCCCTTACATCAGCCGACAGGGAAGGAGGATGTCACATGCACAGTCTCTCACACACACAGACACACAGACACACACCTGGGGAAGGCGCGAGGCAGCTGGTCGGAGCGGACGGCGATGGAGGGGGCGAGACGGGGTACTTCTTCGTCGTTGTCGGCTCCGGCGATATCCAAGCTAGACGAGAAGAATGCCGTACGCGCTCTCTTGCAGACTTTTAGATAGAGAGGAGAGGCGACAATGGCGAGAATTTACGGAAGAATATTTATAATGGGTGGGGAGAGCAGAATGCGCAGCGGACAAAGTGGACTACTTCGAACTTTTATTATCGAGGAGGAGACCAGCCCCGGCCTCCTCCGTCCCTCCCTCCCTCCAAGTTGGACCTTCCCTTCCCTTCGTTGCGACTCGATTCGATCAAGCGCATCACCGCCGTCCGTTCTCGCGAGCTCTCGTGGGAACTCCGCATGTGATCCTATGCAAGGAAATCACGAACCAACGACTATCCTTTAAAAGCAAGTGCTACCTTTTCTTTTTCTTTTTCTTTTTTTTTTTTTTTATTATTTTTATTTATTTATTTATTTATTTGATAATTAGGATGGGCGAGGATGGGCGATCGGCATGGAGGATTCCCGGATAATGACGGAGGAGCTTCCCCTCCAGATAGGGAATGTTCGGTTGGAGCCGGGATTACTGCTCGACTTGAGTGAGCATCGTATATGAAAATTCGGGGATAAAAACTAGAATCATCCTATGCCTCTTGCAAAAGCTAAATCCATCTCATGCTAAATAACATCGACATCAACACGCAGCACGCGCAACATAACACGATATTTCGATACGTTGTTTTTTGAAAAATAGAGAATCCGACACGTTAAAATACATTGTATATTAAATATATATGTATATTTTATATATTTATTTTTAAGATTATTTAAATCAAATTAATTTGATTTATAAATAAAAATAATAAATAATAAAAAGTCCATAATGAATTTATACTAAAAACATTAATCCACCATTTGTTAATATCATTCATTATTTTGATTTGACAAATTCAACTTCATTTTAATAATCATAAAATTTGGAGGAGAAATAAATAAGTAATCCACATTTCAGACTAGCATGTTGAAAAAAAAAGAGAGAGAAAACAAATTTGGAGGGGTGAATTATGTGTTACGAAAGTGAGAGTCAAAAAAGAATAAAAAAACTAAAATTTTCTTCTTTCCTCTTTTTTTTTTTATTTTTTTATTTTTTACATATATACATCCTCATTCTTCAATTATTGAAAAATTTTAAAATTGACCATATGCGTGTTGAAATTCCGAACTTATGTGTCGGAATTCCAGACTCATGTCGGAGAGTGTTGGGAAAGTTAACCAAGTTTGGGATTTTCCGACACCTATTAATCGAGTGTCGAAAAGTGTCGGACACGCGTCAAAGTGTCTGACACAACACGAATACTTTTGGAAAGTGTCTTGTTGGTTTCCTAGGTCCATGAATGGATCAAGATTTTCTTAAGATTTGAGAGTGATCGAGGGATTCGAACTTGTGATCAATGGAACTTCCAAACATCACCACGCTGAGTTTTAGATAAGGGGTGACTATATTGGACCGACATCAAGAATCATCCAAACTAGACCGACTCTTTTTTAAATATATATATTCATATCTTAAAAATAACAATAAACCCTAAAACAGTAATAACTATAATATTTTTTTCAATTTTTTAATTTTTTTTTACTAAGTGGCCAGTTCTTAGTCCTAAAACTATCCAGGTCCCTAATCCCAAAAATGAAAACCGGTCCTCTTAGTCCGATTGCCAATTCCCTAATTTGAGGTAAATTGACCAACCACTTTTATTATAGGAGTACATTGGTAGCTAGACGCACGGACAATTTCAAACAAGTTCAATAACTTAAAAAGGATAAAAGTATTGCCCCCGTCGAATTTGTGCATTTTGTTTAATCAAATCTCTAAAACATTTTTCTTCCCTCCTTTAGACTCTTGAAATGCTAAATTTTGCTCATATTAATTCTTTCAATTAGAGGAAGAATGAAATTGCCGAAGTGACATGTCCCGTCAATGCTAATCAGATCAATGGATTGATAGGGCATCCATAAGGCAAGAAAAAAAAAATACAAATCAAAGAGAGGTGGTTAGGTCAAGTGCGAGCCATCGCACAGCTTACACTGAGCTCGACATGGTACGACAAATCCGCATCAAGCTCAAGCAAGGCCAACTACAACCTTATCAAATCTAAGCGAAGACCATGGAGAGAGAAAATGGGAAAGAAGTCTGGAAACATCTAGGAATTTTTACATAAATTAATAATATGTAGAATATAAATATGGCGAACGTCACCGGTAGAAATTTAAGTTGGATTATTAACTTTGTAGTGCACGGGAAATCGGAAAGGTATTTTCGTTTCCGGTGGCTTCCCAAATGCAATTTCTTTAGCATTTAATTGATCATATATTGATTGAGTATCCTTTCGGAAGTTAGAGAAACGAAATAATAAATCTATTGATATTGAAAGATCTAAAAGATTCTTCCAATGTATCATTTATGAGTTCAAGGGAATTTATAAGTGTAGAAAGAAGCTCTATCAAATAGAGATTTTATTTTTTTATCGTATTTCGATTGTTTATAAAATATATAAGGACCACTACTACAAATAGTACTGCACAATTGATTGTGAAATATCGATTGCCTATTGAATCCTATAAATTGGGTGGGTGGTGGCGAAACATGTTTGGGTTTTTTCTTTTGACATTTCACTATCACATCAATTGATTAGATTAGTCCAAACTGTTACATAGCAATTCACATCAACATCTTATTTATATCTTAATTGAAAGGACCATCGTGAAAAACAATAATTTGAAAGTTTAAGGTTCTAATGAATGAAAAGATTAAAGATGACATCGGATAAAAATTCGTAGAGTAGTGGTATCATTTTGTTCAAGTACAATTTTTTATTGGCAAAACACATTTGGGTTTTTTCTTTTTACATTTCACTATCACATGAATTGATTAAATCAGTCCAACCTGTTGTATAGCAATTCACATCAACATCTTATTTATATCTTAATTGAAAACCAACGTGAACAACAATAATTTGAAAGTTTAAGGACCCAATGAATGAAAAGATTAAGGATAACATTTGATAAAAATTTGTGGAGTAGTGGTATCATTGTGTCCAAATACAATTTTTTGTTGGCGAAACAAGTTTGGGTTTTTTCTTTTTACATTTCACTATCACTTCAATTGATTAAATTAGTCCAATATGTTGCATAGCAATTCACGTCAACCTCTTATTTATATCTTAATTGAAAGACCGACATGAACAAAATAATTTGAAAATTTAAGGACCTAATGAATGAAAAGATTAAGGATAAAATTTGATAAAAATTCATGGAGTATCGGTATTATTGTGTCCCAATACAATTTTTGTTGGCAAAACACGTTTGGATTTTCTCTTTTTACATTTCACTATCACATCAATTGATTAGATCAGTCCAACGTGTTACATAGCAATTCATATCAACATCTTATTTATATCTTTATTGAAAGGACCAAAGTGAACAAGAATAATTTCAAAGTTTAAGGACCTAATGAATGAAAAGATTAAGGATAATATTTGATAAAAAATTCGTGGAGTTATGGTATCATTGTGTCTAAGTACAATATTTTGTTGACAAAGCATGTTTGGGTTTTTTCTTTTTACATTTTACTATCACATCAATTGATTAGATCAATCCAACCTATTGCGGCAATTCACATCAACATCTTATTTATATCTTAATTGAAAGGATCAACGTGAACAATAATAATTTGAATGTTTAAGGACACAATGAATGAACAGATTAAGGATAACATTCAATAAAAATTCACGGAGTAGTGATATCATTGTGTCCAAGTACAATTTTTGTTGGTGAAACACATTTGGGTTTTTTCTTTTTACATTTCACTATCACGTCAATTGATTAGATTAGTCCAACCTGTTGCATAGCAATTCACATCAACATCTTATTAATATTTTAATTGAAAGGACCATCGTGAACAACAATAATTTGAAAATTTAAGAACCTAATGAATGAAAAAATTAAGGATAACATTTGATAAAAATTCGTGGAGGAGTGGTATCATTGTGTCAAGTACAATTTTTTTGTTGGCGAAACATGTTTGGGTTTTTTCTTTTTACATCTCACTATCACATCAATTAATTAGATCAATCCAACCAGTTGCATAGCACTTCACATCAACATCTTATTTATATCTTAATTAAAAGGACCAACTTGAACAACAATAATTTCTTAGTTGAAGAACCTAATGAATGAAAAGATTAAGAATAACATTTGATAAAAATTCATGGAGTAGTGGTATCATTGTGTCCAAGTACAATTTTTTGTTGGCGAAACATGTTTAGGTGTTTTCTTTTTACATTTCACTGTCACATCGATTGATTAGATCAATCTAGCCTATTGCATAGCAATTCACATCAACAATTTATTTATATATGGACCAATGTGAACAATAATAATTTGAAAGTTGAAGGACCTAATGAATGAAAAGATTAAGGATAACATTTGATAAAAATCCGTGGAGTAGTGCTATCATTGTGTTCAAGTACAATTTTTCCACAAATAAATCCATCCAAATTCCCCCAAATAGGCATGCAAGTTGATCACATTACAATACAAATTCTCCAGGAAAAGGACACATCAAGTATCATAAGTTTCTATAATGCTCACATATGTGCCCTAAATTTGATTTCATCTCTTGAGTGCCACAACTAATGCACCTCATTCATTTAAATACCGTGACTTTTTTTTATCAATTCATATTTTTCTTAAAAAGTTCACCACAAATACTATATCACATCATATTTCTAGTACTTAGATGTCTTTCGTTGTGAGAGGTTCAGCATTTTCCAAAGAAAAGAGGAAAATTCCTTCTTTAGCTTTCGGTATTTTCATTTAGGTGATCGATCGAAAGTTATGGTAATACTTAAGTGATCGAAAAAGAAAATTATGATACTTAAGTAAGCGTTGCACCAAAGTCATAGCACTTATAATGTCATTATTCTCAAATTCGTCCAATCGCCATATCAATAAATACTTTTGCTCCACTTTAAAGTTTTTATTCATTTGAAACCTAATGGAAAGCTGAGTCATGAATCACTAGATAATAGTGGAGTCCACACATTTGCACAGTGCGATGAGGACTTTTTTTTTAAAGGGATTTTCCTTCGAGTGAGCAGAGACGTGAAACTACCGAGTGGATGACTTCTCTCAGAAAAACCTTTTAGGACACTGTCGACTGCGGCTTCGGTGCACGGTGGTCCGGCGAGGACGATGCAATGCCATGCTCGGCGAAAACCTCCAGCTGAACATCTGGCGGCGGGCTGCAAGGGTCTCTGTATATTACGCCCGTTGATAGCAGCTGCTTTGAGGGCCCCTGTCACCCTTCTTGTCTTTTTCAAGAAAGGAAGAAAGGTGAATAACCGGTATAATCTAAAGAAAAAAATCCCCAAGTTTAAAGACATTTAAGAGCACAACAACTCCGGAGGCTCAACAGGCAAGCACTGCAGATTGATAACATAGGCATAAATGCAAACCCTACCATGGAGCATTACATGGATCGATAGTCAATGAAATCAACTCGTCAAGAGAGGGGTGCCGGTGGCAACGGAGGCGCTGTGTTAGACACGAAAAGACTATCAACAGAACTTGGGAATGAACCACACTTGTTGACTTTATAGATCGGCGTGCTTCAAGACTCGACAATGCCCCACTTTTGGCAAAATTACTCAAAAGAGTTGTAAGCCCATTGTACTTTTATCATTTAAGTCTTAAATTTTTGAATTCTAAATATTTTTGTAATTTATTAATTTAGTCTATTCGATTAATTTTGATCAAAAATTATTAACGAAAACATTAGGCATCTTACATGGTACAATCAATATTGATGTGAATCCTCGCCGGCCCCTAGACAAATGCCACTAAGATAAGAAGCGCAAAAAAATCATGCAGCTTTTGTATAAGTCTCTTGTAGCGCATGTTACACGAGCGTCATAAGCCATGTGGAATTCATCAGCCAGCATGAGACAATACTGAAAAATTGAATAGTTAAGTAGCTCTGCATAGTTGTAAAAGATCCTCGGATCTTCCTTATGTAATTTCATTTATGGAGCCTCTAGAGGATTTTTATATTTTCATGAGTAAATAACACGATATGTCAAAGCCTTTCGTTTTGGCTTATTGCCATGGATGCATGCAAACCCCTATGGAGAGCCTAGACTTTCAAAGTAGATCTAAATTAGAGTTGGTGTAAATTCCAATACGTGATGGGTCACATCCAATTAGACATTTTGACCACTAAACCCAATTCGACCCAAAAAAGAATTCGTTAAGATTTAGCTACATGCATAATCAATACACGATAAGACAAAAGATCAAGGTAGAAAATCAATAACTTTTATTGATATGTAAGAGAAAATGAACACCCGACTGCGTCCAAAGAAGAGCTTTTGGATAATCCTCTTTCATTATTACAATTGGAATAACATACCATGATAATTTACATAATCAAGAAACATTATTTTGATAATGCATATATGGGGATCAAAGTTTTCTTAAGTTTCTTCGGTTGTCCCATTATTTACTATTTTCTTGTAGTCTATTACCTGGTGGGGTACGTGGCAAAGCAAATTCTATATCTGATTGATTTTCTTCTATTCTATTACCTCGTGGGGTACGTGGCAAAGCAATTTTTATATCTGATTGATTGGAGTCAGTGATATGGACTTGGAATATTCGGCTGCTGCACTGAGAAATCGTATGCCATCGTTGGCCAAAGGGTAAATTGTCGATAGGAGATAATTTACTTTTACCCGAAATTCAAAACCGACCCTCTAATTCTTTGTTTTTTTGTTCAAAGCGTCCCTCTAATTTAATGAAAGTGCCACCGCTCGTCTTTGAATTGCTACGAACTATGATAAAGAGGGGCAGGTATGAAATGTTCCATTTTCATCGAGCCAAGTGTAGAAAGTTCTTTCTATATAAAAATCATCTATCGAGTTAATTCTCAATCTAACTTTAGCATTAAAAGCAATCCTTCTTCTCAATAGGAATGGCTTTTCCTTCATAATTAATTCACCATAACTGATGATTTCAAGTAATTATTTTGACGTTTAGTGATCTTAACTATGGACTTTCATGTGTTTGGCTTAACCAAATATGATTCCCCAAACTTTCATGAGTGAAACTAGCAAGTTTTTCATGAAAGCCGCAATCAACTTTGTTAGCTCTAGATAAAAGCAAAGGCATAACTGCTTCACAAATTTCAATGTCTATAAGGACAATTATATGAAAAGTTTAGAAAATTTATCACCACAATGCATTTCACTCCTGAAATTTTGATTTAATGCATTTAAGCTCTATAACCCATCACAGTAGTCCATTTTAGTCTTCCTGATAGCTCTGTTAGCTTTTGGCAGGCGAAAACATTTGAGCCATCTTTACTTTTGAATTTACAAATGATAGAGGGACAATTTTTTATGTTTGAGCAAAAGCACTCTATCCACACATGAGGGTTTATCCTCAGCCAAAATTAGTATTTCTCCTAAAATTGGAGAGCAGTGAGAGGTTTTTTCCAATCAAGTAAACTTCGAAGGTCCTCAAAACTGTCGAACAGGGTAAACTTAATCCATATATTACTTATAGAGACACTAACAAATGTAGATTCACAAACATGTTGGAACACGTAAAACTATTTTTATTTAATGAATCTGGCCGTCCAGCTGTTACATCTACCTAATTAATATTCAATTCAAGCTGATCTGATCAAATTAAAAATTTAGGTTTGCAATTAACCCCCTAGCGCAATCAGTGGTCCTAATGTGCTCACTTCAACGCATGGATTCATTCGAAATTTAGGCATGAACCAGATTTCTAGAAGCTAAGTTCTTTCCACGGAACGTGCTGCAATGGGATTGACTTTCTATGTTGTTGCTCCTTTCCTTTTCTTGAATAACTCACATTTCCTTTTAGGAAAACCTAAGCCTTTCTAGAACACTGGACATCGTGCAAAGAGCTTGGCAAATCCAGTCGTGAGAAAATGGATAGGACGAAATTGAGAAAATATTATTTTTTTCACTTGAATTGCAATAATTATTGTTTGTTTGAGTCCTGCCGAGTTCCAATTTAATCCAGTCCAGTCAAAAGATGCTTTTCACAAAAGCCTTCGAAAGGAGTCGTAGCATTGTTTCCCAGAAGGATGAGATACATGGATTCCATCCAAGGTTGGACTAATCAAAGCATTATTTGGTTTGGAAAAATGAGAAAATTTAGGTTATTGGACCGCTTTTGCTGGACAATTGTGTAGTCATTTGACATGTGTAATGAAGACGATAGAATGACAATCAAACATGAATTATTTGAAAAATACTTTTAGACAAACAATAGCATATATCAATTACAAAAATGTATAAAAAGAAATTATTTTCATTATCCACGACAATTTTCAGATGTGAATTATTGTCAATAGTAAAAATATTCATCATTAGCCAATCATTTCAAGCGGCATAAACGATCATTTTTTTAAGATCATTCACTTTTGACAAAATAACCGAAGCTTAAATGTCAATCTCTTTAATCCAATTCCTCACCACCTCCACATAATTAGTTTGCAGCAACTATTATATTGATCAAGGTGGTATAGTGAGTACACCGATAGTCTTTCATCAAAAAGTCTAATCTAAAAATATTGTGTGAAATCATTGTAAACTAATTTAAAAGTTCAAACTGATAGATGATGTTATGATTTGATATTTAACTATTCCAATAGTCTCTCCCATGTAGGCTAGACCTAGGTCTAAACCCAAAACGTAAAAATACATAATTAGGAAAATAAATAAGTGATTTGAAAAATTTAAATTCAAGAACTCCTGCTTTGAGTAAGCAAATTCCCGTGCAAAAGAAGTTTGTTCCTGCTAGGATAGTAAGGGAGGCAAGGACAATGGGCTTTCACCCTTTCGGAATTCTCAACTCCAGAAACTCCTCGGTGTGAAGACCCCACTGGAACCGGCAGTAGTTCTTTGATTTTGAGTCGGACAATTTGCCACGATGCAAGACTTCTCACCCAAGGGCACACACCTAACGATGGTCGCCACGACCGATCGTCCCTCCTCACCCTACCATTCTATTACGGAAAATGGAATATAATCGTGCCTAAACTCGATCCGTCAGGATTTTAGTTCCCAAGACTGACTTGCAGTTAGTAGTCAAAAGTCATATTAGGTAGGCTACAGAAAACGGAACAATTCCTGTTCGTTGTAGCGTCGCATCTTGTCATGTCTGAGCTTTTCTTTCTTCTTTTGTGTTTTTCCTTTCTCTTTCAAGTAAGGTGGGCATAGAGTTTAAAAAAGAAAAAATCAAATTTGACTAATTTATAATCACGATATCATCGGGTCGTGGCCCTCACTCTCTCTCTCTCTCTCTTCTATTTTGAACGTGGATTTGGTTTTGCGATTGACTTTGAACGGGGGTTGCTTCGCTTTCTGCAAGTCCCTCGTGGATGCGACTCCAACCACAAACCTTCCGCTTTGTCAAGCTCTTCTTTTGTCAAACCCTAGGTCGTCATGCTAATTTCATAATTCAACCCCTCCAATGATGACCCTTCTTTTCAGACTCTTGCTGATGAGAAAGCAGGTGAATTCCAGATCCCAACCAGTACCCCGTTAATCACATGGCGGGCCAGGTAAGATGCGACCTACTTCGGCCGGATGTTCGGCGTACACGAAGATATCCATGCACATAATCTTGCACGCAAAATCGGTTCATCTAAGAACAAGCCCTCGAGGCCATGACAAATTATTGTAATGGTAAAATCTTCTACAATACTTGGCCAGGGTGTCCGCGACAGCTAACCTTTTGGCGTTTCCCTCCACCAGATTACGTGCAATTAAGGATAGTTCACCTTAAAAGAGAGATTTGTTAAACAAGAGCCTCAATCCATCCATTTCAGTTTGATGTTTAAACACTCACGATGCACATGGTAAAATTTTATTCCATAAATCAATTTTTTATTTCTATTCTCCGAACAATTTCGAAGACAAAATAGATATTTAATAACGATATAAAATTTATGTTTCCATGATAAGAATTCATTTGACAATATTATAAAATTTTCTTTTCCCGATCGGCGGCGACCGGCAGGTGGCGGGTGATAGCAATGGCCAGTGATAGGCATTAATGATGGGCAAGTGGCAGCAACGACTAGCGAGGATCGGCGGCAGCTGGCAACTGGCGACGGCTAGCGACAGATAAGTGATCGGCAAGTGATAACTAGAGTGAATAATGAGATAAGTTTTTGTTTCTCATTTTTGTTCTAGAAATAGAGAAAAAATTTTATCTTTTGATTTCTATTCCAAATCTATTTCTGAAATAGAAATTTGTTTGAAATAGACTAAATAAATTTCTATTTGGATGGATGCCAAGAAGATTGGCTTGAGATTCCAATTTGCTCTAAGCAAATAAAATAGCTTGATCATAGCTTGGAAGTGTCGGTCAAAATAGAAAAATAGATAAGTAGAAATGATTTCATACACACCCTCGATGACTCGAAAAGCCCGCCACCACTCAGTTGCCATTCTTGTCTCTAATGAATGATAGGCACTCTTACGGCACAACAAAAGTTGCATAAAATTTTATTTTATTTTACGTGGATACAATTATGCATTGTAATAGTCATGAAGAAAATGTAATGAATATGAAAGGCCTATCGTTGTAGATAAGGACTATTCAATGAGTGAAGCAACTTCACATTCACAAGTTTAGTTATCATGATATGTTCACGTCATCTCGAAATCAAAATATTTAGAGATATCGACCGCAGAATCAGATGATGATGCCGTTTCACCGGAAAAAGGAAAAACCAAAGATGGGTCATAAAAGAATGCAATTAATAATCTCATGCTCGTCCAAAATTAAAAGATTCTTTTTTTCAGCAGATCCTCTGGCGAGGTTTGCTTCAAAAGCGACGAGGCCCTTGCGCTCAAGCAACGTTGTTGACTTGTCGCGATAACAACAAGGATTGTGCATTTGTTTCCATGTAGATGAGAAATCCGAAAGAGCTAGGAACTATGCTTTTACTCGACATGACGTCTTTGATAAGGGAATTAGAATGGGGATTGTATTTAAATCCCTAGTACTTTTTTTTTGTTGGTCGGAATATCCCTAGTACTTGACGTACCGCCAAAGTTGAGCTATATAAGTCAATCGCAGGAGTAATAGGGTACGCCTAGGTAACATTGTTCGGAGCAATATTCGGGTCTGACCCGATGGGCACAGAGGAAGATGGCCCGGAACTTAGGATGGTCAAAGTGAGCCCAGGTCTAGTTCTGTATTCGACGCGATAACGGTTCAATACCTGTCATTGGCCTTAGGATGTGAGTTTCTCATGTTTTTCTTAAGTTACAGCGACCGTCCGAGACACCCGTAGCAACTAAATTTAGATCGCAGCATCAAGTCTCTCAGATCATTGGATTTAAAACGCCCCGAGGCATACTAGGGAGCACGAACGGGTCGAGGTTGAGATAACGTGGTGGCCGGGTCATTGTGCGGGGGAACGGCGGATAAGAGATGTTGGGCGAAGAGCTCACGCTTTCCGAGAAGGGAATGGTTTGTGCGCAAGAGGCACGTTTAAGAAAGAACCCAAAAGGACTTCTCTATGCCCCAAAGTTTTGAAAGTGGGGTAAAGATAGCAAGAACAAGGTTCGGGCCTTCCTCGACCGGTTGAACGGTTCCTGTCTCCTCTTTATTAGTTTTCATGTCTCTTGATCCCGGGTCATCATCTCGACCCCAACCCAACCGCCGCCCATACACCAGACAGCAAGCCTGGCAGCGGCCAAATGCTTACTGTGGTAATACCACCGTTCACAAGCATGATGCAGGGTAGCAAGCAGTTGCCTGATAACTGGTGCCCCCTTAACTTCCGGGGCTGGCGCTCTCTTGAAGGCCAGTCCGTGGTGACAACAGCAAAAAACGCAGAATCTCTCATAACATGAAAGATGGGCCAAACCATCTCAAAATTTATACTTTCAACGGTATTTTGCATGCACATCCACACCATGAACTAGATTGGGACTCGCTAACCCGCTTGCAGAAATATTGACAAGACTCAACGGTAATGTCCAGGATTTACATCAAGGCGCAGGAAAAGCTTGGCTGTACTCAAGTGAATCTATATATGTGAGAGAGGTTGTCCGGGCAGCCACAGTCGGTAAAATATCAGGGACTACCCTCTGTTCTGTCCTTTCCAGGAGTCAGCTGCTACTCAGCAAAACCAAGAACACAAAAATCCAGAATATATCATAACATCAACCCTTTTTACCCCTCTAGAAGTAAAGCTTCATCGAAATTCAACTTCCAAGTTGCATTTCATGTCAATGTGCTTCTATTTGGAGCATGTGAGACGCAAATCCACTACATAACAGAACACAAAAGCTTGGACTTAATAAATTGACCATGGCAGATTAAGTACCTCGCACCATGTAATGAGGGTGTTAAATCCACCAAAGTGAGACGATCTTGTAAAAAGGGCTTCCCAGTACATGACACTACCCAATTCCAATCTCCATAGAACAATTTCCAATTAAAATCGTCCTGTTGGCCTAATTCATTTCCCATATGCCCAAATTTTCACTAGTACACGTCCACAACCCAGAGAAAGGAAGAATGAATAGACTCCACAACATAGCAATAGTGGTGAAGGAAAATATGATCATGCAGTGCCTGGAAGTAGTGTTTTCTTGTCAACAGATTTAATTGATACCAGATGAAATCAACAACTAATTCAGATTGTATTACGGCAACTTATCAGCCTCAATCTGAGAGATTATCAGAGTACTGGAACTTGAACAATCCAAGCCACACAACAAAACAAAATAAAGAAACTGCTGCCATTACGCAATTGGTGCTTCATATGTCAACAATCTGATGACTAGTATGATTGAAGCCACCCAATTACACTTTGAAACCATCACTGCTGATTGTATTTTGGAAGTGACGAGTCACAACTATGAAACACAGGCAACAGTGTTAGCCCAAGCCACAATTCACCAAGAAAATGGTCTTGTCAACACTATACAATATGGGCACTGAGAGGCAGAGGGGTAGAGAGGGAACCAGACTAAAACCACTGGTCATAGCTGATATAATTAAACCATACTTGATTTAAATCTAGAAAACAAATCTGCATCACCAAGGTCCAAGTCTCGGTATAAACTCTTAACATGGGATCGAAAAAATATAACCAATAGGCAAATGCCACCACCATTATAACTTCCCATAAGTGCCCCAATTTCCATCAAGTTCTTCCAACAATCTCCACTATTTAGTGTCATGTTTCACCCATCTTAAACCATGCACCTTTGGTTTTTCTAATCAATTTCTAAAATCAGAAAAAAAAATTCCCAAATGTCTATATATCGTGTGTGCGTGTCGAAAGGTTTTCAATGTTTGATGATAAAAAGTCAAATTTCAAACAATACAAGAAAAGAAAAAAGTGAAAGTGAAAGTCACTTCAAACAAACCCTTCTCCGCATGTACTAAACAAATGACATCAAACCCTATCATGAGCCACTCTGGCAAACTAACGGGGAAAAAAGAAGTGCTATGATAAAAAGATCAATTTTCATTATGCATCAACGTTGCCACACAAAAAACTAGAAACCCACAAATGTACTGCTACAATTACATCTGTGTGAAGACATCTGATGATAATGGTAAATGCACAATAAAATTTCTGATACCAAAAAGAAAAAAAAAAATACATTGTACAGATGCTAAAGCACACAGATTCCTCCGCATGGTGTGAGAATCAGAATGGTTTGCATTCAAAGAGTTGGAACTTTTCATGTCATGATTGAGAAACTTATTTCCATCAGTCACTGTATCACCTGCTTTGTGGATACAAGCTTAGAAATTGTCTGCACAAATTTCCAATTGCACAGCATAAGGCTCTAGCTACATGTGTCCATTTCACCAATGACAGGCTTATATACATGTGCAACTGGAAATTGCACAGCATAAGGTTTGATCTCTGAACTACAACCTAAGACAGGCCTAGATAAAATAAAATTGCACTGCACCAATTTAGGGACTAGTGAAAGGACTTGTGAAAGCATGATCACGCAGCAAAAAAGGAGTCAGTAACAAGGATTAAAGCCTCTTCAGTATTCATGATAATCTAATAGATACCTCAAGTGCATGCTAATCATGGTTTGTTATTGTTGTATGTAACTTCAAATGTAGCTTCCTCATTCCATCGTAGACTTATGTGTAATATACCATGCCTTCATCAGGAAATCCCTCACTAAGAGATATGATGATGAGAAAAAAACCTGACAAGGCAAAAATTTGAGTTCAGAACTCAATTGCAATTAAGAGATGAAAAGACACGCATGAGGGCAAAAAATAAATCAATCCAACAAGAACACGATTACCTGCCATACCAATTTGTTTTTCAGTATACAAGAATGGCAAAAACATTGGAGTAAAGAGCCTCACTCAAGTCTGAGAAAAATTCAATCTCAGAATTTGTATCCAGTTTGGCATCTATCCAGCTATAATCCACATGCCCCCTGATGAGACTATTTTGTGGAGCGAGTGGAGCAACTAGAGCCAACAACATGTCACACAAACATCTAATTATCTCTCCATCACACATGTGCCAAGGTGTGCACACTCTGTGGGTTGGCCCCTAGCAAGCGGACTTAGCTTTTTGGAAAAATGCATAGAACACAAAGAAGATACCAGCTTCCCAAGGAAAATTTTCTTCTATCCACATCAGGTCCATGCATCAGATTGTTAAAGTTACATATAGGACAAGAAGCTCATACATAACAAAAGTAGCTCAAGAAAACCAAAGGAAACTAGTAAAAGCCAAGCTAAAATGTCAAGGGAATGATGAACAACTAAATCTTATGATAAATCCTCCTCTGTCCTAGCCTTTGCCCGATACTGCCGACCTGATCGGACCAAAGAGTGCTTTTTGTCAACTGCTTCTTCCACATTATCTTCCTCCATTGCACACACTTCACTATCTTGGGCATCCACAGCAGCAATAACAGGGGTTACTTTTCTACGTACTGCATCTTTACTTGCATCTTCATTATCTAGCTTCAACTCCACACCATTGTCTAATATGGTACTGCCTCTTTTCCTCGGGATGAAAGTGACTGATTTAGGAAGATCAACAGGAGAATCATCTGGACATGCATCTGTGGATTTTGACTTCCTCACCATGTTCAGAAAGTCCATATAGGCTTGCCGATTAGATTGTTCGTCCATGTCAGTCGAGGAATCAAATGTATAATGTGTATATCTGGAAGGGTTCTGCAAATAATCAGGAACGGCAGAAGAAAAATCTCGAGAAGGCCTGATTACTCCATTTTCGCTGATGGATGATTCTCTTCTAGAAAGATCCATCGGCACAAGTTCGGCTTCAGCAGATGCTTCCTCAATCGATTCAGGATCAAACCGAACACGTTTTTGTGTTTTCGAATCACTTTGACCATCCTTCCTCTTCAAAATAGATCTCACATTGACATCACCTTCAGATGTGTGAACTTGGGAATTAGCCACTGAATGTGCATTTTCCTCAGAGACATGCAGAGAATCTATCTTTTCAGCTGCTTCTGCATCTTCCTTCAATCTAATTGTTGCAGCCATGTGATCAGCACGTGGGTCCCTAGCAACATCACCAAATGAAGTTGGAAGCTCATTATCATGGTCGATGGATATGCCATAGTTTGTTATATCCTTCATATACAAGCGGTCTCCAGCCTTCTCTCTTCCAACAGCCAATTTATCATACCGATCCTCCTCTTCCTGCATAGTAATAAACGATTTTAAATCATTTAACACCAAAAAGGGGTTGCCTGAGAATCAGCATAGTACAGAAACGAAATTACAAGGACACCCAACAGATGAGGTTGGAAAAAAAAATGACAGATTTCAATTTGGCCAATAATTGCATAAATCACAAAATTCTCACAAAATGCTAGAATAATTCACAGAATGATATTTTCAAACCATATTGAATGTAAAATGACAAGCATGTATAAAATGTTTTTCAAAGGTTTCTTTAACAAAGTCCTCACAACTTCCACCAGCAGACATAATGTACTGTTTAGCGAACTTCAAGAATAATTCAGTTCAGCCTTCTAAGTTTCCTTCAACAAGTGCAGGCAAATTTCACTCCACGAGGGGAGAAAAGAAACTGTTCATCTCACCGGAATTACCTGTCTGTGTCCAACAAATTTCTTACTGTAATGAAATTCAAAAGCGTCAGCAAATAGTTTCGGGCTCAAACCATTTCTTTTGACAGACTGAGTGCACAATGACAACACATTGTATATGCTGACAATGCTCCAGATACATGACAAAGAAGAAAAGCACCAGCCAACAGAAGATTTTACACAGCTTACAGGTGCAACACGTATTATCTTCACCGCCACTGATTCAAACCATGAAATAGAGTAGAGTATCTTCACCGCCATATTTCAAATCAGGCAAATAGAACATCACAACAAAACCTAGTCTTTGTCAGCTCCAGTGCCTCACTCACTCCACCACAACACGAATTCAAACATATCCACGAACACAGAGTACGCCAACAAAAACCCAAGTCATAAGCATCTAAAATCATTCCGCTTACTCCTGCTGATGCAACCGATTCCTCATATATACTGACGATTTTACCAATCGCACCGGCAATTGAAAGCCTTCCCAAATAAAAAATCTCCATAACGATTCACCATACCTCATAGTCCAAAGTGCAATCCCGCCCGATGGAGGACTTAATCTCCCACTCCTCGTCGTTATAGTCGTCCGGCTTATCAGATTGGCCCGACGACCGAGGCTCCTCCTCCTCCTCGTCGGCGCCGTTGTAATCCTCGAGGTCCTCCAGATCCCTCTCGAGCTCATCGCGGAAATCCCCCCGGCTCCTCCCGGGCTCACGCGCGCCCGCCGCCGCCGCCGCCTCTCGTGGGGCCGAGGTCGAATTCGGGTTCGGGGCTGCCCTTGTCCCGGTTCCACTCCTTCCTCTCGACCTCGCCGTCGGTGAGGCACCAGAGGGAGCTGAAGGACGACACGGCGGAGGACTGGGGCACCTGGGGCGCCGTCGCGGAGGAGGAGGAGGAGGAGAGGGAGCCGAAGAGGCGGTCCACCCGGACCTTGAAGCTGTCTTCCATGGCGGTGCTGGCGTAGGAATCCTGCTGGTCTAGAGAGAGAGAGAGAGAGAGACAAGAGAGAGAGATATGAAGAGGAAAGGAGGGGGGGGGGTTTGCTTTATAAATGGGATTTGGGGGAATAATTGCTTCTTCCGAAACTACCCTCGCGGGCGCACGCTTGAGTACGCTCGCACGTGTGTGCTGTACAATTTCCTTTTTTCAATAAAAACTCCGGATCGGATCCAACGCCTAATTCAGGGATTAATCTGTACAATACTGACTCCCAATTTTTGAAAACGAGGACTGAGCTGTTGAGCCTTGGAATGAGGATAAGATGAGTCTCATCCGGTTCTAAGGTAAATCTAAGGCTAATTAATTACTTTTTTATTTTTTATATCTTTTTAAAGAATAAATCTATTATTGCGAATTACATATCTATCAACCATGCAATATTGATAAATATATGATAAGATACCAATAGAAATTCCACCCTTATTAAATACAACAAACCATAAAAACAAACACGTGAGGAGTAGATGAGCGAGGGCAAGGTGAGCGAAGAAGGAATACAATTCGACTTTACGAATTTAAGATGAGTATTTTTGTCATTTAGGCTTCATTCGTTTCATAGAAAATATAATGTTTTTGGAAAATATTTTCTATAAAGCCATTTTTCAATCAAATGTAATGATTTTTCGATATTCGGTTGAAACTTGAAAATGAAATAAAATATTTTTCACTATTTGATAAGAAAAATATTTTTCTCCATAAAGTATTTTTCAATTATTTTTTATTATTTTATTTTTTAAAATTATTATTAATTTTCCTTTTCTTTTATCTTCTTCTTCTTCAACTGATCGCCAACCTGTTGTGAGGCTCTGCCTCACTTGATCTAGAGAGGTCGAACATGTCCAAGATTAGCAAGCTCTCATCGAGCTCATTGAATTTGACAAGGCTCAAGCTTGCTTGATAGGCTCGAGTAAGCTCAAGCAAGGTGAGGCTTGAGCTTGCCTAGACTAGTCGCTAGTCGTTGCCATGGTCAATGACAGGCAAAAAAAAAAAAAAAAAAAAGCAAAAAAGAAAAATAAAAAATAATTTAAAAATCGATTTAAAAAATAAAAATACAAGGAAAAGGTATTTGATGGAGAAAGTGAGGTGAAACAAGGGCTTCATTCATTTGGCAAAAAATGTGACGTTTTTGGAAAATATTTTCTAAGAAGCCATTTTTTAGGAAAATGTATTTATTTTCTAGTATTCGACTGAAAAGTGTCCGCTATTTGGTAAGGAAAATCTTTTCCTTTGTACGCTCTTTTTTAATAAATTTCTATTGTTTTATTTTTAATTTTTTAAATTATTTTCCCTTTTTTTTTTCATCTTCTTCATTTGGCCATTGTTGCGACCATAGCAGCAATTGGCAACTGCCAATTCCCTTTCTCAAAAGTGGAAAACATTTTCCTCTAGATTAGAAGACATTTTTCATTTGATGGAAAATATTTTCCTCAACCAATTCATTTTTTGTGAAACGAATATCGAAAAATCTAAAAAACGTTTTCTTTGAAGTTGTTTTCCGTAAAACGAACAAATATAATATAAAAATATTTTCCTCTTTATCAAAAGTGAAAAATATTTTCTCTTATTTTAGAAGACTTTTTTCCGTTGATGAAAAATGTTTTCCCTAATCAATTGATTTTCCGTAAGATGAACACCAAAAAATTTGAAATTTTCTAAAAGTTATTTTTTCATAAAACGAGCAAAGTCTTAAAAGAAAACTAAGATGTATACCAAAAAAATTTTATTCTCACTCATCTTTGAACTTCCTAGGAGATTTCACATTGAGCCCTCGATAAGACATGAGCTTAGCCTTTTGCTTTCATTGATTAGTCATAGAACACACCAATCCTTCACTTGTTAATGAGAAGAAGCATATCTAGGTAAACTGGCTGTATTTCTTTCACGGAAAATTAATTATTTGGAAAATATTTGTTTTAAAAACAACTGCTTATATTATTTACGAAAGTGAATGAACAAAAGATAGCTTTATTGTTTACGAAAATATTTAGACATAAAATTATTATCAAAAATGAAATTAAAAACTTCATTAACTAACTATTTCAAATAATCAATTTTTAGGGAGATGGTTTTCAAGTCATTTATTTTCTGTAAAATAAATGACGCATTTTAATATCAAATAAAGCCTTGCCAATTCTGTGAATATGAGATAAGCAGTAGGAAAAGCCTCAGGATTGCTTGCACTCAATTAGTCCAAGGATGCAGACCTCGTCATGCACCTAGACATACAAGTCCATTCTTATAAACCATCAAGTTAACATCACAGCTTCACACGACATCGTTTCACTAAACGCCTTTGTTATTACTTTCTATTTCTTACGTGATCATTACACTCTATGGCCATTGCCATGTCCGACAGCCGACCGAACGCCTCGGGCCACTGCTAATATCTCTGATCCCCCGTTACACCTCCAAACTCAATGTGACGAAGAGATCGTCCATCTTCCATGCAAATTCCTGCGTACTCCTTATTTTCCCTAAGGATCAAAGCATTCTAAAGATAGAAAAAAGTTGAAGAAAGAGGAACAAATAAAGAATGGCAAGCCGAACAGTAGCATCACCTGAAATGAATTTTATTTAAGGAACGACTTCTTAAAACTTAAAAACTGCAAAATGCTGTAAGTATGAAGTAATAAACTTCTAAAACGCTACTTGTCTCCATAAACAACACCTAAGGCGGCAATGTTGTGACCAAATTGGAAAGACGTGTGAGGATCCTGTCAACAAATAATCCCAATGTGCATGGATAATCAATAAATGGCTCGAAAATGACGTTATTCCAAAATGCTTAACAGCTACCCCGGAGCACATGTTAACGAATTCCGTTTTACATATTTGAGTTTATAAAGAAAATTATACGATCCCATTTCTAGAAGAGATAAAACCATAGAAAAGTGAGTGACAAATGGGTTATGTTTACTTGGCCATCAAAATGTTTTGCCATTTTGAAACGATACTCGATTGCATGATTTCCCCCTCAAAACTTAAATTATACAATGAAAGCCAACAGAAGAGAACAGATCCGGGTGGAATTGAACCACCAACCTCTCCAGCCTCCTCCTCCTCCTCCTTAAGGAGAAGAGGCTCGAGCGCTCTTAGCCTCTTTCGAGCTCACGGATCTACAAGCCCAGCATCTGATCTCCATGGATATAGGTAACGGTCTAATAAAATCCACATTCACAGTGTCGTGTTTTGTCGAAACAAATTTGATTAACATCAGGAGAAGTCCAATAATGTCTCAAATTATATACGAGATGTGGCAAGAGAGATCCCAAACAGGTCCCAAGGAAATTAACGTAAATCATTTATCTGAATTAACGCACAATGAGTAGAAATCGATTGGTAGTTATCATCCCAAATTACGCTTTCTAATATATGAAATGAAAGCCCTACCGTCTTGTCTATAAAGCTACTAGACAAACTCATTGCTAAAGCCATCGACAAATAGTAAATAGGGAGTCCAAAAGCTAACCCATGTAAACACTGAATCATAATATAATATCATTAACTACGTTAAATCTATAGTATTTTTTTATGGAATTTAAGGAATATAAATCTGTATCCTTTTTGCACACATTTCGTTCCTATTTGAGGAATTCAGAAGAACACAAATTTTGAATTCCTAATTTATTCATCAAAAATTCTATTAAATAATAGAATTTGTATTAATTATAAATTAATTCAAAAGGAAAAAGGAAACATATTTATGCACTTAAAAAAAATACAAATTTGGAACTCTATTCCGTTCTAAAATTCCACTAAATAACTAACATTCTAATTAATTATAGAAATTCAAAATGAAGAAAAAGATCTCTTGCGTTTCAAAAGCCCCTCCGACTCCGAGAGACTTACGAACCACAATTTACCCAATTACTTGGAACAATTGTACGCTCCGTCACGAGACACGAGAGAAACAATTACCAATTAAGATTATGCTCGATCATTTCTACCTCAAATTACAGATCACTCATTACCCTTTCCTTTTGACTTCCATTCTGCACAAATGTTACAACTCCCAGCCGCCGGACCCGGATTTCATCAGATAACCTTTGAATACCTTTCCAAAATTATAATCATAATGTATAATAAAGAGATATTTCCTCGTTAGTAAGAAATACGATTTCGAAAATTCAAAACCAAAGCAAGAGGGACAATCCAGTCAAAAACCGGAGCATGACCCACGCCCCATCTATTATCAAATGAGTAGTAGGATCGGTTGTTCCAAGAAAAGCTATGGATCGATCTACCTACCAAAGCACATAAAATACAACTTCGTTAGCTCAAGCAGGACATCAGATACGTAAAACAAAGGCCAATACATAACGACAGCATCCTAGAAAAAATTCCCCATCTTACCTCGGATAAAGGCACAAACCAAATCTGGAACAAGGGCTTGTGAACATGCAGCGGAATCATTATTTACATAGCAGCCGGGAAGAGGAAGAGCAGGTCGAACGTGAGGACAGGTACAAAAAGGCATCCAGGTTGGCGCAAATAGCATATTCCTTCCTTTAGCCTTCACCTTTGGAACCATTCAAGACGACACCCTTGGCTATATATTCATGTGAAGAAGCGTACTCTTCTAGGGAAAGAATAATTCTACAAATTCGTCCAGCTGTGCTGCGGCTATTCTGCGGCTATGAGCCATCAAGCGGTAGAATCACTAAAGATCGAAACAGAAATCAAAGAACCAACCCTTCAAGCTGATCCAACTGCCAACATATTCATTATTCTAACGGAATAATACGCATCAGATGATCTACCAAGAACAGCAAAAGATGACCTTTCAAATGCATGGCAGCGTTCAATCCAAGATTAGATAACTGGAGCATGGGCAAATATCCTGCGAGATTAGCCCAAGAAAGACATCATACAGCAGCTCGCACCCCACACCAAGCAAAGACCGTCACCTCTCCATCCGCAACGGCAGGAATGTTCAATCAGCTTTTCCTCAATCTTCTTTCTTCCACTTCATCAGCAACAAGGATGTGACCTTCCGGAGAAGCTCTAAATCTAGCTGGCTCATCACAATCCCTGAGCCATCGCACTAGATCTAATTGGCTCATCACAATCCAGAATTCATCCTCGTGGCTCACAGCATCATTGATGTCCAAAAAGGCTAATGAACATATACAAGGAGAAGCAGTACTTCTAACACAGTACCCTTAATAAACATACCGTTCTTGATAAAGGGAAGGTGTCATCAACTCAATTCAACTGAGATAAAGAAATCAACCACAAATGGAAAACATACCACCATACAGCGAGAGAGAATCCGGAAAAGAGAAGCAGGATCAAGAAGTCATATTCTCTGGCGGCAACAATTAATCGAGGCGGTGTTCATAGAGGCAACTGATAAGTCCAGTATGACTAAATGATTTTGGGCCCTGTGTGCAGCGTATTTGTATGTACGGAACGACGGATTCCAGAATATGAATAGACAAAAACCCATTGATTTTAAACTACAGATTTTCAGAAACACATACCGAGTTAATCGATTTTCCCCCCGTCTCGTGACGCAAGAGATGAAGGGCATTCTCCAACTTAAGTGATCTAAATTGCTGTTAGACAATACTACATAACACCAGTAAACAATAACGATAAGGTAGCTTCGGCGTTGTGAACTTGTGATGCTCAAATCATATCAACAGGGAATATACTTTCAATCGACAGGCATATAACGTGCTTCGATGTGATTGTGCGCTTTAAATCTCTTCATATTAAAAAAAAATTAAACTTGTGCACCACCTTTTTAAACCTTAGTATCTCACCTTCTCCGCATCAGATTCATTAGGCAGATGAGAATTGCTTTCCCGGTTGACGAAGCTTTGGATGTCTGACAATTCTTCCGATCCTAGATGGGATGGAGCGAGCGATGCGATCAAAAGTAAGCGGAAGCGGAGAGCGAGCAGAGACAAAGCACGCAAGAACAAGAGCAGACGCAGAGAGAGGAGATCCCGGGCAATCCCCGTGCGATCTCCCCTCAAAAACCCCGAAAAACTCGTTTTTTCATTGACTTTCGTTGACCTGCCATGCGAGCGCACCCATCATGGCAAAGGCCGGGATGACAAAAGATCGATCGGAACTCGTCAGCCCCCGTAGGCGATCTCGTCCCGATCTATCTCATACATCCTCCCAAATCACGATCTGACAGTACCTCACTCACAAATCGAACACGTAGCGCAAATACATAGTTTACAGCCGTTGCCTCTGTCCAGCAATCTCTCCCCTTTTTCCACAGCGACCGCCGCCGGATCGTCCTCGCCAAGCACCCTGAGCTCCGGCTGAGCTCCAGGCTCGCAGAATCAGCTTCCGTCATCGCCCACACACAGCTAGAACCAGCCGGATCGGGATCAATACCAGCCAAAAAACGGACGAATTCGTGAAACCACGGATCAGAGAAGCAAAATCGGATGAGATCTCGAGCTTAATCAGCAGAACCTTACCTCAGTCAGCTAGGGTTACGAACCTCGAGGCTTCGAGCAATCGAAACCGCCATGGAAGCGAACCGATGTATGAATTTCAGAGGCAGAAACGACCATGGAGAGGGAGGAAAGGAGGAGCGCGACCGAAGAACGCACCATCATCGGAGGCAGAGGACAGGGTTTGAGTTCAGGGCGAGTCGGGATATAAAGAAAAGCTGAGGGCGGCGGACGGTCGGGATTAGAGATGACGACGCCATGGACGGTCGATCTAAAGGCCACGTGGCGCGTTCCTGGCCGTCGTCTCGTTGGATTGGAGGGGCGGCGGATGACGATCATGCGGTGCTGGCTACAGGGTGTACTTTTCGGACTGCTTGGTTATCACGCAGGAATCCTCGGGCCATGCGGGTAAGGCACGCGGAAGGAGACGACAAGCAAAGGTTAGGCCGGTGGGACCAGTCCGTTTATTTTACCCAAAAGAAAGAAGAAGAAGAAATCAACAATTTGACAAAGGTTAACCTTTTCAATTTTGTTTGTATCAAACGAAAAACAAATGAATTAATAAAAAATGTTGACAAATAAACGCCGACCTAAATAGCTATTGATAACGTATATACTTTTCATAAACTAATTCTTTATAGGAGATACAAATGATATTTTGAAAATATTAAAAAAATTTCCAAAACATCAATTTTCTTTGAAGCTAACAGGCAGGCCAGTAGTAATGGGTCACGACCACGTCCACGTCCCGATCGGATGGCCTGCAAACCATCAAGCTGGGTCCAATCAGAAGGAGGTCTTGACCCAGGATGTCTCAAGCTAACAAAAGCGAAACGCCATTTGCAGGTGTCGTTTGATGGGATGATACAAAAAGCATGTGAAAAAACATGACCGGCCGATTACATCGGATCATCACCATCACATAATACAACCACAACACAAATCACGATTTTTCTTCCTAGTCGAATCCAGATCTGGGTGGACTTGAACCACCATCCTCTCAACCCTCGGGCGAGGCTCGAGCGCTCTTCCGGTATGAGCTTTCAGATCTAATCATTTAAATGGATAACAAATGGTCATCAATCCTCATCTACAAAGTTTAAATACGCCGCTTCGAGATTTCTAGCGATTAAAGAGATGGCTGGAAAAACACGTATTTCAGACTTGGAAGTCGCTGAAAAGTGGAGGCAAGAGCTGAAAAAGAATGCTAGCTAAAAACTCAGGAAAAAAATTACCTAAAAGTAATTTGTCCTCCGGAAAGTAACAAAAGTAACAAAAACAAAAAAAAGTTCTACTCAACCTTTCCAATTATCTAATACCATGCAAGATAAGCAAGATTATTCCCATCATCAAAAGTGAACTACAAAAAGGTACAAACTGGGAGAGATACTCCCCAATTTAAGGTCACACTAATGACAGATAGTTTATGCGAGAAGAATCGACAAAGAAGTATGCAATGCACAATTTCGATGGTATGGAATCTATTAAGGTAGCTGGCGCATTCAGACTTTACAATCTTTATTGAGACATGTTTCCACATCGGAGCCCTCTAACCAGGACAAGTCAACAAATGAGAGATCATGAAACTAGAGGATCTGGGTCTAGCACTTTGGAAAGACACGCTAGAACTTCATGTATCATTTAAAAGTTCTAGCTACTTTACATGACAACATCTATGTCGTCAAAAACAAAAATGAGCTGATCTACATTATGCAGAGTTCAAGCTTCTGACTGCTTGACAGTGGAAACAAAAAAGAAGTATAAAGCTAAATGGTACATAGAATTATAGAAATCTGATTGCAAGGGAAAAAGTAAGTAGAGATCTAATTTGCAACTCCAGAAAGCAGAGAGGTTAAAGTCATTCCAAATACAACAGATGCAAACTGAATCGTGTGTGGAACTCACATGGAGGAAAACACAGCCAAAAAAGAAATCAGGGTTTTCAAGATCACTTACAAGTACATTGGAAGTGCTTCATTCAGCACGGAGTTGCACAACATTTAAGACATAACCTCCATGATCCAAGCAGCCCAACATCTCACAACCACATGAACCAAAACAAACAGACGGTAAATTTACCACTGTAGTTCAGGCTTATGCCCCTTTCTCCATGGCTTTGCAGAGTGAACCTGCTCAGGACAAGCCCAGATCAAGATGACAGACACAGTTCCACTAGTATCACTCCCCAGACTCAAAATGAAACAACCGAATCATAGACATTTTTCTTTTTGCAAGTATAAAAAAGGACTTGATCAAATTTGAGGCATTGATACCTTCACAAACTGAATAATGCACATCTGTAAACATCAAATGGCCACAACCAACAGACAAAAACCAGGTGCTTCATCACAATGCTGCCCAGTGCCCATGGCTTTGCTGCTGGAACATCCTAAGTCAATCTTCATCATTCAACCACACTCCTGAATTACAGAGGGCTCCCAACCAAGATAACAACAATGATTGATACTTCATATGGGTGACGAAACAATGATGAGGACAAGTGAGATCAGAATTAGTCTATATTTAGTTTACATAACAAAACCTAAACACCATTCAGTTTGTGAAACTGTCTTAATATTTTGTTGTTAGTGAAAACGAAAACAGAGTTGTTTACTAGTTTTCCCTTATATTTTGAAACAAGTTTATTTGATGGAAACAATTATTTTTTTGTGCAAATAATAATTTCCAAAGCATGTTTCGATGTGATGTGTCCAGAATTAAGAAGCATATTTTCATTTTATTATTTATTTTTCAGGTGTTAATCAGTGAAAATCATTCTCAAATAGAGATCAATCAGAAAACAGACCGCCTCACACCAAGCATGCCCTCAGATTCAAAAGATTCCTCTAAACTTCTGGATATTAGCAATCGACAGCAGTGCCAATGTAGCTAGGATACTCCATTAAACAAACGGCATGTCTACCTGGTACCCATTTTCAATTTCACTACCAGAAAGAAATAGGCAAGAGATTCAGGTTAAGGAATCAAAGATTTATCATTCCGCCTCTTCATCGAATAACTCGACCATAATGCAACAATGCCTCCGACACAGTGAGTACCTTAGTACATCAAAGCACATAACAATTAAAGCATCAAAGGGTGCTAAATGACTTGAGGTCTCCACTAATCTGATTGACATTGCAAATACAAAAATGGAACGAACAATCCAAACCATTCAAATAGTAAAAGGAAAACATTTGACATCAAGTGAAAAGAAGAGAGAGAGAGAAGTGGATACTGCACCATGTGATAGTTGCCTTGAACACAAATGAAAGTAAATCAAAAAGGGAAAAACATTTTAAAAGAAGGGGGCATATAGTTTTTTAAGGATTTATCCATCTAAAATAGTAAATCATTAACAATAAACTCTGACTAGAACAGACCATGCCTCATAAAAAAACAGTTCCCTTCAGATGACAAACTACATCAAACAGAAGAAAAATTCTTAGCTGAGGGAAGATGATAACATGAGCAGAATGTTTACTACTTAGAAGCCTCCAGTCAAGTGATTAATGTGCAAATCGCAACATAGAAAAGTACCATGGCCATTTCCAACATACAACTTGAAGTAAAATGTTCTCAGTCATCAAAGTCCGCCAGCATAAAGTTGAACATAATGAGAGTCATCCAGCCGCAAGGGATAATTCAGCAACCACATGACATCCGGGTTTGCCACCATAATGTTGATTGAACCAACAGCCAGCCAGCAGCAGGGGGTACTTCCACTTTTTCAGTCTTCATGCAATCAGCAGCAGGGAGAATCTAGCTGTCCATTTCCCTACTTCAAGGAGATTGCTAATATCCAAAACCCGGTAACAAATTTGCTTTCAAAGCTCTGGTGCATTGGCAACTTGACAAGGAAACAAAGACGATACAAACACCTTGGTCTTCATCACCCATAGAGAACCGGTACATCTGCTAGATTACATGACTGCCAAACAAGCACACTCTTCATGCAGTGGCCCAGCTTACAGAACTTAATTAGGAATAACTCAAAACACGCAACAAAAATTGGTGTTGCTCAATCAAAGGTACAAGATCACCAACCAGTTGACAATGTAATTGCTGACCATAATGAGAAACACAAGTGGAAAAAATAGTTTCAGAAAGGTTGGGAGATATTGCAATTTGATGTATCCTCAGAGGATATGCAAGGTTGGCACAGAAACCGAGTCACGAGGCGCAAAAATCAGATAGCCTCTACCATTAATCAATAGTTATATTGTCAATCCTATTTGTTTGCTGCCATGTTATCAACATAATGTTGAATTCAACAGAGGTATACATAAATCAAAAAAAGACTAATTCACGATGCCATTGATGTAGCAATGATTTAAGTGCGATTACAAAGAGCGATACAACAAATATTAGTTGCTCTTTTTTCTTCTTATAAAATCAGAACAATTATGCCAATTCTGGTATGATGACCAAGAGCCCTAATGAGCAAACTTGACTATTCGTTTAATTCTAGGAAAAGTAAAATAGGCAGTTTAATTCTGGAGCGATTGATGAACCTTCTAAATTAACTATTGATGAACATACTACTTCCGCATTGTAGTAAGCACATATGTCTGACCTTTTGTTAATTAGAACATGGAGGTAGCTCTTATGGTTGTCCGGCCTATTTCCAATGGTGCTAGACTTTTCTTGAAAACCCTAGAGTATTTTTCATAATATCTCCAAAGACGGTAAACCGTCATTAAAATTTACACTAATATGGTTCCCAGATCCTAATTATTTATGGAATTAATTGTATGAATTATGCGAGTTCTGAAACTTGCATATACGCTGAATAATTCAAATTTGAACTCGATGCCTAAGATGACCTTAGTACCTCGAATTAGAGCATCAGCTTCCGCGGTGTGGAATTGAGGATAAACGCTTTGCCTGCTGATGAAGTTTCGGAGTCTTCAGATGCAGCTTTGCCGCCATGGCGGAAGGATTGTGAAGAAGGGCAAATCGGGCTCAGCGAAAACATGGGCAGAAAAAAAAAAAAAGGCACATGAGAGAGGAGAACCCGGGCAATCCCCGTGCGATCTCCCCTCCAAAACCCCCCAAAAAGTGATCTTTTATTGACTTTTTCGACCTGCCATGCGAGCGCACCCGTCATGGCAAAGGCCTGGATGACAAAAGAACGACCAGAGACGCAGTCCCCCTCCACCTCAAAAATCAGGGGAGCAGCTCTCGTCCCCGACCTCTCTCATACATCCACGTCTTAACAAACATCGCCACAGCCTCACCAACGATTCCAACGCGTCACAACACAGACAAGCAAGTTCACTTCAGCCCCTGGCTGACCTCGCCACACACTCCTTTGGATTACGCACGGCTACGACGACATCATGAACTAACCGTCGTGAAGCAACCTAGCAGGAGCTCGTTCCGGGCGTCGCAGCGGCCACCGAGAAGAGGCGAGATCGCTCGCCGTGGAATCAACACGATCGAGCTGAAACTCGTCCTCACACATGCTCCGCAACCAACGAAACCTGAACCAGACAGCCACCACACCAGCCTGAGCCTCAAATCGGACGAGAACAACAGACGGAAATGGAACCGAAGAGGAGGAAGCTGAAAAAGCTCACCTCAGCCGGGCCGATCGATCTCGATCTTCGCAAACCAGCTGCTCCGAGCTGCCGGAAAACCGCCATGGAACCGAAGATCGAGAAGCGATCCGCGCGATTCAGATGGCGAGATCGGCATCGCTCGATCGAGAGTTCGAGAGATCGAGAGAGAGATCGAGCTGAACCAGAGGTGCATCAGAGACGGCAATGGCCCGGGAGGAGCGGGCGAGTCCGCATTTTCATATAGATCTGCTCAGGCGATGAACGGGCAGGATCGAAGCTGGAGAAACCATCGACGGCGCTCGGGGAGGCCACGTGGAGGAGCGGGTCGCCGGTTGTTTATTCGCAATAATGCGTTGGTGACAGCGAAGGTCGGTGTACGATTCCTTGCTTCCGTCGTCGTCGTCACGCGCGGCACGTGCGGCGTGCGGATTCCTTTCCAAGTCAATCACGGCACGACCGGTCGAAACGGGCCTGCGCGTGGACCGGGTTTAAATAAAATGGGCCGGGCCATGTTTCGGCCCAGGCGGTCCGGACAACAAACGGCCTTCGATAGCAAGTTAGGTCCGGCCTTCGATCGACACCCGATCCGACTCTATCCGTTCATTAGAACTGCTTGGCGCCATGTGCTCTTTCGCGATCACACGTGCCCTCTCGAAGGGTCGAAATAGTCGCAAGTGACGCCATTATCATCGTCCGACGGCTTTCCAATTCCGACCCCGACATTGCATTTGCAAGAGTCGAGACACGCTCATTATTCTAGAGACTAAGTGGCCCGCTAGTGTAACTCTCCTCACGTAGTATACACGCATTTAATAGTTTCTCACATTGTTGTGAAATGTTATCTAAGTTAAATGGACGTTATTAATAGTTTCTTGCATCACTGTTGAAAGGCCTCTTCTTTATCACAATGATGAGCATCGGCAGGCTTATACATGAGTAACTGATGACTATCATCACATCATGGTATCGAAATACTTTGACATAAGCTAGAGGATGGTGATGATCCTGACTTGGAAGAACAGTGTAAAGTCGATGAGCTTAGGTTCTTACTTCAACCAATTCACTCAAGGTAAATTCAATCCAAAGTTCTTTCACCAAATGATATATATCTCTTTATCTTCTCCATGCTACCACCTTGATAATCATCTCAAATTGAAAAAATATCCACACCCATGCTCTTTTTTTTTTAGAGAGTTAATCTCTCTATGGAAGAGCTTCTCCTTACCCAGATGGATAATTGAAGTAGGATGAACCTTTTTAGCTTCAATTCGAGAGGAGACATGCGATAATCAATGCACATACTCGAGTTTACCCCACCACCGGACCCTATTGAAACCCAATTCGACCTAAATGTCCTGTTTTTAGGTGAAATTCCCGTTCCGTTTTGTTGGATTCAAAGAGGCCAAAATCGGGTCACATGAGGAAAACCCTGTCGGAGGTTGAAGAAAAATCTCCAACAAGTGCATTCTAAAGTCCAACATGGAGGGTAAGACCACAGTGCACCCGTGTAAAAAATTTGACAAAAGGGGCGTCCACTTTTAAAAACATTCACACGCGACACGTTCACTTCAAATTGATAAAAAGACTTTGGCAAAAAAAATAAAATTAAGAAACTGCATGATTATGATAGATATATGGACTCAACGTGTATACACTTATCCATTTCACGAAGAGTGAATGAACTAGAAAATATTTTACTTAAAATTTAGCTATTTTATATCCGCTCGAAATAATTGATCGTTTAATTTTTCTCGAAACAAACATACCGTTATCACAATTGTAATATGTTAATGAGTTTCCTTTTCAATTCAATTCGAGCAATAATAGCAATATCAACACTAAGAAGCTCCATCAATTCGAATAGCTCTCTAAGGAGTTCAACTTTGAGAACAAAACTTTAAATCCACCCCAAATCAAAGGAAATGTTTCTACATCTTGACCAACCTCAATAGTCAAATGTTGGGAATATTAGATTGATTAAGACACTAAGGAAAACACCCAAAGGGGTAAAGGATTTCCATTCTAATTTTCGCACACTATTATGGGTTCCAATGTATAAAATCTTGTAGCACTTACCAATGATGTCCTACTCTCTTTTTTTTTTTTTCTTTTTTAATTTTTCTTTTTTAATGAAGAGAGTGAATCTTTTTATCAAAAAAATCTATTGGACCAATGATACACCGGAAGAATCTTTTGAGTCCGCTAAGCATCCATGGCCGAATAATTGAAGCAATTTGGTAACTTCAACTCCATTAACAACCACTCATGATCTACTTGATCTACCCCCAACCTAGAGTAGCTAAGAGGGGAAGTGATTTTTTTTTTAATTATAAAATAATTGGAATTTCCAAATTAATCCCTCGAATACATATAATTCATAAGAATACGTGAGTGATTCATTATTTATATTTAAATTTATCTTAATTTCTTTTGTTGGTCAATAACTATAAATTCCAACAAGAATGCTTCAAAACGAATTATGTTTATTTTATCACCTTCAATAGTCATCCAATGAAAGTCTATATAAGCTCGGTGTACCTTTCATTTCATAAGAATTGAGAGTAAAAAAAGATAAAAACGCAATTACCTATAATTCCATAATATCGGTAGTACAGAAACACTTGGCAGAAGGAAAAAAGAAACACTCGTACTCGCCCACAAACTAACATTATAAATTAAACTAAATTAAAATTAGACAGACCCAAAAAAATAAATTAAATTAAATTCAGCATTAAGGAGCGAGTAGGAGGCCGAGAGCATCATCGCTCAAGAGGAAGCGCTGGTCTGGTGCCGCGCCTTCTCCTTCTCCTTCACCTCGCTCCCCTGCGTCTTGTCGTAAGCTTCGTTCCGGCAGCCGGCGACGGCGACACGAACATGAACACGAGTCAGCATCGGAATTTCTTCATGAAACGTATAAAACAGTAGAGTAAGAAACTAATCGAGGCGCCGCTCCTTACCGGGATGGCTCGCGTGGATGTCTCGGTCGACCTTGATGTTGTTCCCGGACTTGCTGCCGTCGTAGATCCCGCCGAAGCCTTCCTCGTCGGACCTTGTAGCGTAGCCCTCCCCGAACGAGTGCGTCATCGCGTCCGGCCTTCCGACGCATCCATCCCGACCCGTTTGAGAATAATTTACGAAAATGAAAACGCGAGAAGGACGAAGAAGAAGAAGAAGACGTTACTGACCCGGTTTTGGCCTTGGCGGCGGCGGCGTCGTGCTGCTCCGGCTTGCGCTGCTTGTCCATGTGGCGAGCGGCCTCGGTGGCGAGCGGGCGGGATGCAAGCGGAGGAGGGCGGAGGAGGTTGGCGGCGGCGGCGGGCGAGCGGCTCCTGCTGTTCCTGGCGAGTGCCGATCTGACGGCGGCGAAGTTCATCCTCTCTCTTCACCTTCGAGAAAGCGCGGACGATCGGTGGCGGGTTGCGTTTTCGAGAGGAGGCCGAGCCTGGATTTATAAGCGGAAATCGGCCGGAACTGGGTCAAGCTGGATCCGATTCCGGCGAGCTGATTTCTTTCGCGGGGAGACGCGTGGCGAACGTCGAGGGGCCACGTGGCGCGCGCGCGAGAGGATTTCGAAACTCCAGAGGATGACGTCACCCTCGCCAAGCCCCGGATTATTATTGCCTTTTAAATTTCGAGGAGCTGATCGAACGGCTGGAGTGTTTCGATCTGATGCGTCGGATTTTATGTCCAAATTCGCATACAGTCCAATACAAATTGTCCCTAAACATCCAATATATAAATGATCATTGAATTTATAATTTATTCAATGCATATTCGATATGGTTCCCGATCTGTATAAAAATATTTACTATAATCATTTCATTGATTCAAGACTAGACTAAAGACTATATTGAATATTTTAAAATAGTTTATGGACTATATTGAATATGTACTTAAAGTTTAAGGATTACATTAAACAAGTTATACTTCAAGGACCACATTATACGTTGAGCTAAAATTTATAGATCACATTAAATAAATTAAAAATTTAAAGATAATGGACCAAAATTCAGGAATTGTATGCATCATTTTCCCTTTTGAAAAGTAGTTAAACGGGGGACTCCATAAAGACCAATTTGAATGGGTTACGAATTTTGATAAAAAAGGCTAGACACCTACCTAAAAAATTAAAACTGTTGTCTTGGCAATTTTTAGTCGAGTCACTTCAACAAGCATCGATTTTAGCTCAAATCTCAAATTTAGCTTAAACATTTGTTTTGATCACGTAAAAAAGCACCCTTTATAGCCCGTCTTTCAATTCCGACCCAAATTTTTTCTTTTTCGGGTCTCGTAAAAAAAATCAATTTTCAATCGGGGCTCAAATTTAAAATGACATTAGCCAATGTCGCCAAGGGAGTTAGGAAATCCCCCCAAAAATGGTTGCTAAAGGCCAAAGCTAGTGGACTCCAGCCAGGCCCTCCTACCCTGTACCGCCGATCAAAATTGACCTCACATAAACAACAATCCGATTTCGTACACTCTCCTCTCCTCTCGAGTCCTTCGGGATTTATCGTTTTCCGAAAGTTCGATTTTTCTATTTTTGGACTTTATCTCAATGAATAGAAAGCCATATATTGGGCGAAAAACCAAGAATTAGTCCTCCGGGTTGGAGTTGTTGTCACATCCCGAGAGCTGCATCGATCGATATTTAGTCGTCTCCCAATTTTAGTCAGGACACCAAATTGGGTAGGCTCCACTACTCTTAGGAGGTCATGACCATAGATTAGCCTATACTTATGCTTAAGCATACCATCAAATAATGCAAGTGAGGGGTTTCCTTTCCCCGATAATTCTCGAGCTATTGGGGATTGGTTCACAGAATCGATTTACTAAGCAATGCGGCAAGTCCCCGTGGGCGGACAGCCGCGACATCGACTGGCATATCTGCATTTGCAAAAAGAGTGGCCGAAATGCGGACCCGGGTTACCTAATTCCCGAGTGCCAATAATGGAACGAGAAGAGGGAATGGGTGGGGGGCCCTATGGATTGCCGAAATTTCCAAAGTAGCCCAAAGTCCAAACCTAGAGAGAGAGAGAGAGAGAGAGAGACAGAGAGACTTCTCTCTTTTCTAATTTCTTATGTTTAGGGACTTATGACTAGGACCAGATGACCCCAAAATACAGGGTTAGTCCACTTGCCCACCTGCTCTGTCTCGCACTTCGCTTTGGGACCCTGTTTTTTCCACCTTCCTACTTCATGCTCTGCCCCGGTGAAATTTTGAATCCTGGAGGCCTTCCGAAGGTGGGTGATCTTAGGCATGGAGTCAAGACGTCCAAGTCCGATCGGCCCCGGAAAGAGATCAGTTCCAGAAGTTCCACTCTGTCTCTGTAGGAGACGAGAGTTAGAAAACGACTCGACCTTGAACTGGTTTTACCATAAACACGGGATGCGAATCCGAGTTCCAAACTGGACCCGAAGCCTCGGATGTTTTTCTTGATTCGACGGGATTGTGGGGATATCATTCGGGTATTTCGAGAGACGCCCTACATGTGCGCCGTGCACCAACGACGCCAGAGTGCAGTGAAATGAACTTCCGCGAATTGGAAACCCTTTGGTGAATTTGCTATTTTCCTCGTGGCACGACAGAGTATGGAAAACGCCCGGTGTTTTCTCGATGGGGTGTCGTTGACGTCCGACCGATGGCCTTCCCTTTTCAAGACTCGACACTCGATCGACATGCTCTGGCGAAAGAGAATTAAGCAAAAGCCTACAATGTCGATACGGAACTTCCACGAAAATCAGAGACGATGCGGAGCGAAAGGGACAAGCATTAGGATCGCGATTCGCGACCGAGGAATAGAAAGTGGCCCCTGCGCATTTGGCAGAGAAGATTGGCGAGAGGGAGAACCGAGAAACCATATGGCAGTTTCGACTGCTTTTTCCGTTCATAAGTTTCTAAAGGGAAATCGATTGCCAAAAGCCTTGTCCATCAACAGTACGATTCGAGAAAAAGCTATTAATAAATCTTGGGTAAGTAAAACAGAGCTCAGCGAGAACATCTAATGCTCCAAGCTCTGCACATGAAATGAATATGCCCTTCAATTGAACACCAGTTCGAGACACCTGAAGGACAAGGATGCTCCAGTTCTCATGGCAACTCCTGACAAAAACTCAATGTAACATGGCAAATTCTCCAAAGAGAAAACGACCGAGGCATGGCAATTCCACCGCAAGAGGCCTCGAATTATACGTCTTTTTCAAGAACTCTCTGAATTCTTTCTTTCTTAGCAAGTTAACAACCACAGACCCGGTATCAATCAGTATCCACCATCTGCTGACTTCAATGTTTCAATCTAATGTACAGAATTACACTGAGAGCCTGAGCCAAAAAAGAAAAGAAAAAGAAAACCTAAATTCAATTCTTGGGTACACAAAGTCCCCGTTTTTACATTTGCTTTCTTCACCTACATTAACCCAAAATCCCAAAACAGAGAAGAAGTAGAACGAGAAGCAGAAGAAGAAGGGCAAACTAGAGAGTCCCATAGGCAAGTAAGGAGAAGTAAAAACTCAAGCTAAGGAAGGAACAACCTCTGCAACTAACCAAAGGACTGAAGCAAAACCCAAATGAAACAGCTTTCGATTTCACACCTCAAGGATGATTAGGTTTCCACGCCTGAATCTGACTGTAAGCTCCTGAACTAATTCACCCGCTCTAATCAAATTTCGGATCATCAAACCCATTACCCAGAAGATATATCAATATTAATTACATAGAAAATGTAGAGCAAGAACAAAAATTACCCATCTTGAGAAGACTTCGCTATATACCCACCATCGAAGCCCCCTCCCTCCTCCCCCAAGAAGAAAGAAACCGAGAAGAAGAAGAAGAAGAAGAAGAAGGAAGGAAGGAAAAAATGAAGGGGGAAGACCTCCATCAACGCCACGAGGAGACGGTGAGCAGAGGCAACTTGTTCCAGGCTAGGGAGAGAAACCCAGGTGGGGAATCATTCAGCGAGTACAGGTCGCTGTACTTGTAGTTCCAAAGCAGTATCTTGGCCTGGCTCACCGCGTAGTGGCTGAGCGTCACCGCCTCGAAGCCGGCGCGCTCCATCAGGACCCTCCATTGCTCCTTGTCCTCCATCCGCTCCCGCTCCGTCCCGGGGCCCTCCGGCCCGACCGAGCGCGCGATCCTCCGCCCCAGCAGCAGCTTCTCGACCTCCCGCCGCTCCAGGGATTCGCGGCTCATCGGCTCGAGGGACTCGAACACGGCGGCGTAGTAGGCCAGTGCGTTCTTGAACCGGGCGGGGTACGCAGCGCGGTTCAGCGACGCCTCGTACTCGCCCAGCGTGACGATCTTCGGACCCAGCGACTTGGCCAGCCGGAGCGCGGCCTCGACGGCGGCGGAGGTCTCGCCCAGGAGATTGTACAATTGGAGCATGAAATTGACGGCCAGGTCCTCGTCCGGGTCGACCCGGAAGCTGGAGGCGTCCAGCGAATCGGTCGGAGATAGAATCGGGTCGAACTCGAAGTTGAGCTCGAGGAGCTTCGCGAACTCGCGGAGGCGATTGCCCGTGGCGAGGAGCGAGGACGCCGGGTTCTCCCCGAGGGCCTGGGCGGGGATGCCGGAGATCCGGATTCGTTCGGGCTTTCCGGTGGAGCGGGTGGCGAGGGCTTGCAACAGAGCCGCCCACTGGACTCCCTGGACTATCCCGAAGTCGACGATGTGGATCTTGCTGGCCTTCTCGGTGGCTTCGAGGATTGCTTGGTTCGCCGTCAAGTGGGCAAACTTCGAGTACGGGCAAGCGTCGTTGAGGGCCTTGTACGAGAGCGTGAACTCCTCCGGCGATGTCGATGACGCGATGGGGCTCCCTTCGAGGGAGAGCCGACTGTGGAGGGCCTCGGAGAAGTAGAACGCCACTCTCTCCGCCGGATCTCCGCGCTCGGACGCCGATTCCCTGAGTCGAGCCAGCGTCTTGGCGGCCAGCTCCGGGTCGGACTCGCTGACCCGGGCGCACTCGAGGAGGGCCTTCAGCAGCGGCTGCGACGGTTCGGTCTCCACCGAAGCGGAAGCAGAAGACGCCCCGACCGCGGCCGCGGCGGAGGCTACGTCGCCCTTTTGCTGTCTCGGCGGCGACGCCGATACCCTCGCCGGCTTGGAGTCCTCTGCAGCCGCTGCCGGCGGAGGCGGCGGCGCCGAAGCCGCGGCAGCCCAAGTGGGGCTGACGACCCGGTTGAGGTCAGAGCTCCCGAGCCGGCTCGGGCAGGCGGCGAAGGGATCGGCCGAGTAGAGCCCGAAATCGGGCGCGGCATTCTGCCACGTGTCGCAGGCGGAGGGCAGGTTGGAGCTAACGGGCGTAGAATCCCCGCTCCCCATCAAGCTCTCCATCCACTCGTCGGAGTCGAACTCGCCGCCGCCGAACCCGCCGAAGCGGAACCCGCCGCCGGCGGAGGGGTGGTGGTGGTCGAGGCTGGGGAAGGGGAAGGCGGGATCGGACCCGGAGGCGACCTGGAAGGGGTCGGGGAAGGCTGGGGCGAAATTGGGGGAGCTGGCGTTGGAAGGCGGGTTGGCGGCGGCGGAGGAGGGGGCGGAGGCGGAGGACGCGGTGGCGGACCATGGGCTGAGGGAGAAGGAGTTGATTCCCAGGAGGAGGTGCTGGTGGTGATGGGGGTGGTGGTGGTGGTGGGGGTGGTTCTGCTGCTGCTGCTGCTGCTGCTCTTGCTGCTGCTTCTGCTTGATGACTTGCTGGGCGATGGCCATGAGGTTGCCGCTGTCGGCGCACATATACGCCATTCTCCTGTCGTCCTTCTTCTTCTTCTTCGCCGGCCGGGAGCGCTGCCAGAGGTGCACTCACATCACAGTGGAAGCAGCAGCAGAAGGAGAAAACGACGACGTCAGTTCGCGCAGAGAGAGACAGAGAGAGAGAGAGAGAGAGGGAGGGAGGGAGTGATGTGCAAACGGTCAGAAGCAAGATTTTAGCTTTAAGTAGAGAGAGAAAGCGTACACGAGCGGAGCCGTGGAGAGAGAGAGAGAGAGTGGGGATGAGCTCTGATTTTTACTGCAAGCTAGAGAGAGAAAGAGAGAGAGAGTAGGTTCGGCGAATGGAAGGGAGACGGAGAGAGGGAGTGCAGCCAAAAGTTCCCGAACGGGCGTTGGGCCCCACCTGCTGCTCCTCTTTTCTTTGACAGGAGACGGTGTTTTTTCTTTCTTTTCTTTTCTTTTTTCCTTAAAAAATGTCAGGGTTAATCAGAAACTTTCGTATTTTATTTTTTATTTTTTTTGGACGCTGATCCGTAGCTGGTCGTTTATGACAATCTTGTCCGCTATAACGGGAAGTTTCATGAGTGTTTTGGTACGCGAGGGCGAAACCACCTACCATTTTCACGGACCTCCGCTTTGACAAAATATTATTATTATTTTTGTGGTCGAAACAACCAAATATTATTCACGGACCGCATAAATTAAAATTCTACGTTCGACGAAAAGACCGAAACGTCCCTCCTTATTTGGGCGATTCGGTTGAAGTGGTTTTTTCTTTTTTTAAATCTTTTTTTTTTTGGGGGAGTGTTTAAGATCAAGAATTCGCGATTTAGAGATGATTTTGTGTATGATTTGTGAAATTTTGGTAGGATAATTGTTGACTGTTCTAAAAGTTTAACTCATTAGATGAATGCGTGATTTAATATTTAAATATTTTATCACCCTTCTCATGTTTAGTCTAGTCTTTTACTTAGTATTAAGCGTGAAAATTTAATTGGGAAGGCAAATTGAACCTGGAAAGATTCGAACAGGACCTCCAACTCTGATACTATATGAGATAAGACAACTACCGACTGTTTTAAAAACTTAATTTGTTAGATGAGTGCATTATTTAATATTTAAATATTCTAACATGTTTCGTTTCTTTCAAAAAAATGAGGGGCGTTTTCGTAAATAGGAACACGGGGATAATTGATGTGAAGATGCGAAGTGGTTTTCTAAATGGAAACTTTAGCAGCATAGTTTGGTATTGTTAAAAAATAAATGAGTGTAAGTAATAGTAGAGCGAAAGGGAAGCCGTGCGATTGGTATTTTTTTTCAAGGCAAATCAAAGAAGCACAAAGAGATTTATCCAGGAAGAATGATGCTATTTATGATAGGATATTATTCGGTGTTGAATGTCATTTCCAAATCCGGACACATTTAATTTAAGTTTTTGAAAAAAAAAATTGCTCTGTGAAGATATCTCGAGTATGATCCTATTGGAAAAGAAAGAAGATGTTAAATGTCAAAATATGATGATTTATCATCGCGGGGCAACCACATTAATTATGGTCGAATTTTGTCAATTCGTGAATGTAATCACAATCCTAGATTCATATACCGTTCGAATGTCCTTTCGAGTTTGAACTTTTTTGAAAAGACCAACTCGAATGCGTGCGACGTATCAACTTACAAAGCTATGACATGGAACGGCGCCGAGAGACTTCCACCGAGCCACCCGAAGTCGACCGTAGCAGACTTAGGCCATAGTGAAATTAGGTAGGCTACAAGGCCTACAGGCAAGGTTTGTCAATGCTAGGCACAACTCGTTAGCATAACTCGAGGTAAACACGTGACGAACTCTTAATATAATATGATATTACACATATAATCTATACAAATTAGGTTTTTTTTGTGCGTTTATAAAGTCGAAATTAACATATTTTTGATAACACGAGTTACATGCATGAATAAGAAATGATAAAATGCCAACCCTACTTTTGGACCGGTGCTCGGGCTAACCAAATAGGCACCGAAGCAATGTCCAACATTCTCCGTCTTTTGGGAATTGCTTGCATCCTAGGGTTTTCGAGCGCTAATATTTATATTTGACTGTTATTAGTTTAATTTGATGATAAGAGATCGAACCTGTAGAAAAATTATTGAGTTTAGCTGTTTTTTATGAGGTTTTTAGCCACAGTTGCAAAAGTATCGTTGATTGGGTTTTTTTGAGTTTAATGGATGCATCCTGAATGAAAATATATGAGTGATCAAGTGATTCGAGTGTATTTTGTAATATTCATTACATGGCTTGATTTTTTTTATTGGAATCTTTTGCTACTCTTTATAAAATAAGAAGAGAAATACACTTCGTCGTAGGATGTTTTGTCGCCTTGTAAAGTTATCGATTTGGTCAAGTGTTTTCATCTAGTATTGTTGGTCTTTGCAATATTTTTTCAAGGGCTATCTCCTTGTGTGTGGTAGAATCAGTTCCAATGCAGTCTAATTTAACACTGCACAAGATGCAATAAGAGTTACGGCAACGATAAGATACCATTACAACACGGTACGAAACTCATAATTTTTTTAAAGTATTACTATAATGTAACATGAATTATAGATGTAGACATGACATGTCGATTGCCCACTCTACCCCCCCCCTCCCCCTCTCGAAGATGAATATGGTACACATACTAAGATTCACCCTGACTATTGAATATGGTAGACCTCACCTATAAATGTGATGACATAAATATATTTTAGTACATGCACTTAAGAATGTAACCTAGTCAAGTTAAATCCGTGATATTTTATAGGACTATTGCTAGCTGTGTGATCTTACAAAAATTTAACGTGATATTAAAATAAAAGATTCTGAATTTGAATTTTTTGATATTTCTATTTGCCTCCCTAATAAAATAAATAGATTAGATAAAGCGTGAAAGGGATTGATAAAATATTTAAATATCACTTTATACTTCATTTTAACAGTTTAAACTTTTAAGATAATTAGTAATGTGATCCCATAAAAATCTTATAAAACCAAATCAATAATAAAATTTAAACCCGACTCAATTCACATACTCAATTCTCGAGACTCGAGTCCTCCAATGACTATCAAAATCTCGGCCCGAGCTCGACAAGATCGCAATCGATTGATGAATGATTTCGAGGTCAGGCTCGAGGCCGAAGTCAAAAGGATCGGATAATGCCGAGAATAGTATATAAAAAACTCTTCAACATTTCAAAAAGGAAAGCCGAAAAAAAAAAATGAAAAAAGAAAAAGGCTGTACAAAGTTAACTCGTCGCTGACGTGGCGCCTACACTCCCGTGGGCCCCAGGAGGCTTCCTGACCCGGAAAAGACCCATCGGGCGGGGCGTAGAAGTCTACGTGGACCGACTTTTATCTCCCGCACTATGCGGGGGGGACCTCCTCTCGGGTGGGCCCCGCCCTCGCGGCTGGGGAGGGAACGAAATCGACACGTCAGGGCGGGCGTCGCCGTCAATCTGACGTCATGCCACTGTCGCATGTGCCCCCCCCCAGTCAATCCGAGGAGCGGCGACGTGAAATCTCGGCCGTCCGTTCCCGGCGGGCCCCACCGGGTCGCCCTCCGCGACGTGCTGGGCAGATGGGGGACCTCGGGCACCGCACCCAACCGGGTTAAAAATGGATTTAACTTTTACTCCGGGATTAGACCCGCTTCCTTTTTCTTTCTTTCTTTTCTTTTTTTCTCTTTTTCTCTTTTGCTATTTCCTGTCTTTTTTCCTGACAAGACGGGATTGATTTCCAATTTTGACCGAACTCGATTTAGAATTTAATGTTTCAACGAGGGAAATTGGTTAAATCGGTGCGGTCCTTTCTTTTTACCTTTTCAATTTTAATTCGACATTTTCCTTTTTAATTTGTTCGGATGATAATGACTTATCCAAAGGGGTCGTTTAGGCACATTTATTTACTTTACCCAAGCTATGATGAATTTCGTACCTCTCACGATAAATATGTCTAGTTTGGCGCCAATCGCACCCCGTTTTGCCATAAATCCATTTACCATAGGCACTTTGCTATATATATTCATCACCTCATAACATATCGATCGTGAATTATTAAACAAAAATCCATCCAGTAACAAGATAAAACTTATTTCTTTTTATAACCGAGCCCAATTAATAGTAAGGATGCGATGTAAAGCGTTGTTATTTGTCATTTTTATTAAAAGAATAGAAGAAATACAAAACTTTTACTTTTCATTTATGTTCGAAATATATTTCAAGACTAAAAATTTATTTTAGAAATAAAAAAATAAAATTACATTATCAAATAAATTTGCAAACCCAACTTGTCATCGAGAACAATAGAAATGTCCATAAATAAAATTGTTATTACGCGCTTCTAAAATTTCGGTCCGCATAGGTGACCGCGCGCTCCATTTTTCTTGCGTTTGACCCGTTTGTCGTTTTCTGAGGGACGTGGTAAGAAAAGAGATTGAGATTGGGATGGGATGAGATGGGATGAGATGAGATGAGGCGAGAAAGGTTGGATTGAAAGGCGAGAAAGTGGGTGGGGCCCTCCGGTGACGTGGCGGAGTAGACTCCGGTCGCCATACTTTTTGGGCGGTCGTGGGGCCCAGGCAGGCCGGGGGACTGGGCCCCCACGCCGGAGAGGGGAGATATAATGGGCCAATCGCGGCCCGACGGGCGGCGGAAGCAAGGAGGATATGTTGGACCGAGCGGCAGCGAAAGCAACGACCACACCGTTGGGCGCAACATGGCAGCGACCCGTGGTGGTGGTTGGGGTCTCCTCAGGTCAACCCGACCCGAAAAAGGAAGAAGAAGAAGAAGAACAAAGAATCGCTTGAATCTGGATTGTGTAGTTACTGGAGTTTAGTTTTAAGTGTGGATTTTAAAACAGGATAAAAGTTTGAGAGCGAAAATTGGAGTAGAATCGACAAAAAGAAAGAAAACCGAATCACGTGAGCTTGGGTCCATGTTATTTATATGAGCCGAACTCCAAATGCTGGTGGCAACACTCGTTGATTGAATCAAAGCACATTCTGTAAGAGGTTTTTCTGATGTGGGCTAATATTAATTGAGATTGAATTTGCCTTTTTCCGAGATTGATCTAATATCGTAAGATATAAAAAATTTTAATTAGTCTAATACAGGGTTGGCTTGTGTGGATTGAGTAAAACCCGGCTTGTGGCTTAAAATTATTTAAATAATGCTTAAATCTTTGCAAAAAAATCATTTGGGTGGTCCTAGGGTTGAGAAGGGAGTGGAGGTGAGGAATTCGATTGCTGCCTTCCCAAGGTGCTCACACTTTACAAAGAGATAGGGCAAAAATCAGAAAATGAGTAGAGAGTTAAAATATCACAAAAAAACATAACAAATACACAAATAACCTCACAAAGATAGTATTTTTAGTAATTTTCTAAACCTTGAGGGTGAAAGTTAACCTCACATAAGAAGCATTTTCTGATTCCAGAGGTCGAGGGGCAATCTTAATGAGGTAGTGATATCAAGGCACCAACGTGGTAAAATCGAGTGTCGAACTCGTAGCAATGTTTTGTGCAATGGTTTTGGGAATAAGTGCGGAATTCCATCATTAACGTTCGAACCGTCAATCGAATTAAGTTTTCGATGTTTCGGTTTCGCAAGTGGAAATCCTTAGTGCTTTTGGTCGTTAGTCAATCGAGTTCTCGACATTTCAATTTGATTAAAGTCGCCTTTTACTGTACGGAAAAAAAAAGAAAAAAAAAAGGAAGAGGCGCAATTAAATGGTAAGCACGCCGTTTCGTCTTTTTCTGTGACGGGGCTTCCCGGTCGAGTTCCCGCCATCCCCTCAAAGATCATACGCCGATGCGTCAATTTCTCGACGAGCTGACGTCATCCCCTTCGCGTGTTGCGGCTCGAGGTTTTCCGCCTTGTGCTGATTCGCGATCGAGCGCTTACTCGATTGGGGATTTCATGACTAATTCTAAAGACATTTCAAAGAGATAACGATGCGCGACTTTTCGTGTTTTGATAGAGAGAGTCGCAATGTTTGCTACGTAATCATGACGGCATTGAAGAATAGGTTGACTTTAGAGAATCGTGGTGGAGATTTTAGGACTTGATAACATGGTTTATTTTTTTGAATATCAAGAGTTAGTTAATTAGATTAAGGTGTTAGGGACTCAACTGACCAATGTGCTGAAGCATTGTGTTATCGTAGATGAAAGATTGTCTATTTTGGAATTTTGGCATTTCATTAATTATGATCTATCACTTTCGGTGTGATCGTTGTATGAAATATTTTCTCCTATGCTAGTGATATCCATTGGCGAGAATTAATACCATGTTGGATGATCATCACAAATCACATGGGAAAATTGTCCAAAAAATCGTAAATTTATTGTACTTTTGACAAATTCAATATTAAACTTTTCAATTTTATGAATTGAGTCCATCTAGCCAATTTCGATTGGAAATCGCTGACTTGAAAGTTGGTTGTCCTATTTGGTATCATTGGTGCTAACATAGACAATTTTTATATTTTTAAAATTTTTTACTTCACCCTTGCCAACACAAAAGGCAAAGAAAAATAAATAAATAAAAAAAATCTATATAAAAGTCTATGTTAGTGTCGTGATGGCATGTAGGACAATTAATGTCTATGTCAGCGATTTCCAGTCAAAATTGACTGAATGGACTCAATTGAAAAATTGTTAAAAGGTATGACTCAATTGTCAAAATTAAGAGGTTTAGAATTGAATTAGCTAAAGTGTAAAAAGTTGAAAACTTTTTTTAAATAATTTTCCCTCATATCACATTGTCAACTTACTCGATGTGTGAACGGTTATGACAATAATATCATCTCCCTTAGTAGTTATTTTTTGAGGCTAATATTCATGACGTCATCATGTGTTGACAGTGTCATACGATTGTCACAAAACGTCATGCGTCGCATCGGCTTAATATATGATGCAAGCTCCCATCTTTGCACATTAGCTCCTTAAATCACCGTGATTGATCGAGTTATGCTATGGATGTGTGCAATTTGTGATAGTCTTCAATCAAAATCCGGAAACTTACTAATTATAATTAGGAATGTTTCATAGTGAAAAAGGTCACATTAAATGATTTTGCACCAATAGAGGATAGAATGTACAAATAAAGCTATTATCAAAACGATGGAAAAACTTAAAAACCAAACGATGGAGTTCTTTGTTTTTGCGGAAATTACACAAAACCTTTCTAAAGTTCGAGGTTAATACATATTAACCATCGAACTTTCGATCGGTATGCCGCGTTCATAGTCATCCCTATGCTATTTTAAGGGGGTAAAAGTTCATTTTTCATGTGAATTTTTTTATGGGAATTTATCTTTTGATGAAAAAGATAAATTAAATAATATCCGAAAATGTAATTATCAATGATAATCTTAAAATATGATAAAATTAAATAAGGGATCTCAAACACATCATTTCCATGCATTAGTTTTTTTCGGTGTTTTGGTCGATCGGTCAGTTTTTACATTAATTAACCAATTAAAAATACATAATGGGTATCCAATTTTGTAATTTGACCTTTTTTTATCGATGTCTTTTCCTTTTTTTTTAATTAATTCGTGTTAATTATTTTCCTTTAAATATCTTATTTAGTTTTATTTAAGTGTCTATGAGCATCAAACATTAACAAATCTTTATTGTTTAATGTCAATCGGTATTTACCTTTTCTATTATAGGTATTTCAATTAACTTCATTTCCTCTGGCTTTCTCTATTTTTTCCATTTTGTAATCGCAATGAGAAGTAAAAAAAAGATATGAAGATGCATATTTACTCCTTCAAAACCATGTGCATCGCCCCTTGATTTAGTACCCGAGGATTGACATGTACTGAATCTTTTACATACACAGTAAGGAGAAAGATTTATTTTCACGAACAGCTCAATTTTTATCTATTTACTAAAGCGAAAAACGACGGCCAAAAGCAGAGTTCACGTCTTGGGCTGCAAATTAAGCTAGCAAGAAAAGCTTTTCCAATGAAAGCAATTGGAAAGGAGAAGATGTTCAAGCATTGCCCTACAATTACAAACAAAAAAAAAAAAAAAAAGAAAGGAGGAAGAGGAGGAAGAGCGACAGCATTGGCCTACAGAAAAATATAAAAAATAATGTGGGGAGAGGTGTGAATGGATGGAAAGATGTTTGATCTGGAAAGTAAATCTGCAGTCCAATCAGTCCAAGGAAGATTAGATTTCTGGAGATTAGCAGCAGCAATCTCCATGCTTTTTTCCTTTAATTGTCCAGACTTCCATCCTCTCCCCCTCTTGATGTTGAGCTCAGTGGACAGAAATTAAAAGGGTCTTAATCAAAAAAAATCCCAGGTTAAGAAAAGGGAAAGATTTGACTAGGAAAGATTTACAAGAAAGAGAGAGAGAGAGAGAGAAGGAAAAAGGGGCTCCACTCCAATGCTTTGATTTCTTTTTCTAAAGGCCTCCCTCACTCCATCAGCAACTTGCATCTTATCTTTTCCCTTTTTTGTCTAACATTGCCTCTCTCTCTCTCTCTCTCTTTGTCAAACGGGTCTCAAATTCCAAACTGTCAAGTCATCAATTTGTCATTCACACTTGGGCGTGATGCACATTGCAAAGCCTCTGTATCTGTCTGTGGAATGAGGAAGGATTCATTTCTCTTTCTGAGATGTGAATGAACAAGACGTACTAATCCATGCATCGCTCGAGCTCTTGGTGGCGCCCGTCGCCGCCTCCATGGCTGCTCGATGTTCGATGTGATTACTGCTGAAAATTTTTGCTTCGGGAGAGAGTTAAACCGCGATTCATGGCCTCGGGTACCAAGGCTTTCTTGACGAGATTATCTTTTGCCGTTCGTCCTTTTGATGTTTTTGTGCGACTTCCTGACAAAGTTTGGCCACGGGAGGGACGCGAGGGAGAGTCTTGTCTGCCGCAACATCGTTTTCAAACTTGGAGTAGAAGTTAAAAACTGCGAGTTTAGTCAATCGGTCAACCTATTTCCCTATCCATTTGCGAGATCTACTGCCGTGTAATGTTGAAAGGAAAGACAAACGAATAATCATATTTAATGCAATCTATCAAGCCAAATAGATCGAGACATATGATCTACACATGAGATTAAAATAATGTCTTTTTGTTGTCGTTCACTGTATTAATTGTAGGAGACATAATGCTTAAATAAGTGCGAACGAGCTTAATATTTAAATATTAAATTATGTATTCATTTAACAACTTAAATTTTCAAAATAGACGTCAGTGATCTAACAAATAATTCATATGGTTTCCTAGATTACTTAGTTGGCTTCATTTATGCGACTATGTGTGTGAGAAAGGTTACTTAGACACATCAAAAATGAAATTTTTTTCCTACAAGATAAGTGAATCTCATTTCTAGTATAATCGAAATATGATTACATGGGACCCTTCCCACGTAATTATGCCTCCTCGCTTGCTACAATACAATTTGAAATCCCTGTTAATGCAATCTTTACACGACCCTTCTCATGTAATTATGTCTCCTTGTTTGCTACAATACAATCTGAAATCCCTGTTAATGCAGTCTTTACACGTAATGAAAACCGATTAACACGAAATGACCTTGAACAATCCGAACCCAATGTTGCATCCTCGCAAAATTGTGGAAATGATTGACGAGAGAGGGAGAGGGAGAAAAAACAAAAAGTGCGACGAGGGGGGGGGGGGCTCGAGAGCTAGCTGGCAAACAATGAAAACACGACACGATGCGACTGGACCGCACATATTCTCGACGTCAGAATCATGGCGAAGAAATACGTTGCGGGTGCATGAATCCCATTAGATGTGAATCGAGACTTTTGGCGGGGGCGAATGGAAAGGGCCATCCGGTATTGTGAGGCGAGCAACGGCTGGTCGGAGGTCAAACGTTGCCATCGAGTGCCGGGGAGTGAAAAGTCCACGGGGCGCAATACATTGTGCCATTGACCCTGACACGAAAGGAGGAGAGGGCAGGCAGGCAAGCAGCAGCAGCAGCAGCAACCGAAGAAAGAAGGAAAAAGGAAAATAGCGACAGCAGGGCGGGCCTCCGGACGTCCCTCGGGTGGGGAGAAAAGACGTTTTGCTTCCATGGTGGTGGTGGTGGTGGACGCTGTACATGTATCCCATCCATATCTCCTCTCTCTCTAACGATTTACAATCGAAGCACGGTGTTTATTAACCAGGGATTACTTAGTCGATGAGTCGGTTACTAAATATTGTGCAAAAGACTGATTGGATTCAGTAGGAACCCTTTTGAGTTCTATCATCTCATCCCAGGCGCGACAGACCATTATACATGCCTACAAGAAAAGGATGGGGAGTCTATTTTTCTCTTGGCGGTCCCCTTGTTCCAAGATATATATTTAAGAGTGCTCCACGTTTTATGTGACGGAGTTTAGACGAAATCCCTTCCCTCTGTCTCTCTGACAATTCACGATGGAAGAGAGGAGAAAGAGAGAGACTAGAGCACGCAATTTTGCCAATCTCTTTTTTGGGGAGTTCAACGTGATTGTTTATTACGACATGGACGTAGTCATCGGTCATGGGGACAATCATCAGCCGGTTTGATTCATCTTCTGATTCCGACGTTCCATTCTTGTCCCCCTGCCGGACCATGATTGTCTTGGCTGCACCCAGTGGGTCTGTTTTCTTCCCTTAACAAAGCGAATCTCGCCCTCTCTCTTTAAGGATTTTCGGTCTTTGTCCGGAACATTTTTAAATTCTATTAGGAAAATGCCCGACATTTCGAATCTTCGTATCGAGTGTATCTTGAATCTTTTGACACGGTTTTGCTTGGGCGAGTTTCTGTCGGATTACTTTCCGTGTTCGATTTTGCCCTTCAATAGAGTAGATAAGAGAATACCATAGGGAGAATAGATTACAAGATGTGTAATTCAAAGCAGGACATTTGTCCCACTTCACATAAGCCGTTTATCAAACGTATTTTAGAAGTTGAAATTTTCGATACGACAAGAGAAATGAAAATTAGGTTCTTCTAAAGGAACACAATATTCATTGCGATGCTATAAATTCTTTCAAGACTAGAAGGGCAAAAGGTACTTGGCAGGCAATTTTTGGAGGGAGTCTAGTCATAGGATGGATTTGACATGATCTCAAGAGGTGGTGATTTATTTCCATAAACTTAAAAAGGTAGGTGTAAGATTACAAAAGATCTAAATACCAATTGCCATTTGGCCTTTTTGACTTTTGGTATTGAGGACATGGCACTCGAAATGAAAGAATGAGATATCCCTACCCTAGCCGTCTAATTATGTTCTATCTAAGAGGCAAACTAAGATCCTAGACAAAAGTTCACATGTTGCAAAGAACATACGACAATGACCTAGGACAGATCAACTCCTCAGAAATAGCATAATAACCTACATCTCTATAATCAGTCTTTCGGTCTGCCGTAATATGTAAACTTGGGAAGAAGAATCTGAAACGAGCGATCTTTGAAGAGAGTGTCAAGCCACTTTAAAGGATCAGAAAAGAAGGAAAACGAAAGGGTGAGACAGGTGGAAATTCCACTTGAACTAGAGTTTCAACAAGCGTTTACTTCTCAACAGTCTTCGAGTTGAATTCGAATCATGTTTGACATGAACAGAAAACTTTATCGACTTGGCTCGATTACGAGGGCATGAACGCAGAAAATTATGTCCTCTATAGTGCTTGATAAAATAGAACCTCAGTGCAAAAGCTTTGGTGCAATTAAGCATCTCGGAACACAAATAGGATGCAGCCATCATGGCTGAGGAACATGCAAGAGTTCGTTGAGAGCAATCATAGTATCTCACTGCCACCAACAACCAATATGCGCCACAGAAACACTGCACATTCACTACTATCACATCAGCCATGCGTAGAGGAATTGCCAACTTACAATAATGCAACAACTTGAATTTCCAGCCATTCCAGCATAGAAAGTGAACATGGAAATGACTATGAAAATGGACATTCTTAACTTACCAAGTACAAAGGCTTATTTTCATGGGCATACAATTTCAAACATGCAACAATAACATTAGAAGAGATTCGGATGGCTAAGGTGGGAAAACCCCCGAGAGTTAAGTACTAGTGTCATACAATACTACCCATTTCAGACCATCAACAGAGATAAATATTTGCCTCCCTTGTTTGAATGCAAAATTTAATCCGGCAAAACTGTAGAATGCAACAGTCAATGCCGAAATGCTGAATCAGAAGCAATTTATTGCAATCTACTAATGTCCTTGCATGTTATTCATCCATATGAACATTCTCTGGCCACCATCCACCACCCAAATCTTTGTTGCCTTTATTAGTACACCCGAGCTTTTGGTGGGAATGACTCGATCTCATCGTCCAACGTATTCATATGAACTGGTCTGTAGTCGAGCCGAACCTTCCCATTTTCCCAGAACCTGCAAGTTAAATATGAAGAGACTGCGATCAGGAGAACACGCCAAAGGTACATCGAGAGACTGGCACCACAGATTATCCTGCTCTTTTTGCCCAACAACTCAAGATTATGAGGAGATGGAGAAAGCATCCGGCCAAAGTTTAAATGAGTATGAAAGAACAAGAAGCTCCATGACATGTACTATCATTCATGTTTCTGGAGTTGAATTATGTATTTAAGTAAACAAATGAAAGCAGCTAAATGAGCCTTTGACGCCTTGATTCCACCCTATAAGAATTGAAATGATGAAGGGAAGGAAATAAAAAACACAAACAAAAGAGAGGCCAAAATCTAAATTATGGTAAACAGCAAAGAGAATCATATTTCACTAAACCAAGTGTGTGAATAACCACACTTAATGCGCTGGTGGTCAACTCAGTGGCTTGATGATCCTATGTTCACAGTTTCATTCAGAACCAATCTCAGGACAGATGCAATAATGAGGAGGATATTTTTTCAAGATGAACAAAACTGACTTACCCCAAAGTGTGCTTCATCCAGCTTCCATCATCTCTTGTCTGCAAAAGCAGTTGAGCTCACTTTATTACAAATACATTGAGAGGAGCAAGATGAGCATCCGATAGAAGATTGAAAGGGACAACTAACCGTGAAGTCTTCACGGGCATGGGCTCCTCTGCTCTCTTTCCTGGCTTCAGCAGAATGCATGGTGACACAGGCATTTATCAGAAGGTTTTCCAACTCCAGACTCTCAATCAAGTCTGAGTTCCTGTAAAAGAATTTGAACTCTAAGATTACTCCAAAAGGTAGAACCCATGAGAAACATTTGTTCACTAAATGAGGATGGTATTCTCTACCATATCAAACTACGGTCCTTCAATTGCACATCATGGAAGCTTTCCCATGCCTTGTCAATTAACTGACAACCTGGAAATACAAATAGAAAGCAAACCATTAAGGCGGCCAAAACAGAGTCATAGATTAGAGAACATAGCCTAAGAAAGAGACTGCAGAGTCAGCACTACCAAAAGGCCCATGCAACCATTCCAATTTTAAGTAGAACATAGCTAAGTAGATCCTTAAATTATCTCCTCTTCATAACCATTTAAAGACCATGCTTTTACAACCTATGGTATATTAAAATTTCCTATCTCAGCACAGTCAAGAATCTTTGAAGTTCTAAATCCGTTTCCCGGCATATCTTATAACAGCATGATAAAAGAGAGCTTGGTTTGCATGCTTTGCTTTTGTCTCAAAAAGGGAATTTGCTTACCTTCTTCCAAAGTTTCTTGAGTACGGAACACAGCAGCATTGTTTTGCATAACTCGTTGCATATTCAACCGAATTTTAGAGGTCGGAAGTGAGCCATTTGAATTTCTGATCTTGTCCAGCCATGCAATAGTCTTCTCAGCAGCATCCTTTTCCAAAGGTTTTTGTTTCTCCCCTGCAAATTCATAGTCAGTTAAATTTGTCTAACATAATTTGCAACTTCTCTCACATAATCTGAAGATCAAACTTACCTGGCCTATGTATTTCGGCAACTCTGTTAGCACAAGCTCTCCCAAATACAACAATATCAAGGAGAGAATTTGCACCAAGCCGATTAGCACCATGAACAGATGCACAGGCTGCCTCTCCCGCAGCCATGAGTCCAGGAACTACTGCATCGGGATCGTCACCTTTGATTGTAACAACCTAGGGTTCAAAGAGTGCAAATCAGCAAACAGCAACAGAACTAATGTAATTGAAGTTCACATATTTGTGGAGAATTAACAACTGATGGGAGTAAAACATGAAGTCAATTACCTCTTTACGCCCATCATCTATGGAAATTCATTATTCATCCACTTTTAAACCCTGAACGTAAGATAGCGACCTCTACCAAATTCTCAGATTCAAAACCAGCATATTATGTCTGGAGTCATCCATTAGTTTCCCTCCAGCCTATCCCATCAAAAAGCTATTCACATCCTTGTACTTTTGCTCTTTGAATGCATAAATAACGAAATGTTTGATTAAACTAGTTTGCATAAAACTCTGATTGACTAGGGACCACTTTAAGTACTTTAAAATCGAAACTTGCCTACTCATCAAATAACCCAAAAGATGATGGGAGCTTTTAGAATGACCTCCAAACTGTTTATCCGAAAACAGATTACAGTATTCCAGTTATAATTATATGGGGTCATCAGAAATCCTCTCCTGCCATTTTTAACTTCAACCGTCTGACACACTTAAGACAGTATAATGCCAAGAGCTTCTTTCTATGATATTATTAGGATAACAATTATCAATAATCAAGTAATCAATAGAGAGACTCTCATCTTATAAGAGATGTCACTTACCTCTCCATGATAATTAGTGGGTATACCACCCATATTATAATGCACAGTGGGTAAGACAGGGATGGGCTCTTTTGTCACGTCCACTCCAGCAAAGATAGCAGCAGTTTCAGAGATACCGGGAAGTCTCTCCTTCAGTACTTCGGGAGGTAAATGATTCAGATGAAGATATATGTGGTCCTTAAGAGGTCCTGAAAAATAAACAGCAATTTTTATAGCAAATGGGACTATATTAATAAGATATTCACAGACATGTTCATTCCAAAAGGTGCAAAAAGGGCTCTGAAACATAATGAGGATCTTCACGGCAAAGTAAAACAAATTAAAGAAGAAAAACGACAACCACAGAGCATCAACATTCTCAACAAAAATTATTTGAGCCAATTCAATAAGAGCATAACATACCAACACCACGGCCTTCACGTATCTCCATGGTCATTGATCTTGAGACAACATCTCTTGACGCAAGATCCTTGGCTGTAGGGGCATACCGTTCCATGAATCTTTCACCCTCACCATTTCGAAGGATACCGCCCTCTCCTCGTGAACCTACATCACAATAAGAAATGAATAAGAAAACACAAGGTAATCAGTAAAGTTGAAAAGAAAAGAAAAGAGAGCATTTTATGTGAAATTTATGCTACTCAAATATGCAGAAATAGCAAGAAACCTTCAGTTATGAGGCATCCGGCACCATATATTCCAGTCGGGTGAAATTGTACAAACTCTAAATCCTGTAAAAAGATTATGTTAACTAATAAAGAAGCAGAGAGGTTATATGGAAGACTAATCTCAAGTAGGGAAGGCAGAAAACAGACTTGAAGGGGAAGTCCAGCCCTTGCAACCATAGCATTTCCATCTCCCGTGCATGTATGAGCTGATGTTGCAGAAAAGTATGCTCTGCCATAGCCCTGAAGAATCAGAATAAGAAGTGAAGAAATCTACTTGCTTCCCATATTAAAAAAGAGATCATAAGTTTGACATGGTACCCCTGTGGCCAGAATCGTTTGAGCAGCCTGGAACCGATGTAGTGTCCCATCCTCCATATTCAAAGCGATCACTCCTTGACAACTGCCTGAATAAGAGTTTCAAGAAAAAATCCACTCGGCTCATACTTTCAAAGTAACTGTCTTCACAACTTCACAACAAGACAAGCAAATAGAAAAACAACAGGTCCATAGTTATGGGCGAAAGCCTATAAACTACTGCAGCCCTATTACACAAGGAACAACGGAGGAGAATCCAAAATCCTATTAGCTGAAAAATTTCAAGTAAGAGGTTCACCCAATGTAAGGATCAAATTTTTCATATTCAAGCAGATCTAAACTGATCTCAAGATCGAAAACCGAAACCTCAGTCGCTTTAATTTTCCATGAAGGGCTAAAACCCATTCATAATAACAACCAAAAATGCTGGCTGACACTTCAATTAACACCATTTGATGTGCAATTTTATTACCACCTCCTATAACATCTTTCTTGAAAGTGATGCAACAGCACAATGAATGTCCAGATCATTCCAAAATAATTACGCTCATAACTCCAAGCTACTTTAGCCACCTAAAAGGAATTATGAGATAGGTATCTAAACTCCATGTAATTTTCACTAAGCTGAATATCTTAACCTGATGGAGGTACCATAATGCATTGACTCACCATCACTATTCATTATTAGATCCAAGGCAAAATATTCCACGAAGAACTGCGTATTATGTTTCATAGCTTGGCCATAAAGGGTGTGCAGCAATGCATGCCCAGTTCTGTCAGCTGCACATGCACAACGGTAAGCCTGTCCACCTGTGATAGAGGCAAAATAGAGTCTCAGGTGAAATGTATTTTGCATTAACCACAAGTACTTCCGTTCTGCATTCATCCCTCTCACCTTTTCCAAAGTCAAGGCTTTGGCCACCAAATGCACGCTGATATATTTTTCCATCTTCAGTTCGTGAAAATGGTAGGCCATAATTCTCAAGCTCAATCACTGCTTTTGGTGCCTCTCTACACATGTACTGAATTGCATCTTGATCACCTACACAGACTCAACATTGATTAAATACTGCAAAACATAAACACTAAGTATCCAACAGTGTGGTAGCTTTCACAAGAGTCTACAGTCCATTCAAAGTGCCTTTTACTTATATCTTTTACCCTGGCATTTAAGACTTGATTTCCTTCAAACCGAACACCCCCAACCTTTAAAAACCTTGACATAGGGGCTTTCAAAGTCATTCGAAATTGCAAACATGTCAAATCTTTTCGTTGTTTCCTTGAAAGGTAGAATATGCAATTTTTTTATTTTGGCAAAAAAGTTAATAAATAACTTAAAAGGCCAGAACAAAAGGACCCTAAAATGATCAGCCATTAGGACACTGGCCCATGTCTGTGTTGTATATAGGGATCTTTCCCAGTTTAAAAACCAGGCCTACCCTCCCATTGCAGACAAATAGAGGAGAATAAGTATACAAAACCAGATGCCTAGTACAACTAGCTTATCAACCACAAAAGCGATTTTTGAGAAGACAGGTGTTTTTGTCAAGATTGTCAAAAGCATCGGGAGCAATTTAAATGGAGACAAATCATAAGATATTCATGATTCTGTGGTCCATTTTTAACTGAACAATAATAATCCTAAATAAAGTAAAATCTGATCGTGAAAAGCCTACCTAACCAGTCACTCCCCTTGACAGTATCATACATGTGCCACCTCCAGTCATCTTCACTCATGTTTCCCAGCGCAGCATTTATACCACCCTGCAAAGAGGTTTCCCTTTAGGTTCTAAGGAAAGTCCAAGCTATCCAAAACAATTTAAGAAGGTAAGAAAAAGTAGATGGGAGAAAAATCAACATAATGATTCATAAGGACTATAGGGAGAAAAACAAAACAAACTAAATGAATAAGCTAAAGAAAAAAAAAATTCAAACAGAGTTGAAAAGTATAATAGTGCTCATCAATTAGGTCAAAAGGCCATTGAGTTTACTCAACCCCTAAGACAGATCTCTTATTAGGACGACAGCTAATGACTTAGAAAAGCACCTATTAGAATAGTTAACTGTACAGCACAAATTATCACGTATGACCGCCATCTGACAGAACTTTAAGTGAGTTGTGGAGTAGTTAAGGCTTTCAACTATGGCTGTAAACCTTGGATATTGCCATAATTTTTGGCATGTGGAATTTCATCTTATTTCGTTATAGACTCTGGCTTATGATTGATGATAGGGCTTCTTTGTTTGCTATTAAGCAAAAGCAAAAACGTTCGCCCCAAAATTTAAAAAATTATCTAAACTTCCAAAAGTTATGAAGTCACCAGTCTTCTCTTGTGAAATCTTCAGATGTCTTGGATTAGAAAAAGTTGAAAGTGTGTGAGTCGCAATATTTTAATTAAGCAAAATGCAAAAGTCAATTCAGACACGCCCTAAATCTTAAAACATCAAATCTTTAAGAACATCTAGGTCATGGCAATTTAAAGTCATTTAAATGTTTTATAGTTTTTTGAACTAAGAGCCATGAGCCAAGCCAAAAGCAAGTGACTTTACAGTATCAACATCTTACCTAGTTCCTCTGCATCAATGGTTTCTAGGATATTTGCAGAGTATTACATGTTTTCATGGTTCATACATTATCAATTTTCATCACCTAGTAGGAACCAAGATTCTCGATCTATTCAATCTAATGCATAGCGTCGGCAAGCTTGATGCCATTATGTTGTCAAAAGGTTTAAAGAAACAATTAAACAGCTCGATGTTAAAACCATTTACAGAGCACTGTTGATAATATCTGCCCATTGTCATGTATAATCAGCAACATAATGAAAGCTGGAGCTCCTCGCACCTGAGCAGCAACGGTATGTGACCGGGTTGGAAAGAGCTTGGTGATACAAGCAGTGTTGAAACCATGTTCAGAGAGTCCAATGGCTGCTCTCAACCCCGCACCTCCAGCTCCTACAACGACGGCATCGTATGTATGGTCGACTATGGTGTACTGCAACAAAAAAAGTGAAGCACTATTTTCACCTCACAGAAATAATCGAGATTATGCCACAATCAATTAACTTCGGCAACAGGAAATACAGCATGAAAAGAGGGAAATTCAACTCGATACTTAGAGGGAGAAATCCATTCTCCTTGAAAACCCAAAGAATGCAAAAAGCTAGAGCCTTCATTTGTTATTGCATTTAAAAACCAAAAGGTAACAAATCCATAACTCTCGAAAGGGTAGACAATATCAAGGAACGAGAAAAATCCTTAAAATCGGGTTCCACGCTGTTTCCAACGAGCCGCATCAACAACTCAGGAAGACACTCGAGACTCGAAAGGAAAAAAGAGCATCTCGACCATCCAACTTACTCCCCATTTAGCTAAATCCAAAAACGAAACCAGCTCCTTCCAGAAAAACCCCAAGACCCTAACACCAAGAACCCGCCATCCCCCGCTCCTACGGCTTACCAGACAAGGACAACAACGGTCAAAAAAACACTTCAGGCGAAGCAGCCCCCAAACCACAAACAAACGAAGCTCCGAAAACTCAAAAACCCCCCGCGGGGCCAGCAAGCAGCATCCCAAAGCTCTAAAAGAACCGGCGGCAGCAACTAATCAAACCCAAAATCAAACGGTGATTCATCCCGAACCAAACCCAAATCGCGATCGCAACCTAGCTCCTACGACCCCGCCGAAGAAATGAAGCGGGAGAGACTTACCGATTCGGTGGAGAAGAATCTAGAGACGCGAGATCGGAGGGAGTCGCCGCCAGCGGCGGCGGAAGGAGCGCGGAGGCCGCGAGCAATGCACCGCCACATCTCGGTTTCCCTGCGGGGGATCGAACCAGAACCACCACCACCACCACCACCACCTCCGGTCACCGGCCTTCTTCTTGGGGGGGAGGGGAGGGGAGGGTCTCTCGCTCGCTCTGCAGCAGGCGATGAGGGAGAGGAGAGGATTGTATCTGAGAGTGCTTTAGTTAAGGTGGGAGATGTGACTGGGTTTGCGGAAAAATGGAGGCGATTTCGGGGAACGATGCTGGAGTATCCTTTTTTTTCGTCCTTTTTTTTTTAAATATATATTTTTTGTTTTCTTATTTTAAGAAAAAAGAAAAAATTTGGGGGGAGAAGCCAAAGAGAGAAAGAATACATCAAGTTGAGTTGGTATTTTGACCAAAAATAAAATTGTTGAGCTGAGAGAGAGAGAGAATGCAGAAAAATACGGGTTATTAGTGACTAAATTGAGCATTTAAGCAATAATTTAATAAATAATTTCAATCGAATTTAAGGTTTAAGATTCACGTTACAATTGGACGATTCTCTCTCTTGATAGGACTAGTTTTCACCTCTAGTTAAAACCTTTGATTATACGGAAATCTCTCTCTCTTTCTTTTTTTCTTTTTTCTTGATGGAAATGAAAAGAGAAGCGGAAAATAATAGAAGAAAAAAATATGGATCGCGAGCAAGAGCACAAATGGTGTAATTTAATTGGGCGGCGTAAAGGATTCATGTCTCATTTGCATGCTATGTGTAGTCATCTCTAATCGAAGTACAAGAGCTTGAAATCAGTCGGCCAATATAGTATTCGTTACTATCGATCCCTTTATATTCTATAAACTTGATGATTTCAGAGCTCGGATTGATGCTAAGTAGATACCGTTGGTCCCTCACTCCTATAAAGTCAACTATATAAATATTAGGATCATACATGCCATGTCTCGTGGAACAGGACTTTTAAACAAGCAATGCTTCATGAGTATTGTAGAGTTCAACATGACCGCCACCTATAATGTTAAGGTTCGATTTTCCTTTCCACGTGATTTCCAATTGAGGGTAGGTTTATTCGTAGGAAAATTATGATTGGGAAAATTATTGAACAATGGAAAACCGATCAATTTATGAAAAACATTTTTGATGAATTGGAAAGGGCAAATTTTGATTAAGGAAGCCACTATTACTAAATCACCAAATAAGAGAAAACAATCATTTCCTTTTAATGTGATGTTTCATGTAGAATGCTTCTCGTTATCATGAAGTATTCCGTGAAATCGACCGGACCGATTCGCCGTGCTAAAAATCTTGATTCGTTAACGAAAAGAAAGAGAGACTCTAGAGGCCCAGATGAAGACACGAAGCCCGGGGCTTCAGGACAGCGATGGCTGGTCCAATGAGGGCGCGGGACGCCGGTCTTGCGAAAGACGTTGATGCCTCCGGAGCCAATGGTGCAATTCTCGGATGGAGAAGTGGGCCACGTGGCCCTTGTCGTTACCACTAGCTAACCCAGAAAGAGAGTCCCGTCTCGCTTTGTCCTTCCTTTTCTTAGGACAGCTTCGACTCCACCAAATTCGCTTTGTCTCGTGTTGCTGGAGACCGACCATCTGCGTTCGCGTGTTGCGATCGTGTCGTGTCGCAATCCGCGACATGTGAAATTCCAATCCGTACCTAATGTGATGGGTGTGATTTTCGTAACTGGACCTATATTTAGGTATCTTAGATGTACTGTATTGGGGTACAATTAACGAGTTGGATCATTTAGTTAAGCGCATTTAAGTACACGATAAATGGGTTAGAAAAGTTAAATGCATGGACGTTGTGTTCATTTTTGTATATTGATGGGTTCATGATAGGAAGATGATCAATCTCGGTCCGAAAACACTTGATTCCTCATTGGGTATGTAACAAATAAATATGTTGTTATGAACATGTTGTTCTTATGTTTTCTTCCGTCGATATGATGTAAAGAATGATAAGGAAATCACAAATCTCTAACTCTGAGATTTTTGAACTCCTAACTTTTCCAACCTTCACATCCGATCATGATTTTTTAAACTGGACGATGAGCTATCTTTTTTGGGAATCATTGTAATGGTCCCTCAAGGTGTAGGATGCAAGATGCTCGTTAGAAAAACCAATTCAAAGGCTCAAATTAAGAGGTGGAGAGAGACTGTACATATATAAAATGTATTTCCAAAAGACTTGAGATATTTCAACATCTTTTTTCACGTGTAAGTCGGTATAAATTTGATTAGCAAGTTTGTGAAAATGGTAAAACTTGATGATGAAGGAAGATCGCTTGTATATAAAAGAATATATAAATTCAATTGTCAAGCAGTATGAAATATTTCAATCAAATCAATGTCGGCGCAGTCGATGCAGCTTCAACGGCACAAAATGGCGAGGTTTGCTGCTCGTGGGATGCGCATGCAGCAAGAGAGACGAGGGTTGAAGATAAAGCACAAAGCTTAAAAGCGAGTTAGAAAGTTTGATGCAGGCGGAAAGAGGGGGGAGAGTACGTGAAGAAACCAAGGTGGGCACAAGCCAATTTCCAAAATTTATTAATTTCTCACGGCTGCTGCAAAATATGAAGTTGAATATTCAGGGATAGTTTGGAGATTAAGGGTACGGATGGTAATTTGCCTAGCAATAACTAATTCTGTTTTTTTGTTTCCGAGAACAAAAGAAGAACATAAATTTGTTTGGTAATTTTTTTGTTTATGGGAATAAATTTGAAACAAAATCAATGAGTAAAGAAAATTACTTATTTGTTCTCGAGAACAATTCCAAAATCAAGTCAATCAAAATTTCATTTTTCTCTTCTTTTTTTGCTTCCTTCTCTCTTCTTCTTCCATCGTTTCCACTATCGTTGGTAGTCACCAACGATCGGCTAGGCGAGGTTTGGCGAGCTCACCTAGATTTGGCAAGGCCAAGCTCACCTAGCCAACCCACTCTTTCTTTCCCTATTTACTAAAGAGTCTTTAGCCTCATAAAATTATTTTTTATAAAATCGAAATTATATTTGATTTTTATATTTCTTTTTCTTTCCTTTTTTTTTTCTTTTTCTTTCCATTTTTTTGTTCCTCCATCTTAAAAAAACCCAAACTCACTCGAAACTTTATGTTAAATGACTCACTCAACCCATATTTGACATATATTTAACTTTTCTTAACTCATATTTGACCAATATTTAATTTTCATTTGACCCATATTTGACTCATATTTAGCTTTCACTTGACCAATATTTGACCCATTTAACTAAAAGTGAATCATAATATGGGTACCTCTAATCACGGCCTATGATTGGCCAAGTGATGTCGAGCAAGCTCAAGCCTTGCCAATCTAGTGAGACTCAAGCTCACTAGCATCGGACGAGCTCGGCAAGCTCAAGCTCACCAACAACGAGCGAGGCTCGAGCTTGCCAATCTAGCAAGACTCAAGCTTGCCTATGGCCGGTTGTCAATCTTCATCATGGCCGGCGGCCGGTCGGAGAAGAAGCACAAAGAAAAAAGAAAAAAAAAAAAAAAAAAAAATTTAAAATTATATTTTAAAAAATGAAAAGAAAAGAAAAAATTAATATTTATAAATTTGATTTAAAAAAAAAAATGAAAATGAAAAATCTTACAAGAATCACAAAGGGGAAAATTTAATCATATTTTTCATACCAAATGGCGGAAAATATTTTCTCATTTATTTTCAAATTTGAGGCAAAAATAAAAAAAATATTGTAATTCTCTTGAGAAAATACTTCTTGCAAAATATTTTGTAAGAAATAGCTAAAGACTTATTTTTTAAAAAGATTATAAAAATTTTCAACTAAATTTGTATTGTGTGAAAGTGTTTTAGCAATACCTTTTTTTTAAAAAAAACCATAAGTATAAGCTTTCTTATATTTAGTTAAATAGGTCGGGTATGAGTTAAGAATTTTGCACTACGATAAATGGGTCATAAACAGGTTAAATGGGTTGATTTGAGTTAGATCATTTATGACCCGATCCAAACTAGACCCGACCCATCCGTTTGACATGCCTAAATAGCCTCCTCCTTGATCCCACCCGACTCACATTCTACAACCACCTCGAAATCAAGCCCAAACCTCCACCGGTGCTCACTTGATCACTATAGCTTGACATTGTCACAATTCTTCGCATGGATGGGGTTGGGTGAGAAGAGCTTGAAGGTGCATTGGAGTGCAAGCTCCATGATCTTGCCATAGGCAAAGTCGAGGGCAAGGATTAGGGGCTAGAGGGTGAAATCGACATCGAAGGGAGAGAGGTCAGGCAGGGGAAGGATGGATCGGCCGGGGCAAGGGTGGGGCCAGCGGCGGAGGTGAAGGGATGGTCTCGAGCTTGTCGAGGGCAAATTTGGAGGTGGAGATGATGTGGGAATGCATTGAGAAGGAGAAGGGAAAAATGATTATCTCTTTACCAAATTTTGAAGGTGTTTTTTTCATTGATCAAAAATGGTTTTCTTGACTACTTTATTTTCTATGAACCAAACATTGAAAAGTTTGAAATCCATTTTCATAGAATTTGTTTTTCACGAAATAAACGAAATCTTAATTTCTGAGCATTTTACGAAACCTCGTGCAAAGCACGTTAAGTAAAGGAAACCTCGCGCTTGTCGTATCGCACAAAGCCCGTTCAGGACATTAACAACAGAAAAGACGAAATGAGAAGACCTTGATCACGACTATGTACAGGAAGAATCGGGCTCCGGTGGGTCGAATTGGATCGTTAAAGCATTACATAGGCCCATCCAACTTGCAAAGAAAAATACAACGTTATCAAGACGAGGAGGTATAGACTCAAAACTAGTTCAAGGTAGCCCAAATGATTGGTGGGCTTTTTCGAGCCTATCCAGTCACCATGGGTAACGGGCCCAATTTTTCTGAGGGCCATGCTTTCCTCCATCTCTGATCGAAGCAAATTTCGTCCAACCATATCTCCAATTGGTAGACGAAAACTGTACTAAAATAAAAAGTGGATGACACCTATACTTGTAATTCTCTGATTAGAGGAACAGTTGGAGAAAATATTATCTGACTAGCGATGGACAAAAACATTTTCCTTAGCAAAAGGAATACTTTTGTCAAGCAAACCATGGTCCATAAAGGACAATATCAGAGCTTTATGAATATACTTATGTCAAAGATCATGGCTAGATTTAAGAATAAAACTAAATAATTGATAGATTACATAATCAACATCCATAGTTCGAATTAGGTAATAAAGTATGCATTATACAAATTGGTTGAGAGAAACATTCTCTCAAATTTATCGTGGTGGCATTCTACTTCTCTTAGGGTTTCCTCTTTTTGAAGCAGCCAACCCCTTTTTGAAGCTACATTCCATATCTCTTCATCTTTGATACTTTTTCAAGACCTCTTTTTTGATTTTGTGGACAATGCTATCATTATGGTTTGATGATTAAAGGGCGAGCGCCTTGGAAGAATTTGATCTTTTCAAATCTACTCACTTGCTTTAACTCTAGGTGTTTGTTCCATATAGTCAAGTGCTTTGCAAATCTCTAAAGCTCATCTGCCGCATTCGACAGTCGGCTTATGGTAAATGATTTTGTAATCAACTACTATCTTTTCTGCAACTATTCTCTCACGATTTAGAATTAAATCTAGCTTTGGGATTTACAAGGTGCTATATGTGCTTTTTCAACCTATTAGTATTGTTGTTATCTCTATATGGTGATGTTGCTGAAGACGCCTAACCTAGGCACGCACTGCTTTTGACAAAAACTATAGTTACTAGAGAGGAAAATCTCGTTGTGTACTCATTATTGATAAAGAAGTGAGTTTCAGCCATTGATTGTGCTTTGAAATTATGATAGATCTATTCTTGTGGAATGAGCATGTCTCTACAAGTTGTACTAAATCGTTTAATTTTTTGAATTTGCACCGAACCATAATTTCTTGGGATTGGTTTTGTCTTGAAGTTATGTATCTCTCTTTTATGTGAAATAAAAATTTTCATTTTAACAAAAAAAAATTAGTAGAGAAATAAGAGAAGTTTGTCACTATGTTGGTCAATGTCCAAAAATCTTGAAGCTAATCGGGTCAGGTTCGCTGGAAAGTTTCGATCGAATCGAATATAATTATTTTGTTTCCTATCAATGTAGGGTCTCAAAAGCGATCCGTTATCAATATCCGCACTAAAATAGTGTTTGAGCGGATTGATGACTTGAAAAAGATAGACTTCATGATAGTCATGAGATCTCATCCCCTCGATAAGACCCCTTGAAACTCGACAGTGAAACTTCTAAATTTCAAATTGGAGGGAATCATACACCCATTCGGCTGCTTATACTATTGCATCCTTTCGGGCCAGCTTTTCGTTAGGTAAAAGAAGCTCCAAAAGACAGCCCACCAAGTTCCAAATCCTGAAATCGGTGCATGAAGCAAAGCTAGATCAAGGGATCGATCCCTCCAAGAACTGCAGAAAGCGAAAGCGAACCTAACATGCAATGCCCAACGAAGTGATCGCTCTCGTGCGTCATTCCAAGAACACAAAGATTCTGTCTTGTTGGGTATTTCTCTCCGTGCAGGTGCAAGGATCGTTAGTGGCTGCTGAACTGTACACCATCTTGTGTGTTGAGAACAGATTGGAGGTCCAAATTGTTCTTATTCTCAGCCATCTAAGGACGAGATGTTGCGAAAGGGAGAGGACCCGACAACCAGGGGCTTCGCTATAACGTTGCCGGCAGATTTTTAAGGTCAGAGAGTCCCGAACCTCGCACTGGATACCATGAAATAGTCAGCTCCAGTAGTTCATGTTGCGTCATGCCAAGTTAATAGTTTTGACACCTTTTCTCATGGCTAATGAACATAGAGAGATGACCGCTTCAAATGACCTGTTCTGATGGAGAGATACAATAACATTATCCCTTTTCAAGCAACTTAACAAACTCGTCCTATGACTTCCATATTTGGAACCGCAGACTTTGTTACTGAAATGGTTTGCAGAGCTGTCCTTCCAATTTCGCGTTGCATAGTATCATCCTTCATTTCGATATATCAAATCATGGGGGCGTCACTGACGGTTCGAGCATGGGACAGGGGGCATTTATTAAAACGGGCCCGAAATTCGAGGGAAGATATCCATTGGTTGCATCAAACAGAGGAGGCTATGAAATTGTTTGGGAATGGCCAGAAAAGACAAGGAGGATTCTCGACTCCAAATAGAACAAGACAGCCTTCGTTGTCCTGCTTTTGCTGTTTGATTGTTTCTTGCAAAGAAGCCTTTGAGTGTCTCTCGAACTCGAGTTCTGTCGGTTCTACTGATTTGGCGCAATGTCGATGGGACAAGAGATCAAATTCGAGGGGTGATACGTTCGTATATTGTATTACTCTGCAAATTATTGGTACATCAGGCAGTTGGCTAAAGGATCTGGATTAGCATATCACTGACTTGTCATAACTTCGTCAATATGAACAGTTCAGTAATATTGCACACAAGCTTAATGGCCAAAACTCTCTCTCTCGCTCTTTCTTGCACGCGCATGCGCACTCGCTGATTTTTTCGTATCTGTTTGTGTATATGGTGTGTGAATTTGTGAGCTTAGCGCATGCCTCCACACTAGCAATTTGCCACTATTGCACCAGTTGTTTGATTGGAAGAGGTCATAAGGCTTAGAGGTCCTAGGCTTAGGAGACCATCTCGGGTCATGGAGATGAGGGGGGAGGGGGCCGCAACATGCTAATTGAACACGATATGTCAAATATGAATGAACGAATAGTAGATATACATGGTTCTATCAAGGTAAAATTCTTTCAAGGTATCTTGGACCAAAACTTTTTTAAATGAGGCATGCCCATGCAGCACCATATGAGTCAAAATTACATGCCAGCCTTCTTTCAATATATCACTTTGAGTAATAGTTCAGCAAATCATTACATCATTATTGACCATACCATGCCTTATTCGACTCAAGCATCAAGTCTCTAGAATGAGACATATAGATCATTGCAATATGACAACTATTTTCAGCTTATCGCATTCATCATTAACAAGGTGGTGTCAATTTCTAAATAGTTTGTGCATGGATGACCTATTCCGACTAGGATCTTCTAATATGATAATCATCCTTAATTTGGATTCTTAACACAAATACCCTAATGTCACTCCCACTACTCGATTACATCCCTTTTATATTTCTCACTCTTCACCCTAACACCACAAAACCCCACTTTTCAACATGCAATGAATACAAGAAAAATCGGAACTAACATTCTCCCCTATCCAATTCCCACCACACCCCTGTTGAGGCTATAATGCTGTCATCTTGCATTTCTCAACTATCATTACTACTCCCTAGGTACTTAAATGGGAAACCCTTGTCCCCAAAACATGCCGCTTCACTTCATTGGTTATTCTTCTTGATCAATGTTGTTTGCTAATCTCCAATCACTTGTACTTCCCTTGATAAGTGTCCCACCAAGAGCCAATAGTGCTCCCTTGATACTTTCTATTACTTGCTAGGCCAATAGTGCACGTGCACCTTCTTCTCTGAATTTTTTTTCCTAAAATAAATCATGTAAAGCTTCTCAATTTTCTAATATCTTTTACCACATCTCAAATAGAAATCCTAACATGCTTTGAAGTTCTAAGATATTTTAGTTTGTAATATAAAGAGAGGCGAATTTTGGATTTAGTAGACAGTTCAAGTCTATATAAGCACACTTCTAGGCTTGAATCATCTAGTGCGAGAAGAGAGAGCTCCTATCAAAGAATTTTGAGATCTACTTAACTTATATACAGATTTGCAAATAGCTCGTTGCTGGTTTGGGTTATCAAAGTCTAATATCCAAAAATGCTTCTCACCTTTCAGAAATATTATGCTCCAAAGCAAATCTTTTATATTCCCATGATATTGATTAATGAAATGCGGAGACTTTCCTTATATTCAAATTAACTATCTATTTGAGAAAATAAATGGACAAATGATATAAATAGTCCATGAATTTTGACTTAATGTGCAATGCAATTCCCTGAATTTTTAATTTGTTCAATGTTAACCTTAAACTTTAGTCAAGTGTGCAATATGATTTCTTAATTTTTAAATTGTTTGATGCAATCCCTAAATTTTCGGTACACATTCAATTTATTTCCTAAACCATATAAAAATATTTAATATTATATTTGAACTTGAATTGATTGAAGTATAATATTGAACATGTACAAAAAATCCAGGAACGGCATTGAATAAATTAAAATTTTATGGACTACTTTGAACAGATTAAAACTTTAGGGATTATATTGTATATTGAATTAAAATTCAGATACTGTTTGTGCCGTTCTATCAAAATGAATTATAAAAAGATTCTCAATTCTATTTTCTTTTACCGTCTCGAAATGTCATAATGGCTTGATTCGAAATTAGTTTCACCTCGAGCGAAGCACGTTTAGTAAAAGTAAACCCTCGCACTAGTCGCATCGCACAAGCCCGTTCGGACGTCAACAACAGAAAATATGTAATGAAAAAGCCTAGATCACGACTATGTATGCCAAGAAACGGGCTCTGGTGGGTCGAATTGGATCGTTAATGCATTACATAGGCCCATCCAACTTGAGAAGGAAAATACAACATTAGCAAGATGGGAGGATTAGACTCAAAATTAGTTGAAGTTGGCCTAAATGATCGATGGGCTTATTGACCCTATGCAGTTACCATGGGTAACGCGCACAATTTTGCCGAGGGCTATGCTTTCTTCCATCTCTAATTAAAGGAAATTTCGTCCAACCATATCTCTGATTGGTAGATTATTGGTAAATGGGCATCACTTGAACTATAGTTAAAAGCATTTGACACCCGTATTCGTGATTCTCTTATCAGAGGTACCGTTGGAGAAAATTTCATCCAACTAACTATGGAGGAAAACATTGTCCTTAGAAAAACGAGTACTTTTGTTGAGCAAACCGGTCCATAAAGGGCACTGGTAGAACTTTGAGAATACTTATGTCAAAGATCATTGCCAGACGTTCTTTCAAATAATGCTAATTAATTGATAGATTACATAGTCGACATTCATAGTTCGAATTAGGTTAATAAAGTACCCATCCTCTGAGAAATTCACATGTCCATACAAATTGTTTGAGAAATAAGAAAAGTCTGCATCGTTGTACTAGTCATAGTTTGAAAATCCTTAAATTAGTCGGTCCGGATTCATTCAAAAGTCCTGATCGAACCGTATCGAGTACAATTATTCTGCTTTCCCTATTGATTTAGCGTCTTGAAGGACAATCCATTATTAACATCGGCACTGAAGTTTTCGAGTGGATCCATGACTTGATAAGAATTCATGACGAGTCATGAGATCTCATCCTCCCTCGACAAACCCCACTTTAAACTCGATAGTGACGCTTAACTGAATTTCAAATTGGAGGGGAATTATACACCCATTGGCTGCTTCTGTTAGGTAAAGGAAGCGCCAAAATACACAGCCCACCAATGCAAAACCCACCAAAAATGTGCACCAATCTTCACACAGCCTAGCCGAGAATCAAGCTCCGAATCCTAAATCGGTACACGATGCAAGCCAGATCAAGGGGATCTATACCTTCAGGAACAGCAGAAAGCGAAACGATCACTCTCGTGGGTCATTCCAAGAACGCCAAGATTCTGTCTTGTTGGGTATTTCTTTCTGTGCAGGTGCATGGACTGTTAGTGGCTGCCGAGCCGTACGCCATGTGTGTTGAGAACAGATTGCAGGTCCAAGTTGTTCTTATTATGAGCCATCTGAGGACAAGAGATGTTGCGAAAGAGAAAGGACCCGACAACCGGTGGCTTCACTGTAACATTGCCGACATATTTCCAAGGTCAGAAAGTCCCGAATCTTGCATCGGATTCCATGAAATAGTCAGCTCCAGTAGTTCATGTCGCGTCATGCGAAGTTGACGCCCTTCCTCATCTGTAGATACACAGGAAATGTCGACGATAACATGAACTTATGGTTAATGAGCATAGAGAGATCCCCGCTTCAAATTCTGATGGGGAGATACAAGAAGATTATCCTTTTTAAAGCAACTTACCAACCTTGTCTTATGTCTCTTCCATAATTGGAGCCGCAGATTTGTCGACTTTGTTACTGAAATGGTTTGCAGAGCTGTCCTTTTAATATCGCATTGCATAGCATCATCCTTCATCTTTATATATCAAGGAAAGTACACTGTAAATGTCGAAACATTCATACGATGTTTACTTTAGTGCTAAGACTTTTTTTTGGTTCACTTAAGTGCCACAATTTAAAATAAAACATTTATTTGAGTCCCATTTTTTATTTGCCCACCAGAAAATAATTTAATGAATGATTCAAATTGAGCATTTAAGGTTTAAAAATGACATTACAGGCTGGGCAACTTCCCTCCTTTTAGCAGGACTAATTTCCACCTCTGGCTAAAACCATTGATCATACAAAAACCTTTCTTTCCTTTTTCTTTTTTCCTGGTGGAAATGAAAAGAGAAGTGGAGGATAATAAAAGAAAAAAAAAAGGATTGTGAGCAAGAGTATAACTGGATGTACTTAACTAGGTGGCACGGAGAATTTGTGTCTCGTTTGCATGCTTCATGTAGTTATTTTGAGGTCGAAGTACAGGAGTTCAAAATTAGTTGGCCGATATAGCATTTGTTACCATCGATCCCTTTATATTCTATAAACCCAATGATTTCAAAACTCGGATTAATGCTAATTAGATATTATTGGTCCCTTGCTCCCATAATGTCAATTATGTAAGGATTAGGATCATGTGTGCCATGCCTCACGAAATGCAAGCTTTTCGACAAGCAATGCTTCATGAGTATTTTAGAGTTTGATACAATTGCTACCTATAATGTTAAGGTTTGATTCTCCTTTACATGCGATTTCCAATTGAGGGCCTATTTGTTCAAAGGAAAATGATTTTTCAAGAAATTGGTTTGTCACTTTCCGGTGTTTGAACGATGAAAATTAATCAATTTATGGAAAACATCTTTGATGGATTGAAAACAACAAATTTAAATTAAGAAATTCACTATTTCTAAACCACTAAATAAGGGAAAACGATCGTTGCCTTTAAGCCTGATGTTCATGTAGAATGTTTCTCATTATCATGAAGCTTTCGAAGAAATCGACCGGACCGATTCCCCGTGTTAATCGTGATTCGTTAACAAAAAGAAAGAGAGATTCTAGAGGCCCAGATGATGACACGGAGCCCGGGGCTTCGGGACAGCGACTTGATGCTTTCGGAGCCAACGATGTAATCTTGGGATGGAGAAGTGGGCCACGTGGCCCTTGTCGTTACCACTGGCTAACCCGAAGGGAGTTCCGTCTCGCTTTGTCCTTCCTTTTCCAGGACCGCTTCGACTCCACCAAATTCGCTTTGTCTCGTGTTGCTGGAGACCGATCGTCCGTGTTCGCGTGTTGAGATCGTACCGTGTCGTAATCCGTAACACGTGAAATTCCAATCCGTTTCCGACGTGATTGGTGCAGTTTTCGTAGCTAAAACCTATGTTGAGGTATCTTAGATGTACACACTTACTAAGGTTGTTTAGTTAAACATGATTAAGTGCATCGGAACGATTGATTCTAAAATGAGTAGATTCTAAAGTTAAAACTTGAAACCTATCGTGTTATAATCAATTCTTAATTTTTGAATTTGAAATCTATCTTGTTTGTTTGGAATCAGTTTTGGAACCTACTCTGTTTTTCTTGTCGGGTTCTAGGGTATACTCGAAAATCTATTTTATTTTTTTATTTCTTTTCTTAGTTTATTTTTACAGTAAAATCATACGAGACTATGAGTAACAAAAAGATTCAATGAACAATAATCCATAAAATAAATATGTAGTCACGTATAATTATAAACAATGAAAAGTTCAAATAAGTAACATGAAGCATAAATTATAAAAATTTAAGGGAAGAGGAAAGATGAAGAACGAAGGAGCACCAAGATTAGAATTTAGGGGAAAAAAATTAGGGTTTTGACTTTATAGTTTATAAAATTGATTCGTAAATCAATTCCAAAATAAGGCAATCTAGTTTGGTTCTTGGATGGGTATTTACAATTTGGAACCTATTCCCGGAACCGGTTCCAACGGAAATTGGTTCATAGACTTATTTTTCGAGTAATCCAGTCCGATTCTCAAGTAGAATCAGTTTGGTTAGAATTAGTTTGGTTGCACACTCTAAAGTGCATTGTCAATGGGTTAGCTTGAAAATGCTTGATTACTTATCGGGCATAAACTGTCATCTTTCTCTTTCATCAATCCAGTGCAAAGAATGACTAGGCAGTCAGAAATCTCGAACTCGAAATTTTTGAACTCCTAACTTTTCCCAACCTCCGCTTATGATCTGACCATGATTTTTTAAACTGGATGATGAGTCGTCTCTTTTGGGAATCATCGTAATGGTACCTCAAGGCGCAATATGGAGGACACTTGTTGGAAAAACAAATCCAAAAGCATAGAGAGACCGCACATATATAAAAAACACCATTCTCACATGCAGGTTGGTATAAATTTGATTAGCGGATTGTACACACATGCGAAAGGGGTAAAAACCTAATAGATGAAGAAAAATTACACATATATAAAGAGCATAAAAATCTCATTGTCAAGCGATGTCAAATAATTCAAACATATCAATGTAGCTTCAACTTTGACCCTGAAAAAAATGTAGCTTCAATTTAGAGTGTGCAAAATGGATGGCTAAAATTGGGAACCACCCGGACCAAACTAAATCAGCTACTTGGGTCTTGTCCTTGGGAGTGTCGATCTGGCTCTTGATCCCAAAAGTAGAATCGGTGTCCAAATAGTTCTGTTCCTAGTTCCAAAGGAAACCGAACCAGACCGACTATATATATATTGATTATTTTTTCATAAAAATAAAAGTAACTAGCTTATTATTATCATTATTATTATTATTATTATTTCTTTGTAACATATAGTATTAAGTGGTAGAAATAAAAAAGTGATCGATTTTATTGGATTGGACCGGATAGAATTGAACCTTCGGTCCCCGGTTCTCCATTTTGAGAACCGGTTCCAATAATCGGAATGAACCAAACCAAAAATTGATCACTCCTAGTGTCAACGGCACGGAATGGTAAGGTTTGCTGGTCGTGTGATGCGCAAGCAAGAGAGACGACGGTTGGCGATGAAGCTTAAGTTCTAAAGCGAGTTAGGAAGTCCGATGCCAGCCGAGGGAGGGGCCGGAGAATACGTGAAGAAACCAAGAAGGTGGGTACAAGCCAATTTCCAAAATTTATTAATTTCTCCCGCCTGCTGCAAAATAAAAGTTGAATATTCAGTGATAGTTTGGAGACTAAACCTAGTATAGAATTTCGCCTCATATATTGGAAAGTGAATGTAAATTTTAATCAATTTTTCTGAAAAAAATTATGTAAAGCTTCTCGATTTTCTAATATCTTTTACTGCATCTCAAGTAGAAATCCTAGTGGGTGTTGAAGCCTTAGGCTTGGTTATTCAGAAAATTTTACTAGATAAAATAAGATAAGATCGGATATGATAAGGATAAGATATGATTTGAAATATCCTATGTAATAATTGGTAATGTCCGGATGTATAGGGACAAAATTGGATTAAACATAAAACATAAAAAATCAACTTTTTGAGATTTGGAAAAAAAAAAATTCTAACTATTAGAGTGGGGAAAATTGATTATGATGTTGCCCAAGTTTGCCACAACCACCTTTGCCATCAGGAGTGACCACCTCGCCATCCCTCCACTCCAGTCCATATGGTTATCATAAACTTGTGTTATCCTTCTTGATTGCGCCTGTCATCTATCCTCTCTATCTTGTTGTCTGTATTTCTTTGAATTGCATTGTCCAAGCGTCTAGATAGAAACGAAAAGCTTCAGGCCTTCCTCAACCAAACCATAATGCAGAGCATACTTGAACCATCCAGATTTGATATACATATGAATGGATCATTCGTTCTCTACTTCAAGATTCCACAAAATTTCCAATTTTACTGGATATACATGGACATATGAGATTTATATTTTCTTTAACGCAACAAAATAAGAAGCAGAAGAAGACGACTACCGAGAAGAGGAAGAAGAGAAGAATGGAGGGTTCTACTACTTATAATCACATTTGAGTGATTGATTTTGAAAGTGCTGACTTTGATCTATTGAGAGGCAAAGGCTGAGGAGGGGTGGAAAGGAGGATTCGTTCTTTCTCGGCAACTTTTTGAATCTTTTTTTTTTCTTACTTTCGCACATGACCAACTAATGCAACGTAGGCAGGCTGAAGACAGAGACAAACAGACACACAGACAGAGAGACAAATTACCAGATTCCCAGAAGCAAGAAGCATAGCGATGGGAAGCAAGGCACTAAATGGGGTAAGGGAGGCCGCACTCGCTGCTATGGAGGCGATGGGGCTGGGGTACGACCTGACCGTTGACTTCAGGCGCTAGTATTGCAAGAAGTCGAGAGAGGGTGACGACGGTGCAAGACAATGTTGAGATGGTGGCAACAAAGGTGAGAGGAGTCACGCGTGTGAGAAAAGGAGAAGGAAAAGAAGAGCATAGGGTTTATGGAAAAATATATTGATAATAGAAATCCTATCCGGGTCTATCTCACCCCTACCTCTCAAATTTTTTTTATTCGAGCTATATCCCCTCTATATCTGACTTTATCATATCCTAGATAGCTATTAAACATAGGATAAGATAAAACATATCATGTTCTGGCTTTTATTTAATTGACCAAATGCAATTTAAGATATTTTAGTTCGCAATCTAAAGAGAGATGGATTTTGGATTCAATTAGATAGTTCAAGTCTATGTAAGTACACTTCTGGGCTCAAATCTTTTGTAAGTACACTTAAACGGGTGGGTCGGGTTGGGTTTGGGGGCTCAAATCTTTTGGTCCAAAAGAGAAAACTTATTTTTATAATCTTTTTTAAAGCAAGTTCATTAACAACCCCTTTTTATTTTTCAAACAATGTCAAGATCTAGTTAACTTGTATACAAATCTCCAAATAGCTTGTTGCTAGTTTAAGTTATCAAAACCTAATGTCGAAATATCTTTCTAACCTTTCAGAAATATTATGCTCCAAAGCTAATTTTTTATATTCCCATGATGTTGATTAATGAAATGCAAAGGCTTTCCTTATATTCAATTAACTATCTATTTTAGAAAATAAATAGAAAAATGACACAAATGATCCATAAACTTTGACTTAATATGTAATGTAATATCTGAACATTTAATTTGTTCAATATGATCCTTGAACTTTAGGCAAATGTGCAATGTGGTTCTTGAATTTTTAAATAGTTTAATATGATTTCCAAACTTTTAGTACATATTTAATTTAGTCCCTAGACTATATAAAAATATTCAATGTTGTCTTTGAACTTGAATTGATGGAAGAACAACATTGAACATTTTCATATAATTTAATGACTAAATTGAACATATACAAAAAATCTAAAGATGACATTGAACAAATTAAAAGTTTATGGATTACATTGAATATTGGGACAAAGTTCATGGATTATTTTGAACATATTAAAAGTTCAGGCTTGTATTGTACATTGGACCATATTCAAGCCCGGTTTGTATCATTATATCAAAATAAATTATGAAAAGATTTTCAATTCTATTTGCTTTTACTATCTCGAAATGTCATGATATCTTTATGTCAATATGGCTTATTTCGAAATTAGTTTCACCTCATGCAAAGCACGTTTGGTAAAAGTAAATCCTCGCCCTGGTCGCATCGTGCAAGCCCGTTTCGGACGTTAACAACAGAAAAGATGAAATGAAAAAGCCTAGATCACAACTATGTATACCAAGAATCGGGGGGTCGAATTGGATCGTTAATGCATCACATAGACCCTTCCAACTTGAAAAAGGAAAATATAACATTATCAAGTCGGGAGGATTAGATTCAAAATTAGTTTAAGTTAGCCCAAATGATTGATGGGCTTATCAACCCTATCCAGTTACCATGGGTAACGCGTACAATTTTGCTGAGGGCTATTTTCTCCATCTCTGATCGAAGGAAATTTCAAAAATTAAAAGCGGGTGACACACGTGTAATTCTTTGAGTAGAGGTACAGTAGGAGAAAATATTGTCCAACTAGCGATGGAGGAAAACATTGTCCTTAGCAAAAATGAATACTTTTGTCAAGCAAACCATGGTCCATAAAGGACGATAGTAGAATTTTATGAATACACTCATGTCAAAGATCATCGCTAGATGTAAGACTAATACTACATAATTGATAGATTACATAATCGACATCAATAGTTCAAATTAGGCAATGAAATATCCATCTTATGAGAATTAAACACGTCCATACAAATTGGTAGAGAGAAACATCCTCTCAAATTTATCATGGCGACTCTCTCCCTCTTAGGTTTCCTCTTTCCGAAGCTGCCAACCCCCTTTTCTGAAGCTACATTCTAGAGGGAGAGTGGTCACTCTCTTAGGGTTTCCTCTCCCTCCCTCCAACACCACCCCCATCTCTCCATTTTCAAACCTCTTCATTGATTTTGTGGACGATGCTATCATTGTGGCTTTGATGATTGAAGTATTGGGGACGTGCAGTAAAAATCCGATATCTTTAGACTAGGGAGATATCTAAGGGAGAAGCTCAAGTCCAAGCCCATCAATATATCCAATTGAACCTATCTCAACTCAAAACCTTAAACTAGTGAGTTATGGGCCAACTAGAATATATTAATTGCTCCACATCATATCAATTCTCCGATGTTGAACTACTTCTCTAACACAACTCACACGTGTATCCTAACACAAAGTGTGAGCACCTTGGAAGAATTTGACTTTAGGTGTTTGTTCCACACAGTCAAGTGCTTTGCAAATCTCCGAAGCTCATCTGCTGCAGTCAATGGTCGACTTATCTTAAAGTTATTTTGTGATCAATTATTATCTATTTTGTAGTTATTTTCTCCCAATTTAGAGTTAAATCTAGATTTGGGATTTACAAGATGCTATATGTGCTCTTTCAACCTTATTGGTATTGTTGTTGCCTCTATAGCGATGGTGCCGGGGACATTGAACCTACGCGCACAACATCTTTTGGCAAAAGCCATAGCTACTAGAGAGAAAAATCTCCGTGTGTGACCATCACTGATAATGATGTGAGTTTCGATAATTGGCTGTCGATTATGCTTTGAAATTATGATAGATCCGTACTTGTGGAATGAGAGTCTCCACGAGCTGTATTGAATTGTTTCATTTTTCGAATATGCATTGAACTATAATTTCTTGGGATTGGTTTTATCTTAAAGTCATGTATCTCTCATTTATGTGAAATTTTTTTTTTGTTCGACAAAAAAAATTAGTAGAGAAATAAAAGAAGTTCGTCATTGTATTGGTCAAAGTCCAAAAATCCCGAAGCTTGTCTGTGTGGGTTCACTGGAAAATTTCGACCAAATGGAATATAATTATTTTGTTTTCCTATCAATGTAAGGTCTCAAAAGGGATCCGTTATATTGCACTAAAATAGTGTGTTCAAGTGGATCAATGACAACAAAAAAGACAAAAACTTCATGATAGTCAGGAGATCTCATCCCTCTTGACAAGATCCCTTGAAACTCGATGGTGAAACTTACTCAATTCCAAATTGGAGGGAATCATACACCCATTCGTCTGCTTATACTATTCCATCCTTTCGGGCCAGCTTTCGTTAGGTAAAAGAAGCTCCAAAAGACAGCCCACCAAGTTCCAAATCCTGAAATCGGTGCACGAAGCAAGCCAGATCAAGGGATCGATCACTCCAGGAACCGCAGAAAGCGAACGCGAACCTAACATGCAATGCCCAACGAAGTGATCGCTCTCGTGGGTCATTCCAAGAACACGAACATTCTGTCTTGTTGGGTATTTCTCTCCGAGCAGGTGCATGGATTGTTTAGTGGCTGCTGAGCCGTACACCATCATGTGTGTTGAGAACGGATTGGAGGTCCTAAGTTGTTCTTATTCTCAGCCATCCAAGGACAAGAGATGTTACGGAAGGGAGAGGACCCGACAACCGGTGGCTTCACTATAACGTCACCGACAGATTTCCAAGGTCAGAAAGCCCCGAATCTTGCATCGGGTTTCATGAAATAGTCAGCTCCAGTAGTTCATTTTGCGTCATGCGAAGTTATTAATCTTGACACCCTTGCTCATGTAAGGATACACAAGGAATGATGATGAGAAGATGAACTTTTGGCTAATGAACGTAGAGAGATTGCCACTTCAAATGACCCGTTCTGATGGAGAGATACAAGAACATTAACCTTCTTGAAGCAACTTAACAACCTTGTCTTATGTCTCTTCCATATTTGGAACCGCAGATTTATTGACTGTCACTAAAATGGTTTGCAGAGCTGCCCTTCCAATTTATCATCCTTCATTTCGATATATCAAATCATGGGGGCGTCACTGATGGTTCGAGCATGGGAGAGAGGGAATTTATTAAAACGGGGCCCGAAATTCAAGGGAAAATATCCATCGGTTGTACCAAACAGAGGAGGCTATGAAATTGTTTGGGAATGGCCAGGAAAAGACAAGGAGGACTCTCGACTCCGAATAGAACAAGACAGCCTTCGCTGTCCTGCTTTTGCGGTTTGATTGTTTCTTGCAAAGAAGCCTTTGAGTGTCTCTCAAACTCGAGTTCTGTCGGTTCTACTGATTTGGCGCAATGTCGATGGGACAAGAGATCATCTTCGAGGGGGGATACGTTCACATATGGAATTACTCTTCAAATTATTGGCACATCAAACAGTTGGCTAAAGCAGTTACCGATTTGTCATAGCTTCGTCAAAATGAACAGTTTAGAAATATTACACACAAACTTAATTGTCAGGAGTCTCTCTCTCTCTCTGCCCCGCCATCAAGAACTGTTGTGCACCCCGGCATCACCCACTCGTCGATCTTTCTGTAATTGTGTAGTGTGCGATTTCATGAGCTCAACGCATGCCTCCATACTAGTGATTTGCAACCATTGCACTGGTTGTTCGACTGGAAGAGGTAAGGAGGCTTAGAGATTCTAGGCTTAGGAGATCATCTCAGGTCATGGAGAGGAAGAGGGGAGGAGGCGTGGCAATGAGCCGATTGCGCAGAATATGTTAAAAATGAAAAAAAACAAAAAATAGATTTACACGGTTCAATCAATATAACATTCATTCAAGGTATCAAGGGCCAAAACTTTTTTAACCGAGGCATGCCCATGCGGCAATATATGAATCAGAACCACATGCCAACCTTCTTTCAATGGATCTCTTTTAATAATAGTTTAGCATATCACTTCATCATTATCGACCATACTATGCCCTTTCAACTTGAGCATCGAGTCTTGAGTGAGACATACGGGTCATTATAGTATAACAATTGTTTTCAGCTTACCATGTCCATCATTAATGTAGTGGTGTCAATTTCTCGATAGTTTGTGCATGAGTGGCCAATTTCGACTAAGATTTTCCAAGATGATAATCATCCCTAATCTAGATTATTAACACAAATACCTTGACATCACTCCCACGACTTGGTTACATTCCTTCTACATTTTTCACTCTTAATCCCAATGCCATGAAACCCCACTTTTCAACCAAAGATAAATATGAGAAAAATCAGAACTAACATTCTCCCCCACCCAACTACCACCGCACCCTTGTTGCGGCTATTATGCTGTCATATTGCATTTCTCAACTATCATCGCCACTCCTAGGGACTTACATGAATGGCAAACCCTTGTTCAACAAAATATGCCTCTTCACCTCATTGTTTATTTACCTCGATCAATGTTTTTTGCTAATCTCGATTCACTTATACTTCCCTTGATAAACATGGCACCGAGAGCCAATTGGGCTCCCTCGATACTTTCTATCACCTACTAGGCTTTTCCGGATCTTAACACATCGATGGAGGTTTTTGCTTATGATTGGAAACATGGCAACCAATCTTCTCATGGCAACCACCCATAGAGGCTGATGAAGTTACTCCGATATTGATTGTCAAGGGCCGAAACTTTCCTGGCTAAAAATACACTCACGTGGAACCCAATAAGTGAGGACATTAGGTTACCCTTCCTTCAATAGCTTGTCTCCAAGAACAGTTAGGCGAATCGCATCATCATATACCTTAGCACTAAAACTAGTCTTAGCCCACCTGGCAATTAAGAGCAACATTAACTCTCGATCAATTTGTGCATGAGTGTCCAACCTCTCTTCCAAAATCCTCCAAGATGATAATCATCCATTCTAATATAACCAGCACAGATACCCGGAGGCACTCCCACTACCTAGTTATACCAATCATTTTACATCTTTCGCATTCACACCCTACACCCATGACATGAAACCTCACATTTCAGCCTACATAGGTACGGTAGAAACCGCATTGTTGACCCTAGGGAGAGCAGAGTAAGATTCCATTACATATCAACCGCTTTAAAAGATATTACAAACGACTTACGAATCACTAGAAAGCTCTCCTGTTTCTTAGCCCTAATTACACGCACGGATTACCAGATCAGCTAGCACTCACAAGAACCTCACGAAAACTATGAACCAGCTAACAAGCTAACCACTCTATCAGGCCCGATCCAACGTGATAACGAAGAAAGTCTAAAACACTCGAAAATCCTAATCCGGACAGCGCCCCATCTGGGCTCGTGCCCGCCCTGCACAAAGCTCAGCCAGGGCAATCCTAGTCTTCATCTGGGCACTCGGGTTCGATCCTCCAGGCGCCCCCTTCTCTTCCGGATTCCGCATGCAGGAACGGGGTCAAATTCGAGACATACCTCCCCAGCTCCCCACTCATTCACGAGCAAGAACACCGAAGGGGAGGGGGAATGCACACGACTAGTACTGTCAATCACAACTCAATTACTCAACATCGATTCCCTTCGCGTCCATATACTCGTCCACAAAGTCCAGGGTACAGGCACCAAGTCGAATCCGAAAATGGACAAAGACAAGGTGAAAGAAGAAAACAAAAAAAGCTCATATCACATACAAATGAATAATCAACCTCTACATGGAGTTACCCATACAACAGTAACATTTACAGAGCAATGGCTAGAGAGAGAGAGAGAGAGAGAGAGAGAGAGAGAGAGAGAGAGAGTGGTGGGTTTTGGGGATTATGTAGCTCGGTGGGGATGTGGTCCAAAGATGCATCATCATCAATCATCAATCAACCCGCATGATGACTTCCCGTGTCTTCCCTTTCATCATGTGAGAGTGCTTTTCCATGTGGAGTCGAGAAACAACTCGCGCACACAGCCGTTGGAAAATCCAAAGAGCTCCAAAAAAAATCCTCTCCTCTCGCTCGCCGACTGTGAGGCGCTTTTGTTCTCTTCTCCATTCCTTTCCTTTCCTTCCCTTTCCTTCCTTCCTGTCTATATCCACAGCATGTGAATGCGGAATCAGCCCACTACCCACAGAGCCTGAGGCTGAAAGAGAGACAGAGACAGAGACAGAGACAGACGTAGCTTTTTCGAAATGATTTCTTGAATGAATTTCCATTTTTTTTTTTTTTTTTTTTTTTTGGTTTGGGTTGGGGGGTGTATTGGGGTTTATAGCAAAGTGTGGTGTTGAACTCTGATGGGCAAGCCTTTAGGGAAGTCGACGAATGGGTAGGCGAACGCCTCGTCGGGCTCGGCTAACTCCCAGCTGAAGTTCAGGACCAAGTGGTGGATGAAAACCGCCATCTCGAGCTTAGCCAGCTCAGATCCTGCACAGAGCCGTGGCCCTCCGCCGAAGGGCATGAAGTAATTTGCGCTCGGGGGGCATGTCGAAGAAGACGACGACTCTCCTCGAGGGTTCGAAGCACATTTGTCCTGCATAATTCAGCCAAAGCATATTCACAATGAAGTACAACATAAACAAGGAGAACATCCGCATCTTTTGTCCTAATAACCTCGGAACCCTAGTCTTAACATATGACACAAGAAGTACATCAGGAAAATATCTGCAAACTTCCTTAAAACATGCAAGAGAGAGTGTATAACAAGGATTAACCCGGTCACCTTGTCAATATAACACATCAGAAGCCTAAAGACTAACAAGCAAGAATGAGGTCATCACAGCACGAACATCACATACGCGTATGCGCATCGATCACAGACCTGCCTATTTGTATCGTGGTACTATCTCAAGCCTTGGATGAGCAGATGCTCGTGGCGTGTAAAAACAAGTGGAACATGGGAAAAAAAAGACCAACTGGGTCGAAGAACCAAAAATGTCCATAGGATTCAATTGGCCACATATAATAAATACGCAGGTTTTCTTGCTTCCTTCCTCCCTTTTTCGTACCGTGCTTTTGGACAGCGGGTGGGAGACCAATTCATGTCGACATGGTCCATCCACATTTATTGTCAATCGAGTACTTCGTCTTACATCCGTGCCACGATTCCCAAAACTCTCATGATGGCAAAGCAAGTCCCTCCCACACGGTTCAAACCCATAAGAACATAGGTAGTACTACGTTAATTCATGCAACTTACACATCGGAAGCAACGAGCGATTAAAATAAGATGCATGGATCTCACCAGTTCACCAATTCGACATCTTCTAAAGGAAGCGAACAGCAAATCATGAAAGTGAAGGAATCTTTGACTGTGATGGGGTTGGCAATAGAAAACAATTTGCCAACGCATGGAACCCCAAGATCCGAAGGGGAAATGAATTGAGGTCGGCTGAAGAAGGTGCAACCAACCGGGAAGGCGTGTCAATCATTGTGGACAATGATTCATGCCGTCGCTTGAGATTTCCAATTTGAATGATACAGATCTAGTTCTCAAGATCATCAAGTTGAAACATGTCGGATTGCATTAGTTCCAATCACAACAGATTTGATTCTATGGTCATGACATTTGTCGTGACGTTGCGACTCCTAGCACCTCTAGCAGATGATATTTATTAATGTGAAATATCTATCGTATCCTAACTTAAGCAGCCCTAACAAATTGGCTAATACCCATCAATAAACTTATCAATCTCCCAAAGCGAAAAAGAAGAGAGAGGGAAACAGAATGTAATCTAACCCTTGATTCGCATTAGAAAAAAAGTAACAGAAACTCAAATGTCATGTAAAGTTAATGAGAGATCTTTATGTGACATCATTGTCACATCCAAATCGACCGTGGCGACGGAACTCTTATCGTTTTGGACAGAATAGGAATTTCCTAACAATAATTGACGTGTAATAGATGGATGGATCGATTGATTTTGATTAGACGAGACAAAAGGAACCTAGAAATTTCTGAATCTGCAAATGGGTCGTTGCGTGAGGCTTTCTAACACATCCCTTTTTTAGAGCAAAACGAAGGGAATTTTCCAACCTTTTTAGGACCAGCTCCTCGCGGGCGGGCCCACCTCAGAAAAGATGGAAAGAGAAGAAGGTGCACGTGCACGTGTGAGGCCCACGACCCACATGGGCTTCACTATCTGTCCCAACTCCCCATCGAATCCACCCCCCCGCACAGTCCACGCGCACGTGCGACGTGATCGATCCACGTTCGCCGTGCGGGGCCTGCCGTCCGTACGCAGCCCCTAACGGCATGGGAACTCCGTCCGGTCAAATCCCCGGCACAGTTCGCCGTTGCCGGTGTCTTATGGTCGCATAATGATAGTAATTTCACCGCTAATAGTAACTTCTTTCAAAGAAGGGAGAAGTTCAAAATGATTCGTGAATTTCTTGTTTAAATATTTCAGAAGGTCAATTGCATTGGAATTCTAAGAAGGTTCATTAGCATTTGGCACCACACAAGTGTCCCGAGGTGAACTGGTGCAGACGGAAAGATTGGAAGGACTAGCAATGAAATCCCGCCCCCCAAAATTCAATTACATAAGCCAACAAAATTCTCATTGTTTTACTGAAAATTGGATTAATGTTTCACACGTTTGGTGTAATGGACACATGTATAATCCAAGAAAACAGATTAATAAAACGACATGACGAAAACCGAACAGTTAAGAGATGTAATAGGTTTCAAATCATTATTATAATAATAATTTATTTTTATCATATGAATTGTGGGTACTAACGAAGACTTTTGGGGTTTAAGACAAACGAGACAAAAAAATTCAATCTTTGCCATCTACTGACACGTAATTACAGAAAACACGAAAAGGGTCGAATTGAAAAACACCAACAAGAAAAACACAGATCGGAATAATGCAGAGAAGAGAGAGAGAGAGAGAGATCAAATCGAAGAGCTCAACAATTGGTGGATAGCGATTGAAGACGAGATCCACTTTCGAAAGTTTCGTCCTTTACTCCTTGACTCTAACCCACGACCCTCGATTTTAACTGGGAAGTCCCCCTTCCAATTAGGACTCGTGTGAGAGATTAATGAAGACTCTGTTCAGTCTAAAATTGCTGTCTTGGTTTTAATGATTGATTGATTGATCCAAACGCCGAAAAGATTGAAGCCAGGTCGCACGAGGGTTTAACTCATATGGCTGTGTGTCCCCATGCGCATCGTTTTTCACTTGTCTTATTATATTTTTTCTCATTTTCAGGTAATTGTCTTATCTAATTTTTAATATAATGTTTCGTATGAAATTCTCTCATTAATAACCTCGGCCAACGCCAAGGTTATATAGGGTTTGTAATACAAGGCGCCTAATCACTATGTCATGAACGATTCAAGAGGGAAATTAGAAGTTGAAAGGGTTCATTTATTTGAGGATAAGATAATGTTTGGATGATGAGAAATTAATCAATATATGGAAACAGGTGAAAGAGGTGAGTGAGAGAGAGGGGAACTGACCTGCCACCGCCAGGGGTCGAAGTGGTGAGGGTGGTCAAAAAGCAGGGGATCCAAGTGCACCGCTGCAATCACCGGCAGCACTTTCCATCCACATGGAATGTCATACCCTTTTTCACACACACCACCAACACAAATTATTACAACACACATAAATACACATGAACCAATCCCCCACCCCCACCCAAAAAATATATATAAATAAATAAATAAACATGATCTATTTTTGCTTTCGAAACTCGGGTTTGAAAAAAGGGTTGTTGACTATGATCGGTGTTTCGAATATAGAGTTTTTTTTTCCTAGTTATGAGTATCCGACATAAGAGTTTTTGACGATGGTCAATGTTTTTCGTAATTAAGGGTACCCGACGTAACGGAGTTTTTAGGATATTTTTATAATTTTGTGGGGAGTTGTGATTAGTACAGGCATGCCCTTAAAGGAAAAAGGGGATGGAAAGTCCTCACCTTTGTATCTGACATCTTGCAGCGCCTTTCTGTGCAGAAACCTCACCACGTTTCCCAGCCGAAGCGTCTCGCTAATCACCTTCGCATCCCCAACAGCAAAAAAGACATCAGTAACACCATCATCCCCCATCATCCTCAAACCTCAAAAAAAGCAAAACCGAAGTAGTCTTACACAAGCCACAGGATCCGGTCCCGAGTTTTAAACTTTCATGCAATAGCCTAAAAAGCTTGCAAAGCTAGAGTTTTTTTTTTTTTTTTTATCCGATCAAAGACGGGTCTTTTGGGTGTTGATTAGATTATACTAATCTGATTTTGAAATTTCGTACTGAATCGAAAAAAGGGTTATAATTATTTTACCATTCGAGTTTCTTGATCCCTTGGAATTTTGAAAAAGAGAAACAGTAGAAAACAGAACAATTCCATTTTGTAGAGAGAGAGAGAGAGAGGGAGGGAGCTTACACACTGGGTGAATTCCATCTTCTTGTAGTCCTCCCAGTTCAGCTCTTCCTCTCCAGCTTTCTTCTTCACGCTCGCGATCTCAAGATGCTCTTCCTGGACAGTAAATACATGCAGTGAGAAACAAAGAATGGAATTTTCGATGATTTTCTTGGACGCTCGCTCTGTGCTTGCATACCCTCAGCTGGTCGATCGCTCTGGGGCAAGCCTGCAGGAAGAAGATGGCCAGAGCAATGGCGACCGAGGAGGTCTCGTGGCCGGCGAAGAGCAGGCTCAGTATCAGGTCCAAGATCTGCTCCGTCGACAGGTTGGAGTGCTTCAGCACCCACCCCAGCAGATCGTCGTCATCCCTCGAGCTCTCCCCAGCTCCTCCTTCCTTCATCCTCCCGACTCTCCCCTCCATCTTCTTCTCTATGAACTTCAGAATCGTCGATCTCGACTGCATAAAAAAAAAGAAACTTGGTAAAGGGGAAAAGCGGAAAGTGGTTTTTCGAGGCGATTAATGTCTTCGGGGGAAGCTGTTGCCCTGAGTTGGTTTCTTGATGAGGGAAGAGTAAAATGGTTCTGGGATTTTCACGTGAGCTCGAGATCGATCAAGTAAAGAGATTAATCGATGAAGGGACGAGGAGGTTTCGTTACCCGCAGAGCCTTTCGGTAGGCGGTTCCGGGGAAATTCAGCGGCGGAGACACCACGCCTTTCATGAAAGTGACGTACTCCTTCTTCAGCTGCTCTGTCTCCGCTGCTCCGGGCTCCAAGCTCATTATATTCTTCGCCATCAGATTGAACGTGAACTGCATCAGCGGGGGATGCAGAAGCTTAGACCCGACAGAAAATTCGGCAAAAAATATTACATGAATTTTCGTATACTGCGATGAAAATTAGTGAAAATCGCACGGCGCATACGGGGGAGAAGGGGACACGACTCCACCGGCCTCCTGAGATCCGTCATTGCTTCCATCGTGTTTTTCTCAAAGCCCCCGTCAATGTGCAGTGAAATTTATCAAACAAGAAGACTTGTTTCTAAATCAATCTCTCTCTCTCTCTCTCTCTCTCTCTCTCTCTCGTTCTTTGCTTGGGGTTACCTTCTTGGCTTCATCCTGAGCAGAGAAAGTGCAGTTCTCCTTCCAAGAGTTCAATACGAGCAGAGTGTTCTGCTCGACTTCCCTGAGCAGGACAGTCCTGAGCCTGGCGTGGCTGAGGAAGTTGAGGGAGATGATCCGCATGTCCCTGTGCATGTCCCCGACCAGGACGAGCATCGACCACTTGCCGAGAATCCCCCCGATGCTCCTTGGGTAGCTGCACTCGAACAGCCTCCCCTCGTTCTGCAGGATGAACCGGTTCAGCTCCGCGTCGGCCGAGACGATCGTCGGCTCCCCGAACAGATTCGACCTGTATATCTTCCCAAACCTGAAACCCGAAAAAAAAGAACACGGAACACAAAACAGGGTCCCCTGTTTCCGTGAGCTCTCTCGATTGGCCTTGAGACGATGATGGGTCAGGCCATCGAACTGATGTTACCTGGAGATGTGCTGGTCCATGAAGGCGCCGATGGAAGTGGCGGAGTAAGGCTTGAGGTAGGCAATGGTCTCGCCGAGGAAAGGCCAGCCGGCGAGGCCCGGCGGGAGGTTGAGCTTGAACCGGGTCTGGTGCTTCCTCTGGATGAGGATGGAGACAAGAAGCAGAGCCAAGATTGAGGGAAGGAGGCAGAGGATGATTAGCTCCGAGTCAGACATGGATGGCTGACTCCGCTCTCTCCCTCCTCCTCTCTCCTCTCTCTCTCTGCTGCTGGTGCTGTATGGTTTTTGTGGAAGTTCTGCTGAGCTGTTGTTTTGGGGAGAGAGAGAAAGAGAGAGAGATGGAGGCAGAGAGAGAGAGAAAGAGAGAGATCAGTTGTCCATCTGTTGGAAAGAAACTTCCATTTTGTGTCCAAAAGTAAAGCTTGGGAGCTCTCGAGGAAACCAAAATTGTCTTTATAAGAAGACATTAACAACATGCGACTCCCAGAGTTTACTCCCCTAACTGTCGACAGGATGTGGGGTTTCTTGAGTCATCCAAATAAATAAATAAAACAACGCATTGTAAGCATTGTGGCCTTTATTTGCCTTCTCTTCGTGCCGTGAGGTGCTTGCACTTTGCTAATTTCAGTAAATTCTTTGCCTAGACCTAGTTCCATGGCTTGGACAGAGCGAGCTGAACCATTAGATATTTGCAGATCTCGCAGCTCGGATTGTTTATCATGGATGACAAGTTTAGATAAGGATTTCGCTCGCGTTCAGTTTGATAGACCGCAATGTTCACATAGGGAAAATATGACCTGAGAAGGGAAAAGAAAAGTGATGTATCAGGGACTTTTTAGAGCATCCAAATAAGCTAGAAAATCGAAAGGTGGGTCAAGATCAAGAATTCAAAGCAGTATTCAGTAGCTAAGGACGATCATAATACTGATCTAGAGACTCGTTTTGAGCAGCTTCTCATGTCTAGATGACAATCCTCGCGCTCCATTGTTTTAGACCTTAAATTCCATCATTTTCACAAATTTGTGTGACGTTTCAATTTTTTGGGTTATTTTCTTCTATTGTTTTAATACAATTGTCTATTTTTTTTATTGATTATGATTATGGATTATGTAGGATTTATGGGTTTTACTTTTTATATTGTAAGGTCTTGGAAAACTTTTATAGTGATTTTCAGAATACATTGGGAGTGTTTTCTCCAGAATTTTGCATGTGAGGAATTGTGCGCATGTGTGCATGTTTGTGGATTAATTTAAATTGCATATCGCAATGCAACCAGGTATGAAAAACAAATCAATTCGAGGTTTAATCTTATTGGTAATAGAAAGACATTACACCCACTCCTCTTATTATAGGACACTTACTTAGCCAACGTTTAGATCCATCTCTATCCTACTTGCCCTCGATGTTGATATGGTATGCTAGTTAAACAAGTTGAGATTTCGATAAGCATTTTGTCTTAATCTTTGTATTCAACAAGCATTGACAATACATCATAAGTAGGTCATTTTTTTTTGTCGAAATAAGTAGGTCATTTGATCGCATCATGATTGGCCATGTGAAGAATTTCTCTTAAAAAACCTCTATTTGAAGATGGGTCATGTTAACGAATTTCTTGGTACTTTGAAATTGAAAAATTCTCTTACCAAATATGATTAATAAATAGCTGAGACACTATTAACATCTTATTAAACAAATTGTCGTGGTAATAAAAACTTTATTTTTTGCGCTAAGTACACATCAAACAAGTACTTAGAAGAATTAAAATTACGAGGGCATGATGCTCTAGGTATCGTAGGCATAATAGGCTAACTCCTTGTTTGGCCAATGCTTAAACACTTCCTTTAGATTAGCATCACAAGTGAGAGCTTTTGCAGCCCAAGTTTGGATGATGAATATCCACTCTATTTTCATCCGCTTTAGTCAAATGCACTTGCAAATTAGTCACTAATTTAAAATATTATTAAAATTACAAAAAAGATATGACAGTTTACATGTGGATTATCATATCAATGTTTGCATTTTGCAGAAGTTTGGAGCGTTTCAAGACATTTAAAAAGTCATAACACCCGACCCATCAGATTTTGATTAAGTGAAAAAGTCTAGTTTTCTTAGAGCTCATTGCTTCCCATTGTTCATCATTATTTATTATCTTGTGCCCTTAAGATTACTAACAAAAGAGAAAGACAAGAGAAATATTATAAGATTAAATTATGATTTTTGGAAGGTTTGTGCCTATCATTGAAATGGCATTGCTCTCCTAGATTGTATCGGACATTGGGAATACAGACTCAATGAGTTTATGCCTAAGAAAATTTTTCAGTCTCATATTGGATCTACATCATTAGAATCGAAATTACTTACAAGAACCCACATGTGTGGATCCTATGTGATTATAATATTGAGGTGATTGCCATGTTTCTCAACATGTGATTATCTCGATCTGATAGAATGAATCTGTCATGTGTGTCTATATATACACACACAATGTGTGAATTCTTGTTCTAATCCACCCTCTTAGACTTTAACTTTTCCAACATTCTAGGAAGTCGTTACCAGCTGCACCTGCATCACATTTCAGCCATCCATTTCATTCATCGCATGTCAGCAAACCGTCACTCTGGGATGATGGGCTAACGGGACTGAATCTGAAGCAAATCTTGACACATTGGAGTGGAAAGTAAATGAACTTAGGTCGCATTAGATCCACATGAGATCAAGGTTGCAGCATGTTAGAAGTGCAAAGCACAGGAAAATATTTTCCTATTCAACGTCAAAAGCTGTCCAGACAACTGAACATGAAAATAAGGTGCAAACCCTATCCCAGAAATTTTGGAATCTAAGCCTATTAAATATATAAAACTGCATATATCACCTAAGTTACTTAGATAATGCCTATGGAGAAGGCAATGAAGAAATATTTATGAGTTAATAATTGCCTTATTATAACTAGTCTCAAGCAGAAATATTGCTAGCAGAGGAGGCCATAGAGAAAAGTTTCTCCAAATTTGGATGGCAAAAACCTCTCTCTTGGCTATTATCATAGGTGGGAGTCTCTGGTTAACACTAGAGATTACTTGGACACTTCGTCCTACCAACCATAGCTATTAGAATCGGTCAACTGGTTAATTCATATCGCATGATTCAATTCGATCCGAGTGATCCAATTGTTGGTAGTTTTATCTGGCCGATGACGTACTTTATCATACTTTATGATGCCTGTTATGTTTTGATCGTTCCAAAATGACCGAAAAGTAAAATGGTTCACTTCACAATGCAATAAAAACCCGATAAATAATAATGGTTTGATTTGAAAGTCATCCTTATGTTAATAGACAACAGGAAATTATATCTCCTTATGCATAGGAAAACATCATATGTACTCAAAATTATCATTTCTTTGTTCATAATTATGAATCTCCCTCGACATTTTGAATTTATAGTATATTTACCCAATCAATCGATAAATATCTATGACATAAAATACTAATTTTAGATACTCCACCAAATTTTAAAATATGATTCCATTTCTGCTCTATGACTTTCATATGTCAATTTGCAATATGGATCTCAAATAAACAACTATGCAGCCAACCTTCCAGATCAGTGAGTTACAAATATAGGCATTTCGTATTGGAGATGGCTTGACAAAAAAAATTGCAGTCGGAGAATCAATCTTGAATGACCTATTAGGTTCGTGAGAGACACATTTATTCTTATTTACTTGTTATCACTATGATTATTCTTTAAACACGAGACAAACATGTTACTGGTGAGGATTATTCTGAAAGCCCGGTTGCTCTCATTCCGACCTAACCTGAACGACCAATCGAATATGTTCTCTCTCTAATCAAGCTATTATTGTTGTCATCTTCTTTCGTTGAAAGCCTTCTCTCCAATCGCAAGTTAGTCGCCATATGTCCATTGTTTCGACTTCAAAACCTTGGAATCTAAGAGCTTTCAGACACAACAGGGATGACAACCAGTCGCCATGCTTGAATTACCAATAAGGCACTTGATTAGTAGTTTTCATGACACCGATTGATTGAGATGGCACGAATTCTATCCGTCCTCTTCATGCGACCATACAAATGACATCATATTTGGCACTTCCGCCTCGATCGTGGGTCATGATTGCCTCGTTTTTAAGGCTAATAAGATACTTCATTTTCCTGAAGTACGTGTATAAATCCAGAAAGTGCATTTCCTCAACGTGTGAAGAAGAACATAAAAACTATATTATCCTTTGATTGACGTGAACAATTTTTTGATAAGTTACCTTCATTATATGACTTTTAATTTTGTGGATGAGTCGAACTCAAAATCATAAGCTTGCTACAACATGTAGAGGCAGATGAATAGATAGACATGCTTATTTTATCATTACAACATTACTTCATGGAGGCAAGAACAATATCTGCATCCATGATCAGTTATTTTTGCTGCTATTTCAAATCTTCCTTTCATATAGAATTGTGGAGGCAGAAGCCAAAGCTATTGGTTTGGATATGTTCGGGTTTGGATATTCAGAAACACCCTCAATATAATAGCTTTAAATTATTAATTTATTTGACATTAATCTTATTATTTGCTGATTATAATTACCTAAGTATAATTTTAAAATTACCAATTATTAATTATGAACGGTTCTTGGATATAATATGCTATTATTTAATATTAAACATATTATTGATGAATTATTCGCTATAATTTATAATCATGAAATAAAAATAATAGTCGAATAGTATGGTGGTTATTTATTATCTCTTAATGACGGTTAAAAATAGCAAATCATTTGATATTAATGATTTATTTAATTGCAGTTTATTAACTATAATATAAAATTTTAAATAATTCTTATATTAATAATTTATCTTTCAATTAATTATAAGAATTAACGATTTATAGACAAAATGGTCATTTCAATTCTTGGACACCAACCGAACATAGGTTGGATGAAATCAAAATTGGTATAGACTCGTTCCATTCTCATTACATCCAATGGAACATGCAATTATAATGGTTATCACACGGTTTAAAAACGATCGATCTTTAGAACCACAAAATCAGAAATAAGTAACTTGGCTCGTTCATGCGAGCTTAAAACTTTAAACAGGGAACTTCATTCACCTCGGTCGCATATCCACCGTGGTACTCGTTCGTGGAATTTGTTCAAATAAGCATCTTATCTTCTTTGTAATCCTCCAGGGTTTTATCTTGCTCACCATAACAAAATCAAAAGTTCCACTCGATTGGTGGGGAGAAATAATCTTCTCTTCTCTTTTCTCTGGCCACTGAGGAGGACTTTTGGGAGCCTTGAGGACTGGTCGGTGACGTCCTAGAAATCATAGAGCATCGAGGTCTCATGTCCACATTGAGAATAGAGTCTCTCCCTCTCCGAGCTATAGCTAGTCCTATCCAATGAAGAGGAGGGATCTTCTCTTTTTCACGGCCATGAGATCACTCTCATTCCCTAGGCGACTAGGGTTAAGAGACCACCTGTCCATTTTCAGGCTGATTTCAACATCGAAGGTACTGCGTGAGGAACACTTGTGTCAAAAATAAAATGCTCTGGAGATCTCATGCGATTCGTAGTCATCTAGATACCACACGATCGCTAGGTGCGTAAGTTGATCGTGGTGTCGTCCATGCTCAAAAAGACATGCCATCTTTCTCTGTTTAATGCAGCAAATGTCTGAATAGTCGCCTCTATTGCCTCCATTATTGGCGCATCTCCTATTTGAGCAGCTAGGGAAGATGCAAACACCTACAAAGAGAGCAAAAAAAGAACAAGGAAGTCTTCACGTCCCTTCATTTCCAAGTGAATGAGAAGAACTATACGGCTTTGATATGAACGAGATATCGCAGGTCGAATCGCTTTGGTAATCGAGGTTTTATTTGTTCTCCTCATCTCTGAATTTTTTTTTTGGAGTTTTATGGAATAATTTGTTTTTCCAGTAGTCAAATCTTTTATTAGATCAAGATACAAAATTTTCCTGATTTATTTACAATTTAAAACCCTATTTCGATAGATTTGTGTAATAAAATGAAAAGGTATTGTCTACTTTCACCTCACTTAGATCCCAAAGCATGGGCTCAATAATGCATCGACTGATCATTGAAATTGAAAAAGGTGATTAACTAAGCAATGCATAGCCTAATACTAATAGGGTTGATCGCTTGGCTCCTCCGGGTGCCTTCATTTTCATAGGTCTCAACTCTCTTCCTTTTTTCCTTCCACATCTTGGCATTATTGCTCTTCATGTGCACGCTTAATCTGCCACCTTGTCTTCTTTCCCCCACAACACTTTAACCAAAATACAACATTCGCTTTTGGCCAAAAGCCTAATCTTTCTCATAGAGCAATGGAGAGGGGGAGAGAGAGACATGAGAACGCCACATTATACCCAACAACCTCCTCCATGTGGACTCGGATCATCTATCCTTTTTTTTTAATGGCGAGTTTGCATCGTAGCATATACATAGAATTTTGATATAAGTTTTTATTATCCAATTTTCAAAGTTGGTGGTACATGTCTCGTTCTATGTATATGACACGCAAGGCACAATAAAAAGAAGATGACACATTAATTCTTGAGATGCCATATGAACATTTACATGCTTGATTTGGACGGTGACGGATTAGATGTTGAAACATCCATCATCTCACATTCTAAAAAACCTCGAGAGTCACACTACCGCTGAATGAGCTGACACTTAACGTGAATAGGGCTATTTGCCTGTACATACGATGATTAGCCAATCAAAATGTTTGGATATGCATTTATGCTTAAAAAAGAAAAAAAGTAAAATAATAAAAAGAAGATCTCCGCCTCCTCCTTGTAATCCTCTCGTGCATCCAAAAGAGCGTATTCCGCGAATTTGAGCAGCTAAAGTTCAAAGATTGACTCCCATTTACTATTCTCAATGAGCGGCCGAGGGTAATGACCAGTAGCCCTGCCTTTGTATAATTTTGGGGTCACAAAGCCATCTCTACTTATTGCACCTACTGAAGAAAAGTCGGGCATAGCAAAGGATAAAATACAACGTGTATATATGCATATATATATTACCCTTTATAATAAAAATAAATTCATATAATATGACGTGTAATTATTTGGTCCTTCAAGAGCGTGGAGTGAGCACCAGAGTAAAGGTACCCAAACAAGGAGCATCTCCTGATAGATAAACTTTTATGATAGTAGAAGGGGGGAGGGGGGAAATGAATTCAATTGCACGTCAAATGAGGGGATTGCTCTATTGAATTATATATATGAAGCTGAAATTAATTTATAAAGGCCTTTTGACATGATGGCAACATTTAAAATTGGAGATCCAATATTTAACATGCTGAAGTGAGAGCTATACCATGACGAATAACCTCTGGAGAAAGGGCCTAATCATACACCATATGACAAATCATGATGTTTAATGTGGGACGGTTCAAAGTAGACAATACCTCGAATTAGTTAATTTAGGGACATTATAACATGGCACAAAAGCAAAGCCTCTTCTAGTAGGTGTGTGGTTCTGGGATTTGTTTTGAAGAGAGCGGAAGGTGATTGTCAAGCAAAGAGGGCCTTGATAAGGAAAGACTACTAACAAGCTTCTAGGATCGCCAAGGGGGTAGAAATAAACCAAATTGCACACCTATAAAGGGGAGAGTATTCCTAAAGTATTTAATTGAAGCTAGAATTAACTGCTGGAAATGCCTTTGATCATAACGACGATATTTTTATAAAAATGAATGTTAAGTGTGCTTAGATGAAAGTACTATCAAGATAGGTGACTTTTTAAGAAAGTGCCCAAACATTTGACAAAGAACAAAATCATAAGGCTTGACATAAGACGAGCAAAATAAATAATATCTCGAGTGAGTTAATTCAAGGGTATCATACCATATGTGGAAAAGTTTACAAAGTTCAACACTTAACTATATGTTGATCATTTATTATTCAATCGGAGACATAGCAAAAGAGTTCTATTGATGCATGATTCTTTACTAACACATCACGTCATACGATTTTGATGACACCCTCCAAAGCCGGTTGATCACGTGAGGTTTTGCATCTTGAATTTCATAAGATTAATGAAAAAAAAATCATGAATATTGCAAAGAATCCCATTTAGATTTTTTACTAGATGTAAGATAAATATGAATATAAGGCTAATTTTTACTCTATATTAAAGTAATGTAACACCATGATATAATGAATTGAAAGGAGAATGGAAAAAAAATATTTGAATCGGGATTTTGACACAATACTAAAGAACCCGTAAAGAACATGCATACCAAGACTCCCTGCGCAATGTAAACTCGTTAACAAATGTCAGATAATCTTATCAATTTTCACTCCCTTAGCACGCGAAGTTCTTGATGATTTATAATTTGGGATAATAGCTCAAAATCTGCCCAAGTTTTGGTCCCGTCGCATAATAGTTCTCCAATTTTTAAATATTACAGATTTTCTCCTAAACTTTGAATTCGTTCATATAATGGTTAAGTACTACTTGGGTAGCTCATTTCTTTGATCTAAACAATTTCTCTATCATTTTAAATGGTATTCCTCATGATAGGGTGATCTATTTAAGAAAATGAGCTAGTCCATTTTAAAATAACACTTAACAAGCTATAGATACGGAAACATTAGCACGTAGCAACAAATATCAAAGTTCAAGAGCGATGATTCGTAACTTTTCAAAGGCCGGGAGCTCTTTCGTGACAATGATAAGGTTTAGGAGGGCACCATGGAGTTTTCTAAAGTTTGAAGACACACAGGCAGAGAGAGAGAGAGAGGAGAGGAGAGGAGCTATAACTAGAGAGAGAATAAAGAAGGGTGATGACATAATCACTCGTGCGGGGGAAGATAAGCCATCACCAAAGCGGGGGAACAAACAAGGAGGGCGATGACCGGTGACCTAACCGCTCGTGCGGGTGGCCAACCCCTTCTGCAAATGATTGCCACCACGAGGCGAGGAGACTCACACGTGTGGGTGCGGTCGACAGGATGGCGGGTAAACAGTAGGAGCGGGGAACATATTAATTGGGCACCAAACCCTGTACTTTTTCATTAACGAGGGCTTGGATATGACAGAAAGAGAGAGAGAGAGAGGGAGAGGGAGGGAGAGGGACAAGTCCTTTTACAACTGGATTTGACGAAGACTGGGTTTTGGTGCGAATCGATTTGATTGGATTGGATTGATGGATTGATTCCGAGCACAGGGAAAAGAAGCAGGAACTGAGGATCTGTCCGTTAATGAGACAAACAGTGAGCTTGGTTGAGGGGTGGGCTCCTGCCCTAATTCAACAGTAGCCATGGAGGTGTGCATCCATTGGTCCATTCAACACGGACGTCCTCACCTTTCTTTCCTCTCGGTTGCTTTTCAGATCCTAATCCACCACACCTTTTCGGTGTAGCGCTAGTTCTCTCAACACGGACGTCCTACCACCTTTCTTTCCTCTCGGTTGCTTTTCAGATCCTAATCCACCACACCTTGTCGGTGTAGCGCTAGTTCTCTCAACACGGACGTCCTACCACCTTTCTTTCCTCTCGGTTGCTTTTCAGATCCTAATCCTCCTTCTCCTTCTTTTGTTGTTTTTCTAATCGCTACACGACAATTCTAATTGTTCCGTAACTGGTTCTTGATGGAAAGTTGTGTTTCCGCATGTAACCAAGACGAATGTACACAACAATGTATGATACCATAACAACATTAAGGTAAAGAGATGCAGAGAAGTTTCAAGCAGAGCAAAAACTATCATATCGATCTCTTAAATTAACCTAAAGATTCTAGTGACATAATGATATTTTAGTAAGTTACATACGTCGGGTTTGGGTTTCACATCTACAATATCCCAAACCCATCTCAAACCCTATATGAGGTTTTAGCAAGTTGCCTCAAATCTGTTCCGCTTCCAAAACCTACTATACCAATGTTCCTCATAGAGTTCAGCAGATTGGGCATCAGATTATGCCTGCCCCCGCTTCCATTCCTGCACATCCCACACAACTCACACTCGATATTCAAATGAAATTTGTCATTAAAATTTATATTCTCTCTTTTAACAAGTCATGTTAATTTACATTACCTTAGCATTATTTGAAACACGAGCAATTATTCATTAGGGTAACATCATGATATTAGACGGAAAGAGAATATTGAGTTTGGAAATGAATTTTAGCGAGTCGGTATACCTAATGCCCTCTTGAACTTTCTTCTTTCTTCTTTCTTCTTTCGTGCCTTTGAGAGCGACCCTCCACGAGGATGTCTAAACAACAGTGCCATTGACTCCTGTACATTTTAAGGGTTGGCCCCCATTATTGCCCCCCCCCCTTCTCTCTCTCTCTCTCTGTTTCTCTCTCTAGCAGGGATCAGTAGGAGGTCGTCGGTCAAAGGCATTTAGTACAGTAGTCATGATAATGGGGAAGGGCACTAGATAGCGTGAAGTCAGATCATCATTACTCTGGTGATGCACGTGAGCGTGCAACACCCGCGAATTCGATTTCTTTTTTCTTTTTCCCATTGTCTATGTTGCTCGCTCTTTATTTGAAATTCATAAACTCAAGTTAGGCCTCGATTGGCTGTACTTTTTTATTTTTTACTTAAATCTAAAACTTATGATTAAGACAAAGAAAAGAAATAAGAACCCATAGAGACAACTACAAGTACATACTTTAGGCCAACACACATACATCTATGTTTGCTCATAAAGTATGAAAGGTAATTCAAATTTATTAACATCTTCATTCTTCCGAGATAATTTGTTATGATATTTAAACTTATGCTTTTATCGAACATGTTATTCTATTTCTAAGTTGATTTATTCCATGGCAATAGATGCAAGTCACAATGCAGGTTAATTTCAAGGTACTAAAATTTTATTAGTCTCGGTGTTATTAGCCCTAATAAAATGTACAAAAACATCTTCTTATCAAATAAAATCCTAAAAATTCATTTGATGTTGTTAATGAGTGCCTCTAAGGCACTAATTAAGTAAACTAAAAGAAGCAGTAACTTTTTTCAAGTCTTTGAAAATTGAAGAAGCATACATCTAAAGAAAAACACTCCTCAAATGGAGAATTTTATGTTTATGAAGCACATTTAATAAGACTAAATAAGTGTCTTAAAAATATTTGTTAACTTTTTCACATTCATCTTTTTAAAAAATATATATAGGTAGAGCCCGAAAATTATATCATTATTCTACTGATAAAACATGATCCATTCACCTTTCAAACTCAACATCCCACGGTCTCAAATATATTCATTAGTCCCCCTCTCACCAACCATGAGATTACTCAACTCTCTCTCTCTCTCTCTCTCTCCTCTCTCTCTCTCTCAGAGTGAGGGGACAGTGAAAAGTGGTCCGTGCTTTTGGAGATCAGGTTTTGTGAGAACCATATGCAGGGGTGTTATTAACGAGTGCTTTTTCAAACATTTCTTAATCATACCCATTGAATTTTTTAATTCATTGATCATAACAAAAAATTTCTTAATTAGATATAATTACTATTTCCTAGATACTTGTAAACTAAATCCCTATTTGCAATTCCATCTGGGCAGTGTACTTGTGCAATATATAATCCTCTTACTTATTATAAATTGCATTTAGACCTAAATAAATTCTTAAACCGCTTCGCCTAAACTCTGAAACGTAAACACAATGGTATTTCCACCTTATTGGGAAAGAAAAATATACAACTTAGAAAAAAAAGGGGTATAAAGGCGTGCGGGCACCGATACGTTAAAATAAGGAATGCAAGTAGTGGAGGATTAAGCGATCCCGTAAATAGAAATATATATGAAAGAGGAAAGACCAATGAAGTTGATCTCAACTTCGCTTCATTGTAAATCCATAACCCTCCAATATACCCCGAGTTTGAGGTTGAGTCGACTAAATCCCTGTTTGCAGGTCATCTGGGCAGTGTACTGGTGCAATATATAATCCTCTGACTTATCACAAGCTGCATCATCAATACCGGATCTCGTAGTTTACTAGGATCCTGTCATGGACCGCGGCGAAATTAGTCATGACTGCATGCGGTTTCGAAGCCATTGATGACGAATCATTGCATCCTTCCGATCTCCCACCATCCACCAAACAATAAAAATCCTCTTTTTTCTTTCCTTTTTTACACGAGCCACGCTCTCCATGCACGGATTATCTGTAAAGACGCTGATAACAGCTACATAATAAAATATACACACTCTCTCCAAACCCTAACCAATGTCGAGACACTACGCCCTAAAGCATTGGCGAACATGTGTAGGACGAAACCCTACTAGAATAATAATAATAAAAGCGTATCGCCGAGTTGGTGGAGAACGAGATGTCAACGTTCGAGAAAACAACAGAAGCCGCTCGGTCCCGCTCTCCACCCTTGACTTGAGAGAAAGCAAAGGGAGTGGCCTCAGGGAATTCAATCATTTCTCACGCGCGGTTCTTGCTTGGGGAAGATTGAAGAAAAGCGATTCTGTGCTCAGAGGATTAAAGATCGTAGCAGACCGAATGATGATTTTCTGGCCCGTTTTCGGAGTCACTTCAGTCACAATCTTTGACCACTGCCCATCACCAATGAGCCCTTTGTCCCTGCAGATATTCTTTTTTCTTATGGGGGTTTGGGAACTTGATGCCTATCGAGATTTATATACACAGCCAAATTGGCAGGTTCAATCTATCTTGATAGTATAAAAGAGACTTGGTATCATCTTCAACCTCAAATCTTAAAGGTTGTAAGAAGTGATTTCTGTATTTTACCTGTCGATTTTATGTAATTTTAGAGGGATTTTTTCACAATATAAATGCTTATACCTAAATTTACCTATGATTTTTCCATAATTTTTCTTTTGCAATAAGAACGGCGTTTTAAAATTTGAGGGGAAAGGCAAATAGATGAAATGACAATTTTAAAATTGTCAAAACATAACCATCATATAATTAAATATATCTTATGGGTTCTAAATTTTAATCTAAATAGTCACCATTTATAACAATTTAAATTCATTATGTAAAGTGAATTCATTAATTATTCTCCATTTTTTCCACACACATATATGTGTGCCTATTTTGCTTGTTAAAAAGACGAAACCTTACATGAATCGAGCAATTTAAATGTATTCATGGATATTAACCGGCAAAATATTTTGACACATTAGATTCTCCACCTCTATTGTGAACGTTTCGCCTTTATAGCAAACATAATTACACAAGTTACAGCCATTAAACAATTATAATCTTACATTCTTTAAACATAAAACTCACTAATCTTTAATATTATCAAGCGCCATGGGTGGAGCTACATGGACGTGAAGAATCAGCGTCTGGATACCGAATGAGGAGCCCATCTGCAAGCCATCATCAAGGCAACACAGGCCTACAATACTTTCAGCAGATTAGTAAACAACACAAAGAAAACGTAGGAAAACACTATAGGCCTCTTAGATTGCTCATTAGAATATACATGTGCATGTATCTACCCAAGCAACAAACTTTGTAACCTTCTTTTTGTGCTTAAATCTTTTTTACAACGAGCCTCAAAAAAGTAGAATCCATTTGAGAATCCCGAGCTCAGAAAGAAAAGGATTCAACTCAAATCTTTCTTTTTTCCCCTTGGAATTAGAAAGGAGAGGAAACCAAGTAGGGCTCCCTCCTTTTCTTTTGTTTCCTTCTTTTTCCCTTTTGTGCTTTCGGCTACGTTTACATCAAGCTCACCAGTCCACGCTCTTTTAGCTGGTTCGCATTTGTATAGCAGAAAGACATTGCAAGTCAAAACGAAGCACTTGATTTATGCAGAAGAGATCATGATTTCATTGACAATTCGTTTGAGATGAGAATGAAGGAGAGACGCATCTATAGTTGATATATTTTCATACTTTACTTCATGTGCAAGTCAATGAATTGAGGAAAACTTTAGCATAAGGTACCTCGTGAAAAAAGGCTTTTTCTTTTGTGGAGTTAATCATTAATTTTCTTGAAAAGGAAATGAAACTAGGTTTATATTCAATCAGTGTATATATCACGCTTGTAGAAGTCTATCGCATGTAGACTTTACAGATATTATAGCGTAATTGTCGAAAGGGAAAATTTCAGAAAGTATCACCACATTCCATTTTTCATATCAGTTGACATCTTGAATTTTGAAAATCTACAATTAGCATCACTATTTGCACGTAACATTTGGTTCTATTTACAGATTTGCCATTTTCCTTCCAACTTTGCTCCTCCCTTTGTTTCAAATTTACCCACAATGAAAACCCACTTGCCTAAAACCTGAACCACCCATCCAAATTACTTGGCCCCTCTTTTACCTGGCACTGTCAATGCTTGCGGCACCATCGCCACCAACCACCACCTCTAACTGAGCCGTGAACCATTGATCAAGCTAGCATCGAGCTTGAACCAATCTAGTCGAGCTTGACCTAAATTCGTCAAGGTCGATGCGAGCAGAGCTAGATTTGAGCTGGATGTGGCCAGAGCTGGACCAAATTTGGGTTGAGCTTCCTTGCCAGAGGAGATCGACCCTTGGTCAATGCCGGCTATGGCCAAGAAGAGAGACGCGAAGGGCCAGTTAGTGTGTGTTTGGGCGTGTCTTTTCTGTTTGGATATTCTTTTTTTGGAGATTTTACTTGGGCTTGATGGATGTCTAAAGGACAGGACCGTAAAAATGGATGGAATCATAATATTCTAGAAATTCGCAACGAATATATTACTCTTAAATAATTGCTTGAAATCGACTAATTATACCATTGTTAAGATGAAACTTAAAAAATGTATTAATTTGGAAGTTTGCGTCTTAAGATATAAATTTATGTGGCGTCTTGTTTATAGAAAAGGTGAACCCTACTGATTCGCCATTTTCAAGTAGATTTTAAGGTATAGCGTATGTTTGTGCATGTGTCTTTTTAGTTTGGATATTTTTTTTGGAGATGCAAATTTTAGGTTTCAAAACTCATGAAGCCATTTGACATGTAATTGAAAAGTGGATATCATTTTTAAAACTTTCTCTTGTTAAAATGATGTCAAGACTCAAATACTTTATAACCACGATTATCTCTCGTCGATTACAATCCTTAAACGAATTAATCACTAAAGAACCGATTGATAGTGGTTAAGCATTTGGCTTGGATGTGACGGATAATGCATTCAAATCACGTCTCCCACTTGGGGTAATTTCTGTGGAAGCCACATCCTTCACTCTGTCGGCAGAGCCTTATTTAATAGTGCGAACGAGGAGTTTACATACATATATTCGTGAGGGTTAGTCGAAGACTAAGGGAAAATTTTAACTCGAGTTGTTCCAAATTATGTTCAAAGGAAAGTAGACTACTCTAGAGTTACATGTCTATCTTAATCAATATAGCGGAAGCAAAGTACTTAATCGGGATTTTACTTGGGCTAGATGGATGTCTAAAGGACAGGACCGTAAAAATGGATGGGATCATAACATTTTAGAAATTCGCAACAAATATATTACTCTTCAATAATTGCTTGAAATTGACTAATTATACGAGTAAGATAAAACTTAAAAAAATGTATTGATTTGGAAGCTTGTGTCTAAAGTCAGAAATTTATGTGACAGTCTTGTTTGTAGTGAAGATAAACCCTACTAATTCGCCATTATTAGGTAGGTTTAAGGGTGGGTGTTGAAGCTTACATGATAGGTTTTAGTTTTAAATTTTGGATTCGATAAAGTGTAGATTCTAAATTCTAAAATTTCGGAATTCCTTAAATACAAGATAGGGTTTGGGGTTTGGGGTCATACCATCTTATACCCACTGTACATCCTGTATTCTATATAGGGTACCATGTGGAAAGGTACAAGTGCCAAATTTATTATTTCTTAAATTAGCTATATGCATAATTAATTTATGATTTCTCATTTGGCAATCTTCAACTCCCTTAGAAAAAAAAACTCTAACCCACCCTCTCTCCGTCTCCCCCCACGCCAAGCTTAGCTTGACTATATTTGTTTATAAAGATATATTTTGTTCATGCTCTTGGTAAAGTGTGAAAGATTTTCCATAAATTCATAAATTTAAATTATGGGCGATAGATTTTCCCTTAGAAAAAACTCTAACCCACCCTCTCTCTATCTCCCCCCATTGGACTAGCAAGGGCAGCTTGCCTGGCTCCAACGCTGGCAAGGGTAGCCCTGACTAGTTTCCCTCAAGGAAAGACACAAGAAAGGGAAAAAGAAGAAGAAAAAACCCCAAAAAAAGGAAAAAGACAAAAATACCCTTCAATCAAAAAGTTAGAGAGTAAATGTGTTACATGATTACAAAAGAAAGTTCGAATAAATTTTTGTATCACAATAAGCATAGTTTGAGATTTTGATGTCACAAAAAAAATTCAAAATAAATCTATTACAAGTGACATAATTTATGATTTTTAATGTTGCAAAAAAAAGTTCAAGGTAAATTTATCACAAATGAGATTGTTGGATTTTTTATGGTATTTTCCCTTTTATTATTATAAGTGGGAATGCATGACAAATTGAGAGAAAGATTTAGCATGCTTTATTGATTTACTATCTAACTCAGCCAACGCTTTATGGAGTGTCAAAATCAGGTTAAAAATGTAGCTAGCATGGTTTTATCAGTTTTCACATTACATCAGCTTGATTTCATTCAACCGTGGTACTTGCAGCTTTTACTTTTACCTTTCTTGCCACCTCCTTATTCAAGATTTCTTTTTTTCTTTTTCTTTTTTCGGGTAATGTTGTTTAAACGTCTTATTATTTCCACCATTTTAATTGTTCAAGTTTGAACGTGTATTTATGAATGTTCGGGCATGCATGTTATAGTATCTAGAATATTCTTACAACTAGATTGTTATGTGAATTGCATCTACTTATAATTTTTATCATCTCAAATGTCCCTTGGGCAAAATTTCTTTCATTTTCATAGCATGAATGGAACTTAATGCTAGGGTTTTTTCAACCTATTAGCCATTATGACTTGTAGAAGTGGAGATTTAGTCTCCATTTGTTTCGAAAAAATAAATGATTTAGGAAATATTTTCTTATAAATGTTATTTGTATCGCTTGAAATGATTAGTCGTTGAAAAATATTTTTATATCAATAGCAATTTATGTCTAAATATTTTTATTAATAATGAAAATAATTTTCCTTTATTGATTTTTTAAAATAATAAATGATATAAATAATCATTTAAAGAAAATTATTAATTTTAAATGATTCATTTTTTACAAAATAAACCGACCTTACTTTTGATAATGATGGAACATTTAGGATGCTACAGCTCAATGTCATTGGTTTCAGCCTTCCTATCATGTTCAGTCAATAATTTAGACACTGATCAAAGGCTTCATGATGATGGTAAAGCTAATAAAACCCACAGGACAAAAGGAATAATTGAGTTCATTAGCCTAACGTTAGCAGGAAAAAGTGCAATTGATTCGCCAAGAATTTCGGCTTTTTTGCTAAGACTGAGTTGTATTGAGTGTTCCCCATGTCTTATCATCTCAAAAGAAATAAACCATTGGCTCCTAGTGGCGTGACAACTAGGCCTACGAGCTTCTCCTATTAGAAGAAATTTATCTTCTCGGGTTAGTGGATAATTCATTGTTTATTTGCTAAAATAATGACGAAAGAAGGAGAAGATGCCCTTATATTTTCTTCTTCTCTTTTTGGAGAGGGCTGCTTGGAGTACTTTATGTTAAATTTGGATTTGATGTCATGGTTATCTAGATTTTATGCTAACAACAATATATTATTAGGCTTTGTTATTGGATGTCATTGTAATCTTTTTGAGTTGTTCCCTTGGAATCCTACAAAGATTACTTTCGGTATTATTCAAGACGTAATGCGTGTTATAAAGTAAGATCAAAGTGGTGCGGGTGTTCTAAGAAAACCCTAGCATGGGCTTTTGAACTTTTGTTTCTGTTGCTTCCATGTGTGTTTCCCCTCCTTCAGCTCTGGATGTGATAGGTCCTGTGTACAGGTTTGTTAAAATAGTAACCCACTTTTACCACAGATTTCCTGTAGGTGCGGTTGATGTGGAATGAAGTACCCACTTTTAAACATGTTTCCATTGAGGTGCTTTATGTCAACTATGCACGTATGTTTCAATTAAGTGTTGACTTTACTATGTTTTCCTTGTAAAGTAACTTTTCAAATTCACGGAATCTCCACTCACATTAACCTTAAGATATATGTCCGCCACCATGTAAATAAAGCCCTACCCAATTATGTGGATCAAGCGGTATGCATACATCCATGAAAATGTAATCGAATCAAAAAGGTTAGGGGGCCTCATGTTGAAAAATTTGAAAAAGAATATTTTTATACAACTTCGGCCAAAAACCACTTCGTCTAAATATTCAATTATTTCTCATATGAGACTCATATGATGCACCGCTTGGAATATTCCTTTCATTTGCTAAAGTAGCTGTTGAGAAAGTAGCACATAAATTCAAACAATCTTCCTTCTACAATAATTCCTTTCTCCTTCTATAAACACTGAGCAATATCTTATTGTTAACTTAAATTAGGTTGCTAATCTGAATGTTGATGATCAATTAACTTCTACTTGTTTCTTCAAAGCATGCAGATAGATTTGTCGATTGGAGAAAAAGACATTAGAAGTGCCAAAAGTTATGTATGATACTCACTTTATGCCAAAAGTTTTTTTCGTATCACTTAAGTGTCAATTCCAATATAGGTCACAAGAAATCCGACGTTACCATATTTTATTAATTTCTTTGTCTTGTATGGTTCACCGACATGCCTAGTCAATATATAATCTCTAAACAATGTCATATAGACAAGTTGACAAGTAATTATTTAAGTGTCAAAAATTATAAATATGAATCGTTTGAATGCCAATAATTGCTAAACGTGATTACTTAAATCTAGTCATTATTAAAAAATGATCACTTCAATGTCAATCTTAATTAAAAAAAAAAAGTAATTATTGTGCAATGTCGTTTTAAAAAAGAATGTTAATTATAAAGGCCAAGTAATTAATTTATCTAGACTTTCTCATTCGAGGCACTTAAGTAATTTTTTTATTTATTTGACACTTAAGTACTCCGACAAAAACTTTGGGAGAATTACCAAAAATCATAAACTTATTACAATTATGCCAATTTAATCATAAATATTTTGCAATTGTATCAATTCAATCCATTCGGCCAAATTTGGCCGACTAGCACTGACGTAGATGTCAGCCGACACTGGCCATCCGATGAATGCTAATGTGACAATTTTTTTTAATAATATTTTACATTATTTCGAATTTTTATTACTTTTTTCTTTTTCTTTTTTCTCTTCTTCTTCTTTGGCTTCTTCTCCCCTATAGTGGCTGGTGAGGTTCCGATAGGACCCGCCGGTGGCCTTGCCCATATCTAGGCGAGACTTAGGGCCGCAAGTGATGCCACCTTCGCCCACAGGAAGGCCAAGGTGAGGCCACCGGTGAGGGTGGGCGAGGGCTGTGACCCTCACCAGCAGCCCACGAGCCCCATGGAAGCCTTACTGACCATTGAGGGTAAGGAAGCCAAAGAGGAGGGGGGAATGGAAAAGGAAAGGAAAAGGAAATTTTTTTAAAATTAATAAAAATTCGGAAAAATATAAAATATTATTAAAAAATTACCACGTTAGCGTTCGTTGGATAGCCGGCATCCATGTCACCGCCAACCAACCAAATTTTGTTAGATAGACTTGTAAAAGGTTTAGGATTGAATTAGCATAATTGCAATAAGTCTAGAATTTTTTCGAAAACTTTTGGTATTGAAGTAAATGCTATACACAACTTTTTACCCTGTTAGCATTATTCTCCCTTAACTTCATTTTAATTTCCATTCATCCTATTTATTTTGATGTAAAAAGATAATTCATTTGAAATAAAATGGTAATGTGCATTTTCCTTAGGGCGTGTTTGGTAACGATTTTACTCATAAGAACAATTTCTGATCAGAAATGATTTTTTTTTACTCTACTCTCGAGAACAATTTCTAAGTATTTAAGGTGTTTAATAAACTATTTAAATTTTTTATTCCGGGAATAGAAATGCGTTTGGTAAGAATTTTTTATTCTTTTAATTTTTAATACTTTTTGTTATAATTCGTTATAATTTTCTTTTTCTTTTTTTTTCTTTTTTCTCTTTTCTTCCCTTCTTCCTCTTAGCCGTTGCCACTAGTGGTGGCCGGTGAGTAGCCGGACAAGGTCGGGCAAGCTTGCCAAAGGCTCGCCTAGCCACCGGCAAGGCTCGGCCTCACAAATCTGGGCAAGGCTTGACCTTGCCCAGGTGGCGTGAGGCCGAGTCTCTCTAGTGGCCGAGCAAGGCTCGCCCAACCACCATCGAGGTTCAGCCTCGCTAGGCCAAGGCAAGGCCCGGCCTCGTGCCGCCTGGGCGAGGCAGAGCCTCGCTGATGGCTAGACAAGCCTCTGGCAAGCTTGCCAGACTTCACCCTAGCCTGACAAGGCTCTAGTGAGCTCACTAGACCTCACCCAGCCGCTCGGTGGAAGTGGCCCAGGGGCAGCGATGGGGTGGTGATGGGGTGGAGTGGGTTGAGAGGAGGAAGAGAAAGAAGAAGAAGAAAAGGAAGTGAAAAAAGAAAAGAGAGGAAAAATTGATTCTCAAAATTGTTCCTAGGAGCTTAAAGCAACTTTTTTTTTTTTTTATTACAAATCTATTCCCCGAAACAAATTTATTTCCGGAAACAAAAAATTTACCGAATGGATTTTTGTTCCAAATCTGTTCTCAGGAATAAAAGAACAAAATCAGTTGTTTCCAAGAGTGTTCCAAACTGTGCGATACCTAGGCTAGAAGATGATGATGTTCTGTGGTGTATGTACCTCTTTACGTAATTAAATTTGATGGCTTCTATGGCAAGAATCACACATTGCCCATATTATATTAATGACTCGTCGAGCATTTAAAATGACGGGACGACGGTTTAAGCAGCATATGCAGCAAGTATTTAACAGAGATTGAGCATATTTCTTATCAGGATGCGACGACGCATGCTTAAGCGCATAAATAGTTTTGAAGCTTTGAGATGCGTAGAAGCATTAGTTTACCCTCAAATCTCATCGTCGATGCCAGAACCCAACTTGTATTCAAGAACTCGTTTGGGAAAAGCACCTCTCAACTATCTTTTCCTTCACATGCACGTACACATGCCTATAGATTCTATTCTGTGCGCACTGCTGGGGCCCTATTGAGCAGCTCTAGCATCTCAGCCATATCGCACGATTACTTGTTTAGGTAAAGAATCCGGGGGACGACCTCGATCCTCGATTTTTCGCAATTTCTAAATGTGGATGGCAAAACAAAGCAGGCTCGATCCGATTGGATGGGGAGATGTTTTTCGACCGAACCAGAAAGGCAAAGCTTCAAACCCAACACCAAACAAAAAGGACTTACATGCAAAACCCAATAAAAATCAGACAGATGCCTTCGGTCTGTAATAAATTCGGTTAGGTTTCAACAGTGACATAAAGTTTTCACATACAAGAAGTTTAACGTTAACTTGTGGACTAAGTAGCCCTAAATCTAACGGCACACAAGAATATAAACAAAGAAAAACCTGCCTAGCCTTTAGTAAGAAGATTCTAAGAAAAGGTTGTGATTTGGTTCGATTTGATTAATAAATTGACAAAGAACAGATACATCAATGACCTAAACGCAACCCATAGTCAAATTGTAACTCGATAAAAGGAAACTTCTAGGTTTGGCTTGGTTCAGTTTGATTTGGATTATCAGCTTCCTTGCTTAAGACTGGTATAACAACAGTCTGAGGTACATTTACGGACCGCTGCTGATCTTTCTAACCTATAAATTCATTGGCCCGCTACAAGTATACCGTATAAACAACATGCAATGTCCACAGACCGCTCCAGCATGCAAGTGGTAATTTGCCATTGCCGAAAGCTGTCATAGCCCAAAGATACCCTGTTCTGGTCCATTAAAGCAACGGTATGAATTGGAACAAGCAAAACTTCAAGCGACCAAAGCCATAGTCAAAGAATAAAGAGTCATTATGCTGTACATATCGCAAGACCCATGTTTGTAAATGGCATGGAATGACCACCCTCTCGGACCGAAGTCGTACTCAAAGATCAAAGAGTCATTATGCTGTACATATCGCAAGACCCATTTTTGTGAACGGCATGGAATGACCACCCTCTCGGACCGAAGCCGTACTCAAAGATCAAAGAGTCATTATGCTGTACATATCGCAAGACCCATTTTTGTAAACGGCATGGAATGACTACCCTCTCGATCGAGACACCCATTCTCCTAAAACTTGACAATCATGCAGTATAATACTATCAACATATGAGCCGGATGGTCATAAGCAATATATTGGCCCAAATGATGCAACCCGAAAGGGAGAAGTGATCATTTTACAAGTAATGAAAGGGACTCTATCGCTGGCCAAAAGGAAAAACTAACAAGCCAAGCAAAGATATAAACAACAAAAAAGACACAAGGGCTTAAGAGAGCAATCATGGAGCAATATCCAGTCCAACACAGCTGTTGATTATGTTAAAACTAACGCCATCAAACATCCAATAAAATTCCGCATTACAAGACTAATAATACCAAGAAAGCTGGAATAAGAGTGTCACGAGGCAATCATGTTCAGGCAATCATCAGCACATGCACATTTCTCCATCAACCAGCACGAAAGAGCTTATCTGACCAGAGGGCCAGAAGTCCCATTATGTGTGGTAGACATTATTCAGTGGGACTAACATTATTCAGTGGGACTTATATTTTTGCAGACTCCTTTTCTTCTTTCTCTTCTTTTCGCCTAAATTATAACTCAGTTGATACGTGATATGTAAAGGAAGACGAAGGAAATGGTCCAAAAGGGGACCACGACAGCCCAAGGGGTCTGCGAACCATAATGGACTGATATAGGAATTTTTGCGGTCTTCAAACTGCTGACTTCGTTGATATTTGTATGCTCCGAGAGAGAGGGAGGGAAGGAGGGAGGGAGGGGAGGGAGAGGTCTAAATGAACAAGGTTGCTGATCCAGAAAGTAGCAAGCAGAATGACCTTATTTGAAGTTTGTCAGTCAATTATTTGCCTCAACAACACAAGAAAAAATCACTATCTGCAAATATAACACATAAATAGACTAAATGCGACATGCACATCCAAGAAAGGATAGCGACTGTAATCAGTGAGTACACACGGGTCTCCAATGACTTAAGGCCAATAGTAGATCTAATAAAAGCTACTGGAAGCCGATCTTCCGATAGCTGTGTTGCTGCCAGCATTTATCATCTATATCCCCAGAGAAGGAACAGATATGTTGCCTTTAGCCACTACAGCAGTTCACTGAAAGACCCACCAAAAGCCCAGAACAACATTAGCCTTCAAAAGCCACACTACCTTCTCTGTATCTCATAGCAAGCTAGTCAACATCAATAATGAATGACATCAATTATTATTATCTGCATAGCGACTTCAGTACTGATCATCTTCACAACCTAAGCTACTGTGCATGCTAATTTTTTGCTTCCTTGCATGCAAAGATGCTCTATAACTGATAAAATCTGATGACAGGAATCAGATCTTCTTAATTGGGGAATAACTTTAATCAGTTTTTCACTTGCATGTTGGTCCTCTTCTACGTTGACGAATAGCAAAGGGTGAATGTTATGCCTTCCAAATCAGCATGATCTCCAGACACAACTTTGTAGGCAAGTGTTATGCCAACTCCATTAACAGAGTACTTACTCACGAAGTTCCCACAACAAAACTGATTGAAAGATAATAGGACATTGCCCAGTAGACTTCACTAGAGATATGGAACTGAGGGAAGCACAATAATGAAGAGAAACCCAGGTTGTACCAAACTCTGATGGGCTATATGAGATGATACACGAAAAATTCAAATCTAGCTCAGAGAGGCAGGTAAAGTTTGCTCACTCTGATCAGTGAGCCAAGGAACTTCCTTGCTATAGCAACACCTAGGCCAAGTTAAATGGCTTCAACTTTAGCTGTTAATTGCTCCAAAACCTCACAAAGACAACGAATAGAATAAAAGGTATCATGTGACTGGAGACTGAGTTTGTACAAGCAACGAGGTTCCGGGGCTTGCAATAGAAATGAATAGACAGAAACACCTAAACGTTACCGATGTTTAGGCAGGTATGGCAAACATTACAGCCCATAATATAGCTATAGGAACAAAGCCCAGCAACAGACCAAACATCCAGGGGGTAATTGAGGACAGGTTACACAACAGCAATGGCCATGTGATTGGACATATGCATAACAGCTACAAAAGAAGACCAGATAGGGAAGTAAAGAAATCACAATGCTTGAGCTGCAATAACACAGCAACATTGACTATATTGTACATGACTGGCAAAAGGCAACTTTGTCTACAGCTACAAGGGCATCATTAATCCACTCAAATACTGACTAAACAACTTAGCAGTTTAAATCTAGCCAGTGTCTAATTTGATCCAAGACTATCATCACGTGATGAGAGCTGCGCATTCCACTGGTTTAAAGAATATGCTTCCATCATTGGATTACAAATTTCAGGTCAATGATTTGTTTTTCAACATATGCCTAGTGAGCAAACTACTCTACAACAATTGTGACCATTTGCAACTGATGTCGATCAAATCAAACCCACTCTTTTTAGTAGAAAAGCATGCAACATTTTCTGCTATTAAATGAACTAACTGAATTGATTGAAACAACAACCTGTACAGCTGCAGTACTAGGGCAGCACAAGATGGACCAAAATAGATGCAATTTATGCTTTTTAATAACAAAAATAGAACGGGTAGTGCACAACGCCAGAGGTTTTGTGAACCGATCCAAGTCTGAACAAAAAGGATGTAGCAAAGGAGAGAAGTATCCAGTGGATGAAGCATTGATAATCCCAACAACGGGTAGCAAGGACCTTACTCCAAAATGAGTTGGTCCAATCATTGCTTCAAAAACATTAAAGCAGAACATTACCAGTAATGAGACCAAAGTAGAATGGAATGTGAAACTTGTCTTTCCAGGAGACAGAGTGCAGCAAACATATTCCCAGGCATACAAATCTCTGACTACCAACAGCAGGAGGAGAAAAGGAAAAGAGATATTCAAACCAATAATAGATAAATGAATGAATGAGAAATTGGTCTTAGAATGACTAGTTGTGTGTGTGTGTGTGTGTGTGTGTGTGTGTGTGTGTGTCATTGATTAGTCTTTCATAAGAAGTCTTGGCAGAACATTAGCCTTCAAACAGAACAAGGTTACTGGTGCTAAATCTACCCCCTAGGTGAAGTCTCTTAGGATAACAAGCTAATTTAACTACCCAGCCAAAAAACTCATGCGAATTATCCTCGAAGAACTCTCAAGCCATCAAATCATCTCCACATCCTCAGCTCCCTATGCATGCTACAATGAAGAGCCTATGCATACAGGAATAATCTATGATAAGATGAGATTCTGACCAGGGGCATTGCAAAAGATATGATTGTTCTTCTTCCTTTCCGGATCAAAAGCAATTCCATTTGGTGATGAGAGAAAGGCATATAGAAGCATTAAAGGTGCCACATAGGGCTCGTATAAAGGAGAAGAATAAAAACGGAAAGGTGATACAGTGAAGCTTAATATCGAACCTGTTAACTAAAGCAGCCTAGGCAACTCACATGTCAATTCTCTCATAGCATAGTCTTAATTTTTATGTTCCGCCTTAGTAGCATCCCTTTCATGTGTTAAATACATGCAAAAGCATGTCACACCAACTTCATTGAGAGATTACTCATGCATGAAGACCTAGAAGATGTAATTTACAAGTCATTAAAGTACTAAGACAAGATTAATGGGAACTCATCCATAACTTTGCTTGTATATGGTATTTACATGAAAAGGAAGCATGACGAATAAGAGAAGATCAGCATGTGTCAAAATTTTATGGGATGAATTTGGGTTACAAAAAATGATACATGAAATGGTACCATCTATCTCACAGCAGTAGGCAAAACTCCGGGCCCCACATAAGCCAATTTGCTCGAGTCATGGTGAGTAACCAAAACTCCTTGACCAGGTTAGAAGATTTCATGTCAAATAACTCACAGGGACAGAGGTAATCTTTTCTCCTTTTCTCTGGCCAGAGCATGCCTAGATTTTCGGAGGCATACAAGTAGAAAGCTTCCAAGGCAGGCAGTCAAAAAGGAAAGCCAGGGATGACCATGACGAAACGTCAGATATGTCAGTCCAACAAGCATGCTAAACACCACAGCCCAAAATATAGCTACAGCAACATCAGCCCTGCACGAAATTTGACACAACATTTTAGCTTTCAATTAACCAGGAACACATTTGACAATTCCCAAATTATTTCCAGACAGGCGTCATCATGGCAACAAACATCCGATCACAGATAGCCATGGCAATCCCCAACCGATAAAACTAAACAGGACCACGACCACGCAAATGGATCGCGATCCTTGAGCTATCATCAGAAAGCAAAGTCCAGGAGCAAGCAACTAGACCGAACTGGATCCCGATGACACATAATTGATTCAGAATCATATTGAACGGCGAGCGCCGCACTTCAGACTAACTTTCTATCATGGAAAATTCACAGATGTCGAGCTCATTCAGGTGCTTCTCATGCGCAGCAAGCGAGAGAGAGAGAGAGAGAGAGAGAGTACCGGGTGGAGATGTGGGGTTTGGGAGAGAAGAGAGCGAGGGGAGGGCAACGGCGCTGGGACCGGATCTGGTAGTCTCTGAGCTGCTCGACGAGCTTCGACCGAGTGATCATCTCTCCCGCGGGAGGCAACCTCGCTTGGCTCCTCGGCGTCGCCTCCTCCGACCGGCGCTCCGGCGACGGCGCCGCTCACCGATGCCGACGGCGCCGCGCGATCGATTCGATCTCCCTCCCCCTCCTCCGTCCTCCGGAGCTGTTAGCCGGTCCGAGCCAGTGCCTTGGAGAGAGCACCAGCGACATCACGTGGCGTCCCCACCCAAAACCGTCGCTAATGCAATCGTGCTTCGATGCTTGTTCCTAATCTTTTGTATTTATAAATTATAGATACCGGTTAGCGGAAAATGAGATATTAAGCTAAATGTTGTTGAGTCGTGAGATTTTTTTTATTTTTTTTTTATGAGTCCTGCTTTATTGTAATGTTAAAAAGACTGGTTTTTGTGCATCGAAAGTTTTCACATGGGCTTAGGGCTTAATTGCATCTTTCGATAATGTTTGAGGACCTGATCGCATGAAATAGAGACTTTAGGACTTGACTAGATATTTTACGACTCGACTCGATTTGTATTTTGCACATGATTTTTAAGACATTTTCGAGTTGATATTTTGCCTGGTTTAAACAACATGAGGACTTCGAGAGTTTTAATCAACTCGTGAGTACCTGGGCTTCCGGGCGGGCTTGGGCTGGATAATGCCCAACGCCCATCACCAAATGGTTGGCCCAGCCTAACCGCCCCACTAATTGAATCTACTATTCACTGGGGATGAGCAATAGAAACCGTCCGGACTGGACCAAACTAGCCAATTTTGGGTGATCCTAGGGTTGTTAATCTAGTCTCAAGTTCCTATTTTTGGAACCGGTGATTGATTGGTCCAATTCCTAGTTCTAGAGTGAGAACATGACCAATTGAATTGGACTGACCACTCAAGGTTGACGCTTCTCCCTCTTACTACCTCGCCTCATGCCTTGCTTTGAGTGGGCCACTCGACGTCAACACCTTTTCTTTTCACGATCTTGCCTCCCACCTCATTCAACATCAACACTTTTCCCTCTCGTAGCCTCATCTCACACCTCGCTCGACATCGACACCTTTCCCTCTTGCCTCACGGCTCACTCAACTTCAACTATGCTTGTTCAATGTAACAACAACAAATAATTTAATCCACTAAAGTCAAATTCCCTTTACAGATGATTTAGTCCACTATAGTCCAATTCCCAGTCCTAGGATCAACCAGTCCAATCCCCAATCCCAGAAATTAGGAACCAATTCTCCCAATCCAATTCCTAGATTTTGCATGGGACTAAACCGAACTTGACCAAAAATAAAAATCAATCACCCCTATCATTCAAGGACCATCATGCAAAAGTAGGAAAGTCTTTCCGCGCATATTCGCTCACGAAAAATTGTGATCTTTATGGAAACGTGCTATCCCTACACTGTCAACTTATCGTGTTCGGGGGTGAATGTCCAACCAGCTCGATTCCTGGCAAGGAGCATCTCATTTCAACCCTTTTGAGAATTGGACCGGCTTCACTTTCCAAGTATAAAAGGCCGTTTGTAGAGAACCAAAACCGAAACAAGCAAAAAGTATGACATCTTCAGGTAACCAAGTAAACACAATTTTCAGTCAGGAAATGGAAATTCGATGCCTATGCAAGCAGCCATATCAAACTCACGTGCAGAAGTCAATAATACTAAGCACTAAGCAAATACAGATAGTGGAAAGGTCAGCAGACCAGAATTAATAATACCTAGGCACACTATAGTACCAAGATAACTATGTTCCAGCACCATAAAGTACCTCGAGTTCATATAAGGTTTGGTGCACGATGGAAAAGCGACCCCTTCAGAAGCAATTTACAAAATTCAGCTCCCTTTCTGAAAAATAGTCTATCGAAGACATTTACAAAATGAAAGAGAGCTTCTCCTCAGGATGGCTTTTCTCCATTCGACCAGTTCCGGCCCAAGTAAAAGGGAGAACTGCCTCATAAACCTTCTAATGATATCCCAAAAAAACACCCAAAAAAAAAAAATCCCCAATGTGCTGAATAATTGAAGATATGACGAGGTCTCACTCAGACATTTTAGCTGTTGAGTGTCGAAAGCATGCCTCCAGATGCAGTTGGTATCACCACCTCCCAACCGGGTCCTTTGAGAGGCATTGCACTTGCTGCAGCAGCATTAGATTTCTCGGCATCACTAAGCGGACCAGCAATCAGATCACTGCGGTCCAAGATCCTCTCCAGATCCTCATCGCTAATATCCATCTGTATCATCTTATCTTCAGCGGTCTCTTCTTCTTGGAGCAATGCCAGTAGATCCTCTTCCTATAGTTTCAACAAAAGAGCACAGATATTAAATAAACCGCGTGTGATGTGGCCAACTGCACTTTAATCAACCAACCAAATTTCAAGCAGAGCACAAGCAACTCACAAAATATTCTAAGGCACAAAGAAGATCCACGACTTTTTCTCATCCCACCATAATAAGACTTTCTAATTGAGCAAATAACATACCTCCAAGGTAGTATTAGGCTTGTTTCTTTCTTGGTGAAATTGTCCTTTCGCAATCACCACGTGCTCCAACTTCAACTTACTAAAAGCCCTCTTCAAGATGCGGCCCTGGAAATAGATACTATATCTTTAGTTCTCAACACTAAACAGAATCCATCTGCCGCACAAAGAAAAGATCGGGGACAGGCGGCTGATGTCTAACCTCTACTGATTGTGCTGTCGCAAGCCTGTAAACATGAACAGGCTTTGTTTGACCTATTCTGTGACATCTGTCCATAGCCTGCAAGTCCATTTGGGGGTTCTGGTGTGCAGAGATAACACATTTCACATTAGATTCAGACATAGCAACATCCTACGTGTTGAATTAACTGACAAGTGAGCAATGGGAGGCAAAACTAACAACGGCAAGAGAAATACCCAGTCGCTATCATATAGAATGCAAGTGTCAGCGGCAGTGAGGTTTATACCCAGTCCACCTGCCCTAGTGCTGAGGAGAAATATTCTGTAGATGCTATTCACATCATTAAACTCCTCAATCTGTGAATGGAGCCCTTTGTCAACAGATGATATCTAAAGCTATTAATAACCAACACTGAAGCAGGAAATTACCAAGTAAAACAGAAAAATGCCATAATAGAGTGACAAAACAAATAGCACACTGGCTGGAAGATGCTATCAGGTCCAGTTGCAGAGTATAGATATAAATTTCTTGTTATTATAACATGGCCATAGCTAGCCATTTGCAAGAAAAGCACAATTCAGTTGGAACAAGTCAACTAACCAGCTCAATAGATTGCACCATGTCAGACTAACTGTAAAGTCATTTATCCTGACAAAAGTTTAAACTACAGCCAGAGGATGGAATGACAATTTCAAAAGCAAATCTCAGAAGAGTAGGTCATCCTGATGAGGATGGACAGTTCGTGTTCACACCCATTGAATCCACTAAATAAAGCTATCTGTCAGTGTAACAAGTGGAGGATCACACCCATTGAATTCACTAAAATTTGATGCCAATTTACCACACAAATGGCAGACTGAATTAGGTGAGAAATTTAAATTGGGTCACTTGTCTTGTCCCAAATGAAAAATATTCATATAGTCAGAATGCATAAGAGGCAAACCTGTCTTTTCCTCTCATCTAACTTGACATTTCCATCTATTCGACAGACTTCATATCCTTTTTCACTGAAATAGTAATCCATTATATCGAGGATCTTTGTCCACTGAGTGAAAATCAGGACCTAAAGGCAAATGTAACATAAGTTGCCAGTTTGTTAACAAATGATAGAAAATGTAACAGGATGCAGACCATACTTTATGCTTGCGTTCAAATAGCTTTCCCAACAATTTATCTAGCAAACGAAATTTGCCACACTGTTCAACAATCTGTTCGACCGGTGGATAGAGATCTGTTGCAAGAGTAAGAAAGAGAGATTTGTCAAGCAAAGCTAGGAAACTGCCTATTTGTATCCAAGGAAAAAATAAAGAAATATACATGATCCATTAAAAGCTGACTCTAAAAGATCGGGATGGTTGCAGTTCTTGCGAAGCTGGATCATCAGATTATTAAGTTTTCCCTTCATTCCACGTCCTGCAAGTCCAAGAAACTTTTATCAATGAGGAAAACAATGACCCAAAGAGCATAGTAACTTAAATGCCAAGTATTTCTAGACAGTAACAGAAGTCACTCCACAAACTACTACACACATTCAGGCTCACACACCTATTAATATAATTTGAGAAGGAATAGCAACAATCAAACAGTACAACAAATAAATCATCTGAAAAGAGCTAATCAGATGTGACTAAAGCAAACACTTCTTGTGAGGCGACTCTAATTATTAGCAAAGATTGTCAAGAACAAATAAATAACCATACCAAGTATAGTTAACAAAGTGGAAATAGATTAATGCTGGCCAATCAGGCTTACCACCAAGCACAAGCATGAATGATATTTCAAATAGATATCAGATAAAAAGTCCAGTTAATTAAAATGATAATACATCATTCAAGGAAAATTTCAGTAGAAAAAACACTGCTCCACATGAACGACACAAGACCTAGTGAAATTGGTAGGAAAGAGTTGGGCTGCCATTCATATTTTTCTCCACAAGAATAACACAACAACCATTAACAAACAAAGGCAACACAAGGTTTCTCCATGATACCAATGTCGATGGTTTCCAGCAAGTGATTCTCCAAAGTCTTATTTATCAAATGGTCCTGAAAGTTCCTCTGATGCTCAGTCATAGTGGCATATAAGATAATTTCCTTTTTACGAGGAAGCATCTGCTCAACATCAGCTTTCATTCTTCGGAGAAGAAATGGACGCAATATAGCATGGAGTTTTGCCACCACCTACAAGAAACAAGAAATACTCACAACAATTATGAAAAATATTCCCCAAAGTAGATTCATGCTTTCTCCAAAAATACCCACTTGAGCCCTTCTTTTATCTTCTAACTCTTCCTTCATTGCTGCATTGCTATACTTTCCTGACAGATCAAACCTGGTTGATTCATGACATGCATGAGCCATAAGTTAATAATATAAATATCATCACGCTAACCATAAAAACTACTACTGCAATTACACTAAATGCATCCATAATTAGTTTCAGCGTCATATAAACTTTAGGGCAGCCATTTCTTCATTCCAATATGGAATTCTCCACAATATGCTTATATGATATGCATAAACATAAACCCAAATTTCAAATCCTAAGACCTATATCTGACCCTTACTGAAAAAAAAAATGACCAAGTTCACAGGCACAATTGAGCTCACCAGTTTCAGACTGGCATTTTTCCTGTTGGATACAGAGTGACACAGGTAAAGGAGAACAAACAAAATGTACTTACCAGGATTCAAATTCTTCATGGGACGAGAAAATATCAGGTAGAATAAAGTTGAGTAATGACCATAGCTCGGCTAAATTGTTTTGCAAAGGCGTCCCAGTTAATAAGAGTTTATTTTCAGCACTCAAGAACTTCAACTGCTTCAGCAGCTTGCACTGTGAATTTTTCAACCGATGCCCCTGAAAGATATTAAAAAGGATTAGCAAATAAAAATCCAGATGGATAGTTCCATTTCATGAGTCCAGTGATGAAATAAAAGCAGCTATACGAACAACTAATCAAGTTTATACCTCATCCACAATAATGTATTTCCAACTGTAGTGTCTCAAACATCTTTTTGCATCATTCATTGCAACCTCATAGGATGTGACAATAATTGGGAAACTGGGTCCAACTGCTCGAGGCATATACTTGCGCCGCAACTCGTCCCTTTGTTTCTTGTCACCATGGTATATGATCGCTTTCATAGAGGGAACAAACCTATATGAACATCCTCAAGGAAAGCAATGTTATGCAACTGGAAAGTAATCATGTGGATCCAGTCCCACTATCCAAAAGTGAATCATATTACCTTTGAATCTCATTGACCCAGTTGGACAAAGTAGAGAGAGGAGCAATTACTAAATATGGTCCATCCAACCCCTTCCCTTTTAAATGTGCAAGGAAACCAATGGTCTGGATAGTCTTCCCAAGTCCCATCTGATCTGCCAGGATTCCATTCAATCCATTTTGCCACAATGAGATTAACCACTTCACACCTTTGACTTGATAAGGCTTCAACTTTCCACCAGTCAACAAGGGTACAAGTTTTTGCTGCTCTTTTTCAAATATTTCTCCCTCTGTCAGATTCACATCTTCTTCATTTGGACCCTCTTGTGATCTCGTCAACATCGCAGCAACTGCCCTCTTGGCCTTTCTCTGAAAAGCAAGCCACCGCATCCAAAGCAACAAAAGTCATTATAGTGCCTTATACTGGCTAACTCTTTAGAAAGTCCATGCAACAGCGAATATTCATAATTGATTGGCTGAAGGTTGATAGCATAAGAAATTCTTCTCTAAAATAAAAAAAGAGGATAGTGACTCAACTTAAAGAGAGAGAGAGAGAGAGAGAGAGAGAGGGAAACAAAGTATTGGAATCTGAAAACAGGAAAAGGTCCATACATGGCAAAGAAATAAAAAAATAGAAGCCCAACACTAAAAAGCATCAACATTCATCAATTGATTAGTGCAAGATTGTCTAAAATGCTAAGAATCACCACGGTATGATAAAATAATTCCAATTTGAAATAAGAAAGAAAGGAATAATAGGTCTTCACTTATGGGAAAAACCAGGAACCCAGACAAAAAAGGACCTCAAGTTTAAAAAACCATACATTGCATACTTATTAGTTAAGGGCCTGATTGCATACTAAGTAGAAGCAAAAGGTATCATTCTGCTCTCCCTTTAAAATTTAAAATATTATCCAAAATTCAAAAAATTATGAAAAAATTATATGTAAATCTACGTGTCGACATTTAAATGTCAGTTGGAAAAAAAAAATCAAAGTAGGCCTATTGCAAAATTTAGATTAAGCACAAAAAAAAAACTATTCAAATTCACCTTAAAGAAAAAAGATTTTTGCACCTAGTACCATGTCTTCCACACAGACATAAATTAAATTGAAAAACCAGAAAGCATCGAAAGATAGCTTTTGAGTGCAGTTTTACTTCAATCACATGTGTCCTACATAATCACCTAACTCTGAAAGGTAAAATTCATTCTAGATCAATACTAGAATTAAATCTGAGTGCCATTTGTCATTTCTTCTTGCTAAACTTCTTTGATTAGCTCATTAATAAAATACTACTATAGCTTGCATGACCCAAATTTAGAGAATGAAAAAAAAAAAAATCATTTCACCGTTTACTTAAAAGAGCTCCCCTGACAGTTACATAATGTGATATGTCTGAAAATTCTGCATCCACATCACTTAAGAAACAACATAATGCTCACCTGATTGTATACAGCTTTTCTTTTCCGACCACGTCCTTTCTTTTTTTCAGTGCTTTCACTCACTTGGTCTGCTTCATTCTGCATGTGCAAATTAAATATGCCTTATAATTTCAGCCAAAAGAAATAGACCATCCCAAGGAAAAAGTCAAGGGTAAAAGAAGTAAAAGACTATACAAATGTGATATCATCCATTTTCTCCAGCAAAAACTCAGTGTATAGCTGCGTTTGTGTTAGAAGCTCATCAAGTTTAGTAAACTGGTTGTCATCCAGTTCCGGTGGCTCTCCGGAATTATTTTCTTGTTCTACATCTTCTTTCACACGTGCATCCAGCAAATTTTCTTCCTCCTCAGCCATGGCTTTTGAAAGAAGAGAAGAATCTCCATTCTTCGCAGTTAAAAGTATCTCTTCTTCCAGCTTAGGAACCAATTCCTCCGTACAATTGCCCTTCAAGTTCCCAACATGAAACACATTTTAGACAGAATTACACATACTTCATAAAACATTAAGATAAAATTGAACCAAATGCCCAATCTATCTCACACAAAAATGTGAAAATTTAGGTGCAACATATCAATGTCTAGAGGTACATCCAGATACAGATATAACTATCTGTGTATACAAATTATCATTTAGTAATGGCATTGACAAAGTTCTTAAAAAAATATCTAGTATGAGCATGAGAGCTTTAAGTGCCATCGGCAGCTGCAATTTAGCAACACCAGAAGTGTTAAATAAGTACACGGTAAGCTAAAAACATTCAATCCTTAGGTTAATATCACAAGTGATCATCCAACTTTAGCTCATTTGAATTTTCACCGCTGAGCTCACATCTGCATCATAGCGACCACCATAAAGAAATTTTCAAATATCATCACTCTGTTTTCTTTTATCCAAACAGCTTAAGTTTTTTCTCAAATGGACAATCAAACATGACATGACATGTTTCACGAGAACCCCCTGACCACACATTGACCAACTCATACGCAACAAAATAAGACAATGTCAGCAAAAACCCAGCATCATGTGCCATGCCATTTAGCTAACGAGTAGCAAAATGTGATATATAGCTCATCACATCATTTTCTAGGTTCAGTTGGATTTTCCCTTTTCTTTTTTTATTGTGTCCGCCATTCGGGCCCAAATAAACCATCTTCAATAAGAAATCTGGGTAAAATACTAATGGTGCCAAAAGATGCCGCATCATCACGGCAACAATATGAGTAGAGTAAGCTATTGCAGCAGTCACCTATCAACCACTCGCACAGAAACCATGAACAAAACATGAAGATTAACCTCACAGTCCCTATACATCAGGCATTAAAAAGTCAGCACGAGCCCCTCATGCTTACAGTAGCTAAAACACCTCTAAAGTAACGATTCATACGACGAGCAACCTCGCCCTTCGTGTTTTTTGCCACTCCACCAAAAAGCAGAAGAGAGCCATATAAAAAATAAAAATAAACGCATCCTTTTTTTCATTTCTAAGCAAGGCAAAGAAAAGCATCCAACAGCATTTAGCCATGATAAGAGCAGACAACTCAGAACAAGAGCAAAAAACCATACGTCTTCCCCGAGCACCGACGTCGGCGACCCCGCAGCGGCTTCCTCGACCTTCATTTTCCACCCCGCCGGAAACAAAGCCCTAGTGGGTAACGTGAAAACGGGACAGAGTCAGCAGAAATCGACGGAAACGAGCAACCGGAACAGAGACACCCCCTTCCCCCCTCGATCGATTCGTCCGAGGGTTTCCGCGATCCGCACGCCCCACTCTCGAGCGCGAACACCCGAGATGGAACCAACGAGAGCGAGAGAGAGGAAGAGCTCACCGCGCTTTCAATGGAGAGAGAGGAGCTCGTCTTCCTCGAGGCGAAGGGTCGCGAAGGGGGGGAAAATGGAACGTTGCTGTGCTTCGGGAGAGAGGGAAGAAGGAGAGAGAATGTGGGAGAGCGAACGGCGAAATGGTGGGAGGGAGTCTGCCATAACAGCGAAGCACTACTTAAAAAAATACATTTTTTTAAACAAAAACATGCTTTTTTATTTATTGATTTATTTTTATGTATTAATGTTTTTGGCAAGTGCGGTGTTTTTGGGGTACAGAGCGGATGGGAAGGGGGTTTTGGGCGGGAAAGTTGAGTTTGAGGAAGTGCCCCTGGAGATGCCCCTTAATTACGCTGGCGCCCTCGTAAAAGTTCGAGTTGACGACTTCACCCCCCGGCCACGTCACGTCAACAGCACGTCTCTCTTTATAGGAATTGATTTCTTTTTGTCCTCTACTTCCGTTCCAATTCTAGTAGGGGCGTACAACCGAAATCGTCCAATCCAGATTGGACCGGCTAATTTTGGGCAGTTCCCGAATCTGACAGTCCAATTCTCGGTTCAAACTGATCGGATCGAATCGATAGTTTTTAATATATATATTTTAAATTTTCTTAAGAATTCGAAAAAAATATTTCTTCAGAGTTTTAAAAAAGACAATTACATGTAGATTAAAATGACAAATCGATAAAGGAATGTATAAACGAAGTAGTTGTCTTTGAAAAAGTACTCTAACATTAACAATTGTTTTCACGAAAAAGAAAATTACCAATTCCACTGGACCAGTCGATCGATCCGGTTCCCGGTTCCAAGACCGGTTGGTCCAGTCCACGGTCCTAGAATTTGGGAAACGGACCGAGAACGGATCACCCTTACATTCTAGTGCTTCCGGTTGGGAATGTCAATTTATATCTCAATAAATCGAGTCAACATATCATGTACTAACAAAGAGCATGTACAAATTGTAATTTAAAAGGAAACAATAACACAAATGGCTCTCAAACTTTGAATTAATGTCCAACGTGATCCCAAAATCTTTAATTTATTCAATGTGATACTTACATTTTAATTCACTATTCAATGTGATCCTTAAACTTTAATTTGTACAGTGTGATCCTTCAACTTTTAATTTATGTTTCAATATAATCTATAAATTATATGAAAATGTTCAATATAAAATATTCTATTAAGTCAAGGCGAGGGATGACATAAAAATTTTGAACACAATGTATCACAAGTTCAAAGACTTTAAGTACCACATTGTACATCGGGTAAAGTTTAATGATCACATTGCGGCGTTTTCCCTTTAAAAGAGTCGAGATTGCTATATGGAAAATCTCTCGCACACTCTATATATACATACTATCAAGTAAAATTAAATAAATCCAATTATGACTTCATTCTTGCATTTTTCTCACGAGAAAGAAAAAAGAAAATGTGGGAAAAGCTAATGTAAGCATTCGCTTTGCCCTGAGATTACACGTAACTCTAAGGAGCGATCATAATTTACAATATTTAAAATGATTGACAATCTGTGAATCATTTTACCCTTCTAAATTTGGATTTAAAATAATTGTCGAATATTCCCTTATACGATGATGGAAAGTATGTCTAAAACATGGATCGAAATCTTTACATATTATTGTATCCTTTATTAATTTAATTTCACTAAGCATATGACTTACTAATTTGAATTAAAAATTAAATCTTCTTATATTACGAGTTAGGCAAACTTTTTAATTTGAATTAAAAATTAAAAGAGAGATAATATTTGAAGATTTTATCTCTCTTTTATAGGGAAGTTATCAAATAAGTTATAAAACTCATTTGAATTCTAAACTTTTTTGACTTTACAAATTAAGTCATAAACATTTAAATGATTTAATAATTTTTTTCTTTTCCAACACATATTAGTCAAGAATTGTTGACATGGACAATTTTAAAAAATCGAATTTTTAATTTTTTTTATTGTTTTTCTTTTTTCCTTCGGTCACCATCGCTGATGACAACCAGAGATGAGACAAGGTGAGAGTCAACCTTGCCGTCTTTAGGTGAGGCTCCCCTAGGGGGCTCAAGCCTTGCTCAATGAGGGCAAGTCTTTTTTGGCCATGGTGACTGGTGGAGGAAGATGGAAAAAGAAAAAAAGGAAGAAAATAAAAAATATCAATTTATTAAAAAATTATAAGATAAATGTCAATGTCAACGTTGGTTGTACGTGTAGACAACCAGAGTCTATATTAATAATTTCCAATCAAAATTGAATAGATGAGCTCAATTTACAAAACGTAAAAAGATTTAGAAATGAATTAATAAAATTAAAATATTGAGCATTGAATTAGTACAAATACAATATTTTTAAGACTTTTTTAGTAATTTTCTCCTCTTTTTACCTAATAAATTTTTCCAACTTTTTCCATACACATCTCGTGTGTTTTTCCCCAACGTTTTTTGAAAAATGATCTTGTTCAAGGTTATCTTGATGCGTTTATTAAGCAAATTTCACCAGGAGATATGTTAATTTCCCCTATACTCCGATTACACACGATAAAGAGATAAATAGTACAATTGGCAATTATAAACTTTTCTTATGTAGCTGTTCAATAAGTATTTTCTGAGCATTTTTTAACAAATCTATTTGAAAAGTACCAAAAGAGCAGCGAGTTTTCACTATTTTGCCACTTTTAATCTTCATCTTTGGAAACAAAATTCTGCCCCGTGAACCCTTTGCAAAGCTAGACATAACTGGACTACTATTACGCGGAGAAAAAGCCCTCCCAAACACTGTAGTGTCAAACTATACTTAAAGCCTCATGCAAAGTCTCGACCACCGTCGACCACCACCCCTACCACCGAACTTGCTCGACGCCACCTAAGCCCCTCGTTTTCGACTATATAAGGCAAACAAGAGCTCGAATGGGAAGAGAGCTAACTTCCTCTGAGATCAATCTTACTATAGTCATGTTCTTAACCATTATTTCTATAGGCACAAACATAACAAATATGCTCTTCACTTATCATTTGAAGTGGATTGCTTGCCACTTGAAGTGAATTCCGTGAAATGTAAAAGCCAATTCGAAACTGATAAGTCAAAGGTGTTCAGTTAAGCCAATAAGGTAAAGGTATTTATTTTTGATAATAGGTAGTCCTGAAATAGGTAATTCATGATGCGGTTGAATGGGATGAAAAGGCGGGCCAAGCAGCAAGCTTCTCGTTTTGAGATATTTCTTTTTTAGATGATCAACGGTTCCTCTCTCTTAGAAAAATGTACAATGGCACAGTAAACTTAACTCATGCCCTTTTCATCAAAATTAATCAGAATGGCAATTCTGCCAATCTCTTTAATTAATGGAACAACAAAACAAATTCCCAGGTGTATATTTATAAGGCAAAAATTAATTATAAATGAAAATATTTCTCGAGAAATCATTTTTTAGGAAAATGGATAGTCTTCATTTATTTAGTCATATGTAACAAAAAAAAACATTTTTTAGTAGTTAGATATCATTTTAAAAATGATTTCAATGTCATAACTTTATTCCAAGCAAAAAAAAAAAATTCTAACTTTTTAAATAACTTTTTTCTTTTTCCTTCTTCCTCCGCTAAACAAGCCACAAGCAGGGCTCAACCTCGCTAGCCTCGGGTGAGGTTCGAGCTTTGCTGGGATTTGGCCAGCTCAAGCCTCCTAGCCTATGCTTGTGGCTGGTCACCGGCCTAGACGACTAGTGAAGAGATAAGCAAAAAAACAAAAAGGGAAAAAAAAGAAAAAAATAAAGTCAAATAAAATATTATAATATTGAAAATTTTGAGAGCAGCAATTGCAAAAAGTATTTTCACCTCTTTAGATTCATGAATTCACTTTCATTATTTTACATATGAATATTTTCGTCAACCATAAAGTATTTTCGATTGATCAGTCATTTTCAACAAACTAAAAGGATGAAAATCCAGAAAAATGTTTTTCAAAAAACACTTTCACTCAAACAAACACATCCGAGAAAAAAATGGACAGAAAGAAGGAGCTTCGCGGGGCTGTACATGGAACTTCCTGATTTTTTTTTTCATGAACTTCCAGAAGTGCCAGATCTTCTCTGATAAAGCAATGGAAATACTAAATAACTCGAGACCTTTAGCCGTCCTGGATAATGGAACCAATGCACATATCGTACACAGGAGTACACACGAATTCAAGGAAACCAATTTGCCCCCTCGACTGAAATTATCTCGTGACAGAATGCCCAATCTTCAGTAATAAGAACTCTACCTAAGCCCGTGTTCATAAGCCGACCGAAGTATCATGCCGAGAAAGAGGGCCTTACAAGCAAACGCAGAAAAATGTTATCGACCATTAAGATTAGTCCCTGAAACATGTGCCATAGGAGACTCAACGTTATCCATCGACACATCGACCGAGTTTGAAAATCTCTACACAATCCCAAGTGGAATCCCCCGACACCAAAATCTACAGAAATTCAAACGGGTTTATAAAGCACCAGAAACCGAGTGCCAGCTAATGTCAAGGTCCGAATTCTCGAGTCTTGGCATGCGTGACATTATTAGGTAAAGAGAAAAGGTGAAAAAAGGGACAATGTTCCTAGGATTCCATGCTCTCCAGGTCGTCGCCGGGCTCGGAGAGCTCCTCATTCACGTGTACCAGGCTGTTCACGTAGGGCAGATACCTCATCACTGTGCATCCTCCAAGCATCCGGTCCACACCCAACATCCGAGTTTCTCCTGTGGAGACACGATGCGATATCACCACATTTCCTAGGCACAAAGGGAGGATATCCCCATTGACACAACCCATGAGGCGAACTTGTCTCGGGTTTCCTGAACATGCCCATGGGATACAGATCCTACGTCTCAAGCTCATATTCATTCCGCCATATATGTGAATGGCAAGATCAGAGCCTTCTCTGAGGGCCACCATGTAACACAACTCCCCATGTATCTCGGTCAGAGTACCATTATTACTGCTTCCAACAGGTAATTGCATGATACTGTATTGCTCGATCCTCAAATTGAAGACAAGTATTACCCCGTACTCAACCACCCAATAAACAGATCCATCCCAATAGTATCCATCACCAACGAATGTTGCATTCGCCAGCTCAAAGCAGATGTCAGCCGAGGTCCTCCAAGACCTTGACCTCGACGAGAAAATCTCAAATGCTACAAATCCCTGAATCAGCAACTGGAACTGCACAAACCAGCTCAAAATTGTTGGAGAAGTTGTATGTTGAGGGCTCGAAGGTGAGGGAAACCGCTGTTCCAGGTCCATGATACAACCTCGGATTTGGAAGCATTTTCCACTTCTTTGTCACAGGGTTGCAAATATAATAGGCATCATCAACTCCTTGGACACAAAGCAAGCCACTACAAATGGAGCGGATATTGACGTGTGAGGGCATGAATGTAAGATATGGATCTGGCATGCCATGTGTCTCTGGGTCCAGAGGAATGAAGTAGCAATCATAACCAGGCTTCTGGCAAAAGAAGCCAGAGATGTGTTGGAACTGCATAGTTTGCTTGTGGGCTAAAAAGGGACTCGAAATCCATCGATTCCATCCTTTACAAACAGCTCTGAATCTGCACAACGATTTGGCAGGAAGCAAAGGCAGAACATGCTCCCTCACTACCTCTTCAATGCAAGTGCACCTGGGCTGCCTTATCCTTCTGGTGAATTGTGCAGCACATTGATGAATGAAGTGTTCAGGATGATCAATTTCTACCTGCAACCCAAAGGAAAGATTTAGTGAAATGGCACAGCTAGGAGATTCAATGATATAGTCGTTCTCTCTTTTTACCATAAAGCTTCAAAAGGAAGTGCTGCTTAGTGTTGCAGTTAAATTAATGATGGAGTGCATCAGTTTAATCCTCACACAAAACTGCATGAAAGCAAAGACTGACCCACCCCTCAAGTTATTAAAATTAATCCGCCAAAACTTTGATTCGACAACAACAGCAAACAGAAGCAGGCATAATGAACTCTAAAGCCGTCTCCATTTCCCTCATTGGTTATGAGTTCATATGGTGAGGATAGACTAAAATATGACCTTATGATGATAGTCGTAGGAGAAACTGACTTAATTTCTTATGTGTTCATATAAGACAGCAAATGAATCCCAAAGACAAATATGCTTCATTGTTGACATGGTGAATGATTTCAAGAGAGCAAATGATTTCGAAATCCCATAGGGTGATGTGTACAGAATAAAAATGTTCTGAACATTACAATATCTGTCTCCGAATAAGAACCAATCAACAGAATTTATAGTTCAGATATACCATGTCCTCCGTAAATTACAGTTAAGCAATTTAAGAACAGTCAAAACTTACCACATCATCAAGATGCAAGGACTGCATTCCTTGTCCAATTGAATCGCTCCGGTCAGAACAGTAATCCCAATCACTCATCTGTATCAATAGCAGTAAAGAGTAACCAAATAAATTACTTTGCATTCATACAAGAGAGCGCATGATTTAAAAGAAGCGAAGAATGGGCTACATTGTCAAGTACCATGGAATGATGCTTACAAGAAGATGACATCAATCTCTGTATCTGATCAATGGAGAGACTATCTATTCCGTAACAAAAGTATAGGATTCTACAGTCAACGAAACATACCTTATCATTCAGGTCCAAGGAGTCCATTTCTTTGACCATGAACCAACCACCACTCCCATCAGAAACCTCATCCATATCACTCGGCAAGCAAGTGTCTTCCAGCTGCTCCAGCATGCTATCTGACTCCGAGTCCGTCATCCCTGACTTGGTTGAAGTTCTATGAAAAGCTACATGTTAACATTGCCCATTTCAACAGTAATTATTTCACCACCAAAAAGGTTGAAGCAAGAGAAATAACCATCAAAGAGAAGTTGTCCAAATGAAACTATTAACCGAGTTGCGTTGAGAAGGAGAATGCAAGACAAATCAAAAGACTTGATATATTGAAAAAAGGCCAATTAATCAAGGGAATTTGCATTAAACTCCCAATCATTTTCAAGCTCCACTTCCACTCGACCCACATAGCAACAATCTCTCCGTTCAGGCATTCTTAACTCAACTCAAGCACTCCCCCCACCATTCAAGAAAGATAAATTTCGCAAACCATCATATATTAACCAACAAAAAAAAGAAAAACCTTTTTTTTTTGACATTTGATCAACCTTAACAGCAAAACCTAGTCACTACTCCCGAGGAAATCATCGCTTCTCTCATCCCGTAACACCCGCAGTAGGATCAATCCATCGAATCTCGCACAAAGAAACGAACATGAAATTCGAGAAAGAACCATCAACCACGAAAAAGCCAGAAAAGCCACTCGAGAGCGAGGAGAAATCCTGCGATTGTTGGCTCTTGATCGTCAAAAACTAGAGGACTCGGTCGAATTCTTTCTATATTTGGAGTCCCGACAATCCCTTTTTCTTTCCTCGACACTCTTTACCGGCTGACCCGCAGTAATCCCCTCTGCCTCGAACCGGACTAACGCAAGCGAAAGCAGGGGAACGTGCCTACCCAGTTGCTTCTTCATTCAATGCGATGAAGCAGAGCAACTAGCCAAAAAGACATTTCCCTAGCCAGTCAGGAAAGCGACGGAGGAACGGTCCTAGCGGACGTACCGAGAGCGGCAGGGAAAACAGGGGAGACGAAAATTTACTATAAACCGAAGGGAGAATTCATAATAGATGAGCCATGATGACTCGTTAGCTGATTTTGCGGGAATCGGAGCTTTGCCTTTTCCATCGGATTGCCCGTCGTCTCACGGATGAAGAGAGACGCGCGTGGCCACTCCAAATTGTACCTCGACTCACCTCGTACCCACCCACACGGTCAGTCAAAAAAAGCTTCTTCTTTTCTTTTTTTCCAATCATGAACGAATCGATTCGTTCCCCACGAGAGAACCCATCATCTCGCACGGAGAAATGAACACGAAATTCGCGAAAGAACCGCCGATCAGCGAAAACCCAGAAGAAGAAAAAGAAGAAAACCACTCGAAAGCGATGAGGAACAGGCGATCGAAAGACGAACCGAAGCGATGGCAAACGAAAGGCAACGAGAGAGAACGGAACAGAGACGTGGGGAGAGAGATTTTCGGGGGTACCTCGAATCGCGAGAGCAGCGGAGATCACGATCGGGTTCCGTTGTGGCGGAGGAGGAGGAGGAGAGGGAGTTGGGAAGACCACCCGAGTCAACAGAGAGAAAACCCAGTGGAGAAGCAGAGAACTATGTGCGAGGAGTGAGCCAGAGAGAGAGAATGTTGCTTAGCGATGAAGACGATTATCTTTATAAGTCAACCCGGGACTTCCCAGGTAACTTGCAAACCAAGCGGGTATGAGAAAAGACCCGGAGACCCCAAGTCTTCTTGCATGAATATGCTTGTGTTGGTGGGTTATTCCCATTTTCTTCAGAAAAAAAAAAATTAAAATAAATATATATATAAAATATGCTTGTGTAGGTGGGTTGCTCCCGATATATAAACATGTGGAAAAAGTATAATGAAAATTTTATTTCTTTCCAACTATACCCATCCATTTGTATTTGGCCCGACATGTCTTCCGAATAATTCTACTTGTGATTCATGTGCCGGATTGACATTATTCTCTCGGGAAGTAAATTTATTTTCGTGTCAATCATAACTTCGTATTGCATTTTTGAGAAATTCATCATTCAATATGTCTTCCTTTGCTCGGTTTGGACAGTTGTCATGAAAAGTGCACGATGTTAGTTACAAAATGTCATGTGTATGAGAATAATTGAACTTTTTGAGATTTAGATTAGGAGTAAAAATTATGAATTCGAATTCCTTATGATATAGATGGGTTTCAAAAATTGGTAGTTGGATTCGCCAATTGTATTATGTTAGATTTCGCAAGCGAATGATTTGAATAGCGAAACATGTTTAATAGATTATATAGTCGTACAGATTTTTTCCCCTTCAAAATATAATTCTTTTAAAAGGAATTTTCAAAATAGATCTCTATCCTATAATTATTTCTCAAATTACACTTTTGGCTGCTAAATCATCCGTAAAAATTGCCTAGTCATCGCCCTTTTAACTCACTTTCAGTCTTTCACCTTTCTCTTAAAATTTTAATGCAGTTTCTAATACTTTGCATTGAAATACAAAATTGGGTTGCACACAATCAACAGCTAAGTTCTATTTTTATTGATTTATTACTCCTTACAGTTAATTTCTGGTTGAGTTTAATAGAAATTTTAAAGGTAAAAATATTTTGAAAACTTCTTTGACAAATCTTTATCATCAGCTTTTTTGGCTAAAGGAAAATAACATCATGCTTCAAATTATAATTTTTTTATCGAAAAGATATTTTAGTAGTTTTAACTGTGTTTTTAGCAAGATGAAAAGAGGAAAAAAGACTAGCAAATGCAAGTGAGTTGCGTGCACAAAATTGACATTTCAAAGATTAAAAAACCATCTTATTAGAAAATTTTCAAGCAATAAAAAATTGGACATGAGCAGGTCCTTAAAAGGTTTAATGGAAAAAAATAGATGGAAGATCCACCTTGGGGTGGAAGACCACATAATGCCACCATATTCCCTCTCTATCAGGAAGACAAAAATAAATAGGGAATTAAGGGCCTTTTTAGGTAGGGAGGGTAGACTTCATTGCAATATCTTTGGAGATTGTTTGAGAAATTGGTAGGTTGATATAATAGCCATCCTCACTGGTGAAAGTGATATAGGAGGTGTAATCCCTCTTGTTAGGTCAACTTGTTCTTTGCATAGTGTCCTTTAATTGACTTGTCGACCTAATATCTCTAGTTAAAGGACACTCTTGATAAAAAAATTATACAGAGAAATTAAATAGACTTATATGGAAAAAAAGAATGATATTTCAAGATATGGATTTTTTTAAGAAGTTTTGGTAGAATAAAAAAATCAATATTAATATTAATAAAATAAGATATCATTCACGTATTTGTTTATAGATACAATATTTCCAAAATATAAGAAATTGAGGATATACAAGAAAAAAAAAGATCACGATGTGGTTTACATTCGACCAACGAGTATTAGCCCATTTCATTGTCATCTCAAAGATCTATCCTTTACTGAGTTTAATTTTTGAAAAATGAGAAAGAGAAAGTGTTTTCAAATACATCACTAATTGATAAAATTTAATTTTTCATATGCAAGATTTTATGTTTAATCAGTTTAAGTTTTGAAAGCGAATAAGGAGTGTACTCCCATTGTAACATTTTTCAAATTTAGAAACATTGCATCAATTATAGAAAAGAAGAAGAAAATTAATTTGAAGCTAAATAATCTCTTTTCTGAAAGTAGCTTAATAGTGAATAAAATATTTTAAAAAAAAAAATTATCAAGATATTTCTTATTTTAAATGGAAATTAGTATATATTTTCTTCTTTTGATTATAAGGAAGTGAATATATATACACACATGAGTCATGTTACTTCATAATTATGGTAAAATAAAAATTCTTAAAATGCAATTATATTTAAAATAGAAAAAACTATTTAAAGCATAACCTATTTACACATTATATAGAAACTAGAATGAAAAATAAAATAGTTTTAATTTAAAATATTGGTTAGTTTGGTAATAAAATATTTCAGGGCTATCGTAATTTGTGAGCCACAACCATTACACATGATGTCACTGATTTTGAATAAGTCAAAAACAATCATGGTCTTAAGCTTTAACTTAATCCAAAGATACTTTAATTAGCTAAGTAATGGATAAAGAATCAAAGATGGAAGATTTCATCATAAAAGCTAGGGACATCGCCAACGTAAAAAAATTAAAAAATGAGAGTGACATTCATATTTATAATCTATCAAAAATTTAAAAGTAAAAAAAAAAATCATTTTACCTTCCTCCTCCTTTCATCGATAATGTCGTCAAATAAATCCGTAGTTCAACTTTTACGTTTTTTAGATAGCAATCCATGTGTCCGATAGATATTTTTGTATTTACTTATCAAAATGTGCCTGATAGATTGAAAATGCTAAACTTGACCAAAAAGTTTTGAAGCAAAATCCACGAATATTCAAAACAAAAATCATTCTTTGAAATTTAGTTTTCACATTAAACAGGTTACCCCTGACCGTTGACCCGAAATGTTTTCTTCTTTTTTTTTTTTGGCTTGACTCACCTTATAAAATTCCACGAAATATTACCGCCGTAAAGCAATTTCCCATCATTTTCCGACCAAAAAAGAAAAAGGAAAGAGGCAAAAAAAAAAGGCAGCAATTTCAATCATTTTCCTTCTTGCAAATCAAATCATTTTTTGATTTAATCCGTGGCCTCTTGCCGTGATTAGTTCATCATGACGATGAACACGCGTCGATTGAATTCCAAAAGTCAATCTCGTACGATCACGTGCCTCTCACTGTCCTCAATTTCCTCGTACCTTCCGTCCGCCACTTGTCTTGGGACAAGCTTGACTTGGTCTTTGAGTAGTTTCTGCGCAATCTGCTCGAGACTTCCGCCGATTTGGATTTCCGACATTCGTGCATCGTCGAGTAGATGCGTTCGGACTTTAGGGCTTTGAAGTTTGAACAATCGACATTTGTGGAATAAATTTTGCTCCCCATATGGCTGGCAGCTCTTTCTAATATTCTCTAATTATAAGAATACTTTTGACGCGTTAGGTCAAGGAAAAATGAACCCCTTCACACGATCATGATTAGATGTTGATTTTAGATTGGTCCAATTGAATTGGGCCCTCACATAGATCCATTTTTTAACTTGTATTTGATGGTCTAAGTTGTTGCATGGGTTAGTTATACTCATTAAATTAGTCGTAAATAAGTTTAAGATAATAAGACCTAAAACAATATAAGTGTTAAATGGGTTATAATTTATTTATACTGAACCCACCTTTATAACTCTCTTTCCCCCTCATTTGCTCTAGATTCTTACCTAAATTTGGGTATGGATTCTCATAACTTTGATTGAATATGGATGTGATTTATTAACATCAATATAGTTAGGTCGGGTATGTGTTAGGTTAATAGATTTTTATTACATGTAAATGGGTCAAACATATGTTAGATGGGTCAAATCGGGTTGGATTATTTTCGACTTGATCCGCCTATTTGACAGGTTTTTATTGTAGATAGACATGGTTATCTTTCCTGTGATTAGCTCGCCCCCTTATATCATCAATATTATATTAACTTGATAATTTGTACAATAAGTAGACTCGGATTAGATATTTCAGGCCTGATAATGGGCCTACCTATTTCCATTGGTCCAAGCCCATCGAGCCCAATTAACGTAATCAAATGGAAAAAAGCGCTTCAAAAAGCATAGTTTTACGTGTTATATGCTATGATATATGATACCCCACCTGACGTCAGCGATGCACGAAGGGTTGGTTGGAAAATGATAACATTTGTTTTATCGCGGATTAATCGTCAACAAGACCCACGATAAATCAATGAACGGGGAAAAAGTTAAAAAGCACAGGGGAACTGTGACTAGTTCTTTTCCAATTCTACGTGCAACAACTACTTAGCATGGACTTTTTAATCGTAAATAATGAATTTTAGTAGGGTCCGATCAATCGGCATTCCCAAATAAATATTCCATAGAAGGGAGGCAACTCAGCTGATCGGGGAAAATAGACATTGCCATGAGCTGCGCAACCCAATCGATCTGCCTATCAAATTAGTGTGCGCGCATCTAGACACGATTGTCTTTTGGAGATCGGCTCGCCCCCTCATCCAGTCATCTGTATTTAGACTAGCTTCGATAAATCCTACTATGGACGGACTTGAATGAGTCATTTTGGGCTCGATCGTTTCCAGCCGATCCAAAGACATCGAGTCCTATAGCGGAAATATAGTGTAAAAACAAATGTTGTATGGTACATTTTAACGAAAAATGAACAAATGACAAAAACAATAGAAATGCGTACGTAAAAAAGGCTTTCGTCCAAGGGCCAATCCCAGCCACAAAGACACGATAACATCGAAGTGGCTTCACGTCCACACCATCCCCGCTCTAAGAGAGAGAGAGAGAGAGAGAGAGAGATCGGCCTCAGCCGAAGCACTGATCAGCCGGCAACGGGCCGGGGATGTACCCTTTGTCGAAGAACTGCAGCGCGAACACGACGGCGATCCCCAGGAGCGCCAGGTACGACAGCCCTTCCACGGCGCCCAGGAGGCCGAAGGGCCCGCTGGGCAGGCCCGACCCGGTCTTGGATTTGGTGTAGGCCGACCAGCCTACGATCCCCGCCACCGCCAGGTAGCTCACGCCCTCCAGCGCGCCGATGGATCCGCCCGGGCCCGGCGGGAGGCCGCAGCCTGTCGTCTTGAGGGTGTAGAGGGACCACGCGATCACCGGGGTCGAGACCAGGCCCCCGGCGATGGCGGCCTTACCGGCGAGGCCCACGTCTGAGTCCGGGTCGCTGGTGTCTTTGGCCATGGAGAGTACCCTGAATGGGGTAGGCATGTGGGTCTTCGTGGCGGCGGCGGCGGAGCGAAATCGGCGGCGTTGGGATGGCGGGATGAGCCGGGCCGGCGTCGGAGAGAGGAGCGACATGGTTTGTGGGTTTCGATGGTTGGAGAGAGAGAGAGAGAGAGAGTATGCTGGGAACTTTGGGAGCAATTACTGCTCTAACACGGCGAGGCCCTTATCCATTCCGTTTGCTCCATATCTTCCAGTTTGTAAAGCATGTGGCATCATTTACAATGGTAGGTCATGCTAGGGAGGAAAATTTTTGTCATGACCTTTCTTTAAAGGTTAATATTTCCAAAAATCTCAAACAGGTAAATTTATAATAAATTTATTATTTGTTAAATTTCATTAAATTTTGCTATTAAATTATCAAGTTTAATGACACGTAATACTTAATGGGTATATTAATTTAAGATTTTACTATTTGTTTAAGATTTTTGGTAATATTAATTCAATTTAATAGAAACTAATGGAGATTAAATTTATCGCAAATATATTTATTTGTGGGTGGAGGGTGTTTGGTGGTTAAAAAAATTAATTTATAATAAATCTATCATAAATATACTAGTTTGAGGTTTTGCGTGATATTAATTTTTTCTTTAATACCATGTCGATAATCATTCAAAAAAAAAGAAAAAGAAAAATGATTTGTACAGTTGGAGCTGTGATGTGGTTTGAATGATAGCGAGGAAAAAGAAAATGAAAAGAATATATTAAGGCTCCGTTTGTTAACATTTTTATTTCTCTATTTTCCTATTCTTTTGTTCTCCCGAAATAGAAAAAGAACAAAAATGCGTTTGGTAACGCAAACTAATTTTTCTGTTATCGGGAATATAAAGTTGTTTATGAGAATAGATTTGGAGTAGAAATGAGAAGTAGAAAAAAGTAGTTTCTTATTTTCGGGAACAATTTCTATAAACTATTTCTTGGGAACAATTTCTCTTCGTATCCCTTCAATGAAGTACATTATTAAGTTTAGAGTATGTCATGCTTATTATGGTTTGACAATACACTTTATTTGAGGGCGCTCCATCCTAGTTAACACTAATAGTTGTAATGGCACCTCACGAAGACCAATCTTGCCTTGAAGATGGGTTACGCAAATAATTCATGAATTTTAGTTATTATCCATAAAAAAAAAATATTTTTTAATGTGGTCCTCAAATTTTAGCCCAATGTATAATATCGTCTTTGAACTTTTAATTATTCAATATGATCCTTAAAATTTTGGTAAATGTTTAATCTAGTCCCTATATTTGATATAGTCCTTAGATTATTTAGTTTAGGGATTAAGTTGAATATGTACAAAAAATTTGAAAACCATATTGAACAAATTAAAAGTTTATGGATGACATTGCATGTTGGGCTAAATTTAAAAAACTACATTAAATAAAATAAAAATTAGGGGGACGGCATTACATACCGATCAAAGTTCAGAAATCACTTGTGTTATTTTTCATTTCTAGAAGCAGTCAAAGATGGAGAAGCAAAACACTGAAAGGGGATATTGCTTTCTCAATTCTGCCATTTTGAATATAACGAACTTGTGTGCACCCACCAAAGTCACCATTTCATTGTGATTTAACCGGTTTAAATAGATTTGGTAATGTAATTGCGGCCTATTCTTTCACCTCCCATTAATCTTGCCGGCTCTCATATTTGATTTTTGTTCGTCGTGAAACATTTTGAAAATATAAATACCGATATCAATTTACATATTGTAATGCAATTTTCAATTTGTCACTGATTTCTCCTTTCGGGTTTGAAAATCGAAATATAAAACTAAATTTTAATTTGTAATCTCTAACAAAGAAAGATAAAAATCTACCGCGAGAAGCACAAAAAATGCTGCAATAGACAAATCAATTGACTGTAGGCCATGAACTGCGATGACATGAATTAATTTGGCACAAGACTGAAACATTAAAAATCCAACAATGTCAGCTTGTGTTGACTTTTCTAGTCGGTATAGGTACAAGGGTCCTTCGGATTTACACTCTCTCCAAACCCCCTTTTAGTTTTGCCAAAGAAATTAATTCACGTCCCGCCGCGGCACCCATCGATCTTCTTGCAACCACGGTTGTGATGGTTGGACGGAAGAGGAAAACAATAAGATATCTTGCAATCCGCCCTGCCCACTAGCCCGGCGTGGTTGATCATCCTCGCATCGATGACCGCATCAATCCGTTGTCCAAGCACACCACCTAAGAACGATGCAAAGAGCCAACGCTAGGGTCATCAAACGACTAGATGGGATTGGGTAAAAAATAGTCCAACCCATATTCACTCATTTAATCCGTTTTTACTTATTTTCATGTAATATAAATTTAATGACTCATACTTGACCTAATCCGTATTCGACCCATACCCGACCGACATATATTACCAAAACAAATTAATATTTTAGGAAAATCATTTTCCAAAAAATAATTATATTTTCCAGTGTTTGGCTAAAACCTGAAAAATAAACTAGAAAATTTTTTTCCTCATGCGTCCCCTTTAATTTTTTTATTGTTATAATTTTTTTAATTTTTTTATTCCTTTTCTTTTCTTCTTTTTCTTCTTCTTGTTCTCCTCCTCCTCCATTGGCCAGTCGCCAGCCACAAGCGAGCTTGGACCTTGCCAGATCTTGTGACTAAGCTAGGCTCAAGCCTTGCATGAAGTTGCTGGCAAGCCTTGCCTGAGGTTACCAATGTTAGGCAAGCTTAGCCTAGCCACAAGCTAGTGAGCCTCGACCTTGTTGGAATTTGGCAAGACTTGAGCTCCTCGTGGCTGGCGATCGGCCAATGAAGAAGAAGAAGAAATAAAAAGAAAAGGAAACAAAATGAAAAAGAGAAAAAAGATACAAAAATTGAAAAATAATGGGTCTAAGATAAATTATTAATGAATCATAAATTGGTCAAGATAAACCCATTTTTCAATTGGCTTTATTAAAATAGACACATTTCAAACCCTCATTAAAGTTTGAGCTGATCCATTTTCTACCCATTTCATTAAATATGGGTTAAAATATGAGTTAAAAGACCCATTTTGCCACCCCTAGCCAACGCCTTATTTGCAGCTGCAATGGTAGTTGATTCCTGAAAACTAGTCCCCGGAGGAGCCATTTTATACCAACTACTGTCTTAAGGTTGCTAAGTTTTGAGCTTGGGAGGGTTATATTCCAGTTACACTGCACCGGCCGGGCTTTGGAAAAGGAAAGACTACAGGGTAAGATCATTGGCCCCTCATTAGCTTGTGCAGTGTGACTCTCAAGCTCATTGCAAAAGTCTTCTCTAATCGACTTAAGTCATTGTCAGATGAGCTGATATCGGTCAAGCGGGTGGCCTTCGTCTCAGACAGTGGACCACGGACCGAAACCTGGAACTCCCTTGAAATCGGGAATTGAACCAGCTACAGTTAGAACCACCCTAAAACCGAACCAGAACCACCCTAAAACCGAACCGGCCCAGTTCTAGGTAGGTTCTGGATCCTACATGAGAACCAGGTTTATCTTGTAAAATCAGATTATTAACCTAGTGTCAACTAGTCTCTGGTTAGCCGAGTGAAAAGTGCACTCTAACCTCATACTGTGGGATCGACTATACGAGGTTGCAACTTTCACATTTTGCCTTTAATGCAAGGTGCCAAACTGGTTCTAGACAGGGCAATCGTTGAACCAGCCGGGTTGGTCAGCACTCAGTAGAACCTGGCGGTTTAGAGCATTAACGCGAGAACCAAACCGGCCATCGTCGGTTCCAAGGTTCTATACCCAATAACTTCCCGGTTAGCTAGAGAAGTGGCCTCGAACCGGCCAACTCAGTCTGGCTTGAATTGGGATCAATGCTCACCCTTCGTAATATTGTTTGCTAAATCCTCCCATTCAACCCAGGAAATGCAGCTGATTGTGGATGAGTTCGTAAAGCATCTTTTCCTTTTTATAATGATTATAACCGCAAGTACTTGAAGTTTCGTTCAATTAAGTGTCTAAACTTTCTTCTGTTCAATCAAGTAACTCAACTTTTCAAATGCAGGTTAATGCAAGATGTTCGTTAAAAATTTGTCATGCTATATGATTTTGTTGACGTAACTCGTTTACTGAGCAAACATTATGTCATCTCCATTTAGGCGTAGGGTGACGACGGCGGAATCCTCAGCTCAACCTCACCTATCTACTTGATCTAACCATCGATGCCTCTGATCGATCGGCGGAAATTGCAGTCCTAAGTTAGACTTACTGGACCAACCATATGATGAGGATTGTATGAGGAGGGTATTTGCAACATTCACATTCCAGCTACCTTGCAGAAACCGAGATCGATGAGATTGGGGAGAAATGAATTCAAACATATTCTGCAAAAGAAGGCTATCTTTGTAAACAGTTGCCTCTGACTCGCAAATGCATCAGGAGAGTTTTGGAAGGAGCTGTCATGGAGTTTGAAAACTCATGAGAGGATAGAAAGTACTTTTGGCGGCGTCTAGCAGCAGAGGCCGCCTTCGACGATGCATACTGGCGTCGTCCCCAGTATGGCTGCTCCGTAACACGATGACGAAAACAGCAAAGCAGCGCGTGGTCCAAATCTTATGGCAATTGGCGGGGCGGTGGTCGAACCGATTCAAGAAATGGATGTACCCTGCTTCTCGAATGCCCTTCTGTTTTCTGTCAATGGCTTTCCCTCCGGCTTAACACTTGCATCCTATTTACACTCTGCTTTAAGCGCCGAAAGGTTCAAAGAGAAAGAACTTCTTCCAAAACTCTCATGAACAATTGATGAGAAACCCTTCTCTCCCCCCAACATCTACTAACAATAGAAATCAAAATCAACTCAGTTTACACTCCTCACCAAGAGAACTGACCTTGCTTAATGTCGGCCGGCGGCGCAAAGTCCTCGACCGACAACCCCCACACGTTGAAGTCCACCTCCTCCATCTTCCACGTCTCCTCGATCTCCCTCTTGTGGTTTGCCGACTGCTCGCCATACCTGAACACTGTCACCCTCGTCTTCCCCCGGTGTGCGATGTTGATGCCGTCCACGTATCTGTACTCCTCCATCACCGACTCTGCGCTCGTCTCCCAGAAGACGTCCGCATCCTCGCCCTGGGCGGTCTTCATGCGGAGCAGCCGCGAGTCCTCGAACTGGATCAGGAGGCCCGACCGCTGGCTGAAGTAGCCCCAGATGGTGTGGTGGATGATGTCGAAGTTGGGACCGCTCTGCGCCTCCCGGAGCGCCGGGCTCGTGTCCAGCTTGAGGATGAAGCAGTCATCGCCGTTGATGATCTTCTCGCCGATGCACATCGCGTCTAGGAACAGGTTCGCTGTCGATCTAGGATCCAATCCCTTCACACACAGGCAAATGAAATACTACGGTTAGCATCATCGCGACTTGGATAGGAGAAAAAACAAAGTATGGACATGAAATCATGTCTTGATGATGCCGGTTGAGTGCGAATGCGAAAGCCAAAGTTCACAATCTAAACCACAGCTATCGACTGAACAGATTATTCACCGTAAATTGTTCAACATTGATCTGTCCTGTCGATTTTGTGCGATCACTGTCCGAAACGTCATGAAAGATGAACAATCTGTACCTGAAGGAATCGCCGCAAGGGCCGAGGAGGCCCTTTGGAGACGGGCGTCTGCTGATTCGAGGAGTGCCGCCACGAGAGCTTGCCATTGCTGCCGCAGCTGACCTTGCAGCCCGAGACGACGAGCTCGAGGCTCCAGAGGTCGGGGTTCTTCTGCCACAGCACGAACCCCCCCATCTCCTGCGTGCTTTGCGTCTCCACGCTTTCGTTCCCCTGGTGGAACTCCGACGCGCTTATCTTCACCTGGCCGGTCGCGCACATGCTGTGCACCGTGTTTACCGCCGCCTGCCCTCCTGTCGCCGCTATGTACTGTTGTACTATGTACTTCGCCGTCGATGCTTCCTGCGAAACAATGCACATGGGTTTGGTCGCGAGTTAGGATGCGTGAGATCGCATGCGACTGTGAGGGATCAACGATCGTTGTCTAGTCCCGGCACCCAAGATGATCTAATGACATTGGAACAGTCACGTTTTCAATGGAAGTCCATCAATGTACAAAACTGTCGTGTCATTTTTGATCTTTGTGATGGAAAATGATTGAATCAGACAATGTAGCACTTGCTTACGTCACGATTAAAATGACTAGAATAAAAAGTTAGGTCGCATTTTTGAAACTCATGACTAAGAATGCTAACCAAATTTCATTTCATGTGTCGACATGTTGCGTTCGTATCTCCAAACGACCCGTCTAATCAAGTACACATATGGAGAGAGAGAGGGAAAAAGGCTCTCACGTACGATGGAGCAATCGCGAATGGGGCGGTTGACGGGCTGTTCGAGCTGGACCTGGAGGGGGAGGAGGGGCGACCCCACGAGGTAGAGGAGAAAGCGGAGCTCGTTGATGCGGGCGGCGATGATCGGGGACGACCACTTGTCGGACGTCTGGGCCTTCATCCACGTCAACATGTTCTGCATCCGGAGCGCGACGGTGCTCCCCATGCCCACGAACATCTCCTCGGGGATCGGCACCTCCAGGACCGTCTCGAGACCGTCTTCTCGATCGATGTTTGGGCACAGCCTCCTCATCAAACTCCTTTGCATGTGAAATTCACCGTGGAACCCGAAACCCCCTCCCCCGGAAGGAGAAATCAACAAAAGAAGAAGAAGGCGACGATGACGACGGCAATGGCGACGGAGATCTGTAATTATATGGAAAAGGGTTCGATGATGCGCGCGAGAGAGAGAGAGGGGGGAGGGAGGAGGTTATGGTGTTATGAAGTATGAATGTGTTGTACGAGGAACGTAGTCAAAGGCCAAGCATGCCTGTCCCTTCGAGTTTTCTCCGAAGGTGTCTATGGAAGAGGGAGGGACATGGGAGAAATTTGCCCTGTTTTGATTTTTTGCTTTGCTGCTTTGGAGGCTGGCCTTGGTCGTAGGTGTCGTGTGGGCACGATTAGTTCTTGCGGGAGTTTCTAAATTTGGGCGGTCCAATTAATCTGTTTTTTTTTTGGTTCTTTAGTTTTCTTTTTTTGAAAAGAATTTCACTTTGCATAGTTAGGATTGGACTGTTCTTTTGAGAATTCCACGGAGAGATCGGGTTGACTTTCATTTGGGTGGTTATTCATAATTGGAGAGCTCGACCGATGTGAACGAATTTTAACGGTTTCTTGGCTCGCTTTGAAATAATTGGATGATTATTAAGACAAGTGATTAGAAGAATGATCTAAAAAAGAAGTTGTCTCTGTCGAGATTTGCATCATGCCATATGCTATCTTAAGACATGATTGTCAAATTGATTTGACAATGGAAGAGGTAGAGCGTCCAATTTGATAGCTGGTTTTTAATGAAGTCTTAAATTTGGAACGAGAAATAGGAGCTAGAGCACATTCAAAATCCTTTTCAAGTAAAAAAAATGTGAATAATACAAATTATCATGATTTAATGCTATGCTTATTTCTTAAAATTCAATCATTTAAATATATTTTCCTAAAAATAATTATTATATTACTTAAAATAATTAATTAGAAAAATATTATCTTCATTATTAATAACAATTTATGTTTGAATATATTTGTTGATGATATATTTCGTTTATTTATTTTTTAACAATATAAACTCTCATTTAAAACAATATTTTTAAATAATTTATTTCAGAGCTTAAGCGACGAAAATTTTCAAATTTAATATTCTTGATGTGTTGATTGTTCAGGACCCCTGCCCTCGGACGTTTGACCTTTATTGCCTCCAGCAGAGGGGATGAAGAAAACCATTTTCACCTCTTTCTAGAACAGGCTTACTATTGAGGACATAGTTGATTTGACGACACAGACTCCAATATATTCTCTATTTTATTTTCAGAAAAAAAAGTCAGTTTCTCTCCTTTGTTTTAGTGCTGATTCCATAAAAAAATCTTTCCAAATTTATCCCAATTTTTTATTTAAAAAATTCCAAATTTTAGGTCTAATCCTAAATTAAACTTAATTTTTTTTATCAACAAAAAAGTCATCAATTTTTACTCTATTCCTAAATTTACCCTGTGAGCCCTTTGCCAAAAACTCACGATTAATCATCCTAAATTTTATGCCCAAAAGTCGCACATTTATTGTACTAGACTACTAGATGAATTTGAGAGTAGATTAAAAGTTGACAATTTTTTTAGACAAAATAAAATTCGAAATAGATTTGGGACTAAACCAAAGTTCAGGGAAAATTTAAGACTAAACCTAACGTTTAGGAGTTTTTTCTCAAACCAAAAAAATTCAGGATAGATTTAGGACTTGACTTAAAGTTTATGATTTTTTTTGAGACAAAAAAAGTTTGGGATATATTTAAGACATGATTTAAATTTTAGGGTTTTTTAGGAAATTAGCCTCTTTGTTTTGCCGACAAGTCAAGGATGAATAAATCAGCTACATGCAAAATTATAAGGTACTCATGATATTTGTTGGTCCATTTCAAATGAGCCATTAGATCAGGTAGAACCTATATGATTTAGCACTCCATGTGAAGTGGATTGACGTATGCTGGAAGTACCCAAAAAATACTCCATTGGCAAATATGTTGTTATGGTAGCACAATAAAAACTCATTACATTGATGACCATGGTGTTCACCAAAAATGAACTCAAGTTCAAACCCATTGATATATTATTAATTACTTTTATAACACAAATCGCATATGTATTTCAACAATCTTTTCATTATGCGTGGGCTTGGTATTAGGCCTATATCAATATATATTAACTTGACGCACGTTTTTATTCCTAGTCTTTTTCTCCAAATCACACCCAATGCCCATTGTCGGAAACTGCATTGGTCACTAAATTCATTCTTTAAGATATTTACCAAACACCGAAATAGATTATGGGTCCACCAATCTACTATTGACTTTAATACCATTTGTTCGGAAAACCCAGCAAAAACCCGATACTTTCACTTGAGGAGATTGCCAAAAGAGAGCCCTAATCCAAGCTTGTTAACATATCAGTAAGCCCACATTCACTTAAAAACTTAAACCAATAAATTAACATTCAACTAAAATATTTTAACTATTCCATATCATATCAATTATCTTATGTAAGAATTTTCTAACACAGTTCTGTATCTCAACATATGCCATTGTTGATGCACCACGAGTACAAAGGCATGAGAATTGATAGTGACATCTGGGCTTAAGACTTTATTGGTAAGAATGTCAGGCTGAGGCGGTCTCCACTCCTCTCTCTTTCTCCCATCCTTTTCTTTACGAGAAATACTAGGCATACTAAATTGAATATCAAGATCAAGACACTTAGATTATCTTGCGTGAAATGACTAAATCTCTTGATGATTCCGATTTAAAACATGAGATGGTGGATTCATTTGACATCCAATATGATGACATTGTCATCTGATAAATCAATTTTTACAGACTTTCTCAGTATACCTAGCAAATCTTTTATGGCATACACCTATCTATGTGGTCATGTTGCTACTGCAGCTTTGAATAATCCACCTCACTCTTTATGGAGCCATTTCTAAAGGCACCGGAAGGGGGGCAGAAAACCTAAAGCTCATCTAAATGAAGGCCCTAAAATGCAACTGAGAGTTTCAAAAATTCAAAACCGACCCAAACGACAAATGGTCGGGATTCAGTCATAGGCCATGAGATTTAGTAGACACAAGCAAAATCTGACTGACTTGGGGGGTGATCAGAGGGCCAGAACAGTGGAGATACAGAAGGGTGAAAAACCAAAAAGAGCCTTTTTGCTGGCACCAAATGACCATGCCTCTTCAAAAGGAGCGGAAAAGAGAAAAGGGAGGAGAAGACAATTGCCTGCACAAAATGATTTTGTTTCCTTGGATGCCCCCAACCACATATTTTCTCCACATTTCGATTGCAAAAGGAGAGGAAAGAAAGCTTCTTTTGGATTGACTTCTCAATGTGTCTTCTTCACGTCTCCTTTGAAGAAAGAATCTAGCGTCTCTACATTTTCAAAAGCCAGGTCCCTTTTGAGTTGTGCAACATTTGGCTGTGGGGTTGATGCTAGGGTTTGGGGGAATTAGAGGAGTAATGAAAGGAGCGGCCTTTTGGCTTTTCTCTTTTTGACTGCCCCCGCGGATTCCAAAAGTTTTCAAAAAGAGAGTGATTTGAGGAGCCTCGAATGGGAAAAATGGGAATATAGAAGTAGAGCGATGTTTGTATGTACCCGATTCATGTGAGTTTAGTACGTGTGAATAGCTAAAGCAGATGAGTCATTATGTTCAGCCCCAGAAGTGGACCAAAATGCATGGACCGATCGGTTTCAAGGCTGATTTTTGGGAGAACTTGTTGGGATTTCGGTTCCGCGAATCCATAACCAACTTATACCCAACTCGACTCGTGATTTCAAATTTTTGGAACCAAGACTAGGAGTCACAAGGTCGATTCTTGACTTGAGGCTGAGATAATTGAGGATCTCGGCCTAAATACCATCAGATCAAATTGGTCTCATTGAGGGCTTATTGAATCAAACAACTGTTATAGATAATAGAGGATCTCTTACTTGCTTTATGCAAGTTGAGATGTCATTTTGGAGATGAATTACCATTATATAATCAAAGGAAAAATTCTTCAAAAAGTTTTAAATCTATTATACTTTTGTTAATTTAGTTATAAATTTTTAAAATTTTTCCAATTGAAAATTAAGCTTTTTGACAATATATCAATTGAGTTCATCTAATCAATTTTGACTATAAATTGTTGATGTGAATGTGATAGTGCCATGTAGGATGGCTAGCGTCCATGTTAGTAATTTTCTACTTAAATTGACTAAATTGACTTAATTGACAAATTATCAAAATGTTTAGAGTTTAATTAAGAAAATTAAAAATTTTACGACTAAAATGATAAAAGAATAATTAATTTAGGATTTTTTTCTTACAATATTTCTCGTCATCAAAAGCATATCACTGCATCCTTTAGTGTGAAGTTTGGAAATAAAATAAGCGAATTTAATCTTTCTTTTACGTTGTTACCTGTGTATTTACCTTATCATTGATCATTCTTGATAATCATCCATCCAAATTATCCGGGAGGAAAGCCAGAATATTCTTTTGGAAGTGAGAGCCCCATCTTTAATATTATAATATAGACAGAAACCAATTATTTCAATGCCAAGAAAAATATCATTTCGCGATAAACAAAAAAAAAGAAAAAAAGAAAAAGGTTACGGCAAACAAACATCTGACACATCGCCATGATTAAGGTTGGGCAATTTCTTTATTCTAACCGGTGCCACTAGGGGTGCTTGACATGGACAGAAAATGACACTAGCTTTCACAAGATATTTGATAAGTCTAAACGAAAAAGAAAAAAGATACTTGAGAAAGACGAAATTAATCCGAACATGATCAATTCGTCTTGACTATTAACGCAATGAATAGGACACGGACCTCACATCATTCGTCGGTTTTTCATGGCAGACAAGATCTGTACATCGGAGAATATATATCTATATAGATACATACGATATATGTTAGCACTGCAAATGCATGGTACAACAATATCTGCAGATAGATTCCGGATGATGCATCGCAGTTGCAGGGTTTGATTGAAGCAGCACTCTGTTGGGGCTTTTCTGGATTTGGCTTCCCTCCAGGAAGATCATGCAGGGATGAGGAATCGGCAGGACCCTTCATGCTTACGGACATATACAATTTTTTTTTCTTTTTTGGTTTTTTTGGAGGGGTTGTCTGATATAACAAGACTTGTGATCATATCTAGTTGCATCAAATAAGAGCTAGCCCCGTCCTTGCAAGCTTTTCTGCTGTTGCACACCAGATGGACCGGAGAGATCTTCTTGCTGCTTTCAGTTTCAGGTGCCTGCCTGACTTGTGTCAGCAAGGAGGAGAGAATCGCTTTCCTTTTGGTGGAAAAGGATGGCTTTGGAAAAGAGAGGTGTGCTTGGGATTCCTTTCTCATTAATTTTCATTGATTTCTTTTTTATAATTAATGGGTTATTTGGTTTTTTCCTTCTGAATTGTCTAATCTTATGCTCAAGATGGGTCTAATATTCTAAAAATTTATCTCATAAAAAATCACAAACTTTTACTCGAGTATATGATTTGCCCCTTATTAACTCTTAGTCCAATTTCTTCTTCTTCTTCTTTTTCACAAATGAGAGATGAAAAACTCCTAAGCAAGAGTTGTTTGAGCATCTTGAGCTTAGTGTCTCGAGCATGAGTTCTCCAACTGTGAGAAATGGAAGAGTCCCGAGCACGAGAGATTAAAGACCAAGCACAAAATCAAAGATCTTCGAGTGAAATAGAAGAAAGATTTTCTTAAGAGTATGAGCAACTGAAGAAATCCTAATTGCTCCACTTTTTACCCAAATTTTACATTCAATATGACGTTTGGGCTAACATGGAAATTGATCTCTAATAGATGTTTTCTCATATATGAAATTTAGGTAAAAATTAGAGCAATGGCATGGAAATATCACGTCACCAATGGTGATTTTGGATAGAGATTATTGGAAAAAAAGTTCTTGGTAAATTTGAGACTAGATTTAAAATTTATGATTTTTTATGAAATTAAAAAAAATTACTGTAGAATTGGGACTAGACTTAAAATTGGGATTTTTTATGAGACAAATAAAAATTTAGCATAGAATTGGAATTGAAGTTAAAGTTGGAGAGTTTTTTTAGGGTATTTGTCCATTTAAGATGTATATTTTCCCATCAATTTCTTCGAACAAAAGTGCTGCCAGATATTTATTCCAGCTAAAGTCCACAAGATTACTTTATCTCTGAAGGAATTTACTACAACTTCTCCTTTAACTTTTGTACTGCCCTAGCCTGCTCTCTTTTTTTCGATGGGGGTGGATTCTTCTTCAGGAGTTCTTGTAAGGGACACGTAAATTCATAAATTTTTCGAACGAAATCTCTAAGATAATTTGATAATCTCAAGAAACCGTTGAACCTGTTTATGGAAAGATTCTCATTTTGAGGAACTTCGAGAGTTCTTGTCCCCATCTTTGCGGTGCATGTTCCAGGAATCTCGTTTCATTTTTGCTTATATTGGAGCACAAATTTACAAACCCGTTTCAATAAGCTTTAATGAGATTCTTCATCTTAAGCCTAAACGTGAGATTCTCATCAATGTAGATGAGGACAATTGCCATAATGGGCTAAGAAAAGAAAAAAAATCTTCCACGTGGCCATTTTTAAATACAAGGATAAGACTAGACTGTTCTAACCAGATTGCATGGCTACCCATTTGAAAATGCAAAACCCTGTTTCCTAATCCGTCTCTTGGGTGAAGGCCAAGCTTTGCCAGAATCCCACTTTGAGATATGGGATGTTCTTGCATGAGAGGAGCTGGATAACAAAGTGACTTCTTTATCTGTTTGCATCTATCTATCTCGGATGCTTCTCAAGTTCCTGGTCTTTTTTTTTTTTTTTTTTTTTTTTTTCATTTAAGTGGTCTCTCCGAAAAAGAGGAACCGGGAACCGTGATCATCCATTCCAACAGTCTTTATGATGATAATGACATAATTTCTATAAAGATCTCCCTAAGTTATAAAACAATCATGTCATCATCCATGATTTTTTTTTTTAGATATTGATCATATTGTAAATAGAGGTAAGCGGTTCCAAGTTCTTTATAAGTTCCGCATAAAACTTAGAACCTACCCGAACTAGAACCTACCCATCGGAACATGGAACTTTTACAGGTTCCAAGTTCCAACAGGTTGTTTTTTTTTTTTTCATATTTAGTTAAGTAACATGAAAATAAACACAACAATAAAAAAACCACCCACCTGGGTAGCGCTGCTGGCACGAGCTCTCCTTCTCTCGTAAAAGGTCGGGAGTTCGAACCCCACTTCGCTGCAGGGTGACTTACTCTGGTGGCACGTATGTGGTGGTCACACGTGTTACCCCCTGGGTTTACTTCCCTAGCTGTCGGCGGGGTGCGGGGTTCCCAGAGTTACCAAAAAAAAAAAAAACAACAAAAATGAATAAGGATTTTATTATTGATTGCTTGAGAACGAGTGTCTATATACACCCGTCTAATAGTATTAAGGAAATTTTGTGATTTTAATGCACTAGTTACTCTTATATTATATAGAATCATTATCTTAAAAGAAGCAATTGGAGTTTCCACTAGTTTGATAGTTTACGAAAATAAAATTCTCAATTATAAAATGGAAGTTTAGACTAGTGGTTTTGAATTATACACTTATTATCAAACACCATGGAATACCTTAGAATCGCGTGAATATATAGATTAAGAAAAACATAAAAACTTGTACTAGATTCTAGGTTCCGGATTACAAGTCACAGGTTACAAGTTCCAAGTTCTAGGTTCCAAGTTCTAGGTTCCAGGTTCCACTAATCGAGAACCACCAAGTATCGAAGTAAGCCAATTACCATTCAATTCTTTCCCTAGTGTTATGTCTTCATTTCCCCAGATGCTCAAATTCAAACAAAAGCAAGTCCCTCATCCACAATTACTCCGGTGGGCTGAATGGTTTTCAAAATACTCCTTCGAAGTCAAACACATTCCAGGGACAAAGAATGTCCTCGCCGACTTCTTATCCAGGCCAAAAGAACCAGTTCAAGCAATTCACATGTATGTCAAGAAAGAACCTCTCTCAGAAACATACCGCACCACTGACATGCAGTGTGGATGGCCAAGTCTGAAATACCCTCCTGAGGTTCCATTGGCCATTCGACATAATGTCTTGAAAGAAAGACTTCCAGAATTAATGTGGGAAGAACATGGCAAACGATGCTGGAACCTAGAACCTACCTTCGGATACATGTTCTCCAAATTTTGGAATCTAGAACCTACCCTACATATCTTATAACCTGGAACCTACAGGTTCCTACTTGTGCGGTTCTTAGGTTTCGGGTTCTACCCTGGAACCATGCTCACCCCTATGTATTGTGCCCATGGCGGCGGCACAAATTTAGTATCTCCTAATGAGGGGAGGGTTCACCGGCAGCGGTGGAGATGGGCGTCATCTGCGGGGAGGGCTGTGGTGGGGCGGGAGGTTGACAGCGGCGGTGGCAAATGGTGCTGTGTGGTGGAGGGGCGATGGAGGCTAGAGTTAGTGCAAATGTCGGGTGCTCTAGGATTTGCAATGGGGGCAATTTGGTCCGTCAATGCATGGGTTTTGCCCATAGTACCAAACTGGTATTCTAGAAAACACGGAGGGCATGTTTGCGGCTAAAGCGTGGGAACTGAGACATGTTTTTGGTACGTTTCCTCTTTAGTATGTATAAGAAGTGTCTTAATGGCCAAAAAACATGCATTCTTTCTATTGGTATTTACCCTGCATCAATGGCTTAAACTCGAATTGGACTAACGATTTTCATAACAGATGTTATAATACGGACTCATAAGATACCTCGACGCTCTCTAAAAGTAAATGTGACACAATTTGACTTATCATTAGCGCTATCATGAGGAGACGCTCGGGACATGGTACTTTATCCCATGAGATGCACACCGGAAGCGAATCATTGACAACACAATTATGTTAAGACAACCAAACATAACCCGTTTTTCTTCCTAACTTGAGATCGGTGGAATGCTCAAAGAATCAAAAATATCCCATTAATATATATTTTTTAAAAAGAGAAAAAAACTCATTTCCTCCCCCTATAAAATGCACCTCTTTCTTCTTTCACCCCACCAACTATTCACTTGCACGCTTCCTACACAGAAAAGAGAGAGAGAGAGAGAGAGAGAGAGAGAGAGAGAGAGAGAGATGGCCAAGCGTTTGAAGCTCCGGATCGCCCGGGCCTTCCAATCCTGCCGCTCCAAAGACGACGCCTCCTCCCTCCCCTCCGATCCCGTCCCTTCCTTCCTCCGCCTCCCTCCGGTCAGCCCCGCCCTCGCCCTTGCCGCCGCCGCCGACCTCTCCTCTTCCCGCAAGCCCCGCCGCTCCTCCTTCCTCGACCGCCACGTTCCCCCAGCCCTCGTGCCCTATGGCTGCGGCTGCAGGTCCCGGCCCTCTTCCCGCTCCCGCCTCTCCGACGGCGACGGTGGCGGCGGCCGCGCCGGGTCCCACCCTCGGTTCCACTGGAAACAAGAGGGGGGCTTCCACGTGATGGCCACGGCGCGCGACGAGCCCGCCCCTCGCAGGAAAATCTACACCTCCTCCGCCTCCGGGGGCTCCGACGTCGACAACGACGGCGATGGAGCAGGCGTCGTCTTGGCTCTGAGTCCAGTGGTGGAGAAAAAGAAACGACGCGCGAAGCATAAGAAGAAGAAAACGGCGATCAGGCTCCGGGGTCGTCTCAGCACTTCCTCGATGGACAGCGGGCTCTTCAGCAGCGAGGATCGTGGCGGTGGCGGCGGCGGCCCCGACGACGACGAGGAAGAGACGGAGACTCTAGTCTCCTCCTCCAGGAGCTTCTCCACCACCGACTCCTCCTCCGACCACGTCTTCAATCCCCAGCTGGAGACCATTCGCGAAGCGCCGAGGCGGAGGAGGAGGAGGAGGGGGAAGAAGTCGGCGGCGAAGGGGAGGAAGTCGACGGACGGGGAGGCGGAGGCGGAGGCGGCGAGGCTGTCGGTGTTCAGGAGGATGATGCCGTGCGGGGTGGTGGAAGGGAAGGTGAGGGAGAGCTTCGCGGTGGTGAAGAGGACGGAGGACCCGCGTGGGGACTTCAAGCGGTCGATGGTGGAGATGATCGTGGAGAAGCAGATGTTCGCGGAGGAGGACCTCCAGCAGCTCCTCCGCTGCCTCCTCTCGCTCAACTCCAGGGACCACCACGGCGTCATCGTGGACGCCTTCTCCGAGATCTGGGACGCCCTGTTCGGTCGGAGATCGTCGGTGGCCGGACGTTGAAGACAAGGAAGACGTCGAGCTCGCAGAATTATTCCATAGCTTCTCTTTCGCTTTCTTCTTCTTCTTTTCACTGTTCTGTCTAGTTTTCCAGCCAGCAGTAGTCACTACTGACTATTCACGTTGCAGATCTCTCTCTCTCTCTCTGTCTGTGGTATGTTTAGTGGATTAAGATGGGCCGTGTCTTTACTTCTGCTACAAGCGAAAGCGACGCTCGTTCATGCATGGCGATTTCTTGCGCCTTCGCTGCAAAAGCTAGAAAGATCATCGTATACATTTTGACCATCTTCCGTCGACCGACGACGAAGCGTCAAAGAGACATTGACGTGTTGCCGGAGAGAGGACAGTGAGCTAGAAGGGCTCTTCCTCCCTAGTAGACGTCTAGGAGTTCTCCTGGAAAGAGAGGCCTGTGCAGGTGAACGGAGCGACAGGCGGTGGTGGGGGACGCCATGGATTCTGGAAGGGGAAAGTTCGAGGGAAAACAGGTGAATAGACTGATGTAGGGAAGGGGGGTTGGATCGTCAAAAGGAGTCTTTTGATAGGATTTGACAGGAAGTTATTAATAATAGAAGTCGGTAACTTTTTATTCGATGGAGAAATAACACGGTCGGCATTATTATTATTATTATTATTATTATTATTATACCCATGGTACGGATTTCGTTTTTATGGAAGCAAATATTGAATTTGGATGAAAAATATGTGCTATATATTGTAACGGCAATGAGGGTGGGGTGCAATCATAAAGGTAGAGAGTGTCTAGATAAGGTGCAACTCCTGGCACGCTTCTAAATTGGCAAAGGAGGTAGGAATGAATCAAACAAAGGGAGAATGATTCTAAAATATTTATGTAAAAATTGAAATTATTTTATAAATATACATTTTGACGTAACGGCAAGTTTTTATTTTGAAATTACAAAATTAAGCAGATATTATTAGGATGTGTGATCCAACAAAGAATAAAATTGTGACACTCAATATAAGATAAAACAAAGTAGATAATATCTTGAGTGGGTTAATACAAGATATCAAGTATATTTAGAAAAAGGAGATGAGAAAATAATGTAATTTCACATATATCTTGGAAAAAAAAATGACAAAATGATGTAATTGTTTGTTAGACGGTAAGGACGGTCAAGGAATTTCAATGAGTGTAGTCTTCAATGGAAAGTGGGTGTGGTTCACTTTTTTTTTTTTTTTTCATCTTTTCTTTTATCATTTTTCATATGGCCAGTTGTACTCTTTTTCGACCTTTATAGTTAATTTGCAATCTAATGTTAAAGTGATATGTAGATCAAAGGGTACAAAGAAATATCAAAGGAGACTTTTCGCTTTCTACCTGATCCAAACTTTACAGCTCATGAACTTTGACTCTCTTTTTTAAATTCGAAACTCTTGAAAAAAAAATTCATACGCAACTTCTTCGTAATTTTTTGAAATTTAATAATATTTTTAACTTCGAGGGGAAAAGCAAACGACTACATACATTTTTGTAATTTGCTTTCCGCTTCTGTCTAAATAACACATGCCCTACCATTACTAAGTTTACATGGAGGGAAGAAAGATGAGAGGGGCCCTCACATGTTTGACTTTGACCAGGCCACGGGGTTGACTGGGGATAGACCGATGCCCCCCGCCCTTTTTTTTGGGGGGTGGGGCCCTCCCATATACCTTCATCATGCTCGTGCACATGTCGATTTTCGTCCATGTCGGTCCACAAGGTCTCAACCCCTTTAAGACAACAACATTTGATCATCATTTTCAACGAGGTGAGTCTCCATTATAGCACGTTACTAAAGGACCAAATCCCCGATCGATTTGGGTCCACCGAGGCGTCTATGCAAAGATCAAGCGAGTCACGCCTCCGGTTCGGTCCCGTTCCCGGTCCCCGCCGTGCTGGGTGGGGCCTGCGATCGCTGGTCTTTGCCCGCCCAAATGCGCGCATTCCAAATGCATTTCGCCAGACTTTTTTTATAGAAGAGCGATGATGGGTGGATGCACAACGATTCACCCGGCAATTTGTTCGACCTCCAGACCACTTGGCCGATCCCTAACCCGCGTCGCGCCAAGAACGGGGAGTGCTCGACTTCACGGGTCGGTCACGCCGGTGGATCCGGGTCCAGATAAGAATTTCCCGTGCACCGGGGACCTGGGATAGGTGATGTCAGGTCGAACTCGGCTGGCGCACGCCACGTCTGTCTGTCAGTCTCCACTGGTCTGTCACGCCAGAGCCACATGGCCCCAAGGGAGAATGAAATTCTTTACCGCAAATGGTCGGATTTCAGTGGGGGGCGAATGGATCGACGCCGCTCACACGGCATCAGAGATTCTTTCCCTGCCCACGCTCCCGTCGAAATCACGTCTCGTTCGCTTTTCGGCCTTTCTTCGGTTGCCTGATTGTGAGAGATTTCAGGTTTTCCTCGGTGGACGCACTGTCGTTTTCCGCCCCAAACGAGTGCGTCTGTCGGTTCGGGAGGAAGAGAAATTGCACTCGTCGACTTTGGATGGAGGGGTACGCTTTTTCGTCCGGGGTGAAACTGAGTGATCAACGGATTACCCGCTTCTGGTCCGATCGAGTTCGAGCTATTCGAATATGTCGTCGATGCCATTGCGTTCTGAAAATTTCATAGGTCAAATAGGATATTCGATATACTGTCGAGCTCAAGTCGAGTTTTTAAGGCCTGATGGATGTGTCGAGTTGAGACAGCAATGGCATGGAATTCATTTAAGCAAACTGTTTAGGACAAGCACAAGTCTGCCTTTTTTGTGCTTCAAAGCCTTTTATTGAGCGAATGAGATTGAAGAGAAGCAGACTTTGGGGTTCTGGGTCAGGCATAATTGCCAAAACCAGGGCAAAGGCTACGGACATTTGCCTGTGTACCAAACAAAGCTCGAACTTTCGTGGAGCTCTCGGACCAACTGATGCAGCAGAGGACAGGCTCTTCGCCTTTAAATCCTTCTTTGCATCAAGCTGCACATCATATGTCATTTACGAACCTCACGTTCGCCAAGATTGGCAATCGTGTGGGTAGAATCTCGCAACTAGGTGGCTAGAGGTGAGCACATTGGACTGCCCGAATCGAGAACCGTCCGGACCGGACCGGCGGGTTTGGTCTGGTTCTCAGGACCATCAGTCCAGTTCCCAATTCCATAAAAATGGAACCGGTGATTTTCGGTCCGGTTCCCGGTTCTGGGGGGAACCGGACCAAATCGGCAATTTTCAATTTAAAATAAATTTCTTAAATTTCTTAAAAAATTGCAATAAACCCTAAATAATAATATTTCTAGTATTTTTTTTTATATTTTTTTTGGCTAAGTGGTCGGTCCTACTGGACCGGACCGGACCACCGGTCCGTCCGGTTCCCGGTTCCACCTTGGAACTGGACTAAACCGGGAATCGATCACCCCTATGGGCGGCTATGGAGGCTACACAACACACTAATTCGAGTCGCCTCTGATGGGTCTTGATAGCACTTTTCTTGCAGATTGTGTGACCATATTCATTCCTCAGAAATGTTAACCAGTGAAGCTTTGCTTGCCTTCTTCCCTTGTGAAAAATGAAAAAGAAAACCCAACCAACCCACAGCAAAAATCTGACAGCCCCAACTTGCACACTATTTTTATATGCATTCACAATCACAACATATGAGTTGTGAGTTAGTACTGGAGAAGCTCATACTCAAGCTACTCATCCGGAATTAACACGCAGACTCGACCTAGTCAGTAGAGAAAGGAAAGCTGTCTCTCACACATCCTACAAGAACAAGAAGCCACATGAAAGAAAATTTTTAGTTCGATGAGATTTGCTCCCTTCCCCTTTCAATCCATCCAGAGTCAAAGCAAAGGAGGGCTTTCTTCCCTTTTTGCTCCCTGACTTTAGTGCATGTGTTCTGCAAGGATTTGGAACAAGAGGGCCTAATTTACCATAAACTGGTTCATGAACTTATTTACCTGTAACGGCAATCAAGAACTGGATTTCAATAAACCTTTATTCAGTCCCAACAACCCAGTTCTGTATAATCTCAAATGATCTGACTAACAAGGCCCTTATCTGCATGAAACTACTACATCAACATTTTCTTTAGTCGGTTTCCAAAGAAAAATTGAAGTATTCCAACAGAGAAGACTGTCAGTGATCTAATAAGCTAAGAGCAACAAGTCCAATGTGGATATTGCAAGATGATTGCATACTAAACAGTAAACAGCAATGGGTAGCATTAGAATGTCTTCAAATTATTAAATAACTCTGGACAGGTAAATGACAATCAGCAAAGGAACAGTGAACGAACTTTAAAAGTCTCATACATAAGCTAGCTTCAACAAAATTCACATGTCTCTAGAACAACTAGCATAGAGCCAGCCAAAGAGCTGTGGCGATACATAAGCTAGCATCAACAAAAATTCACATGTCTCTAGAACAACTTGCATAGAGCCAGCCAAAGAGCTGTGGCGAGCTATAGCAGTACTATAAAATATCAATCTTTTATGCTGCCAATTAATCGGCGAACCAACGGAAAAAAATTAGATTCCCTTTTATGTGAATGATAGTCGCTCACTACAGGCTCTGAGCAAGGCAAAAGCTGACTTGAATCCACTAAAAATTTCAAAGACTACAAAGAAGAGCACAATGAATCAATGGAGAACAACCAATCCGAGCACCTTTAGGCAAACCTCATAATTTCTCCAGTACAATTCATCATGTATAACTAAAATCTTCTCCACTTTTCGCCATTAACAGACCTGTGATCTTACTGCTCTGTGCATCGGCATTCAATCTGATCAAGTCCATTCCATTGTAAAAGATGCTATTGGCACTCTGTCAATATGTTAATTGCAGTGAGTTTATGCTTACCCAGTTGCCTCTTCATCCTCTTCAAGGGTCAAAGACGCATCATCGTCATTGGCAGCCAAAGCCAAGCCAAGATTTTCCTCAACTTTCTTCCATGCATTCAAGAAATTAGGAGGGAACTTCTTTTTTATGGTCCTAATCAATCCCTTTGCCTCCTTGGTCCTCTTCTTCTGCACCAATCCTTCGACCAAGCTTCTCAGCGTCAAAAAATCAGGAATCTTGTGTACCTTCACACTCTCCTTGAAAATCTTGTACCCCTTTTCATAATCCCCATTCTTGCAAAGATAATGTATCAATGTCCGAAAACTCGCTGCATTTGGCTTACACCCGTTGCCCTCCAACTCCTTGTAAACCCCTATCGCCTCGTCCATCATCCCCACCTTCAAATAGGAAGTCATCAGGTAATTGTAGCTGATCGTGTCGGGCTTAAACCCCGCATCGCTCATTTCCTGAATCAGCTTCTTCACGTCCTCCGGCCCCAAGCTCTGCGCGTGCATAATCCTAACATTGTAAGCTGCAGCATCCAACACACAGCCCGCCTTCACCGTCTTGTCCCACAGCTCCTCCGCTTCCCCGGCCCTCCCATTCTTATACAGAGAATCGAGTATGGTCGTGATCGTGACGGCAGTGACCTCGATACCCTTCTCCTCCATTTCCTTCAAGACCTCGATCGCCTTCTCGGGCGAACCCGCCTCGCAGTACGACTTCACCAATATCCCGTACGACACCCTATCCGGCGACACCCCGTACTTGCCGGGCAAAGCGCCAAACAGCTCAGGCACTCTATCAAACAGCTTCGACGCATTGCACGCGGACAGAACAGCATTCAACGAGAGCACGGTCCTAGGCGTGCCTAACCGATCCATCTGCTCGAAAGTCCGCATGGCGTGGTCGAACATACCTGCGATCCCGTAGGAGCGGATGAGGGTGCAGAGGTAGGGCTCCTGCGTGATCTGGGGCTCCTTCTTGTGAGACTCGACGAGGGCCTCGATGTCGGCGAAGCGGCGGGACTTGGCGAGACGGCGGATGGTGAGGTCCTGGGCGTAGCGGGAGGAGACGGGGGAGGAGTAGTGCTTGGAGACGGAGGAGTAGATGTGCAGGGCCTTGTCCGGGTCGAACTCGGACCGGAGCTTCGATTTGGCTCGGGATATGGAGATCGAGGGGGAGCCGCAGCCTCAGCGCTGGTCATCGCGGCGGCGGCGGCGGCGGGAGCGGCGGCGGGAGTGGGGGCGGCTGCGGCGGCGGCGGTGGAGAGGCGGCGGAGGCGGTGGAGCTGGCGAGAGGAAGCCATGGTTGCCATGGGTTTATCGTAGGGTTTTCCTAGTAGAAGTGGAGAAATGAAGACCGGCGTCTGGTTTGTGGGCTTTCAACTTATCGAGGGAACAAAGAAAAAAAAGAGAGAAAAAAATATGTTTTTTTTTTTTTTGGAAAAATTATAAAATCGAATTTAGTTAGTTACTCGTGAACAGCTCTCGGCTCGGTAATTACGAAAAAGTCGAGACCGGGCTTGTCTGATTTGGAGTCGAGATCGAGTTGGACATGCTCGAGTATCTTCTCAACATGAGATCGTGCCCGTCATGCCTAATCAAGTTGTTATCCTTTTTTTCAAAAATATTTAATAGTAATGAACTGGAAACATAGTCTTTAAAATTACTTACTATAGTCACATATTTTTCAGGGAAAATGTTCAAGTTCAATAAAGTCAAGCTGAGGCTAAAATCACTAGATGGTAATGGAGTAGAGTCAAATCAATCTTGAGGATCTTGGTTCCATATTTGAGTCAAGCTTGATAATTTTAAGTTGAGTTTTTGGGCACCAAGCTCAGGCTAATATATATCACTAGATGGTAACATAATAGTGTCAAATCAATTTTGAGGGTCTCAGTTTCACATTTGAGTTGAGCTCAATAATTTTAAGTCGAGTTTTTTGGCACCGAATACATGAGTCAAGTCAAAGTAGAGTGAAGTACCAAAAACATCCCCTCTTTTAAATGCTTTCATGCCCAAGCCAAGAAGCATAAGTTTGCCGATTGGCCTCTACCATCCCCAGATGGAGGGGGTTTTTCAAGACGATTGGTCTTTTACTAATAAGTTCTGCTAAAGAGGATGGAAGAGTTCAAAACAGCATACGATGTAATACAGAGAACAGCAAGGGCTTGAAGGCTGTTCAAGCTGTGTCCCTACAAGAACCTCAAAAGCTTTCATGGTGAAAAAGATCCACCCCGCACGCAGATCATACCATTCCATAGCATAAGCTAACCCTGCGATCTGAGGTTATGCCCGGAACCATGCTCCGAATTTCACAAACTCTCCTTCAAATTCCATCCCCCAAAGCATAGACTTTTGAATCTGCTCAAGATGATGTTAAAAGAGAGAGTTTTTGCACTAACAAGTTTCAATATGCAACTGCAGCATTTTATATTTTGTTTAGGAGGGTTTACACCGACCAGACTGGGTGTAGCCACCAGTAACATCACACATCGTCTCTCAACTCCTAATTGGAGCAACTATAGCTGCATTGATTCAAGACATCAGTGCATGGAACAGACTCCTACCAGATACCTAATTATCTTAAAGACAGAAATATAGCTGCAGCCAGCCGGACCTAGCCTTCATAATCGCCCTGTGCAAACTTGTTTTCCGGGTAGAAGCCAGCTTGAACAAGATTTCCTGCAAATTTTCTTCCATTCAGGCCTGTGTGTGCCTTGGCAGAATCTTCAACATCTGCGTACACCATAAAAACCTGAAAGGAAATAAACATACAATTATTGATTTGCGGTCAGGTCTTTCACAGCAACAGAGCACTAATTTAATCAACCCCCAAATCCATCATCTCCTAAGTCTTACACAGTAGTAGGCACATTGTCTGTAGAGGATTGAAAAGAATCAGAAACTATTAATCATAACATGATTAGATAATTTGCAGCTTATGACGGGAGAGGATTGTCACGTGGTAGCAGATAACACCCCCCATCCTCTCCAAGCAATGTTTAAAAAAAAAAAAGACGAGCAGAAAGACACAGCAGCACCCATGTATTCCCAACACCCAAAGGGAGAAAAATGCAGACAAACGAAGATACCCAGGGAGGAAGGCAGAAGAGCATTGCCCATAGCAAGTGGCAGAATTACCTTTCCAACACCTGGGGAAGGTTCTCCATCCAGTCTGGGACGAGGCATAACCAAATTCACCAAATTACCTGCAAAACAAGTACTATTAGAATGAAGAAAAGAGCTTGATTCCAGAATCTAGGTGAAGATAAAAGGCTTTGGAAACTTCTTTCTGAATGATAGGCCCGATTCCTTAAGCAGAATGTGGAACAAGAAAAGGCTGTAAAACAGAGATACAGCACAAAAATAGAAGAAAATAGTTAATAGACATTTGGCCTTAAAAACCTCAAAATAAGAGCAGATATTAACATGAATCATATTGATAGTTCTTACCAAACTTTCTGCCTTCTTGTCTCATATCCTCCAATATATCTTCATATTCCCCATCATCTTTAAGCTCATCCTCAGAAACTACTTGTGTTAGACATACCACTCTTGTGGCAAGGGCACCAGGTTGATCCATAAGCTTCTGCAAAATTTAAAATGCCTCAGTAATTTAGACTTGAGGATTTAATCTTAACAAAACATATTAGAAAGAAGAAACCATCATCACACATTCAATGAACCACAGCTCAGTTAAACTCACAAATGCAAAATTAAACGTAAGTGGAGATGACCCTGAAAAAACTTCCTATGAATATACTTGAGAATATGTCGACAATGCTGCTATAACACACACAACTGAAATTGCAGGAATTAGCCAAGGAAATGGAAATTGTAGAAAAATGTGCCCACGCGAAAGCACTCCTCAACACTGAATGTAAAAACCTTTCACCTACAAAGCCATCTGCTGCTGTGCATGCAACTAGGGGTGAGCGGTTCCAAGTTCCTTAGAGGTTCCGTCTAAAACCTAGAACCTACTTTTCGGTACAAGTTCTTCATTTTTGGAACCTGAAACCTACCCTTTGGACCTGGGACTTGAAATCTAATCTAACAGGTTCTTTTTTTTCCCCCTTTTAGTTAAGCAAAGCGAAAATAAACACAACAATATAAATGAACATGGATCTTATTATCGATTGCCAAAGATCTATCTACAGCCTATTTAAAAATACTTTACATATGATACTTATCTAATACCACTGAATAGATAATGAAAGAAACTTAAATCCAAATTGTTCTCAACTTAGTCTCTCAGTTACTTTTCACTCTTGTAACTATGCTTTTGATCCTTCTTGTCAAAAGACAAAATATAAAATTCACAACATAGAGGCAAGAGCGACATACAGAATACTACTAACAAGGATGGCCCAGTGCAACTTGCACTTCTAGATCCAGCTGAGATGAAACCAGCTCTATGTGTCTATGAACACCAATACATCATTCCAAAAACCAAGCCACCGCATGAATGCACACGGAATATAGTGTTTCTTCCAAACAAAATCCTACGGGTGTTTCTCTTCATTCATGAGGGCGCATTAATGGGGAGTCACCTCTAGAGATTTTTTCATTTATATAGCCCTACATGCCAATTAGAGCAAGCAAACTAGTAATGCCTGATTTTGCAGATGAGCTGTTCAATCTAATTTAAAAATTTCTCCAGCATATCTCTACCGTCACAGGTGCCTTTCCTCTACCAACTCATCCCCATTCTTCCCAAAGATCTGTCGCACTACATCGCCGGTCTGCGTTGTAAGGCCTCATCAGAAATGCCTCCAGGGGGCAAACCGGGCGAGCCTGGAGCGCTAAACACTCACCAGTAATCATACTAGCTCTGAAAGCCAAAACTTTCCCTAAAAAAAAACAAGAAAAGGGACGAAATCATCAGCTGATCGCCATCGGCAGCCGCATCGCGCGCCTTTGACGACGGAGCCACGAGACGATGCCAGAAAACGCCCTAGGGCGAGGACAAATTACCTGCCTCGACGACGACGCCGCGCTCCCTCGGGCGAAGCGATCGAGTACGGAGATGGCGGAAGGGGAGCGGAGATGAACGCGAAATGATCCCTCTTGTCGTCGAGAGAGAGATGAACGAGAAAGACTAAAGGGAAGAACGAAGCCAAATTAGGAAAGAATGAGGGGTTTGGCTGTTTTATGGTATGGGTCTCGATTTCTAGGTTCCGGTTCGATTCCGGTTCTCAGTTCTCGTTTTCGGCTCTCGGTTACAATTCCGGTTTTGGTTCGTATAGGAACCGAGAACCGAGCCGGAAACGGGTGATTCTTAAAAAGAATGGAATCAAGAATCTATCCATCTCTTAATAGAATTAGGAACCGAACTAAATCCACTGGTCTGGTTCTCCAATTCCTGCAACCCTTCCTCCAGCAGAACGGGGGCTAACCCAACCGCAGCAAGATTTTGATTAGGATTCGGTTGGCTAGGAGCAAGAGTTGCTGCTGCGAGGGAGGGGCTGTAATCGCTGGGCCTCCTGGCCTTCACAGGCGCCCCCTGCACAAAAATTCAAACTAGTTAATTTTTTTCTCAGTCTAATGTAGATACATGGATACCCTTGAAAAAAGGGGGCAGATCCACTACCAAAAAAGAAAATAAAAAAATAGAATTATGTCAAACATGTAATTGAACGTACCTAAAAAATAATGCCATCTAAGGCATTCAGCATTGCTTGCTTGCCTCCTCAACAGATCTCATTTCCACAAAAGCAAACTTCTTTTCATGGTTTATGTAAACATTGACAACAGCATCTCCTGTGCACATAAAAACAAAAGATCGAAAATCAATACTGCAATAGAAACGCGGACCGAATGAATTATTAACTCAAGTACTCGAAATCAAAGTCCTCCTACCTGGACCTGCAGTATTCCCTCCGATAGCAGCCATAACCTGGCTATAAAAAGTCGCAACCGACTGCATAAGGTTGGAAGACTAAATTATCTGCAGCAGCACCCGAAAGAGAGATCATTGAAAAATAAAATAGAAGTAAAGCTATATGAAGAGAAAAACCTGCTCATTTGCTGTAGGTGGCAGACCTCACCCCAACATACACCCGCCTAGCATGTCTAGTGGCCTGCAAGAACAGATTATAGATACTACTCTACAACAAGAATCAACATTCTAAATAGAGAGTAACAAAATTTGTCACACCTGCCTGCTGCTGAGTCATTGCTTGGACTGGCATAACAGGAAGAAATGCCAAACTGCTGCATGGAATGATAATTAACAGTGTCAATATCTGAGTGAAGTTAAATTCTGAGAGAAGGAAAATTTTTTTTACCTGTCCAGCTCCTGAAGGGAACATGTTTGGAAACATGAACATCTGAGGAATGGTTGGAGTTGTCCCAGGAATTTGACCTGCTAGCAAAGAGATAGGGAGAAAATAATTTCTTCTCAGAGCGGTCAAATAGAGTCCTTAAGCAGTCAATATTAAATAGCTGTAAGTATTTATGTGGCTAAAACATCTTTCGCATAATCCTTTTCATAATCCATCATAATGTCCTCTAATGTGCATTTATGAGTCAAAAGAGAGAATACATTACTTATTTATTAAACAGTTGTAAAGCTACCAAAAGAGGCAATAGTTGCAGGTGAAGACGAACAAGACTTGTCATACCGGTGAATGGTCCTCCTTGTACATAACAAGTTTTAAGACTTAATTGTATTTTCAGAATAAATTTTAGGATTTCTAGTGAACATATCCCAAAAGAAAAAGCACAAAGGAAATTTATATATATATCACTTCATAATTCCTTTGAGCTCCACGAAGGATTAAATTGAATTAGCAATAGCTCGGCTCGATAATTACTCGGAAGTCGAGACCAGCTTGTCTGATTTGGAGTCAAGATTGAGTTAGATTTGCTCAAGTATCTTGTCGAGATGAGGCGTGCCTACCAATACCCAATTCAATAGGCCTACAAGCTTAGTCAAGTTTGTTTTTTGTTTCAAAAATATTTAGTAATTATGAATTAAAAACAAAAAAATTACATGTATAGTCACAGATTCATACATATATACACACACTGAATATGTTTTAGGGAAAATGTTCAAGCTTAATGTGGTCAAGCTTGGGCTAATTTGTCACTAGATGGTAATGGAGTAGAGTCAAATCAATCTCAAGGGTCTTAGCTCTGTGTTTGAGTCAAGCTCGATAATTTAAAGTTGAGCTTTTGGCACCAAGTATATGAGTCGAGTTGAGTCAAATTTGAACGTCACCATATCGGCTTGAACTCAAGTGCACACACCTCTGCTAAAATCCCTGTTATTCTCCCCCACAAATCATAACGTCAAAATAAATGCAAAAGGCTATAACTTCAACAGTGGGATATTTTTTATGTCTTATTATAACTCTCATCTCATTCTTAGACTTTTATCATTATTGAAAATGAACTTTATATCACTCTTAGACTTTTACCATTGCTGGAAATGAAACTTATCTGGGAAATGTTCCCATCTTAACCCCTAAGAAGGTGGGGGTCCCCACTAGGATGGATGGCCACTAATGATGTGGGTTTTTCTTCACTAGCCAAAGTTGAGTAACGTACCATGCCAGCCGAGGAGCATAAGTTATACCATTTGCCATAGCCATCGCCATCGCCATCCCCATAAGGAGGGGTTTTTAAGGCGATTGGCTTACTAATAAATTCTACTTCGGAGGATAGAAAAGTCTAAGCATGATGGAACTCACGTAACGGAAGGATTGATTGCCGTTTAAGCTCTCTCTCTCTCTCTCTCTCTCTACCAGAGCCAGAAAGCTTTCATGGTGAAAAATCCACCCAGCTCGCAAGTCAAACCATCCACGTCGTACGCTTAGTTAACCCCGCCTAGTAAAATGGTTCGAAATGAGGAGCTCAATCCGGTGCAAGCTCAAGCCCAGAACTGTGCTCCGAATTTCACTCTTCTAAAAATTCCATCCCCCCCGGCATAAAGTTTTTGAATCTGCTGAAGATGATGTTAAAGAGAGAATTTTCGCACTGCCCAGTTTCAATATGCAACTGCAGCATTTATAATTTGTTTAGGAGGGTTTCACCAATTAGATCCAGTGTAGCCAGCAGTAATGTAACACACCATCTCTCGACTCCAAATTGGAACAACTATTAGCTGCACTAATTCAAGACATCGGGGCATCATACGAACTCCTACCAGATACCTAATTATCTAAGAAACAGAAATATAGATGCAGCCAGCCAGAGCTAGCCTTCATAATCGCCCTGTGCAAACTTGTTTTCCGGGTAGAAGACAGCTTGAACAATATTTCCTCCAAATTTTCTTCCATTCAGGCCTGTGCGTGCCTTGGCAGAACCTTCAACATCTGCGTACTCCAAAAACACCTGAAAAAGGAAAGAAACATACAATTATTGATTCGCAGTCAGGTCTTTTAAAGCAACAAAGCACTAATATAATCAGCCCCCAAATCCATCATTTCCTAAGACTTACACAGTAGTAGGCACATTGTCTGCACAGGATTGGAAAGAATCAGAAACTATTAATGATAACATAACAGAATTTGCAACTTATGACGGGAGAGGATTGTCACGTGGTAGCAGAGAACACCCCCCCAACCCTCTCCAAGCAATATTTAAAAAGAAGAAGAAAAGAAGACGACAAAAGCAGAAAGACACAGGAGCACCCATGTATTCCCAACACCCAAAGGGAGAAAAATGCAGAAAAAGGCAGATAACCAGGGAGGGAGGCAGAAGAGCATTGCCCATAGCAAGTGGCAGAATTACCTTTCCAACGCCAGGCCAAGGTTCTCCATCCGGTCTGGGACGAGGTATAACCACATTGACCAAATTACCTGCAAAACAACTACCATTAGAATGAACAGAAGAGCTTGATTCCAAAATCTAGGTGAAGATATAAGGCTTTGGAAACTTCTTTCTGAATGTTAGGCCCGATTCTTTAAGCAGAATGTGGAACAAGAAAAGGCTGTAAAACAGAGATACAGCACAAAGAAAGAAGAAAATAATTAATAAACTTTTGGCTTTAAAAAACTCAAAATAAGAGCAGATATTAACATGAATCATATACAGTTCTTACCAAACTTTCCGCCTTCTTGTCTCATATCCTCCAATATATCTTCATATTCCCCATCATCTTTAAGCTCATCCTCAGAAACTACTTGTGTTAGACATACCACTTTTGTAGCAAGTGCACCAGGTTGATACATAAGCTTCTGCAAAGGTTAAAATGCCTCGGTAATTTAGACTTGAGGTTATAATCTTAACAAGACATATTAGAAGAAGAAACCGTCATCACACATTCAAAGAACCACAACTCAGTTAAATTCACAAATGCAAAATAAAATGTAAGTGGAGATGACCCTGAAAAAAAACTACTATCAATATACTTGATAATATGTCAACAATGCTGCTATAATACACACAACTGAAATTATAGGAATTAGCCAAGGAAATTGAAATTGTACAAAAATGTGACCATGCGAAAGCACTCCGCAACACTGAATGTAAAAACCCTTCACCTGCAAAGCTATCTGCTGCTGTGCATGCAACAAAACACTCTCTTGTTCAGGTTTTGGTTGGTTTGCACCCTGGTTAGCACGCCTAACAGTGAGAGTCTTGTCGCCCATTTTAATGCCATTGAGAGCTGCACAAGCTATATCTGTAACTGAGAGATCCTGATAAACGCAAAAAGCATAGCCTTTGGAATTTCCAGTCTCCCTGTCTTTCACTAGATCAAAACCCCTAAGAGGACCAAAAGATTCCAGCAGCTCCCTCACTTGCACTTCTGTAAAGTAATATGGTAATCCACCCACAAAAATGCGGTCAGGGCCTTCAAGCCCACCAGCAGAACCAGGGGTTAACCCAACCGCAGCAAGATTTAGATTAGGATTAGGTTGGCTAGGACCAAGAGTTGCTGCGAGGGAAGGGTTGTAATCACTAGGCCTCCTGACCTTCACAGGCGCTCCCTGCACAAAAATTCAAACTAGTTAAAGTTTTCTCAATCTAATGTAGATAAATGAATGTCATTGAAAAAAGGGGCAGATCCACCACAAGAAAAAAAATAGAATTATGTCAAAAATGTAATTGAAAGTACCTCAAAGATAATGCCATCTAAGGCCATTGCATTGCTTGCCTCCTCAACAGATCTCATTTCCACAAAAGCAAACTTCTTTTCATGGTTTATGTAAACATTGACAACAGCATCCCCTATGCACATAACAAAAAAAGAATGAAAATCAAGACTGTAATAGAAATGTGAACCAAAAAAGTTATTAACTCAAGGACTTGAAATTAAAGTCCTCCTACCTGGACCTGCAGTATTCCCTCCGATAGCAGCCATAACCTGGCTAAAAAAGGTCGCAACCGACTGCATAGAAGATTGGAAGACTAAATTATTTGCAAAAGCACCCCAAAAAGAGATCATTGAAAAATAAAATAGAAGTAAAGCTAAATGAAGAGAAAAACCTGCTCATTTGCTGTAGGTGGCAGACCTCCCACATATACCCGCCTAGCATGTCTAGTAGCCTGCAAGAAAAGATTATAGATACTACTCTACAACAAGAATCAACATTGTAAATAGAGAGTAACAAAATTTGTCACACCAACCTGCTGAGTCATTGCTTGGACTGGCATAACAGGAAGAGTGCCAAACTGCTGCATGGAATGATAATTAACAGTGTCAACATCTGAGTCAAGTTAAATTCTGAGAGAAGAAAAAAAAATTTACCTGCCCAGCTCCTAAAGGGAACATGTTTGGAAACATCCCAGGAATGGTTGGAGTTGTCCCAGGAATTTGACCTGCTAGAAAGAGATAGGGAGAGAAAAATTTCTTCTCAGAGCGGTCAAATAAAGTCCTTATGCAGTCAAATATTAAATAGCTGGAGTATTTCTGTGGCTAAAACATCTTTCGCATAATCCTTTTCATTATCCATCATAATGTCCTGTAATGTGCATTTGTTAATCAAAGGAGAAAATACATTACTTATATATTAAACAGTTGTAAAACTACCAAAAGAGGCAATAGTTGCAGGTGAAGACGAACAAGACCCATCATACCGGTGAATGGTCCTCCTTGTATATAAAAGCTAGAGAAGTCGGCTCACGCATATTGTCAGCACAGTGGGGCAAGTAGCCCTACATTGCCTTCTTAACAATGCACAAGACAAAGAAACAAACAAAACAAACACCAACACAACAAAAAACCAGAAGCCTCTCAGTTCCAGAAGTAACTTTACTAAGAAAGAAAAAATTCAGTACAACCCAGTAAGACCACCTAAAATGCTACATGCGTAGTAGAAATTTAACATAAAGAATAGCTTACCAAAATGACACCATCCTATTTGATAGGAACTTTCCACACTATATCAAACAAGGAGAAGAAAGAAGTTATAAGTACAAAAACATCATAAATTTTAAGACAAAAAACATACCAGTGGCAGCAACAGCGGCAGCGGCACCTAACATTGCTGAAGGAGGGGGCGCCATATCAAAACCACTAATCCTTTTGCTGAAAGCAAAAATGTTAATAGGATTGAAAAAGAAGCCAATCTAAGCAACCACAATCCACATACATCTCACACAGACATGTCAAGGAATCAATGTACATACATAGGTGAAAATTTGTATTTGAAGAGCATTGATATCAGAGTTAAGATGATATCAAGAAATGTTGGTTATTCATTGGTTCTATTTTCTATAAAAGTTGCACCCTTTTAAACTGATGATAAGCGAATTAAAAAAAAAAAAACAAATCATTTCCATGTTCACATAGTGATGGAAAAAGGAACATAAGTATTCCACAGCAGTAACCCAGCCCCATCATATGACAGATTTGCTTTGGCAACTTCCAATAGATGTTTCAGCACTCTATGGAATGAACCACCTTACTACAAATGACAAAAAAATGTCCCCATGACACAATATTATCGGATTATTGGACAGAGTTATGTAGCATGTAGCACAAACATAACTATTGTTACTAATGATATCACCCTACACCTAGAAATCAGTGACAAGAATGCAAAAGAAAAGGCATAATTCACAGGTACATTTTCAAGAAGTAGTGACATCAGGGCATACCTCTTCGAGCGGGAGCGAGATCGTGACCTAGACTTATGCTCTGACCTGCCCCGTGATCGAGATTGATGCTGGTGCCTGTCTTCTCTATCTCTGTCAAAATCTCTGTGCCTGCAAATAAGGTCGAAGAAGAGTTTTATACTTCCACAAAGAAATAAAATGTCATAGTCAACTAAATTCCAAGCACATTAGAGGGAAGGGAAAGTGTAGGGATAATAGCTAGGCTTGGCCTAATTCTCATCTTACGCCAAGCTCAAAGGGGATACAGCTGAAGGTGCAACAGGAATAAAGATAAACACCAAAGGGCTATTGCTTCTGTTTTACCTATCATAATCATCATCTCTGTCTCGTCCCCGCTCCCTCCTCTCACCGCGATCCCTGTGGCGATCCCTGTGGCGATCGCGATCCCTATCTCTGTCCCTGCTCTTTTCCTTGTCTCTGTCTTTGTCACGACTCTTCTCTCTGTCTCTGTCCTTCTCACGATCACGGTCCCGGTCCCGGTCCCGGTCCCTCTCTCTGTCCCTATCTCTCTCCTTATCACGACCTCTATCCCTCTCTTTGTCACTGCTCCTTGTAATCTCCCTTTCGTAATCTTGTAAGCCGCGCTGCAAAAATTTAATTGTATGTCAGCATCTCCTCAGAGTTAACCGTCCAAATGAAGTAAGATGGGAGTGTAACCAAGACACCAAAATCAGAGAAACAAGCACTTAAAGCAAAAGGATGAATCACATCAGGCAAATTACTCTAGAAGGCATAATTAGTCATCTAACTAAGTTAGAAATCAATTTCAAAGCCTGCTGCAGCATTATCCTTCCCTAATTGATGATCTAGCAAATGTCCTCAGGGGAAACCATGTCAAATTATCGCAAAGGGTTCGTTTTCTTGATCACCCAAACAGCAAATCAGGAAAAACCTACCTTTTTCCGCCAGTAGAACAAACCCTACCTATATCTCAGATTGGTTGTGAAGATAAACCAAGATCGACAACGTTCCCAATACACAAAGAAATTAGAAAAAGACGCAAAATTGACCCATCCGGCCAATAAAAATCGTCCGAGCAAGTTATCTACAGGAAATATTCTACCCATGTAAAGCTTTCCAACCAGCGACATATCGATCTATTCAAGCAAGCAATCCTCTAAAAGCGATCTCAGCAAATTCGACCTAAAATCGCGTCAAAAGACGAGACCTAACCGCGAATCGAAACACTTCTGCGCCGCGCCAACCGGCGACCAAACCCTAAAACAGCACCTCCATAACTCGATTGCAGTAAAGATCGACGCCTCGGAAGCAAAAGCGGAATCTGCGAGGTCACCTGAGATTTGGAGTCGCCGCGATCGTCGGGGCCGCGGAGGTGAGGAGAGCCGCCGCGGTAGCCGTCGAGATCGTCTCCATTCCCTTCGTACCTCCCGTCGTAGTCCGTCATCGCCGCCGGTGGTGGTTCGTCGACGACTGCGTCGTCCGGAGCGAGTTTCGATTCGGGGGACTGAACTGGCTCTGCGAGTTCTCGCGTTCTAGGGCTTCTTGGGGTGCAGCATTCTGGATGCTTGCTTTATATACGCCCGATGTGTCGGGGGCTCCGCCCCGGGGATGAAACATTAGTAGTAAATTTTGACCCAATCTACAGTATTACCTCTCAACTTTTAATTATTTAATGCGATCCCTAAATTTTAATCAATGTATATTATCATTTTAATTTAGTTATGTTGTTCATTAATTTGAATTAATGAAAAAATAATATTGAACAATAAACATTTTCATATAGTCCAATGAATAGATTGAACATTTATAAGAAATTTATGGATTACATTAAATAAATTAAAAATTAAAAGACGATATTTCTAGTTAGATTAAAGTTCAAATATCACATTGAATAAATTAAAAATTTAGGGCCGACAGTGCATATTAAGTCAAAATTTATGAACCATTAATACAATTATTCTAATTTGTAAATTAGGTGGCTCAGTTGCAAATTTTGATGTCGACGCCAATGAGCGATCAATTACAATTATTGTTTTTAATGCGTTGTGCGGAATTTTTCTAAAGTCAGCAAATAATCAATTCTTTTTTTATGATGGTGTAATTATAAAAGTTTGTGTCATATAAACTCCTTTTGTGAGAAATATACTTTCTATCATCAAGTTTGACTTTTGTAGTAGCAGAATAATGGATTATCATAAAATCAAAGAAAGCACAAAATCATAGATTAAAGTATGCATAGCATTTTTATGAGATTCGTTTTGGAATTATGATGAGTGACATATGATTAGCATCGTTGAAGGTGCACAATAGTGCTAGAAATTGATTAGCTTTCGACCTCTCATTGGGTCAAAAAATGGATTGGCCCTTGTAGCAATGCATCTTAGCTTTCAATAAGATAGACCGCACTTCAATCAGATACATATTTTGTATAATTCAAGTCAAAATGATTAGTTGCACAAATTGATAAGAGTATGAACATATGCATAAATCTATGATTGAGCGTGGTTTTATATGTATGCATATGTATATAAAATTATATATATAGCGTGATAAAAATACTTATTATGTGATTTTTAATGACCTAATTTGATATGGTTTATGTGTTTATTGTGACAATCCAAATCTTAAACAATCATTCTTCATGTATATAGAGATTTCCTTCTTTTTATCTTTCCCATTGCAAACCCTTTATTCCCCCAAACACTCTTCTCTTTTGAAGCTCTCTTATAGGCTCTTGGCTTCAATTTTTGAAGCCAAAAGATTGAAGCCAAAAGCCTACTTAATCTTTGATTTTTTTTTCTTTACTTTGATTGCCTTTTTTTTCTCTCTTGATCTCTTTGGGGAGTTTATGTGTTTGAATAAATTGCCCCAGCAAAAATTGGGTAAAAAGGAGACCAATTCAACCATTCGCCCAGTCAACGGCCACTAATGAGGTTGTTCGTGATGTGACACCACAAACTCTTTGAGATTAAGTCGCTCTCCTCTCCCGATTCAAATTTAGGTTTAAATATAAGATTTTACTATCAAAAATTTAATCTAGATTTAGCTTTGGGAGTTCTTTATAGGTATTTGATTTGTGTTCTTTTAACATATTAATGTTTGTGTCTTTGTATGGCGCAATGGTAATGATGACATTGAATCTAGATGTGCATCATAAGCTGTTGTAAATGGAGTGGGAGATCTTGATGTGTGTTTATCACTAAATCTGATAATTAGTGGTTAAATGTTTATGGTGACAAATCTGTTCTTGAAGGATGGAGTGTGCTTCTAACAGCAAATTGTGCTTTACCATTTACATTTTAGCATTTGCTCTATTTCACAATTATTTGAAATTTGTTAGGCTTGAAAGCCTTCTATATAGTACCGAATATTATTATGAAAATGAATGGAATTTTTCATTCAATGGAAAATCTTAATAAAGTAATTAGATTAAGCTAATTTTACCGTTGAAATAGTTAAGTAGCAAATCTTGTTTATGAAAAGCATGGCACGGTCAACTCCTCAAGGAGTTGAGTATAAATAATTTCATGTTTAGACCAACATTCTAGGCTTTAGTTCATGTCTTACCTAATCAAATAGGTTAAGGAGGTACTTCATGTCCTTCCTATTTTAAAGTTATTAAATCATTTTCGATCCAAACGCCCGAAAAGATTTACTAATCTAAAATGTGATTTCAAAAATGATTTCAATTCAAAAAATTATCGAAACCAATGGACCCTAAGATTTACTAATCTAAAATGTAATTCCTCGATTCATATTATCAAGTTGTTACCCAATCTACACTCACTCCAACCTTCTCTCTTAGCGTTTCCTCTCTTCTGAAACCACTCAGCCCTCTTTTCTAAAAGCTATGCCCTTGAAAGTTTCCCTCTCCCTCCCCCTTTTATCTCTTCATCTTTAAGACTTCTTTGTTAAATTCGTGGACAACGTAGACTGCATCCTAAATAAAAGTGGAGAGGTTCATCCTTATGAGCTTTGAAGATCAAGTGCAAGCGGCTCAAAAGAATTTGCTCGCTTGCTTCGGCTTTAGGTGTTTGCTCCAAAGAGTTGAGCGCTCCACAAGTCTTCAAGACTCCCTTGTCGCTACCTTCAACATTGGCTTATTTGAAAATGATTTTATCTTCAACTGGTATTCCTTTTACAACTCTTCTCTCCAAATCTAGAGCTAGATCTAGAATTGTATGTAGGGGTGAGCACGGTTCCCAGTTTTAGGGAGTTCGGTTTCGGTTCCCAGTTTCTCATTTTCCGGAACCAGAACAGGGAACTGTGAACCGGAACCGAAACTAGAATCGGTCCACTCCAGCCGCCTCCCTCCTTCCCAAAAAATCCCCAATTCTAACCTAATTTCCCCCCCATTTCTCAATTCTCAGGTCTCTCTCTTCCCTCTCTCCCCAACGCCTCGCTTCTTCTTGCTGCCTTGAGCCCTCGACCTGCTCGCCACTCGCCACTCATCGATTGTCACTATCGACACTCTTGGCTTCTCTCTGCAGACCGCTAGTCACCTCGGATGCTCGTGGCTCCTTGTCGCCCACCGCTCGTTGCCCTTAAAGTTGACACTCGTGGCTCCTCACTGCCTGCCACTCGACCGTCATCACTGTCGACGCTCCTAGCTCCTCATTGCCCGCCGCTCGTCGACGGTCGTGGCTCCCCATCTTGTGGCCCCGTGGATCCTCCGCCCTTAGTTATCACCATTGACGCTCCTAGGCTCCTAACTCCTCGCCACCCACCGCAATCCGAGACTAGGATGATTTCCAAGAGCATCTAGGGCCTCCTACAATAGTTGGATTGTCCTCACCGCCCGCCACTCCTCATGTGCATCCCTTAAGAGAGAGAAGCAGGATATTGAGACGATGGGAAAAGGGAAAGAATGTGGGCTTATAATCCAAGACTGGGATGATTTTCAAGAGCATCCAGGGCCTCCTATAGTAGTTGGATTGTCTAAGCTTGGATAAACAGGTGAACTTTCTAATGTATCTGAAATGCATCATTGAGATTTTGCTTTTCCTGCTTTTTTCATAGTGTTTCTTTGCCAGGATATATGCCTGCGAGAATGACTAAATCACATGCTCAAGTTGTATATCCAGATTATTTTTGAGTTAATATTATTATTAACATTTTGAAGAAAAGTAGTTTCTCTTCTCTACCTGAGTCGAGTCTAGAAGAATGTTTAGGGTATGATATTGGTTTTTGCTCCCCTATTGGTTAGGCAGTGGTGGATTGGTGCATTTCTCACTTAGTTTATGGGCTTCAATTTTTCTTGGCATCCTCTAATTTCAAGACTAAATTCTATCAATTTAGATCGGCATATAAACATACAAAATGGAGTTCAATGAATTTAAGGTTGGATAGTAATAGGTAAATGAACACTTTTTAGGGACCTTATGTTAAACTTGTCACTCTTGGTTTTGACGCTCAAATAATGACTATTAGTATAACCCTTTCTTTCTCCTTTTTAACTGGAAGTTGCTTATGGATGAATAAAAAGGTGATGTGGTTTAACTTTCAGATCATCTTTATGTGTTTTCATACTACCACTAGAGTGGCAACATGTTGGTAGTCTTAAAAGTATGGTGCTGGATCATGATTAACTGAAGCCATCATTATTTTCCTTTATCCTGGAATATCTCAAGCCCACTAAATTGTGCAGAGGCCATTGAAAGGCCAATTTTGTTTTCGTCCACAAATGGAATAGAGTTCCAAAATGATTAATCACAGTCCGAACTATGACTTGGAGATTCTATCACTGCTTCAATGATTTATGAACTTTTAGCATTTAATTAGAAATTGCATCATCCATGAAGAAATCTTGAATGTTTTAGTGAAAGTCATAAAATAAGAAATGAATTTGCCTTGCTAGGGAGGGAGGTTCCGATTCCCGGTTCCTCTTTTTTCGGAATCAAAATCGGTTCCACTTAAATGAAATAAAAAGAAAAAAAAAAAGAGAACATGTTGGACCCTGGAACCAACCTTAGAACTTGTGAGAGGGTAGGTTCTAGGTTCCAAATTTTGACAGGTAAATTCCAAGTTCCAAAAAATGAGGAACCTGTACTCGAGGGTAGGTTCCAGATTCCAATTGAACCTGTAAAGAATTTGAAACCACTCACCCCTAATTGTATGCTCTTCTATCTTGATCTTGATATAGATTTGGGACTTATAATGCATTGTACATGCTCTCTCAATCAATTGGTGATATTGTCTTTATATGTTGATGGTGTTGGGAATGTCTAACCTTAGTGTACATGGTCTTTTGGCAAAGCCACAGCTACTAGAGAGGGAAATCTTGATGTGTGCTCATTATTGATGACAATGCAATATTTAGTAATTGGTTGCCGGTTGTGCTTTGATGCTACAACGGGTCCAATCTTATGGAATGACCTAGTCTCCATCAACTTTACCAAGTCAATTCATTTTATAGATTTATCTGCTTTTCGGGATTTGCATTGGATTGTAATGTTTTGGGATTGGTTATTTCATGAAATTATGCACCTCTCTTTTATGTGAAATGAAATTTTCCTTTTGACAAAAAAAATAATATTCATATTATCTAAATTAGAGCAAAAGAGAACACCCCACATTTAAGAGATTTCGATTGTTTTCTTCTCCCATAAATATCCTCAACTACTTATTATACAGATTTTGCATCCATGAGCAAATACTTAAAATAGTAAGCCTTTATCTCTAATGAATTTCAATATTAACTTAAAATTTATTTTATTCCATAACATCGTTTTCTAAAAATATTTCAAACCTTTTTGTATTTTATATCACCACGTATGCACTTCCCTTTTTTTTGTCATAACGTATGCACTTCCATTACATTTGCATTTTTATTAAAGTTAATGTTGAAAAACTCGAAACTAGTACATATGCGATAAATTTATTCAAAATTAATTTTTTAACCACAAAAAATCTCAAACCGATGTAATTGTGACTCACCAAAACCCAAAATCGGTATATTTGTATTAAATTTATCCCCCATTAATTTTTGTTAAATTAAATTAATATAACGAAAAAATAACAAACTGATACACTTATAACAAATGAAGGGTAAAACTCCAAATCGACACACCTATCAACTGCCACACGTTATCAAATTTAGTAATTTGACAATAAAATTTAACGCAAATTAATGGAAGTAAATTTATTATAGATGTACCAATTTAAGATTTTTGGTAATTAAAAAATTAATTTGGGGTAAATTTATGATATGTGTACCAATTAAAAAAAAATTTTTGGTATTAACCCTTTTATTATTTGATTTTCATTATTTAATTACTCAAATATTTTAAAATAAAGTGATATTGCATGATCATTTTTTTTGGTCGGTAATCATTAAAATTTCAAGTTCTTAGGTACACACTTGTTACACCTTGCATTTTGGAAAGCCCCATTGAGAAAATATTCGATGGTTTCAAATCACCACATCACTAGTCTACATGGCGCTTGTGCTTCGCTGAAATAGCACCACATGCCCTTGATGTGGAATTAAAAAAATCAAGTCCGAAAGCCCTCTCTTCTCTCTCTCCTACAAATTGAGTAAATGACCGACACAAATAACAACTAATGCATTGCCTTCTCTCTCTCCTCTCTATAGAGATGAGGACCCCTTCATGATGCAGCCCCTCTCTTCTGCAACAAGGCCTCCATCTCCATCCTCTCTTCCTCTCCCTTCATCCTTCTTCTTTGCCTTTCCACCTCCTTGTTGCCTTTCCAGCTCCGGCTCCAAAAACTACTAATCGACCTCTCCAACTCTTATTCATCTTCTACTCCTAGCCCAATCCCAATTTTTAGCTCAGGTATGTCTCCAACAATTTTGAAGCAAAACAAGGGCTACAAGGAGGAGGCTAGATATTTTGATGGTGGCACTAAGTTTTGGGGCAACGACCTCAAGGGATATTGTGGTGGTCGCAACCATCGCCCAGATGATTTGCTAAACTAGAACAAGAAGTTTCAGCACATCTTATATCTTCATATCTATATTTGTTGTTTGTAGTTCTCTCTCTCCTCTGCCACAATATCCCTCATGGCTGTCGCCCCAAAACTTATCGCCACTATCAAAATACCCAACCTCCTCCTTGTAACCCTTGTTTTGCTTCAAAATTGTTGGAGATGTACCCTAGTCGAAAATCAAGATTGAGCTAGGATTAGAAGATGAAGAAGAGTTGGAGAGGCCAATGGGCGATTTTTGGAGTCGGAGCTAGAGCTGGAAAGGCAACAAAGGAGGCAGAAAGGCAAACAAGAAGGACAGGGGGAGGAAGAGAGGATGGAGATGGAGGCCTTGTTGCTGAAGAGTGGAGCCGCATTGTGAAGGGATCCTCATCTCTACAGAGAGAAGAGAGAGAAGGCAATACATTAATTGTTATTTGTGTCGGTCATTTACTCAGGAAAGAGAAAATAGGGCTTTTGGACTCAATTTTTTAATTCCACATCAAGGGCACATGGAGCTATTTGAATGGAGCACGAGCACCATGTAGGCCAATGACGCGCTGGTTTGAAATTACTGATTTATTTTATTTTATTTTGAGGGATTGCGATCCTTTTCCTTTTTTTTCCAAAATATCATAAAGCAGTTTTTTTATAAAATATTCTATTGATGCACAAAATTAAATAATTATATTTTACCTCTCTTGTATTTCACTTATAAAATTGCATCTCTTGTTATAAACAACCTTTCAAAAAAATTTAGATATTTAAGTATTTTTCTCTTTCCACACATTCGTGTTCAATTTCTTTACATCGTATCAATAATTCTTTCCATTAATTAGTAATTTAATTATATCATAATAATGTGAGTTTGTAAAATCCTACAAATGTCAGTATCGTTTGGGAATATTAAGATAATGAATGGGTGGGCTTGGTTGACGCTAATCCATATGTCGACTTATATAACGATATCTTGCTTAGGCCTATCAAGACGTCATGTGTCGACCTATTTTCCAAGCCTGCCCAAATTGATAGGTTATATTTGGCTTTATAACTAAATAATGAAAAATAAAATAAAATTTTACCACTGAATATAATATTTCATAGTAAAATATAACCTATAAATGATCAATCAAGTCCTTTTGTCAAAAATTGGGCCAAATTCAGCTCGTGACTATAAAGGACATCGGAATGTGAAATGATTTAAATATTATCTAAGTAGACACTTAATGTGGATCGTGGATAATGAAATGATTTTAATTTATTTTTATCATTCTCCGGCCTATTCTTTATCCACGGCGGGTGTCCACATAAATAATGTTTAATCCCCATTACACTCGACATGGTCCGATAGTCCTATCTGCTGGAATTTTGACCGGAGGACTTGATTATAAACTTTTTGCAAGTACAATTACTTAATTAGAAAGCCGTAAGTTTACAAGCACTTAATCAAAAAAGCAACGAATCTACACGACCAAAAATTATAATTTTTCTGACTTTACACACAAGAGATGCAATATACGAGCATTATTCGAGATCATAACCATTGTTATTGATTTGGCAACGAGGCATACACGAAAACAATGAATTGATTCTTCTTGTTTTTGGCTTTTGGGGGTCAGTTTAGATCGCATACGATTGTTCCGGTCAGCTTTCGCGCACACTTCAATTACTCCATCCCCGGGTGTTGTTTACAAGGGCACGCTCTATCACATCAGCCCGGTGCGCTCCCAATCCTCACTCACAGAGTACTCCCATAAAAGCTCAAATCCGAGGCCACCACAGGGGGAAAAAAAGGAGCAAATTCTCTCCCCACCTAAGCCGACCCTCTCGCCACCGCGAATTGATCTCACCACGGCCCCTGATCAGCCGCATACCATATGTTTCAGCTTTCAGGTACGAAGGTAAAACTCTAAAATCTCTCCCGGCGAGGCTAAAGATGGGCCCTTGGGCAAGGGCGGATTCCGTACGTGTTTGGGCCTCAATTTCATGGGCCGGGCTTCACTGCCCATTCTGGAAGAATCGGCCCATTTGAACAAATCCCCCTTCTTAATTTTCATTTTTTTTTGTAAAAAAGAGAGCATTACTGAAAAATCGTCACATCAATCCAAAAGCTCCTCTACAAGAAAAATAAAAGTATAACTACTCAAAATCCAAAAAACATATAAAAACAAAATTAACACGCACCGATCGCGACTCGATTCATACAACGCCGCCCCTGACGAAACTTCTACAAAAGTCACCCCCCAACCACCCCGGCGCATCGTCGCTAATGAACATCTGCCGTCCGAAAGCACAATGCCCCCCTCCCAAAAAAAAAAAAAACTAAACTAAAATAAAATCATACAACATAATATTATATTTATTATATAAATATAATAGGGAATGAGGGGGGCCCACATGGTGGCTAAAATAATGGGGCTTTGAACGAGCATAAAAAAAGAAATGATATTTGGGCTTTTGGGAGAGAGAGGGGGAGGGGGTGGGGCTCCCTTCAAGTCAATGCGGGAGGCCATGATGACTCCCGTTGAAAAGGCTTTGTGCCGGCCTTTTTGGTCGCCCCCATAATAATAATAATCCATCTCTCTCTCTCTCTCTCTCTCTCTCTCTCTATCTATCTATCTCCTCCTCTACCTCCCTTATCCTTTCCTTTCCTTCATTTTCCTTTGCCTTGGGGACTAATTAAACTCCTTAATTAAGCATCGCGATTAAGGTTTCCCTCCTCGCCCGCCCCGAACTCGCGCCGATATCTCTAGAAGCCTCGATTGAACTGGGAATAGCTCCCCCCTCCCCTCCCCCTTGGGCCCTCCCACTGGATGAGAAAGCGCCACGATGGCGTCGGTCATATGTCTTGCTCGACACGACATCCTTTGCCGGGGAGTAATTAAGCGCTTAATTAAGCATCGTGAATTAAGGCTCCCTTTGCGCCTTGAACTCGTGTTGATATCTCATGAAGCCTCGCTTGAATGGGTATAGCCCCCACCCCTTGGTGAGAAAACATCGCGATAGATGCCGTCAACTCTTGTGATCATTAGTTGTTCTGAAATATGAAACTGGCAAAAGGGCCAATATTTAACTCGAGAGTTTTTTTTTTTTTTTTTTTACACCTTCTAATTTATCGACAACAAGTAAAAATCTTTTCTTTTTCTTCCTTTGTATGAAAATTGATGTTAATTTTTAAAAGGGTTAATTTAACTCAAACTAATTTTTTATCATCAAAAATTTCAAACTGATGTACCTATAACAAATTTATCTTTTATTAATTTTCATTAAATTTTATTGTCAAATTACTAAGATGAATGATATGTAATAGTTAATGGATGTACTTTGGAGCTTTACTTTTCGTTCATCACAAGTATACTTGTTGGGTTTTACTATCCATTTATCACAAATATATTTGTTTTGTGGTTTTTGTGGTATTAATTCAATTTAACGGAAACTAACAAATGATAAATTTGTCATGGGTGTACTGATTTGGAATTTATAGTGGTCAAAAAATTAATTTAAGGGAATATTTATTACGAAATATACCAACTTGAGATTTTTTTCGCGACATTAATTATTTTTTCAAAAGATGCACAAAGAAAACTCCAACCTCATGGATACCAATTTCCAAGTGTGGGGATAAAATTTCAAGATTCCCAAATGGCAAAAGCCAAAAGATAAAAGATAGAATGGAAAAGGGGAAAAAAGAAGAAGAAAAATTGGAATTAGACACCTTTGGAAGAAGATAAAAATTTTTTCCAACAAAAGTCGATCAAATGTCCGCCGCGGATAAGGTACGCTGAACTTGGGAGATAAATGTCGTGTAATGCCCCCACGTGGACCGCCGGACCTTTTTGCTATGGGGAATTTAGATGGCGATTTCTCACCTTTTTTGCAAAAGGTTTTCTATCTAATGCTTCTCCATATCTTTATAATGCCCTACCTTCTTCTTCTTCTTTTTTTTTTATTTTTTCTGTTTTCTTTTTTATTTTTTCAAATTGGACCTATTCAAGAACTAATTGGACTTTCGATTGAAAAATCAATAGCCGATTAAACTAGGTTGAAGTTGGATCGATCGATTTTTCTAGTCGATCTAGTTATTAGATGATAACCAAATCAGACCTCAATCCACTTTTTTGACTCAACTTGTAATAACCAAATTATGATTTTTTCCTATCCTTCCTATAATAGCCCAAATCCCAAATTCAATCATCATCTTCTCCAAATACACGAACAAATGTGTTACCATCTAAGCATACATAGCGTGATGCAATATAAATTGGAAAAACACAAGTAGGAATTTATAAGCCACAAAAAAAAAAAAATATTCAACTAAAACTCAACCAACCCAACAACTAGGAATAATTATATACACAACTTCCATAAGCTATGCGAAAAAAAAAAAAAAAAAACTCCCAAAATTTTTCTCATTGGTAGTGCTCTCGCCTTACTTGCTGTTAATCGAGAAATTTAAAATCACGAAAGACGAGTGGAAGGACGGCGTTATCATCTTTCTTTTTCGTTATGATTTAGGGTGTGACGATTCCTTACAAAGGGAGGGATGGACGTCAATACTTTTTGGACGAACGAGTCAAACTGCATTCTTTTCGGGAAGAACTCAATGATCGAACTTGCAAGCACATAATGTGTGGTGTGAGTATCCCGTGCCTCTAGAAATGAAAGATAGACACGTGTTGCATGATACCAAACTTGGTCGTCATTGATTAAAGAACGAGTCCATCAGCAGCCACGATTGCCAAACAATGACCCAATTTATTCATCACGCATTCGTCGTATTATGCAATACGATAAGGAGGTAACTAGGGTTTTTCACTTATTCGGACTTGGCGGTTCCAACATAAAATGAAAAAAAAAAAATCACTAGAAACTAAGCAGATGAATGATAACTTACATTATATTCAACAAGGCATCTTGTCCTTTTTAGAAGATAGTACGTACAGGATATAAGGTACAGAATACAGGGTTCATTCCTCATGGATGTCACCAAAAGGTTAAAAAAATAATAATCTTATATTCGACTGATTTTAAAGTTTCAAAATCCTTCTGCACATCTTGGAACCTCCGCTCCCGCAGCCGATTTTACCTTTTAACTATGGACTCTTTATCAGTTGTGCGGTCGCGATCAAGTTTTGGCTTTTTATGTTCATTGTCACGTTTTTATTCCAAATTTTTTTATAACATCAAATTTATACTTACATAACACATTTTTTTCATCACAAACTTTTTTTTTTTAACATTAAAAATCTCAAATTTGTATTCATGTGGTGCATTTACCCAAAAATTGATGTTACATATAGAAGTTTGAGGTTTTTCATATCACAAGAAAACATAAGGTAAATATATTACACAAGTATAAATTCAGAGTTTTTGGTATCAGAGAAATTTTTTGAAATAAATGTATCACAAATGGTATAATTTAGGCTTTTTTGAGTCACAAAATAAATTAGGATAAATGTGTTACAATTAACAAATTTTTGGACTTTCGGTGTCTTTTTCCTTTTATTTAACAGAAACCCAAATCCTTTACATATAAATATCGACGAGTAAAATCATATTTGAGTTTTGTTCATGATTTTCTTTTTGAAAGTCATAACATCAAAATCGAATTTTAAATGGACATGTCGATTCATACCGACTTGAGCTCTCTTTCGCCGATCTCTTCACGGTGCCGTGCTACGACATCCGTTTTTCCTTTAGAGACGGCTGTAGAATGCATGACCAGATCCAGAAAGGGAAATGAAAGGGATTTTTCGAACGGAGGATGCACGTTTCTCGCGTTGAAAACAAAGAGCATTTTCCCCTATCATAGTCCTCTGCCCAGACCTTTCCGTGGCTTATCCTCTGGCTCACGATGGAGTGGCCTTGACAGGACCTATGTCGATCGATCGTCGACAACCGGAAGCCGGGCTTGGACCACCGACCACGACGACGGTAGATGTCGACAAGATGTAGGACCCCTTACTGTGATGCACGCGGTCGAAGCGGTTTTTCCCTTTTATGAGTATGATAAGAATTTCCTTGTCTAGACATGCCGAATGACATGCTTCCATTAATTCTTCATGAAAAAGTCTCATGCCATGTGTGTCATGGCACTATTTGACTTGGAAGAATTGTCCTAAAGGTCCCAAATTTATCATGCAGAGGCCAATTCGGTTATGAACTTTTTAATTCGACCAATTTAATCATAAACCTTTGTTACCAATGTAATCCTTCCGCCAATTTTCGCCGGTGTCTCGGCAAGATCAATGCCTCACGCGTGACGTGATCGCGATGAGCGTGAACGATTTTTGTAATTCTTTGTGATTTTTTCTTAGTATTTCTATAGCCGTCCATCATTCGAGGAAAGAAAATAAGGAAAAAAGATAATAAGATAATAAAAATTAACAAATTTTAATAATATAAAAAAGAATCATATACATTAGCATCGGTCATGCCACGTAAGATAATCGATATCTATGTCGATAATTTCCAGCTAAAAATCGAATGTAAGAATTATACTAAAAAATCATTAAAAAATTGAGGACTAAATTGGGCACCGACTAGTCAGGTAACTTTCCTGTTTCGACCGAGTTCTGCCGACGCTATTAAAAGTGGTTCTAAGTCAGTCGGATGGATGGATAAGCTCCCCAGGCAATTGAAAGCCGTCGCCACGCCAGACTCCTCATTGATTTCGCTTCCCAATAGGATGAAGTCCACCGCACCACCGAGCTCACCCACCAATCTCCTCTCTTTTGACTCTCTTCAATTAAAAGCCTCTCGGAAGTTCCAAAGTTCCTTCTCTTATCCCCTCTTCCGTTCCCGCTTCGAAGCTGCGGTGGCGGCCAGGTGGGCCGCCCACGTAAGCGTGGCGGTCGCCGAGGTGTCGCCCAAGCATCATCATCATCATCCTCCGTTGTTCGAACTGGAAAGCGTTGGAAAAGGGGGAGAGGGGGGTTGTGTTAGAAAGGGAAAATGTCCATCCAATCCTTTTTTTCCGATGGTGAAAACAAGTAGGGTGAAAAGATCATGCTTTTTAACTTATTGGGTAAGTTAAAAAAAGAGATTTAGGGGATAAATCGAAAAGAGATTTTGGGGGTAAGTCGAAGTCGTTAGGGAAAACTGCGGAGATTCCTAACCTTTTTATGGGTTGAGATTTGAGAGTTAGAAAGTTAATTTCCTCGAGCTCGTCTGTGTTGACACGGATGTTTTTGCTCGTGATTAGATCTGTCGGCAAAGGGCAACATGGGATGAATCTAGTTCGAGGGTTGGAGGGTCGTGATAAGGAAACTTCGCAACTTTAATACAAAAGGAAATGGTAAGATGTAAGAATATTATGTGAAGTTTCACGGGATATATTATATTTTTTTTGCCAATAAGCCTCGCCGGCCCCTCAATTAGCCGCTGTAGATCAAAAAAGTTTAATGTTTGTACGGGGTTTACTTTTTTACTTATTCTAAATCTCGCGATTCACGTGACTCGACTCTTTTCAACCCGAAATTTTCGGAAAATTTTCATTGAAGTTTAATTAAGTACTTTAAAATGCATAAAAAAAGCCAAAAGAGAAAAATGCATTTTTTTAACTGTTGCTTAGATGAAAACAAACATACCCTTGCTAGATTAGATTAAAGGAGTGGTTAGGGAAATTGTGAAATTTTATGGGATTATCGTAAATTGTGTAAAAGCTAGCGTTAAAAAGTATACAAATTTAATTGAGGAGACAAATGCGATATGAAAAAATTCGAAATCAAGACCTTAAACTCTAATACCATGTGCGATTTTGTGAGATTATTAAAAATCAGATTAAAAAGGTGATTGGGGATATTACTAATGTATTTTTTTTTTGAGGAGGAGCAAATTAGGAGTGAGCATTTGGACCGATCGAATTGGAATTGCTCAGACCGGACTGAATTGGTTAGTTGGTCTAGTTCTCGGGGGCATTGGTCTGATTCATAGTTCCATGTGATTTTCAGTCTAGTTCCTGGCTTTGGGGGAAATTGGATCGACTCCTTTTTTTAAAATTATTTTTTTTGATTTCTTAAAAATAGCTATCAACTCTAAAATAATAACTCTAGTATTCTTTTTGCAAAGTGATGAGTTCTATTGGATTAGACCTTGACCGCATTGATTGGTCCGGTTCGATTCCCGATCTATTCCTCGATGGGAGCTGGTCCTCCTAGTCCGATTTCCCATTCTTACGTTAGGACCGGATCGGAACCGAGGATACACGAGCTAAAGTCAGAGATTTCCGCAGCACATAAAATAAGAAAATCAATAAAATGAATAAAAAAAAATTAGGTGAACCTCTCCATCACGAATCCAAACGCCGCGCTACACGACAAGACCACCGCCCGCGCGGATAGGACAAGGACGTCCGTTGCGGGTGCGGCGTGGTGAGCGAGCGCTCCCGACAGGCAAGCGACGAACCGTCTTCCCCCTCTCCCTCCCTCTTCTCGCCTCCTTGTCCGAAAACTAGACAGAGAAGAAGTCTTCCTCTCCGAGTCTTCGCCCAATCATGGTTTAAAGCACGAATTTTTTAATTCACGCAGGCGACTCCAATCTCATCTCGACTCCCCTCGCCCCCTTCCTTTCCTTTTTCAAAAGGAGATCTCTTTTTACCCCCCGGGGAATAAAAGTGGGTTCTTTGCTCGCGCGAGACTTTTCGGGGATAGCGAACGAGCGAGAGAGAGAGAGAGAGAGAGAGAGAGAGAGAGAGGGACATGAGAACTCTCGCTCGGACCAATGACTGCAAGATCTCTCCTTTTTCTTGCCCCTTGTCCCAAACTTGCACACATCTCTCTCTGTGTTTCTCTCTCTAGATTGCTGGTCTTTTGCTTAACCTCGAACCCCGTCCACACACGAGTCTCTTGGTAAACGCGGAAAAGGGTATTCAAGAACACACCCGGAAACCAGCCGCTTCGACCCGGAAGGGAGCTGGGTTTTTTAGCCCTTTTCTTGATCGTTGAATTGGAGTTGGGGGGGCGGCCGGGGACTTTGTGTCTGGTTGGTGGTGATCATGATTTGGGAGCTCTGCTTAAAGAGAAGAGACGAGAGAGCTTTATCTACCCTTTTCTTCTTTTTTTACAGTCCTGGGTTTAATCATTGAGTTTTCTTTCTTTCTTCTTTTTTTTTTTTTTTGGGTTAATGTGTTTGGAGCTTCTTTGGGTCAGAGACTTCATCAGAGCTGTTAGGTAGAAAGGAAAAAGGAAAATGGAAAAAAAGGGGACGATTGACTGGTAGCTGAGCAAGCTATAGCTAGCTAGCAACAAAGAGCCGCAGCAGCAAGCTGTGTGACCGAAACCCTAGAAAGATAGGAACTTTCTTTTGCCCTTTTCTGTGTTGTTTTTTTCCTCCTTTCTTATTTTTCTTTTGTGTTGTTGGGGGGATTGGGAATTTGCCTCCAAGATAAATGAACTTGGATTTTGCCCCCTTCTCTTGTCCATTAGGTTGAAGCCAAAAGCCACCCAACACAGACCCGAAAGAATTTCTAGAGGCTCCTTAGATATGCCTACAGACCTGGACAATTCGTCCACAGCTTCAGGTGAAGCGAGTGTCTCTTCTTCTGGCAATCAGCCACCTCTGCAACCACCGCCGCCACCTTCCACCACCAAGAAAAAGAGGAATCTCCCTGGAATGCCCGGTAATGAACTTTCAAAGATCAAAATCGCCCTGTTCTTTCATCTCCTTATCCTTCTTCTTGTTCTTGTTCTTGAAAAGGGGGGGTCTTTAATTTCTTCAATTTCTGATTGGAAATTTTCTTGTTTCTTGTTTGTTCCTGCAGATCCAGATGCAGAGGTCATAGCTCTGTCTCCCAAGACCCTATTGGCCACCAACAGGTTCGTGTGCGAAATCTGCAACAAGGGATTTCAGAGGGACCAGAACCTGCAGCTCCACAGGAGAGGCCACAACCTGCCGTGGAAGCTTAGGCAGAGATCGGGCAAGGAAGTGAAGAAGAGGGTTTACGTGTGCCCTGAGCCCACTTGCGTCCACCACGACCCCTCGCGAGCGCTGGGCGATCTGACCGGGATAAAGAAGCATTTCTGCAGGAAACATGGCGAGAAGAAGTGGAAATGCGACAAGTGCTCGAAGAAGTACGCCGTGCAGTCCGATTGGAAGGCCCATTCGAAAATCTGTGGCACCAGGGAGTATAAATGTGACTGCGGGACTCCATTCTCAAGGTTCTTGACTACAATTTTCCCCAAGGAAATGTCTTTTTTTTTTTTTTTTTTTTTTTGGGTTGAACAGTTGTTAGCTTTCTTGGGTTGTGAGCTTGTGAATTGAAACGGGCTTTCCCCCACTTTTCGTGTTCTGTTTTTGAAGGAGGGACAGCTTCATCACCCACAGGGCTTTCTGTGATGCTTTAGCTGAGGAGAGCGCAAAGGCTCAGACTCAGGGTCAGGGACCGGGTCAGGGCTCGGCTCCGGTTAAGCCTAACTTGGAGGCCAATCCGAAAGTCCAGAACCCTCCCTCTCCTCCTCCTCCTGCTCCTCCTCAAACATCTGCTCCACTAGCTGTGCAGTCCTCAGCTGCTGTGCTTTCCACAGTTTTGGCTGATCAAGCAGCAGGTAAGAGTCGGTAATAAGTCCTGGTTTTCGCTGCGTTTTTGGCTTTAATTTTGTCTGGACGTAGTTCTTTTTCGTCTAACTCGAGCACAAGAAAATCTTTGTCTAGGCTGGATCTTGGATGAGACATGATGGCTTCCTTTGTCTGTTACCGATCTTTGTTGTTTCTTGAAGTCTGTTACTTGTATTTTATGTATCACGAATTGTAAAATGTTATTATTCAGCAAAAGCTTATTAAGAAGAAACCCTTAGCTTAAAGGTACTCTCTGACCCTTTTAGACTGAAAATCCAAAAGTAACCACGGGGATTCAAAAGCTAAAAAGATGGAATTGAGAAGTGGATTAGGGAAAGAAGCATAACAGTTGGTTTTGGCTTGTGGCTTTTGGCCGCAGAGTTACTTTTCTTCTTTATGGAAAAGTCTAGCTTTTGCTCTCTGATAGACAAATATGCCTTTTTGAGCTCTATGAGAAATTGTTTTGACTGTTCATAATGATGTTGGATTCAATGTAGGGATGAAAGAGAGCCCATCCCAAATTCTTGAAGAGCCACCAGTGACCAGCAGCTTAATAGGGAGCTCTAGCAGCAGCACCAGCTCTAGCAGCAATGGCAAAACAAGCACTAGTGTCATAGCAGGCTTGTTTGCTTCCTCAGCTCCGTCCTCAACCTTACAGCCTCCGCAACAGAGTACTCCCTACACCGACCTGATTTGTGCCGTGGCACCAACTGACCGCTCTGTTGACCTTGGGCCTGTCTCATCCGTTGAACCCATCTCCCTGTGCCTCTCCACGAATCATGGGTCGTCGCTTTTTGGCAGTGCAGGGCAGGAGCGTCGACAATATGCTCCTGCTCCACAGCCTGCACTTTCAGCCACTGCGCTTCTGCAGAAGGCTGCTCAGATGGGGGCAACTGCAACCAATGCATCGCTGCTTCGTGGGCTCGGGATTGTCTCTTCCTCCACCTCATCCGGGCAACAAGAGAACTTACAGTGGAACACTAACAATGTGGAGCACGAAAATGCCTCTGTTGCTGCTGGACTCGGGCTAGGGCTTCCTTGTGATGGGAGTTCAGGTCTGAAGGAACTGATGATGGGGACTCCAACCATGTTTGGCCCGAAGCATCCTACTTTAGATTTCCTGGGATTGGGGATGGCAGCTGGTGGCAACCCGAGTGGTGGTTTCTCGGATCTTATGACCTCCATAGGTGGTGGTCTTGACATTGCAGCAGCGGCAGCGTCATTTGGCAGTGGAGACTTTGTGGGCAAAGACATTGGACAGAGCTCGTGAACTTAACCAGAAGTTGCAGGGAATTAGTATGTACAGGTGCATGTTGTCCTAAAAGAACCGATGTTGGTCGAGAAACCACCTAAGATCCATCGAGCAAACGCTTCCCCTGGATGAAAAGCTTGAAGAAAACTGTTGATGTGAAAGATTCCATAAAAACTAGAATCTGGGGAGACTTCTATTTTTTCCCTGTGAATCTTTGGTATGTTGTTAGAGGCACGAGCTATATCAAATGTGATCAGATGATGTTTTAAGTTTGCTCGAGTTTAGCAGTAGAACAGCAGCATAGAACTTTGTGAGTTGAATATGGGTAGCTACATTAATCGTCTTTGGAGTTAATACATCTCGATGTATTAGTTTTGCCATTTCATTTGTTGTTCAATGTAAAGAAGCCTTAAAAATAGTGAAGATTTGTTGTTTCGCCATGAGTTATCCGATCGTGGATTGACGAAATCAATCTTGATATTGGCTTTGGCAATGCTCGACTCTGTTTTGGATAGAGTAGGCAAGGCTGTGCTCAAGTGGAAGTGGATCATTACACCATACGCACCGAAATCTAAGTTCTGCTCCGATTGCGATGGCTCTAATCATGACGGTTTCACGAAAAGAAGCAAAATGGTTCCTTCAAAGTCTGTACCGGATTTCCCATTTATGTTTTCAAGAGCCATACAGGATCTTGTTGCAATGGGCACATGACAGATTGGCACGACTCTCCTGGCTCTTTTACCAAGCGAAAAATCATGCCTTCACCATGAAAAACAGCAGCAGCTGAGTTTCCCTTTTCTCTCGTCTATCTCCATGTCAAGGTTTGTCAAACGAAACCCTTGGAGCTGGACCAGGTTCCTGGTCGACAAAGATAACAAATTTTCCTTTCTTCTCATGATTTCATTGGGGGGATTTGGAGTACAAGAAGATGCCAAAGAAAGACTTGGTCTGGATTTAACCACGTTTATAAGGGTCGCTCTCCAAGATGAAGTATACAGCAGGCTATAAAAGAAAGGAAAAGGAAACGGAAACGAATGAAGTTCACACTTGGGAAAAGAAAAACGTGAATCGGGTCAACGCGAACATGTTTTGCTGTGAGATTTCTTCTGAGTCGCTGTCCTTTTTACCCAACAACTTCCCAGCTGCCGGACCAGATCCTGGGTTTTGCTTTGCACAAAATAATGATGCCAACGGAAGAAAAAATAGGTTGGGAGTTGTAATTTGATTCGGAAGAGGACCTACTTCCCACATGTTCGGTAATGTACATTGTTCCTTCTCTCTCCCACACACGCTGCAGGACGAGCAGGGGACAAGGACAGAGTAGACAAATGCTCTGTTTTTGGATCTGGGTCCATCGTAGCCGTCGATTACATGAGCCCTGTACGTGGGTCCCCACGAACAACAATTGCGATCGCATTGAGTCCCCGATCTTGTTTATGGATATTGGTTCAATCTCCGGACTGCAAACTCGATGCGTTTTTTTTTTCATTCTATAGATTATGGATCTTGGTTCAATCCCAAATTGAAAGCTCGATGCCTTTTTCATTTTTCAGATTGTGGATCTTGATTCAATTCCCGAATCTTGATTATGGATCTTAGTTTAATCTTCGGACTGCAAAATCAATTCCCTTCTTCATTCTACATATTATGGATCTCGGTTCAATCCCCAAACTATAGCTTGATGCCTTTTTGATTAGACATATTATAGATCTACATTCAATTCCTAAATCTTGATTATGGATCTCGATTCAATCTAAAACTACAAGCTTAATACAATTTTCATTCTGCAAATTATGATGGATTTTAAACTAGTTTTCAAAGAGAATGGATGTTAAGTAGTGACTTAGCACTCCGTTCGCATGTTAGTTGGACTTTACACATGAAAAAATTAGGGCAAACATGAAGAAAGCCAAGGAAGAGCAGACCATTGATTAGAGTAAGATATTTTAGCAACCCGTGTTGTTTTAATTCAACGGCGGAAGGGTCACGAACCTAATGCAAAAATTAGGGGTGAGGTTGAGTCGAGTCAAGTGAAGTCGATATAGTGCCAAATTTTGACTTATTGGGATATTCAAGACTTGAATGCTGAGCTCGAGATTGATCAAGTAGTAAAATTTTCATTCAAGCGAAAATTGATTAAAAACATTGAAAGACATGAGCTCGACACGACTCAATTCAAATACAATCAATTTATCAAAAGAACTCCAGCTCGAGCTTTGTCATAAATAAGCTCGAATGGTGTTGTTATGCTATGTTATTTTGTGGATAGTAATGTGTATGCTTATTTAATAAGTACTTATACAGTAAAATAATGGAGATTCGATTAGGCTCGCGAGCTTGAGCCTACACTTGGCGAGCACAACCTCGAAATCAAACGAGCTTATCTCAAGTGCTCATCGAGCCCAATACAAGCTACTCGAGCATAGCTCGATTCGGTATCACCCTCGTAGAAATCAGCTCGACCTCTTCACCCAGAAATTTCACTATTTTGTATGGAAAAAAAAAAGGGTTTTACTAATTTAAAATTCCACTCTTGTACCAATATGTCCCTCAAATTATGTAATATCGCTAGATTGTTTTGGCCCAATTAGTAGTGGAAGCACGTGATATTCTAATTGTTGAATGAGCAACGAGCCATGACTACTCAATAAAAAAAAGTTAATATTATGAAAAATCCTAAATTGATATATCAATGACAATTTTACTCAAAATGACCATAAAATCTCAAATTGATATACCGGTGATAAATTTATTTCAAACTAATTTTTTGATTGTTAAAAACCCAAAATGGTATATTTGTGACAAATATATTGTTAGTTAAATTAGATTAAATTGATACAATTGTGACAAATGGAAAGTAAAATCCCAAACTAGTGCTCCGATCAAAAGTCATGGGTCATCTAACTCAATAATTTAATAATAAATATAATGAAAATTAATGAAGGTAAATTTATTACAAATGTATTGGTTTGGAATAAATTTGGGGTAAATTTGTCACATGTGTACTAATTTATGATTTTTCGTGATATTAATTCATAAAAAAAGGATTATCTCATAAATTGGACGTTCTCTACACGTGAAATTCAATTGCTTAAGCTAGATGATATGTACAAATGAATGGAGCCATAAGGCATTAATTAAAGTTTCCCCATTTAATCACATAGGCCCAACAAATTCTGCCATAAATGTTCGATTTTTAAATTTTTTTTTTTTGCATTTTTGATTCTTTGGTCAATCGGTCAGTCTTTCCATATCAACAATCTTCCCCACCGACTTGTCTATCTATCTACCAATCTATTCTATTAAGTATTATTCTAATGTGACCTCGGGCACATTTGTAGAACTATTCTTCTGTTAGGTCTAACTTCCACTTATAGATTAGAAAAATCACCAAAATGGATAGTAAATGGTTAGTCGGGTGTCAAAATTTTAATATTTATATCTTTCAATAGTTTACTATTAAAAAAAAAAAAACGATTTAGAAAAGCAATTGCTTGCGCTTTCTTCGCACAGTTGGAAGTGATGGCCTTCCCTTATTTAGATGATTGACAAATGCTCCAGATATACTCTTTATAGAAAGGCCGGTTCAATAAAAAACGAAGGACTTGTCAACATTGCCCAAATTTCAGAAATTACTAGGAAATTGTACATGAGCTTACATGCCAACGTGCGAATGCTGTGAGTGAGTTTTTGATATTTGGGATTGAAAGAAACATCTGTCATAAAATTTAAATTAAATAGAGTTAATATCACGAAAAACCCAAAATCGATATTGTTGTGATAAATCTACTCAAAACTTTTTTTGACTACAAAAAATCCAAATTGGTATATCTTTGACCAGCTTGTACTAGTTTGGGGGTATTTCATGATTAAATAATTAGTTTGTGGTGAATTTGTTATAATTTGAAATTTTTGTGATATTACTATTACGAACCCACAGTTTTGTTTTTGCGCCCACCGAAAATGTTTTTGGCCTTTTTACTTGCATTTACAGAGTGGAAAATTAGAAATTATCTTTTTTTTTGTGGGGGGATTAAATATCCTCCCAGAAGGAATCCGGTTGACTATGACCGGAGGAGCATTGAGTGCGGTGTTTTCCGACAGGTGGAGGTTGGGTCATAATTGGCTTGCTGCCGCTGCTGCGCTGGAGGAGGACCACTTCCTCCTCCGGAGCAGCTGCAGCAAAAACACGCAAAAAGAAAATAGCAAGGAAGGAGGAAAAACGGAGGTTGAAGCTTGCAAGGGTGGAGAAACCCTTCTTGATTTCCAAGACGCCATCGTTTCGTTTCCTGTGTGGGGTCGACCGTGTTGTGTTGTGAGACGATTCCCGGTTTACTTTCGCTAGGGTTGCAGTGAAGGCGGAAAAATCTCAAATTTATTGCGCTTTTGTCAATTTAGTTCTAAATATTTTTATTTTTTACTAATTGAGTCGATCGGGCTAATTTTAGCCGGAAATTGAAAATAAAGATGCCGACAATACCATTTATGATGGTTGGCATCAACGTGGGTAATTTTTAATAATATTTTAATTTTTTTGAATTTTTATCATTTTTTTTCCTTTCTTCTTTCTTTCATCAGTGGCCGGCCATTGCCTATATTTGGGCCAGCTGAGGTCACCCTTGTCCAGGCCAAAGCGAGGCCGGCCATAAACAAAGAGAAAGAAAAAATGAAAAAAAAATAAAAAATCATAAAAAAGAACAAAATTAATAAAAAAATCGATAAAAATATTAAAATATCATCAAAAGTGTCCACATCGATATCGATCATACTACACCAGATGATCGGCGCTCACATCAGCTAATAGATGAACTTAACCGACAAAATATCGAAAAAGTTTAATTATAAATTAAAAAGAAATTAAAAAAATTAATGATTGAACTACCGAGAACGAAATAGGTTGTCCCTTCTCCATCCACTTAAGAATCAAGAGGAGGAGGCAGGAGAGAGAGATATTATGGAGGAGGATCTTGTCATGATCTCAGCCAGAGCAGAGGAGAGGGTCATGTCAGTTGCTTGTGGGTTTTCTATTGAGCGGGCATCCTTGGCCTTCCATGATCGTCTTCTTTGACCGAGGATGGCGTGCCATGGAGTCCAACCTTGGAACCGCCACAATTTAATGTCGGGGTTACGTCCATATGGTGGTGGTGGGTACCCCCTTTAGTCAGTTTTTTTTTGGAGCCACCGAGGTTTTTTTTTTTTTTTTTTTTTTTTTAAATTTCCATCGGTGGAATTTGGAGAATGGCAAATTGAAAAATGCGGAAAATTTCGAGAATGCTCGAGGCGGGTAATTGATGTTTTCGAATGTGAACATCACCCTCCGTGATGTACGAAAGTTGTGTCGCGGGCTGTCGTCTAGAATTCAATTGACCGCTTAAATAGTATGCGCCTCGTTAGGAATATCACGTGAACGAATAGTGAGTATTTCGAATAAGAATGAATACTAAAATGGCTGGTTAGACGGCTACTAGAGAGTCAACACCAGCTCGTGAAAAGTCGACTATCGAAGCATTTAATTAATAAGGCATGGTTTAAACTTTTGAAATGGTCTCCTGGTCTTTTTTCTCGATCGTCAGCTATGGGAAAAGGTTTGAGTTGGCCTCTCCCTCCTCTCCATTTGTTGTTGATTATATTTGACCTTTTCTTTTTGTACTTTTCTTCTTCTCTCTCGATCTTAGATCTAGAAGCTCTTTTCTCTCGATTTTTTTTTTTTTTTTTATCTGTTCTATTTTACTTTTACTCTTACTCTTATTATATAACGCGTGGGAATCGAAACTCACATTTGAAACTAAATCGTCATCACCTCAACCTCCTTAAGAAGGTGGAGATTTGAATTCTCCACCTCCATTTTTCCATGTGGAAATGATGTCTATGAAGACAAACCCCATTGGTTCCTAGTTTAGTTCTATATTTAAGAGTTTAAACACTTCTAATCTCTTTCTAAACTTAGGAGTTCTTCTCCCGATTTAGTTCTTGGAATGTAATAATGTTTTTAGAAATTCGATACCCCCATGTTTCATCCATGTGCACATCCTCACGTGTCTTTCATCTCTAGTTTCAATCATGATTTAAGAACTTTAGCGTCTTGCTAAACTATAAAGATTTGCTCTTCTAAATGTTAGATCTATGCTTATTCAACCTATTTTGATTGTCCTCATACAGTAATTGTGTAGAGGAGGCCGAACTTAGGCACGCATCACCAACTAATAACGTCGTAATTATTGAAGAATGAATTTCCGGTGTGCGCTCATTATTGACGATGATAAGAGATCCAATGATTAGTTGCACATATTTGTTCTTATGGAATGAGTGTATATTTAATCCTGCCATTATTTCTCCTTATTTTTTGGATTTGGCTTTGTTTTGCATTATTCTGGCCTTTATTTTGTTTCGATTTATTTTGCCATCTATCTTTTTGAATAATGAATACAATTTCTTTCAACAAAAAGAAAAAGGTTTTGAAATAGTTGGTTGTGATTTCAAAAAACTTCGTAATCAACTAACATCGAAAGATGTACGCCTATTGAAATATCTTGTATATGACATTTTCATAATTAGTCGACCCCTTTATCTAAGGTAAACGCAAATCGGCTGCTCTTTCTTCTGTCGATGTAGGCGGAGTGAATCCATGAGGATCATAGAACTACACACGCGAACCGGACTCGACACAGGCGGATTGACAATTCTTTAGCAAGCAATAGCCGTTGCGATAATGTGTCCGGCGTCGTGCAAGATGTCGCCTGCCTTCGATCTGAAGGTGGTATAACCGTCGGCGCCATTTGTTACGTGCTCGTGAGTTTGATCGTTGGCTCTCTCTAGCAAGAACACGGCGGCTAGCGGCCGGTCGGAGAAGGGCATTAGACGTCCATCCCTTTGATAAGCAAATGGGAGGATCCTCGTGGGCCTTTGGGATCAGGCATTACGAGCTTCTTGCTCTTTGGGTATTTTGGGCTTTGGGTTTGAAAGGTTAGGGTTTGGGCTCCAAGACTTTTAAGAGTAATTTTACCGATTACTATATACTTTGTTATTTCATGAAAAAATGAATGGTTTAAAAATAATTTTCTTAAAAATGATCGTTTGCATCATTTATAAAGATAAGTGAATGAAAATTTTATTTTATCGTCCATAAAAATGTGTAAATATAAATCGTCGTTAGTAATGAAAACGTTTTAAACGAAACGATCATTTTAAAAAATAAATATATTTTTTTCAATGATTTAATTTTTGCGAAACAAACGGAGTAGTTATAAATCTTTACTTTATTTTTTTAATTCAAGCAAAAATATCCAATATTTTCGTTAATAAATAAAAGCCATGAAAGCCATGCATCACGTGGGTGTTTCGGTGAGAACCACGAAGTTGGGTGGGTTTCCCCAACTACCACGTTGTCTCTTCTTTTTGTTTTCTTCCCTTTTGTCTTCTTTTGGCTAAGCACAGCTTTATACCATCAAAAGGAACAAAAAATATTTATTATGATCTGAAAATATATATGAAAAAAACCTAAAGAATTCGCAAATGGCACTGGACAAAACGTGGCGAGTTATGCACGTCGATTGCTAGAAAAACTCCATGTTCTGTGGACACTCTCGACGTATTTTGATGTCGGTCCAAGGTCGATGCATCTGTTCTAGACCATAACTTATAGTTGAGCTCGATTATTGAAAAATGAAACCCGATCAGAGTATTAGGAGAGGAAACCAAATTTGCCGCTTCATGGTCGGTCCTCAGCTTTGCAAATCAAGTACCGAAATAATCGATTTGTCTTTGTCACGGAAACTAGAAACCTAGACAACACCTTCCTTATTTTCACGGGAAAAACGTATCCTGAATAATCAATCTCTCGCGAAGGAAACGGAGCTATACTTGGCAAGGATTTCTTAGAGAGATTGCATCGACTCAACTTGGCTGGATAGCTTATGATTCCGCGTACTCTTTTCGAATCCTATCCTTTCTCTACGTTAGAAGGATTAACACGGAAGAGGCGTATGGATTATCCAGGAATTCCTAGAGAGAGTCAGAAACTTGCGGCTTAACGAATGGATGAAGTCAACACATTCAAATTGGATTTTATTAGTTGCTATTCGGGCAAGAGACGTCACGTACCTTCGCACGATAACAGAGGACGAAGACCTTCAGGGACAGATCAGTAGAATTAGGTCCCTTTTTTTGGACGGACATCATTAAAATTTTCTTTGGTCAAACTTGTCGCACTTGCCCTAGAGTTGGAGTCTAGAGATGTCCGCAGACAATTCAAAATGTGCGACTTGGGATAATTTTCTAGATGGTCTTTACTTCAGTTCCACAGGAGGATTTTTTTTTTTTTCTGTTTCTATTGGGGAAAAAATGGAAAATATTGAGAAGGGGGGATTTGTGCTCGAAATTAGAGGTGAGTGTGATGTCTCATTTAACCTAGACCTCGGAATGAACTGACTTGAACCAATTGATTCTAGGGAGAACTGGTTTGGTTCTTGATCCGCATACCAGCCCCAGAGGTTCCCAATTCCAAAGCCGGAATCGATTGTTCTATTTGATAACTAGTTAGGTTTTCAAGTTGAACTGGTTCTATACTTGATTTGAAAGTGTCATTTAGATTTTATTTTTTTACATCCATTGACATAACCACTGGATCAAAAGTATTTTTGTAGTGGAATGACACAAATTTTATATTTTATTCTAGGAATCTGATTTTTTTACCAAAGACATAGAATCTGTGGAATTATAGGTCCCATTTTTTTGGATAGCCATCATTAATATTTTCTTCGTCAAACTTATTGCACTTGTCCAAGAGTTGGAGTTAAGAGATGTCCGCAGACAAAATGTGCGACTTGGGATAATTTTCTAGATGGTCTTGACTTCAGTTCCACAAGAGAATTTTTCCTGTTTTTATTCGGAAAAAATGGAAAATATTAAGAAGGAGACTTGTGCTCAAAATTAGAGGTGAACAGGGGGTTTGATTCAAATCGGAAGTTGGACCGAACCTGCTTAAACCGAACCGGCCAATTTGAGGTTCCCAATCTGCGAACCTAAAATTGGCCTCGGAGCTTCCTGATTCCAAGGCCAAATCTTTGATCCTATTCCGTAACCGATCAGGTTTTTGTGTTGAACCGGTTCTATACCCAGTTTTGAAACCTCATTAAAAAAAAAAAAACTGTTGCATCCATCAAGAATTGAACCATGGTCTTCACGTGAAGAACAACAATAACACATTGGACCAACAAATATCTTTGTGGAGGATTGGTGCCACTTATATATTTTATTCTATGAATTTGGTTTTTTACCAAATACATTAAATGGATTGCTTTCTAGGTAAAATCGGGAACATGATGAATTCGATTCCCAATGCCAATATTTTAGAACCAAGGATCACAGGGTCGGTTCTTCACCTCCCACAAGCAAGAATACAAGCAGCGAACTCTCCCCATGAGATCTTCGATAACCTTGAGGGGTAGTTTCGGAATAGCCCCTACTTTCATGTTAACCGATTCTAGGTTGGGAACCGGATATCTTAGAATTGATCACCTTGCTCTAATTCTATGCATGAAAAAGTTATGCACATATTATTTAGGAAGTCTTCCATCATAGTTCTTTTTTAAGCAAGCAAAATATTCACTCGTAGACCCGACATGAATGTCCTAGGTTGAAAAAGGTTGAGGCATGTACTTGAGTTGCAATTTATGACACATACTAAGACTAAATGGAGCACTCTATAGAGAGTCTGATACATATGCAGTGAATGTTTGCAATGTAAAATAACAAGATATAAACAAGAATGAGTGAAGGTACACAAATAGTAATTATCATATTATATTTGTGTCAATTTAATCTTAAACCTTTTTAAATTTTATCAGTTGAGTTCATTTCACCAATTTTCTTTGGAAATCATTGACGTGAATGGTAGTTATCCTACGTAGCATGGTCGGTGTTGACGTTGGCATTTTTAATAATACTTTAATAATTTTTTTTTCATGTTTTTGTTCTTTTCTTTTCTTTTTTCATTTTTTTTCCTTTCATTTTGGTTGATGAGAGTCATTAGTGATTCTCGCTAGCCATTGGGCAAGGGCCAGCAAACCCTTGCTAGCTGCTAGCTAGGGTCATGGCCTGCAAGATCTAGGTCAAGGTCTTTGCCGCCTCCCCTGTGGTCAAAATGAAAGGAAAATAAAAAAAAAAAAAAAAAAAATATTATTACAAATTCATTTTAAAAAAATATAAAAAAGTGTTCACATTAATGCCGGTCATGTTACATAGGATGATCAACATCCATGTTAGCTATTTTTAGCCAAAATTGGTTGGAATGATTCAATTGGTAAATTGTGAAAATGTTAATGACTAAATTGGTTTTGATAAAAAAAAATTAAATTGGTACAATTAAAATGTTTATGACTAAATTGATATAAATACAATATTTTTAGAACTTTTTTGATACTTTTTCCTAATGAGAATGTCATTCTAAAATGTGCCCACATGTTTTATGTTGTTTGTGCAACACGTGTTTCTTTAACTATATGCGAAAGAAAAATCGATCATTGATGAAATGTTGCATCCTCCAAAAGTTTGATTAATTTATCCCCCTCCCCCTCCTCTAAATTTGTACATTCAGCGCAAATTCATGGCATTCAAAGTGTGGATTCTTTCAGTGCTTCACATTTTCCATTCAAACATTTATTCTTTCCTAGTATAGTTTCCTTGAGTTTTATAATTATTGTATTTTTGCCAATAACTTCTTAGATAGCATATGTATCTATAGTTCTAATCAACTTGCTATTCGGTTGATTATGTTTCCATTTTTTTTAATCTGCTCGTTGAAAAACATCAATGTATGAGATGTCTTTTTTGATAATCTTGTCAATTGTCTACTCTTTTTTTTTTTATGTCAACTTTTAGATTTAGGATTTTTCTAATCAAACGTGCTCATGACATTCGCATGTGTTTGCTTGCGAAAACCACCCATCTCTTATATATTATTGCTTTCAATTGTACCCTTGACCTTTCGTGCTAATAATTAAAATTAATCATCACACAAAATTTAAAACCAGATGTTTACATGACAACAAAAACTAAACTTGGAAGTATAGGGATGAGTCATTTCTTTGAAATTACCATTATCTTATGGATATTATGCATATTAATTTCATTTATAAAATCTGATCCATCATGTATTCACCAATATCTATTCCTTCATAAAATCTACAAGACGATGGATAGCATTCACATTTATATTTACTAATAAAAAATGATCTTTTGCACTAAATTTAAATGAAAAAATTGTCCAAAAATTGCCAAATCTATTATATGATGGCCAATTATGTAAGTTTAGTCTTAAATTTTTTAATGTAGTCATTCTGAGTAATTATCCATATAATAGGTTTAGGATTGAATTGGCAAATTTTCAAAAGATTTAGAATTGAATTGACATAATGAAAGATGTATGATTAAATTGACAAATCGTTAAAAGATTGATGACTGAATCGACACAATTGAAGACCCTAGGATTGAATTGGCCACTATATAATAGCTTTAGGACTTGTTGGGCAATTATCTCAAATTTAAACCAAAACAAAGCTTTAAGAGCTATGTCTAATTATGCATATATTCATACATTTTTGAGAAGGTGAGGATGTTATTAATAGTTACTGTGCAAATACATGGTTTTTAACACTTATATAATGATTACTATTTAAATTTAGAATCGACATTATTTACTATCTTTTGATGATTCAATTTAAATATTTAAATAAATAGCCGAAGTATATGATTTTTAATATTATCTCTATGTAAACATGTGGTTGTGAAATCTTTAGTTTTATCATTAAAACATAGACATTTATTTGCAATTAAATGTATCGTCAATGCCATGAAGATTTAGTATAATATTATTCACGAAGTTAATGCTGCTAATTATACTAATCTATAAAGCCTTCCAAACTAGTTCCAATCTAATTGACATTAGAAGATGTAATATCTCAAAGAAAGTTTAAAATCACCTTGCATTTTCAAAGATTTCTGTCAAAATATTTAAAATAGAATGGAGAACTATATAATTTCAACAAAACATATATTAGCAATCGTACAGCTTCGATCATATAATTATGACATGTTGAAGCATAAAATAACTAAAATTGAAAATGATATTTGTGACACTTGGATTTAAATATAAGTCTGATGTTGTACTTAAATCTGTAATTTTATCACTGAACTTATTCTTGGATAAACCTTTTACAAAAGTTGTGACGCTTAAGTTTTAATAAATGGTGATTAATTCTAGAATCAAATATGTTATAAAAACTATCTTTGATGAATTTTTTATTATTCTTCCTAACGAAAGTCATACAGTTTTGTGGTCTTTGTTCTTGATCATCTGCTCCTTTCTCTCTGAAAAAAATAGGAAATTTTTCCATGGTAGATACAATCATAGTACATAATACAACTTCGTTAAGCATTTTTTTTTTTTTTTTTTTTTTGGATTTTTTCATATGATGTAAATTGCACTGTTCTATAATATATGTCTAATTTTAGAATTAGGACGAATTTAGACAATATTTTATGGAAAGAAAAAAGAGAGAGAGTGAATCAATGTATAAACATGAAATTTACGTTAAATAAAATTAAGCATCTCCCTTTGTAAACATTTAATTAGTTGGTTAATGAAGTTTCACTTGAGAAAAAGACATAAAATATTTCATATTGACACATGGCATCATATAAAAGGAAATTACTACTCCTGACCAATCATATCGGGTCAAAATAGTTACTAATTTTGTAATTTATATTCTAATTTAGATATTCATCAAATCAATATCGAAGAGAATCGTCTCCCAATATTCTCCACAAATATATATTCCAAAGGATATTGCATCATTCCAACATAAAATACAAGAGGAGGAATATATTTTTGTAATAATCCTAATGTATCTACATCAAAAGTACGACCACCGGGAGATTACTTTATCTTTCGAAATTCGATACCTTCTCCGACGGTCCGCATCAGATACTATAAATACGGATGCTCAATTCAAAAGAGAGGATACGGCACAGATACTTGGAAGAAATTCGAAGAGGCATCAAAAGCTCTCAACATATTCAAAGAATGCAAAGAAATAATGAAATCCTGTCCAAGTTATGCTTCATAGCCCCGGTCGTCTTTGCCGACGTAGTCCAGATTTCGACCAGATCAAGCTCTAGAGCTCCGGAGATTTCGAGAATTCAAGTTTTCCCATCGCTTGGTTTTGAGGTCAATTGCGAAAGCACTCGAGTTAATGTTTCTGCAAATTAAAGATTCGGAGCCACTTGAATTTCAAGTTTCGAAATTAGAGGTTGTACCAATTATTTATATTATTTGAAATAATTAGTAAATTTTATTTCCATCGTGGACAATAACTTATACTCTCACATGTACCAAACCTAGAGGATCCAGGGTTTCTCTGACCAGATGGGAAAGGCGATTCACAACAGAATGTTGCCACGTCAAACAATTTGCCTCCCTCTCCTCAAGGTGTTGCCTTCAATCGGTAACACTGATCTCAAGCCGGACTTAATCCATACTCAGGATCGACTCGAGCAAGAATGGTTAGATCGGTTCTACAGTACTCGACGTAGTGTGAGCATGATGGAGCTTTACCAATGCCCACCACGAGAAACACGAACTAGTCGCCGACCACACTGATCGACCGACAAACCTTTCATGTTTCTCGCAGAGATCATCTCTCCGGCTCCTCAGCCACTTGAAACCTGCCTTCATGGCATGCACGAGTACAGAAATTTTGAATGGTTTGAAGATAAAATCGAGTGACAAGACTCCTGATTAGCATGAGCATGAAGGTACAATCAAGACCAGTTCAGTTCCATACTTCAAATGATTTGTCTCGAGTGGGATAGCATGCGGTCCTTGGTCGAACCTCGTCATCTCTTCATCACACGTTCATCTTGGTCGAATTCCTCTCTCCGCAGCCAACCAAAAATGAACTACTCTTCCATCCTTCTTCACGTGCATTTCGATCTAGCTTGTCGACTATGCACTTCGCCACGAAATTGGGTACTGACACTTTATGCGATGACTACATTTGTTACTCGAAGTTCGTATCAATTTTAATGTTTTTTTTTGGATATCCGTAGTGGAGTATCCCTGACTCTCAACTCGATTTGACTTCCCCGAAACTGTGTCGTCCATGTACATCGTTTGAACCTACGCCCTGTTCGCTAAATTTGTAGGCGCAAATTTCATGAGTGGACCATTACCCCACATATTATTAGGGAAGGGATTATAGCCTACATACTGGGTTTAGAAATGAAACGATTATTAAAGCAAGAAACACACTCGAGATAAATGCGCTACTAGCTACAAATTAGTTGATGATCACATAATTTTCACACCCTAGCCGGTCACCACGTTGAACACACACCGAGTTCCTTAGACAAAGAAATTAAAAAAAATAATTTACACTAAGATTTATCACTATCTACATAGCCCTAATTAATTATGCTTTGCACTGGCTACTACTACTCCATATACCCTAAACACCCAGCTCAACTCCTTTAAAATCCATCTCATTGGCGCGAGTCAAAAAGGTTCATCCAGTCCATGCCGTAGACATTGTACACGTTCTCCTGCATGTAGAAGGCGTCCTCGTAGGCGAACTCCCCTGGGAACCGCCGGTCCATGCTCACGTCCATCGACATCGACGAGCTCGGGCTGTTGGTCGACGCCGCGGGCCCGTCGGCCCGCTCCAGCAGCCGCTGGATCTCCTTCTCCGACTCGGTCAGTCGCTCCTTCATGTTCAACAGCTGCGCAAAAGAAAACCCACCATATCAGCATAAGGCGCAAATTATGTCAAGTACAATTTCCAGATGAAAATAGAAAATTTGGGGGGAATCTCATCCGTAGCATAGCTTTTGGAAAGAAGGGTGGGAGAGGACAAATGCGCTACGTGGGCCTTCCCCAAGGCCCAAGCCACCTTAGACAACTTCATAAGGACCACCTCCGGTACTTCTTGGCGTTTCTAGTGAGGTGTCGGATTGCCGTTCTTGGACCATTTTTCCTGTCGGGTCTGTCGTTTTCCTTCTCATTTTCTTTTCAAGAAAATGATGGGAATGTAATAGAAAAAGGAGGAGAAAAGGAAGGGGAGAGCGGAGGTGGCGTTGGCTTTCGAGCCTAGAGCTCATGCACGTTCAGATGCTGGTGGGTCATACCCCGTCCTGTCCTTCAGGATAAGGCCAGCCCACCACCATCATCATCAGCTCAGCCAGCTTTCGTCTCAAGGAAGAATTTCAGTTTTTGTTTTTCTTATCTCGTTCTTTCCCTTTTGCTGAAATGGAGGAAGATGCAAGAATCCAGGGCTCGAGTTATCGCGGGAAGTTTTCCCCTGAAAACCCTCGTGCATGACAGAAACGAGCAAGCGCTCTCCATAGATATTCTCTCTCTCTTGCGTTGGACTCTCTTCTTGATGCGTAGGACTTTTCATGATCGCTGGACCAGTTAAAGAAACATGCGCGGTACACGCTAGTTTGGAGATCAATCCACTTCAAGAAACTAAATGGCATTAACCGAATTGTACCGCTAAGATGACGCTGTAAGCTAGAGAGAGAGAGAGAGAGAGAGAGAGAGAGAGAGAGAGAGAGAGAGAGAGAGAGAGGGACCTCGGACTCGAGCCGGCACTTCTCGATGACGGTGCCATCGTGCATGGACTTGAGCTTCGCGTACTCCTCCTCAAGCTTCTTGTTCTTCCACCGGGCGCGCCGGTTCTGGAACCAGACGGCCACCTGCCTCGGGTCGAGCCCGAGCTCCGAGGCCAGCCGGTCCTTCCTCTCCGACTCCAGCTTGTGCTCGCTCCCGAAATTCTGCTCCAGCAGGTTCACCTGCTCCTCGCTCAGCTTCCTCTTCCTCGGCCCCACCGCGCCGCCCTCGCCCTTGTTCTTCTTCCTCCTGCGCCGCGGCTTCGATTCTACACGCCACCCAAAAGAGAGAGAGAACAAACGATACCGTTAAATCAGTCACGTCCGGCTCCACTCCCACGCCGACCCCGAAAGTCCGGCGCCCGTTCTCCGGCGCCGCCGCCGAGGAGCGTGCATAGTACGTACCTAAACTATGGAGACGCATTAGATAGGGGGGCTAACCTTTGACGGGCGGTACGATCTGCGTGTAAACCCCAGGGTACAGCTCAGAGATTAGAGCCATATGATCTTCCAACTGCTGGTCGTTGTCCATGGTGATCCTCATCCCCCCTCTCTTTCTCTCTCTCTCTCTCTCTCTCTCTCTTTCTCTCTCTTTCCGTGCCTGCGGTAAAAAGGAGCTTTGCCGCAGCTTCTCTTTTGCAGGGGAGGCCTGTGCGTGCGTTTGTGTGCGCTTCTCTCTCTCTCTCTCTCTCTCTCTCTCTCTGGTTTTTTGAGTGGAACTCAAGCATTTGACGAGAGCGACGAGGCTTTATTTTATAACGGGAAGGGCTACCAAATGGGGCTCCGAATTCGGCCTAAATTATCCGGTTTGCCATCGAGACTGGCGTGGGGGGAATTTGACGACGAGGGTGATGTCACCTCGCTCATGTTTATGTCTGGTTTATTGAGACATAAACATCGTTTCTTACGTATTGCCCGATAACTTTACCGAAAGGGAGCACGCATAGCGAAAGGGTTTGCCCGTAGGAACGTAATTAGGAATAAACGGTTTCAATTTCTATACAGTTTCACTTGAAACCAAGAATTTATATTATGAAATTGGTTTTTCAATTTTTTGAAATTTAAAACCTACCTTACATACTCTAGAACTTGGAATTTACCTTGTTATAGGTTCGTTACAGATTTTAGGATCTACTCAGATTTTACTTTTATTATTGATTAAATGATTACAGTGAATTATCATATTTAATAATTATCATTTGTTTGTATAATGCACTGATTATAATTTATATTTAAACATGCAAAAAAATGAAATATTAACAAAATAATAGTCTTAGTCAAAAATGAAAGTTCGAATTAATGGTTCTAGATTATATACTCGTTATCAAATGCCATAAAATACCGTAGGATCACTCGAAAATTTAGAAAAAAAAACAAGAAAATTTATTTCAGGTTCTAGGATTATTGGTTTAAGGTTCTAAAACTCATCCATCAAAACAGGTCGCACAATTTTTGGAACCTAGAACTTCTCGTGGATACTTTGGACTTGGAACCTGATACGTCTGTATTGGTCTAGTTCTCAAGTTCCAAGTTTATCTTGAAATCATGCTCATCCATACACGTAACCCCCACCACCCCACCCCCCAACAACAACATTTCGAGCCCCAATCCTTTCGTGGGAAAACCATGTGAAGATGGTAATGGCAGTGATCAATGATCAGGGACCAGATTCATGCACCGATCGTTTTGGGCAATATTCCTTTCCGCTAGTTTCTGTTCCGATTCTCTCTTTTGATCCGGAGAGAGCCGCGACCTGCTGGCATATGCGTAGGTTGCTATGATTGAACAAAGGTGCGTGCTGGTGTAGGTTTCTTTAGAAGAAGAACAAGATCTGGATTTAGTTCGGTGCTTGTAATAGCAGGGCAAGATGCCCGACCCGTTTACATGAGGATTCTTTTCGTTGAATTTTGCGTGTGATCTAGTCAGAACAATCTGGATAAGATAGCTTTTTTATCTTTCCCCCAAGGGACATATGTGCATTGAACTCGTCAATATGAATAACGAAAAGCAGATTGTAATGTTTAAGGATTAGGGTTTTTATTCGATCCCCTCGCTTCGAAATCTTGTGACCGTGATACTCGGAATGGAATTTCTCCTACACCCAAAAGTCCTCGTTTTGTCAAGGTAGGGCCGTGATTCCACCGGTCGAGTCTCTCAATTGGCGAGTCATAAATATGACAGTTGCTCACATGCGAGTTGAGGGTGATACCCAATATATTCATAATACGTCGATGAGACTCTGAAGCTTTTTCCCAACTAGGCATGGAGGAGAATACGGCTCGTCTAGACATGTGCAGACTCGTGCCACTCATTCTGAAGTGGGGAGAAAAGGAGAGCGCAACCATATTTCATGGCCACGGATAGAACAATGCAAAAATAATTAGATATACCCACCACTCTCTACTTTTTTTTTTCCTTAATGTTTTCGATTAGAATATGAATCCCACCGTTTCATCACATCCCGATAAAAATTTACTACAGTCAATCTTGATGACAAGTTCTGAAGAAATCAAGGGGGGAGAGAGGCCGGTGGGGGTCAAAATTGATGTGGCGTGAGCCTAGGGACCTCATCCTATCCTTAGTGATTTGGATTGGGGGGAGGGGGTTAGGTTGATGATCCCAAACCTGACCACCTCGAATATGAAATAAACAAACAGGAATTGAGGTGGTCGTGGCCTCTGGATTTGAACACTTTAACCGGGATGGAAGAAACCTTTTGTTGTCCAATCGGGTGGTATTCCCTCTCACTTGCGCTATCTACCACGACCCGAGCCGCACTCGTTTTGTCTCAAATAGAAAAAAAATATCTCGTATGCGTGGCTCGAGGAAGAGTAGAAGAGCAGTACTTAAAAAGACCTTGGAATATTGACCCTATTATATTTGGCCAAAGTAGTTCGTAGGGGTTAATGGCGGAACACGAGGCAAAAAAAATCCACTGGCCCATGAGAACCATAGTCTTTTACGCAACTTGGGAGATCAATGGATATGTTTGAAGGCTGACCCGAAAAGCTTACGTTAATAGATGGAAGGAGAGCACGTGTGTATGTGAAAAGCAGATTGGTTTCGTAAACAAACGATATGTGATTTTTCTAATACCACTTTTATGTGTAAGTTGAATTAGGAACGACACGTGTATCCCACTCATGTGCAAATCGAATTAGGAACGACACGCACTTTCGGTGAACAAGGGTTCACGAGTGCAAAATAGATTGGGTGCATATCCTAACTTTAGTTCGATTAAAAGTGAATGTATAAACTTTGTATGTAAACGATGTGAGATGCTTTAATAAAAGGCGAGAAAAATCCCAAAAACTTAAGTGGGTTGTTGGAGGGAGATTACTTGTATACGAAGAGTATAAAAGGAAGCAGGATTAGGAATGAGATGTAAAATTTGACTAACAAGGTGGAGACACATCCGAAAGGGATAGCACTTGGTTTTGATACTATGTTATAAAGTCCAACCCAAAAATTTAAATTGATAGGTAAAGATAAATAACACGTATATAAAGAATATATAAGATATATTGTGAAGCGATGTTGGGTTATTTGGCTTTGCACCAACATTTTACACAGGGAGAAGGAGGGGGGGGGGGTGTTAATATATTGGAGGGCATTGGACCAAAGTGAGTTGGCGTCATTCTTTGCGTCAGTTGCTTAGCACCCGGGACCCTTTCCTCATGGTCGAAGTACTTTCTTTCTGAGCCTGGATTTGTTAATCACGGAATAAGTAAAGAATTGTTTTTTTTATAATCATGGGTTCAATAGGACTCTAATGTGGATTCCCTTTGTATTTTAGTAGTGAACAGTTCTTGCTGAACGTACTAGAACGCTTCGTGGTCCCCTACTCTTATTCAGGATTATTAAAACTATTTCTCTAGATAAGCGCTTTGATAGAGAACTACAGTTGCAATGTTATGCATCGATTTGAGGTATTCTTGTACACATCGAGGACCACATGTAATGCATGCCAATCTAGGACTAGAACGGGAGTGTGTGCGCATTTTGATTGGGTAAGCTCGAAAGCTTTATTTACACAAGTCAATTTGGATGTGATTAGATGATTCTCTTGAACCACGAAATCGGTTTGGAGGTAGCCTTAGACCATACCTTGGATCTTTTCTAGGGGATGAATCACGAGTATTGGAACGACCCTTATAAGGCTCATAGAGATGTGTACTCCTCCATTCCTTGGCTAGAGAAAAATTCCCTCCGACAAAACTTTTGATAGTCTACACACTAATTTGTAATTCACATACAAATTTGTCATAAAAAAGAGAGTTTAATACCGAAGGCTAATTCCTCCTCTCTCACTCTCCGAATGATATTGCCGCCTGCCATCGACTCCTTGCCGTCACCACCAGTGATAGCCATCTGTCTCCAACCACCTCCACCATCTCTCTCTCTCTCTCTCTCTCTCTCTCTCTAGTCCAGGACGAGTTGCACGGTGGTCGAGCTCACAATCTCAACCTTTGGCCAGGTCGCTCAAGGTCACCTCCGCCGACAGGGCGGCTCCGAGAAGAGTTCGTCTCTTCCACATTCTATAAGCGCGGGTTTCTCCAATCCATAATCATTTTACCACCTAATTCAAAAGTTAAAAAAGGAAATGGATTGCCACCTTAATGTCCAGTAGTCCCATTTCTCTTCCAATCACAAGGATGGTCTCACGCAACGCTGTCGAGCTAAGATTGGCCGAAGCAGGTGAAGGCACGACGCCCAATCAATTTTGATTTTTCTAACTTGGCATGTTCTCCTAAATTCGTGCTACCAATTAAAGAGGGTGCCAGTGTCTCTCCTCCTCGCCCCCCGCCCTTGTTTTCCGCGCAGTCCACTCACCCATTTTTGGCCCCCCCCCTCCCTCTCGGCATTGGAGATGATCCAATCAAAGTGGACAAATTGTAAAAATCGGGGAGTACGCGGCTAGGGCTTGACCAGCTTTGAGGGGGAGGGAGGGGGAGCTTTCAATTTTCTTCAGACAAAGGGAAAAAGGCAGTGCATGCACCGGTCATGTCTTGCTCCTGTCTGTCCTTTGCGAGAAGCTTGTTTGCCCGAAATGGACCCGTGGGGAGCTACAAGAGACGGGGAATAATCCACGTCCCCCCCTCCCCCCCTACTCGTACTCGAGTAGGAACAGGAATAGTGCCATTGGCAAATTTGGCATCCGATCGAGTTTTGTAAGTCGTGCAATGCTCGACTGGGGAGGAAATGTTGGGGTTAGAGATGTTTATCCATTCTGTTTTCTGTTTTTTTTTTTTTGACTAAAGAAAAAAACCCTAGCGAAGATTAGCGGAGATAGCAATGGCGGTGGCGGAGGAAGTTGGGGGGAGGTGGAAAGCACTTGAAATCGAACATCTGGCCACAAACACCTTGCAAAAGTGGCTTAAATTGTTCGCAAAAAGTGCACATTGCCCGCGGTGGATGTCCTAAGCCTCGTGGCATTTATGGGCTCTGATCAAACCCAAGTCTAGGTGTCCGGGTTTTGAGCTCGAATAAAATTAGGTTTTCAAGATAATTGTACTATTTGTTCTTCAAATGGTTAATACAAATGAATTAGATATCGTCATTTTATAGAGTAAAATAGTTCAATATTATTGCGAAAATTCATATTTTGATAAAAATCATTTTCCATGCAATCTCGATGAAAGAGAATAGTGATTTACCCGTTCATCTATATAAATCACAAAATGTAGCTATGCTAGATTTAAGGAAAACTTAATCAATGAAAGCGTGATAGACCAAAATATTGAAATCTCCCAACATTTTGTCAACTTTCTTTAACCCACATGTTCCCCGTGCAAGGCTAATTGAAATAATTGTCCTAGGATGAACGAAATTGATTAATAATTAGTTACTATTGATCTTAGTAGTTTTGTTATATAACGAGGAGCATTGAGACCTTTCGTTTTGAGTATTTCTCTTGTATATGGACAATCTGCCCCTTCTACAACCCCAGTGGGCTGCTAAGAGCGAGAGACGGTACGATTAATTCGAATCGTAAGGTTCGTGATGAATCCCAATCGAGTGCCGAACTTCTTGGAGGGTTTCTTTAACCTTACTTAAAAACTTGGAGGCACGAATTTTTTTGAGTGGCCTCGACTTCATCAGAATCTGGAAGACACTATCCTCTTTGCCATTATATTAATACATGCCTGCCCACCTGGCCAGTGCCAGATTCTTCAAATTGCAAAGCAAGCGAGCGAGCCATTTATGTGCTTTATCTGTCTAGCCAAAGTAGGAAATACAAGCAGTAAGGGACGTTCAGTCACATAAAAGCAAACTGGTATAGCTAGATGTGAGATGATGATTTTCCGTGACCGTCTCGACCTAGAAATCTTGAGTCTATAAGTCAATTTTGCTATCAAATCAAGAACCCCCGAAAATACTGATGATGTCACATGTCTCTTTGGAATGTATGTACCACTTGCACATCCAAGTTCTTGTAAAGACATTTGGATCAAATTGGTGAGTTTCTCTTGACCGTGAGTATTTCTATTTATATTTCAAGTATTTTTAATTTCTCTTTGAGGCGCATCGTTTTTTAACAAGTCACGAGTTAAATGGCCATCGAACAGTTTCTTTTGAAATGAACTAATACTCAAAAAGTTCCAAATAGAATTCACAGAATCCTTATAAGGGTTTCTTAATCGAGTAAACGAATCTACTCTCGCTTGCGACCATTTTCATTTATTGCGACCATTTTCATTTATACAGTGAAATCTTCAATCTTTTCCTAGAACAAGACTTCATTTATTTTCCCCTAACATTTGCAAGAGCTAGGTTGGACATGTAGTGCCTTCTCCATACCAAAGAAAATCTCGGGGCGAGTTGTGGTGTTGCCAAGATCATCAACGTACATACAATTACACGTACACATTCACATGGGGAATATACGGATATTTTGAAAGGGGGGGGGGTTGGGGGATAGGAGTTGAATGATCCGAAAGACAAGACAACATAAGTCATCATGGGGTTGCGGCCAGACATCACATCGGACACACCCACACAAACACAAACACAAAGATAGAGACCGAAGTGACCATCCCCCACGCACATCCCCACGACAAAAGCAAAGAAAGAAAGCAAGAAAGCAAGAAAGCAACAAAGAAGTGGCAAATGCCTCATCCTCAAGCCCTACCGACGAGCTCGGACAGAAAGAAAAGAGAGAGAGAGAGAGAAAGGGGTCGTTTTCTCTTCGAGGCGTCGACCAAAAAGCGACGTGATGGCGAAAGACATGGGCAGCTCCCATTGGCAAAGGCTTGGAGAAGAACAGGGGCAAGTTAAGGTCACATGGGTCAGCCATCACACGCGTCACGTCCCCCACATCGAGCGCTTCATGGGACCACCCGCAATAGTCACGACGATACACGTGTGCCTTCCCCTTTGATGTGTACAGTTCGAGGGGGGCGGAGCCGGCCAATTGCGACCACATTCGGGTCCGTAACGGTAGCCGCCGGGCGTCGCCAAAACCACCCCCTCCCGAAAGGCACTTAAAACATTCGTATTGACTTTCGTCTCTTCTCGATATTACCAACCCCGCTCAATTAGATGAATCTTGAGTTCATGAAATAATTCATTAACGTTATGGATCGAGTAAAATGTAAATCTCTGTCCGAATGAGTGGGCCAAATATGAAATTGTTTGTATTTGATCATATGGTGCATCTAATTCACATGTTGTAATTAGATTATTGATCACTAAGCAAATCCCATGAATTTGTATTATTTATGTAGCATGCATAATGAGATGTTGGTACGGAGAGACATTTGGACTAGTTAGGGAGATTAGCTAGCCACATGTAGAAGGCTTGCATGTGAGGAAAGAGCTCTTGCGCCGCGCACGTGAGGGTACATCAGTGATCCAAGGATGCCCATCGGAAGATTTGATAAAAAATTGAATGATTCTAGTAATTTCACATACCAATCACCACATCACCAATATATAGGCTCGTGATGGAATAACTTGAGTTTTTCAGTAAACTTGAATTTTAACATGATCTGTTAATGAGTTCAGGTTTAGACTCCCCTTTGATAATCTTTTCTACAAGGACAATTGACCTTCATATCATGTAGCATCAATAACCTAAGACATCTATATGGCATCGCTCACTTAATCAAGTCTTGTTGCTGCTAATATACGTGTTTGAAGATCACAAGATTAATAACGATACTTAAATTAGTGGGTGATTGCAAAACATTTCCATGCTTAAAACATAGATGCTTAATTTTCTCCATTCACTTTGAGCTATTTGCCTTTTTTGCTAGTGCCGTGAGATGCGAGGGCATTTGAATTTCGTCATTGTTGTTGCCTGTTAGCGAATGTTCTGATCAGTTTTAGATCATTAGGATGAGGTGCGTCCGAGAGCAACCGACTCCATCCCAACTCTTTTGTTTTCTTGCACTCTTTTGTTACTATTTGTAGCTATACTCTTTTGACCTAAGAAGTGTGACAGTCGTTTTATGAGAAATTTGCTTATCTTAGGAAGTCTTGTTAGGCCAACTTTCGGAGAAATGAAGGTGCTTCATGGATAATGTTGGATGTAAATGGCACATTTGCTCACAAAAGGAGCGGAATGATAACTTAAATAGATCTAGCAATACTTAATTAAAAGCACGTCTTTTCAAGGATTAGAAAATTGATACGATTCTCTTGTTTCTTGTAATCTTGACTGCATATATAATGAGACATGCAGATATAAATATGCACAATAAAAAGTTAATAAGTGGTCCTTTTGGAATTAGACTTCAAATCGTTGTAGGACATGCACATTCATTGCTTGAAAAAACTCATGGAAAAGTTTTCTAGTGATAAACCATGTAGACTCCCTAAAATTTTTGCCTTTAGATTAGTGACTGTTCCAGGTTGATAAACACGACCGGGATGGCTGCTTTTTGCTGATGGTATAAATGGACGTAAAGCCTACATAATCGGCGCAATGAGCTCGTTCATGTGAGAAAATGCGGGGAAGATGATTAAACGCATTGGAGACGATTCCATTTCCATTCAAGAGTCGAGTCGATTTGACGTTACTGTTCAGGCGAGAGAAAGAGAGAGAGCATGACGCAAGTCGGGGGTGGACCGATGTGGTTATCATTTTTCCTATGCGGGAATCATTGCCACCGTAGTTACAGAATAGGTGTCGACCACTTCTTTATCCGGACAATGACCCAGGAACATCATGCATAAAAAGTACAATAGCTCAGGTGCAGCATGCCATTGAACAACACATGGATTCCTCCATTTTGACAAAGGAAAGAGGATTGCAAAGGAAAAAGGAAAAGCAGGAGGAAGGTTATGCCCCTCTTAGTTCACGGGCACCACCCTATTTGACACGTGTCGCCTTGGGAGTAGCCAGATTGGACCCTCTTGGGAGAGCAGATTGACAAGCACTGTGGTGCTAATGGCCATAGGTTGGAGGGTGGGTGATGTCTGGTGAGGACTGTCAGAATTTGCTATAAGATGGAAACCCCTTGATTTGATCTTTGATGCTTGTTTTTCTATACAATTTGGCAAGCATGCAAGCCTTTTTTAGTCATTATCGGTATCGCCCTGTTCAAACCGATAACTCCTACGGACACTTAAGCAACAGTGTCCCATCTCTCTCTCTCTCTCTCTCAACTCAACCATTCTTCTATGTTTTTGGCCCCCCTCTCTCTCTCTCTCTCTCTCTCTCTCTCTCAACCATTCTTTTATGTTTCTCTCTCTCAATCTTTCTTCATCGGCTAAGTAAAGGAGGGCTCCCCTCGAAAGTTGAGTCGTTTCTAATTCAAGTTGGGTTATAATAAAAGCAAAGAGAAGATAAGATTGTCTTCCAGAGAGTCTCTACTGGAGACCCTCCTCTTTTAGTTCACCATGGTTTAACCCTAGATCGAAGTAAAGACAAACGTGGAAAAGGATAAGGATGAAGTGCATGTGTGAGAGAGAGAAAGGGGTTTGGGGGGGGGGGAGATTCTCCCAAGCTGGCAGCTTAAGAAAACTGCAACCCTAACCAATCTTTATTGATGATAAAGCAGTGGAGGGATTGACCAAGAAAAGATGTGAGGCTGAAGCAATATGATGCGCATGGCGTGGGGGGGATTATTCCTTTGTTTTCTTTTGAGTTGTTTATAGAGCTTTCTTAAAGTCCTTTTCAATTTTCTTACGAGTTCATTAGCGAGCTTAATGGAATAAAGTAATGGCTGTCATCTTTATCCCGACAATGCCAAGCCTTGTTTCCCCATCTTCCAACTCCCATTTGAGGTTGATAATATGAACAGCCATTGGTGATTAGCTGGCTTATAAAACTGCCCCTGATCCAATCCAATCCGCTCTCTCCCCTTAATTAAGCGCGGTTTAGCAAATCCCTAAAAAGCCTAGTGATTACGCCCGTTTGAATGCCACCTTCTTACAAAACAGGCGTCAACCGGATCCACACGACAAACTAAAGCTGCTTTTGGGTTTTCTCAAATAGTCAGGAAAATTCTCATGTAGAGTGGTCCTAATGCTATGCCATATGTAATGTTAGAAAGAGGCTCCTTGTGAGCATTATTGCTGCCTCACATTCTAGATGTTCTAAGATCATCGCCCCTCTCCATAAACAATGTGGCTCGATCAGTCCCCATCATTGGACCTTTGCTCACACACACATACATGCTTTTCCTTATTCTAAGCAGAACGTCTCTTTCAACTCCGGCGAAACTTCGTACGTTCCGCAGGAACATGTCGTGTTTGCGGGGTTTATTAATTTTTCTTGTTCTTCCCAGTATTTCAGTTTAGCTAGTCAACTAAGTTGGTTTTGCCCCAGTTAATATGCTACTAATGTCAATGGGTTTGTGATGAAAGCACAGAGAATGACCTAGAGCGCCCTGCAAAATCAATAAACTAATGTTCTCCCAATCTTCTTCTTCTTCTTTTCTTTTTTTAACTCTCATCCAACACCATTATATTTAGGGTTTTGGGGACTATATGTATATATAGTTAAATTAGGTCCTATGTATGCAACAAAAGATCTATATTAGATTGGGAGGTGTGTGTGTATGTGTCTAGATACAAATGAGAGATGATGATGATGATGATGGTGATCATTGTCAAGTGACGCTTCAGGTTTCCCTCCTCCCATCCCATCCTACCCAATCTCTCTCAGAGAGAGGGCACAAAGCACAAATAAAACTTCCTAGCTTTCCTCTAAATGCGTGTTCTCCCTCTTCACCAATCAAACCCTACCTCCTTTTGATTAATCTAACCCCAGTTTTGTTATGTCTGACCGCGACCCTTTCTTCCGTTCTATCTCGGGTTTCAAAAGCCCCTTGAATTACGCCTTAATTTAGGCCATTATCTAGTCGGGTCATGACTTTAAGTGCCCCATAAGCTCTCAGTTCAAGGGCTGTTAATTATTTTATTACCTATCTTTTCAAGGTTAAAGACAAACTGATTAAACTAAAACCCCCCTCGCACGCACAAGTGGCCAATCTGTGTACAGAAGATGGCAGACTTAGTGCGTCCGTCAAGGCGATACCAGGGTGCGTGTCGCCAGTAAATTTAGCATATGGTGGGAGAGATTGATAAGTTACAAAAGGACAGGTTAAAGAATGAGTAATGTTGAAGATATTTAGATTGGCGTATATTAAATTGGTTCATAAACTAATGCGATAAATTGTGTGTACTTATTTAAGTTGGTGAGCTTTCAAGTATTTCATAAGAACTCAACACGTCAATTCTTATAATCAATTTAATATATCTGCGTAGTATCTTCAAAATGATTTTTCAAGAGTACATCCCACGAGATTTAAGTTGGGGCGATGAAATAAGTTGAGAGGGAGCAAATTAAAAACCTTATTTATAATTTTTTTCTAGAAATTATGAAATTTAGTTAGGAGGTTCTAATTCACATCTGGAAGGTGATGGCCACCATCCACCTTCCTTTAGCATGCTAAAATAGGCACAGCAAGTGGTCAAATTGTGAGTCGATGTTTAGTGGATTATATTAATCAACACGCAATATGAATCTATCACACTATATCTAATATCAATTTCGTTACATTTTGCTACACTTGACATCATTTGATGTATCTTGTCGGCTCATTTTCAAAGTGCCTAAGTTCCCAAACGATAATATCCCGCGTCATTGTCTTTCGGCAAAGATAGCACTCATCGAAACATGATTCCACGTGGAAATTTTTTTAATCCATACATCAAATGATGGACCCGATATTAATTTTCCACAACTTTTGTGGAAGTTAACCCCCCAAATCAAACCATACCCCAATCCAATTCGTGAGGTGGGGGAGAGAGACTGAGTCAAATTCCTCACGAAGAGAAAACCCAAAAGGTGGAAAATAGGAGAAAAGGGCCTCTCCCCATCTTTCCCATTGGAAGGCAACCCCCCCATAGCTTTCGTCACTTTCATCTTCGATCAATCGAGTTGCCATTATTATAAACACCCAACACAAGGAAAGACGCCACAAAAGCAGGGATCATTCCCAGCGCTCGAAAGCAAACAAATCTCTCCAACCCAGCTAAGTCAGCACTACTCTCAGGCCCCCTAGATTAACAACTTTAAACCAAGAAAGATTCTCCCTCTGATCACTACCTAACCAGAAGTAAACTAATCAAAACCCTAAGATCGTACGGACCCTGGCGGAACGACCGGGTCAGACAGACGAGTGGGTAATGTGGCGTTCCACGGTCCCTTCGTTTAAAGGGTCTCCTTTTATATTTCCTAATTTTTTGGTTGGTGGTGGTGCGAGGGTCTAGGCTTTAGCTAGGCTGTCCTTTTGATTTATTGCCGTGCGACTGCATGGAACAGCCTTTTAGCACATGGTAAGCACTGTTTAGTGGGATTGATTAAGCAAAGGTTGTCGTGTTTTAGGGCGATCTTGAGATGATCTTGAGGGACACGCGTTGGGCAGACGGGCGTAGGGGCTACATGTGTCGAAAGCGGATGTGGATTCTCGCCTGTTGGAGTCTCCAGATTGATCTTTCAGGTGTTTTAGATCCGAAGACAGTGGCTGTGGGTAGGCGAAAGCCTTTTCCTTCCTTCTTTTCCTCCCTTCTATTTTCTTTAATTGTTAAGGGGGGATTTGATGGTGGTCCAGAAAAGGAATATCTTCTCGTGAATTGGATAAGTTTTGGTGATATGAAGTTCGATTTATTTAATGCACGGACACCTTTCGCATACCCATGTCTGAAGTTCCTACATTCGCATATGCCTAGAGAGAAAAACTGAGAAAAGTCGCATTTTTAGAGGTTTTTATTAGGTTGGCCATCGATGTAGAGAATTTTTTACAGGTTTGCTGTCGGATGGGGCAGCAACCGTGCTAAATCTAGACAATAGTCGTGGAGCCAAATTCATCCGGATGTCACCCCCATCCGACCGAGGTGAATGTGTAAAAAGAGAGATTTGATACCGGCGGGTGGGCGGACGGAGTTGTTAAATCCGATTTGTGATCTCGTTCATGAACAGTAAGAGCAAATCACGATGATGACCTCAAGCTTAACTTAATCCGCTTCTCGTCAGGCCCATCAGTAGCTGGATGTTTCAATCAGCGGTCGACAGCCTGGGCCCGAGTAGGAAATGGATTTTGCCTAACCAGGTGCGATGTTCCACCTTTTATCTTTTCATTGGAAGACAGCAAACTCCGATCGAAACATCTTTATTCGAAACGAAATTCTTGATCAGAAGGACCCAAAGTCAAATCGGGCCCAGAACATTAGTGCTGTGTCAGCTAGACCAAAGACAGACAGATAGATAGTGGGGGTGTGCATTTTCCATTTTGTTTGGGCAAAAATCTAAAATCCTGTCGGGAGGTCTCTCTTAGAAGTTAAGTTGAGACCACCGTGGAATCTAATTACGTGAATTGCACGGTCCATGGTAACCTAAAGTCACAACCTCGATAATTTTCATTTTAATTTAATCGGAGAAATGTTACTATAAAAAAAAATGAAAAACGAAGTTAGTGACTTTATCGTTCCTACTTACGTCGTACAATCGGTATCCCTAAACTCTTGACATTAAATGGGTATGTCTTTACAAGGTATTTTATACAAGCTTTACTAAGCAAGACTTAGTTAATACAAAAATAACGGGTGGGAGACGAGGAGCAGCTAAAGGTGATGAGAGAGGAATATATCACCAATCTTGACCAGACGGATGAGACCCTCAAAATTTTAGCCCATATTCGACCAGTTCCCGTGCCTAGCAGGTGAAAACATGAGTCAAATGTTGATAAAACCTGAAAACATGATTCGCCGGAGGTGCAACAATTTTTTGAAACTAGTCACTACATCCTAGCGAGAACAGAACTGTGATCACCCTCATACCAAAAACCCCTAATCTAGAAAAGCTTGAACAGTTTTTTCCTGTCAGTTTGTATAATTTATTCTACAAGATAACTTCAAAAGTAATGACATATTGATTGAAACCGCGGCTGTCCACTTAATTATAGTAGAACAGAGTGCATTTGTTAGTGGAAGAATTCAAGACAATATCCTAATTATGCAAGAGGTTCTACATTAGTTGAGAATTAGATAGAGAAAAAGAAAATTTCAAGCTATTCTTTGGACATGCGGAAAACTTATGATCTAATAGAGCGAGATTTTCTCAAATTATACATGATCAAGATGGGCTTCCGTGAAAAATGGGTTAATTGGGTAATGCAGTGTGAAACATCAATGTCCTTCAATGTGAAATTCAATGGTGAACCCCTGTCGTATTTCAAGCTAACTCGAAGTATTAGTCAAGGTGACCCACTATCTCTCTATCTTTTTATTCTAGTAGCCAATGTGCTTTCACACTAGATGAAGCAAGACTATAACAGGTACTATTCGAGAAATTAAGTTGAATAGTATTTGTTCCACATTATCACAAATCCTATTTGTAGATGATACAATCCTTTTCCTGGATGGTGCTATCATTAAATGTCAAAATGTGGTTGCGGCACCAACACTGCTTTGCATTTCGCCAAATTATAAATTTAAGGGAAAATGCTACGAAAAACCCCAAACTTTACCTCGTGTGACACATTTACCCTAATTTTTTTTGTGACACCAAAAACCCCAAACTTTGCCATGTGTGACACATTTATCCTAAAAAAAAATTTGTGACATAAAAAACCCTAAACTTTGCCATGTGTGACACATTTACCCCAAACTTTTATTCTGAAGGGCATTTTCGTCTTTTACCTTTTCTTTCTTCCTTTTTTTTCCTCCTCCACCGCCATTGGAGGAGCTGCCGGTGTCGGCCCTTGCCTGACTTAGGCAAGGGCGATGGCGAGGGCAGCCCCCGTCGGATTTGGCGAGGGTTGCCCTTGCTCGACCTAGGGGAAGGTGGCCCCCAAGCCAGCCCTCGCTCGACCCAGGGGAGGGCGGCTCGACCTAGGGGAGGGCGGCCCTCAATCGACACCGGCGAGGGTAGTCCTCGCCGGATCTGGGGAGGGCAGCCCTTGCCTGAGTCAAGCAAGGGCCGATGCTGGCGACTCCTCCAGTAGCGGTGGAGGAGGAAAAAAAAGGGAAGAAAGAAAAAGGAAAAAACAGGAAAAAGAAAGAAAAAGTAAAAAGTAAAAGACGAAAATGTCCTTTAGAATAAAAGTTTGGGATAAATGAGTAACACAGGCAAAGTTTGGGATTTTTTCTGTCACAAATTTTTTTTTAGGGTAAATGTATCACATGGGGCAAAGTTTAGAGTAAATGTGTCACATATGGAAAAATTTGGGATTTTTGGTGTCACAAAAAAAAATTTTTTAGGGTAAATGTGTCACATGAGGTAAAATTTGGGGTTTTTCGTGGCATTCTCCCTAAATTTAAACAAATTTAAGATGTATTTCAGCAAAGATTGCCTAGATAATCTAAGAAGAAACATGTCTTTAAAAATGATAGTACAAAAAATGGAAAAGACTGAGAATATACTTAGGAATCCCGTCAAATTGGGATGTCTCAAAGCAAAAGACATTTGTGTGGATTCTTACAGGGGTCAGCATGAAATTAGAAAGCTAGAAGGAAAACCTATCGTCAAAGTGGGGAAAGAAGCATTAATTAAGGCAGTGGTGCGGGCTCTTTCCTAGTATGCCATGTCCATTTCAAAAATCTCAATTTTGATTTGTAAAGCCATTGAGAGGAAAGTAGTAAGGTGCGGATACCCGAAGTACCAAAACTTGATACAAGTGGATACGTAAGTGTCAAAACTTCCAAAATGTACACTTAAGTGCTAAAATTGGAGAAGAAATGAATACTTAAGTGCCAACAGCAAGCCGCATCTGATTTCTGATAGTGACGTAAATCGATTTTGTTAATAAAATAATGCATTGTCGGAGTTAGCACTTAAGTATTCAATTTTCAAAAAAAGTGACACTTAAGGATGTGCGGACCCCTAGAGTATCAAAACTTGGCACGATGGGACACTCAAGTTTCAAAAGTTCAGAATGGTACACTTAAGTGCCAAAATCAAAGTAAAAATGATAAGTTAAGTGCCATCGAGAGAAAATCCGGCCAAAATATTGACGTGGCATTTTTCCGAGGAGTTGAAGTCGAATAAGTCTAAAACGACGTTGTTTTGAGCGTTGACGTGACTAGATTAGCCCAAAACGACGCCGTTTTGACCTTGATTAGATTTTCATATAATTATTAATTAAATAATATTACAAACGAAATTTAAAAATTAAAAATTAAAAAAAAAAGGCAGAGGGAAGGGGCTCCCTACCTATAGCCGCCACCTCATTGCCGATGGGGCGGTGGTGCTTGGGCAAGGGTCGGCAACCCTCACGGTCCATCACTGCCGCCCCACCGGCGATAGGGTGGCGTCCATAGGTGGGGGAGGCTCCCTTGCCTATGCTATTGTTGTTTTTCTTTTTTTAATTTTCATTTTTAATATTATTTAATCAAACTTTGACCAAAACGACATCATTTTGGATGAAGGTGAGCTGACGTGGAATTCGGGTGAGTCACATATATGTTAGAAATTATTAAAATAATCCACGTCGGATTTTCGGTGGCATTTACCAGAGTTGGCACTCAAGTGATTCAATATTTAATAAACGTGGCACTTAAGTATCCCCCGTGCCAAGTTTTGACACTTAGGTTGTTCTTTTCTTGACACGTAAATGTACCTTTTGAAAATTTTCGCACTTATGTGTCTATTCATGCTAAATTTTGGCACTTGAGGTGTACTTCTTCCACAAAGTAGCTATATTCTAATGGAGAAATAACAACAAATCAATTGGTTTACATTGGAGGAAATGAGATGTCTTAAAATTTGAAAAGGATGAATAGAGGCATGGGTTTAGAGATTTATTGGCCATGTTAGAAAAACAAGTGCCATGGATATGGCAGCATCTTGAGATACTTTGGAGTCAAGTTCTAAAGGGACTTTATTTCCCATAATGTAATTTTTGGCAAGCCAGAAAAAGATGTCATTAGTTGTGAGGTTGGCAAAGTCTTGTCACTTGAAGAGGTGGATTTCTCCTCATTTTATTGAGCTTGTGGGAAATGGTGAGAAAATCACCATTAGAGAAGACAAGTGGTTGAAAAGTGGAATCATAGGTTGCCCTACAACAAGAGATGAACTACTCAAATTAGCTAGCTTTATTAAGAGAGTGGAAATGTAATGAACCCTTGTTGAACAATATGTTTGATGACTAGACATCAAAAGAAATACTTGCGAAGCCTATAGTTTTTCCAACTACAGAGGATACGTGGGAAACACCAATTTAAGGATCTACAGAGTGAAAAGCGAGAATTTAAGGATCTACAGAGTGAAAAGCGAGTATCTTAGCCAATAGAGAATCGACAACTCCAACCCACATAGCAACGACATCCTCTTCTTACCAACCAAAGTGGGATTATAGAGTTATATTTGGCAATCTAAAACTATTCCTAAAATCAAAATTTTCTTGTGGAGTGCTTCTCAAAACGCTATGCCCTACGCTAGATAATCTCTTTAAGAGAAAGGTGATGTTTGAACCCATTTGTCCTGTATGCAAGCAAGAAGTAGAAATGATTGACCATGTTTTGCTACTATTCCATGGACATTCTTGGTATGATGTGATGCAACCCTAAACATTAACATCAATAGAATGAGGTTATCTCAAATTCACGAATGGTTAGTTAGAATAAAAGAAGATCCAAGAACCTTACTTTCTTTTGAACTTGTCAAGATAATTTTATGGTTCATTTGGAATGCTCACAATCATCTCATCTTTAGAAAGCAAACCTCATATCCAAAGCTCTTTGTCAACACAACCATAGTTATATATGAGAACACGACATGTTGGACTGGTAATGCAAAGAAAGCATTGTAAGACAAAAATCTATCTCAAAATTGTCAATGGAAACCTTTTGACTTAAGGACATTCAAGATCAACATTGATGGCTTATTTGTAGTTGATTCGTCCATGAGTGCCATTGCATATGTCTGTTGCAACTCCTATGGACAATTGGTAGATGGATTTGCAAAAATGGGGTCATAAACTTAACTGAACAAATAGAAACTCTGGTGCTAGTTGAAATTGTAAGTTTTCTTTCTCCTTGATTAGAACTCAAGTTATGCGCGAAGTCTGTTGCTAAGTACTTATGAAAATCATTCCTATGCATTGTTCAATCAAATTGGGAAGTACAAGCACTTATCTAAAAGCTCAGGTGATGTTAAGGAGTTTCTAGGGTCTTATGTTAGCCCATTGTAGTAGAGATACTAACAAAGTTGCTGATCGAGTTGTTAAGGCTTAATGGACAAATAGGTTGCCTTGTAATTGGGAAATGTGTTTCCCTCCAATGTTGGTCCACATTTCATATTTGAACCCAATAAATGTTTTGGCTTTTCAATTAAATTCAAACGAGACCTGAATAGAATATCAAGTTCAAATTGCAACATCATTGGTCCTAAATGTAAACACTTCTTTATATGAAGGAAATTCCATGTAATAATGATGACATGATGTAACCGATTAATCACAATTACCTCATGTGTCATGAGTTAGATTGAAGAGAGTTGTAACCCTTTGAACGAAGTTATTGCCAAGACAAGACTCTTGTGGTTTGATGAGTGAAAGCACCAAATTGTGAGTTAAGCTCAACTTATAGACTTTTGATCTAAAGAGATAACACTAATTGAAGGCCTAAGAAGATTGCCCAAAGCTCTACTTTTAGAGATGGGTATAACTCGACAAGCTGCAGAAAATCTACTATCCATCATCCTTCATCATTTTGAATGGTTCCTCCTGCTACACTTAACTTCAATTGCATTTAGATGCATCGTCAATATTGTGCTTGACCCATCCTATTGGTGGAAGAGTCTAACCCACAAACCCATCATTTTTTTTTTCAAATGTAAGTTTGTTTTCTAGCTTCAAGTAGGATGAGATTGTCTTGGAATATGACCTTATTGCAACGTAGCCAAAGGAACTGACAAGCCACACTAAAAACTAATTACCAAGTAGCATTCTCTACCAAGTGATTGTGAGATGTTAAGTTCTAATAGAGCCATTACTGAAAAAAGTTCTTCAACAAGGTCACTTGTCATCAAATAACTTTAAATTCTCTATTCTTACAAGATTATAGTTGGCTGCATTCGATCATTTGGATAAAAATCAAAATATGATATATTTTATCTTATCCTGTCTTTGGTTATTATTTAGGATATGATAAATCTAATATATCTTGGGGGGGGTTGGGATAAAAATGGATAAGATTTCTCATATCCATAATATAAACACTTTTTAAAACTGTATGCTCTCCTTTTTCTTCCCCTTTTCACATTGAATCTTTGTGTGACTCCTTTGTAACTCATTCACATCAATGTTTTAAAAAAAAACAATTCATAAAAGTATTGAGAGTCAAAGTGCTTTCTTTTCCATAACTCTCCAGTTCATATTATATTTTAACTTTACGTTAACGGTGAGAGAGTTGAAGCATCATATTTTTTTAATTTATGAAGATAAATAATCATACTCTCTCTCTCTCTCTCTCTCTCTCTCTCTCTCTCTCTCTCTCTCTCTCTCTCTCTCTCTCTCTCTCTCTCTCTCTCTCTCTCTCTCTCTCTCAAGTGATCCAAGATTCGCTTGATTTTGTGCATCTGATTCAAGATTATCTCGAATTGCATATTATTGTCTCACGAAGATTTTTCACTTGATATATGATCCATAGAGAAGGTTTTTCTGATTAAAACTTAAGAACTAACCATGATATCATACATGAATAACGTGGGGGAATGAATCATCACAGTAATTGATGGCTTAATAGTTCCTTGATGAATAGGTTAGTTCAACATTCATGGAACGTAAGCATGTTGTTGAAAATTCTAATCTCAAGATTAGCTTAGACAAGAGTGAACATGCTAAGAAAATTAGATAATGTGTCATGAAAATAAAACTATGTATGAATGACTTTGGCATTTGGTTTTCTTTATTTGTTGTTGATTAGAGCTGGTAAGACTATGTTGTTGCTTTACTGATTGTTAACACCTAAATTTTGACTATTTCACTTGTTCATCACACACACACACACACACACACACACACACACACACACACGTATGAATAATCCTTTTATGGAGGGAAGAAAATCAAAGCATTTGTGGAAAGTGTGGGCTGCTCAAATTTACGAAAAGAAACTAATGAGCCGGTCATAGAATTGTGATAGGAAATTAAGGGAAAAATCAGGCTAGTCATGGAATCATGAATGGAGATGAGTGAATTTGGACACGTTCGCGGGAATGTGAATAGGAGCTAAAAGGGAAATCAAAAGATTTGAAGCACTAATTTGGAAGTGAATTAGAGTGATTCACAATCAATTCTCGGCAACATATCGAAGCCAAAATTGAGCAGTTTTCCGAGAATCATCAATTGGCTCCATGGATCCTAACTTCCCAACAATACATGGGAGAATTTTTTCTATAAAAGGGGCTGAAGGAATCGTAAAGAGAGGAGAGTTGAAAAAGTTGAGGAAAGGCCGAAAAAAAATTAAGAGAGGAGAGAGTTCGTCCCCAAGTTGCTGCTTAAAAAAGGGGGGAGAAAAATGCTGAAAAAAGCAAAAGAGAGAGGGGGAGGGATAGCTCATGGTTTAGAAGCATAAAAGTGTGGTCTTTAGGGATTTTTTTCTTGTGGATCCGCACATTCTCAGTGCTCCATCTCCTTCATCAGCAAAACTCACCATCCGTGGACATTCGCCTCACCAAATGAGCTCGTCATCATCATCGGCATTCCTCTTCCGTCCGATCTTCGGTGACCACCACAATGTTGCTGACATCATGGACGACCGGCGTTAATGTCATTCAGCCATCACTTGTTCTCGATTGGGCATCACCTTCCTTCATCCGAAATGACCATTTTTGTTAATCTTTTCGCAGGATTTGAAGTGGTTAGCAATATACCGGTGGATAACAATCCCCAGGTGTCCATTGCTTGTTGCCAACTGAGTTGGCACTACAGATAGAAGCATTGCACACCAATAATCTCCCAATGATCATCCGTCCGCAAATTCATCATTGTCCTCGCATCCTTTTTATCGATCCTATTATTCAAAAGTAGATTTTCTGAACTAGGTAATTTCTTTAACAGAATTTAATTTGGTTATTTTGTTACATAGTTTATAATTCTTCAATGTTGATCATGATTGACGATTTTGTTAGGCATTATCCAATTAAGAAAATTGTCATGTTGATGGTTCTAGTAATAAAAAATACTGAGCTGAAAGACATCATATTAGATTTTTGATTATTGTAATCTTCCGTCTTTAGTCGTGATGAGTTATATGTTTATATAATTGTGTTCATTGTTTGCATTGGTTTTATATTAGTAAATTTTACCATTAATAAAAATACAAATTTTTTTTCCACATTGCATCACATGGTAGTTTGATTGCATGATAGTGTGGTAGCTAGGTTGCATATTAGATTCATATAATATTGTTTTTGATGAAATTTTCTAATAAGACTTAGTTTAGTTTCGGATTTTGATTTTAATAAAATAAAAAAATGAAAAAAAAAATAAAAGAAGAAGAAGAAGAAGAAGAAGAAGAAAGATTGTGCATATGCATAGAGCATTATTACATCATTCATCTTACATCACGTAGCACATGCATATTTAGGGTCATGATTACATATATGATACAATAGTTTTCAATTAACATATGTCAATAGAGTTAGGCCATTTGAATTGCATGTCATATGTCATTATAGTAAGCATCATGCATGTTAAATCTAGATTAAGGTCATAAATAATTAATTCTATAAAAAAATATAAAAAATTAGATGACATCCCATTTAGAAATTATGTTTAGAGCAGGCATTTTTAGCTATAGCTTATTTTGCTTTAAGGTTGATCATGATTCTTACGTTTATTCTTCTGGACTTGTTGAATGTTATTGATTGTGATTCGCATGACCACTCATTTCCATGTTAGTGACTTAGGTTAAAATCAACCAAGATTGCTTGCAAAAAAATATTTTTGAAACTTAAGGAGAAAGGGTACTTGAAAAGGCACTAGTTTAACTTAGTGTAACCATGTCCCCAAACTTATTGAATCTCTAGTTCGCAGAAGTAAAGTATTCTCCCATACTTTACTTGGGTTTTTAATCAACCTCAATAGATTAGTGGTAGCTCCTAATTAAATAAAATTACATGTTTAAATATGACAAATCTTAAGTACTAAGTTGCGGTTGGTAGGGCTTGGAGAGTTTGCACTAAGTCTTCGGATTTAGTAATCCATTAGTCTTCCCATGGTGATTCACCTTCAGGAAGGTCACGACATTGATGTTCAGTTGGCCCATGATTTTAGTCTTGCTTTATCAGTTATATGCAAGATGCTTAGTTTGAAAGAGTAGATTCATTGCATGTTCTTTAATTATTGACCATGGTTTGTTTTATTTGCATTTGTGTATTTATAATAATAATTATGGATTGATTCAGCGACAATCTATTGATTTGAAAAAGATATATTGTTTCGAATGATTTTGTATTCTCTAACCTACCAATTTGTACTTATTTAATGTTATTGTTTTTGTTTCCTTGGTAGAAATGGATTAGGACAATAAAGAAGAAATTTTTTGCATTCTAACATTAAATGAGAGGTTTTGTATATACTGTATTAATTGTTGTGCCCATTGCCACTGAAAAGGCATTATTGTAAAAATATATTGAAGGATTGTACATTTATTAGAAGTCAAACTCATTTAGATTACATTGACCATCTCATTAATAGTAAATATAGAACAACTAGTGATGGATAGATGTACATTTACTCTAATGCGAGTTGGTACATATAATTGGTGAGTTAAAACAAGATGGACTTGTAATTATTTTAGAACAAGTGGTAATGTTCTTACATATACTTTCCTTTAATGTGAAAAATCGTGTAATCAAGTTTGGATTTATGAGGTTTGGGGAGACAATAAGTAAGTATTTTAATTTAATTTTAAGTGCGCTAATAAGAATGTATATTATTTTTCTTGTCTCACTTGAATCAGTTCTTGAGAAATGTACCAATAAGAGATGAAAATGGTTTAAGATATGTTTGTTTTGATATTACAAGGATCAATTTAGTATTTTAAAGATAATGTTATTTTCCTAGGGTTGCTTATGAGCAGTACATGACCCATACATTAGGGTATGTATTCAGGACGTTGATAAATTAATGTATTAGGATAGAAAAGGTGAGGTAATGACTAACGTGTTAAGAGTATGTTTACTTGGATGTGAAGATTTGATAGTAGATTCTAGAGTGTTTCAAGGTGCTTTAGTTAAACCAAATGATTTGAAGATGCCCAATGGTAAAATGAGTCTTTATAAATATGTTACATTCTTTGTCATGTTTGTTATTAGGTAATTATTATCTTGTAGTTACTAGATATACAAATGGTGTAATGACCTAATCCGATAAGGGTAGAGAGTGGTTCTCGGAGATTGTGAATTTGGACAATGAGCGGTTCTTTACATGTTTCTAGGATGGTGAAGCGAGCATGAATGAACTGAATTGTGTATTGATCAAGGGTAGAGTGATTGTGAAATTTATATGTGAAAATTGAAATTAACTCATGAAGATACCTTTTAACATAATTGTTGCGACCTAATTTTTTCCTTCTTGTGTCCTGAGGGGGAAAGAAATAACGATAAATAGATTTAGGGATATTGTTAATTTTGGGCCGACGGCTCTTAATTAACTCGGGCTCTCTCCAAGCCCATACCCCATGCGACATGGAATATTCATAAAAATTTTCAAATAAGGAGTCACCACTAATCTAATGCGGTCGACTAGGAATCAAGCGAGGCATGGGAGTGTGCCTCACTTTTTTCGTAACCAAAGAGTCTAGAGTCGGGAACTTGATTACACTAATCATTCGATTAATGCCCTTTTGGTACCTAACTTAATTGTGTATTAATAAGGCTATGGAAACCTATCCGAGAAATTTAAGGTTTATCCTAACCATTCTAAAATAAGGAAATAACATCTAAAATAGCGTCGCAAAATAAGGCACGGGAAAATCCTAATATTATCCCTAAAAAGGAAAAAGGAAAAATATAACGTAAACCAAGAAAAACCTATAGTAGAACTCTAAAGGCTTATTCAATTTTGGATGCTTTCTTTATTAGGAATTTTTTTGCAATTTTCTGATTTTTTTTTGAATTTTTTAATGAATTTTTGAATTTTTAAAATATTTTAAAATATTTTTTTGTATTTTCCGAAATTAAACAAAACAAAATTTCAAGATTTTTTTATATTTTTTTGGCTTTTCTGAATTTTAAAAAAATATTAAATTTTTTTTGGGATTTTCTAATTTTTCTATTTTTAAAATATTTAAAATATTTCGGATATTTTTGTATTTTGAAAATTTTCATGATTTTTCTGAAGTTAAAAACATTTTGTTAATTTTTAAGGATTTTCTAATTTTTAAGGTTTTTTTTAAAAATTTTTAAATTTTTAAAATTTTTTGAAATTTTGAAATTTCGGAATTTTTTTGGATTTTTTTATTAAAAAAAGTGATTCAGACCAGGTCAGGAGACCCGGCCCTACTAAACCGACCCAGACCCTTTCGATCTGGGCTGGGCTAAAGAAACCGGGCTGGGCTAAAGAAACCGGGCTGGCCAAACGGCCTGGTCGAAAGTTTAAAAATGGCCCATTGATAAAAGAAATTAAATAGCCCATTTTCCCTTTTTCGAAAATCAGCCCAGCCACCTTTAGCCCACACCAACAATCGGCCCAAATTTCAGACTAGGCCCACTCGAAATCAGCCCATATGCAAATTTTCGGCATCTTCTGTTTTCCTTTTTTTTTTTTTTTTTCCTGCTGTCTTCTTCTTCGGTTTTCATCTTCTTTGACAGAAACTTACCACGACCTACTGCATCGCCGCCGACGCCACCGTGGGTCCTCACCGGTCCTAAAGGGGGTCGCCTCATCGTCGTCCACCATCGGTCGTTCCATCCGACCAACGCTGGAAGTTGTCGGCAATGACCTTCGGCGATCCCAGAATCTCTCCATCACCAGAACCCAAAGAATACTCCCATTCGGTCCAAAATGCGTGGAAATCTCACGGAAATTTCCATAATATTAAGAAAACCACGAGAGCAAACAACATACGAGCAAAAACCTATGAAACTAGGTTATCGAGGAAGGATTCTACAATGAAAATTTCTGGATCTCATTCAGACATTCTAGCAAACAAATGGCGTGCATGAATAAAACATGGTGTTTTTAACTCGAGCTGACCTCATACGGAACCCAAGCTTCTAACTAAACCTTCCAGCAGGTGGAACAACATTAATGGAGGAGCGTCGGGGGTTGGGGCTCGCGCGAATTGGTCGGCATGAGCTCCGGCCCGCCACCTCGCGAAAACAGAACAAGAATGCCTCCCAAAAGAAACCTACTTAGCTCAGACGAAGCATCACGGCGGGCAATGGCAGGCGGACGGCCTCCAGCAGCGACTAGCAGCTTCCTCTCACTTTCTTCTCCCTGTCCGAAAACCAAAATAGACCTCGCTGGAAAATTTTCCTCTGAAACTCAGAAAAACCTGGCTAATCTCCCCTGGCTCCCAGAATCATCTCCTGTTGTCTTCTCTTTTTTTCTTTTGCTTCTCTTCATTCTTCAGCTCTCCCTTGCCCTCAAAACCAGAAATTGGCTCCTCCTCCTCCCGTTTTTTTTTTTCTAGTTTTTTCTCTCCCTGGCCCGAATCGCCGATCCTTCTCTCTCTATCTATAACCGAATTTGATCTCCCCCTATGGCTGCGTGACAGCGCAGCAAGGGAAGATTCCCTTGTTGGCGTCACACGGCTGACGTTAGGCCAGAGGGCGACGCGTCCGAACGAAAACGGTGTCGTCGGCTGGTGTTCGTGCTTGTGTGCAGGCGTGTGGAGAAAGAATGGAAATATGGTGGGCTGGGTTGAGAAAAGAAAAATGAGAGGGAGATGGGCTGGAGCCAAAGAAAAAGAAAAAAAGTGTGGGAAAGAAAAAGTGTGGGCTGGGCTAAGCTAGCCCACTGGAACTCTTCTTCTTCTTCTTTTTTCGAATTTTTCGATTTTTTTTAAAGTTTTTTTTATCTTTTCTATAAATTAATAAATATTTATATATGCAGAATAAATGTGCATTTAAAGCATATAAACAAAAATTTGGGTGTCAACAGTAATGCTTATTCAATGTTAAGTGTGCTTAGGTGGGAGCACTCCCAAACCGTGGACTCGGTATGGGATAGAGTAAAGCGGACAATACCTTAAGTGAGTTAATTCCATGACATAACAAATAGGGAGGGCTTTCTTACTTTTTATAGAGGTACTTGATACCAATTATCTGAGTGGATAAAAGGTTATATGTCAAATTCCCCTAAGGAGTATTTCAAGATGAGGCATTTTCAAATAAAAATGTCATAGAAAGATACTTTGGTTTACTTAAGTTATAGTGTGCTATTTTTAAGAGTCCATTTTTTTATCCAATTAGAATGGAAGATCATATAATCATAACTTGTTGCCCTATACAAAACTCAATAAGAAGAGAAATGGCCATTGACCTAATTGAGGCACGGTTATATGATGTTACTAAAACCATTGAAGATGTAGAAACAATTGATTTTTTTAAGCTGTTGGATCATTAGATGACATGGAGGCAAAAGTTGGCTAAGCATACTTTTACTGAGTGGAATACAAGTTAAGGACATGAGGGAATTGTATGATTTGACATTATTTAAAAAATCATTTATTTCTCATTGTTGTAAAACTTGTGCTATAAGATTTTTTCAGATTGGTATTAGGCATGTATAACATGACATTGCTTTGTCATTGTTGAGATATATATTCCTTATGTAATGTTTGAATTATGGCTTTATTATTTTAAAATTTTAAAACTATGTTATCTCAATCATTATATTTTCTCTTCCATACTATCCTCTATCTTTAAATTTTCTTAACTTGCGATGAGATGTTTATGAATTTTTAATCAAAGAGAGATTGAAATACCTTTCTTGAAGGTTATAATGAACTAGTTGCGCAAGGAATGAAAAATGATAACTGCTTCAAGAGAGGTTACTTAATTATATTAAAGAAGTGGTTTGAGGAAAAGTTCCTTAATTCTGGCATAGAGGGTAACTATCACATAAAGTTAAAGTTGAAGAACTAAAAAAGGTTGTCCAATATGATATATCACTTGAAGGGTCAAAGTGGCTTTGGGTGGGATCATGAAATTTATTGTGTTAATATTCATTCGGAGGATAGTTGGCAAAAATATTGCAATTCTTGTCACTTCTTCTCATCTTAATTCTATACTAGTAATTTCTTTTTTAATAAAACAATCTATTTTCTTTGTAGACCTATTTGGGCGTTTCCTCTTTGAGAGGGAAGTTCTTCCCTCAATATGATCGACTAGCAAACATATTTGGAAAATACTGTGTCAAGGAAAACCTTAGTGAAGACCATTCGGAGGCTCATGTAGATGTAGATCGTGATGATGAGACAAGTCAAGAACTTACCGTTACTATCATTTTTTCAAACACAAAATGATTCTAATCCTTCAAAAAGAAAAATGGTTAAAGCAAGTGATGAATGTGTTGTTGCGTGGGTTAGTTGAGATTACAAGCACTTTTGACTCTTTTTCAGAAAAAGCTAATGAGAGGATGGAGATTATTACTAGTCGCAGCGGTCATGCTAAAGATTTGGACTAAGAGAAAAATCAATGAGGAGCTTCTTTTAATGTCTCTAATACTATGGATAGATTAAAAATATACAAAAAAATTGTGAATGATCCTAAAAACATTCATATATTTCTTGGATTTCAAGGAAAAGACATGAAGATATTTGTGGAAATGCTTCTCAAAGAAATGAAAGATGAGAATGACGATGGGCTTGGTTTATAGTTTCCATGGTTTTCAGTGAATTGGGTAGAGTTGTAGTAATGAGTCGTTACAAATTAGTGTAAATTGGAAGGGAAAGCATGTGCACGTCTATAAGTAATAAGTTTATTGTGTAGTTTATGATAATGAATAACATCGAGTAATGTTCTTTTTGCTATTTCTTGGAACCATGTGTTTTTTGAATGTGTTATTTCTGATAAAGTCTAGAGCATTGTTTATAGCTATATTGGTATTTGAAGAATTATACAGTGTTACAGTAATGGGTTATGATGGATTTGTGTTGGTTGAAAGCTTGCTAAAATATCAATTTTATAGTCAAATATATGTTGCTTCTTGATTGTGGGGAATAAACTTATTTGCTATGTAATTTCACATGGTTTCACAACTAATATTGAAGTGGATTTCTCTGTCAAGGGTCACTTTTAGTAAAAATTTCCACAAGTGTACTTGTAAATTGATTTTTTTTTTCATCGAGGGTTGTAAGTCTAACTCTTTTAAAGGTTTTCAAGTATCATTGTGCATGAGAATAATATTATTATGATGATATGATGATATTATTTCATGGGCACTATGTGGTGGCATAAATGTTACCAAATAACGAATAAGATATGATACAAAAATATCCAACTTTAAGTTTACAATTAATATAGTATATATGATATGATAAAATACTTGAATTTCTTATTCTATCTTATTCATGATGAGGAAATTTTCTAATTGACTTTGAAGATCGACAAAACCTTCCTTATATGTTTAGTGATTATGATGATAAGATCTCTAGCTTTGATCTTGGAGCGTATTTTCATTAGATTATGCGATTGGTTTGTGTTGAAAAAAATGGATTAATTTGTATAAATATTTATCTAGAAGATATGCACATTAAACTGATATGAGAAGATCTCAAATCTTTGTAATATGTTTAGATTTTATGAAACCCATTGGCTAGAAATATGGCTTGAATTTCTTGCTGTAATTATCGATTGTCTAGGAGGGATGTATGTCAACATAATATTTCCTCTAATAAGGATTTCTAATCCATAGGACAATCATTCGGAGATTAGACGCACTTTCCAAATGCAATAATCAACTTATGGAAACCTAATCTTAGTTGTATGGGGAGCAGAATCAAAGGAGACTCTAATCTTATAATCTTAGAAGCAATTAAATCTTCCATATCAGTTAAGTCCAACAAGTTGATTGGATGAATGATTTTCAGAGTTTTTGTCCAATAATTAGCTTGGATATCGAGGAGTATAAAATAAGATCATGGTGCTAAAAGGAACTAAGTAAGATTTGAAGTCTAAAAATTTCAAAGTTCAAAGAGAGTTCAATATTATACATTTGTCTTTCATGAGCTTAAATTTTGTAATTATTTTGAGAGGTGTAGATAATTGCATAAGTATGTGCTTTAGTGTAAGATAGTGAGTCCTATCGGCTTGGGTATGAATAACACTAGCTTTAGGTAGATGCTTGGATATAAGCAGCATAGCTTGATTGTAACCTCTGATTAATTCATTTAGTAGAATCGAGTCAATATGCTGTCAGCGCGAAAGAGTAGATGCTAGCTTATCATAAAATGAACTACTATAATTGTTGTGTGCAATTTTTTCTATCATTTAGTCTCTTATTTATTCTGTTTATTGTACATAGTAAAGTCTGATCAATGTATAGTTCTTCATTAGATTTAAAAAAAGATGAAATCACTACGAAATTTTTATCAAACTTTGTCCTTTTGCAAAATTGAACTTGGCTGTTTTAAATTTCGATTCAACTTTTTATAATCACTTATTCACCCCTCTAAGTAATAGTGCTAGCCCTAATAGTTTAGTCTTATCATGATTAAAAATTTAGATGACCTAACTCAACCTTAGAACATGGAGAGGGCTTTGAGCAATTCTAGGAGAATAAGGGTAGGAGCCGTCGGCCATAAACTTTTGGTGAAACATTTTTGCATTAGTAAGTAGTTATAAACACGTCGTGGATCTCATTCCATTTTGACTTTATCCTCCATAACTTTTCAATGAGTTCCCAAATTTGCCCGAGCTAACTAGACATGGACATCTTTAATACGAAAAATTCCCTAACTATTGTAACCTTGAACACTTCTATCTTTACTCAAATTCTCTATAGGAGGTAACATGGGGAGGAATCCTCCCAATTATATGGATTTGAAACTTTGTAGCATGTCCATATGCAAGGACCAGGGGTAAGTTCATTATAAATATCAAAACTTGTATGTGGTGCTTACTTTAGTGTCAAAAGTTTTCGTTGGCTCACTTAAGTATCAAATCGGAGAAAAAACTATCATTTTTGTACCACTAGCGAGAGATTCTAGCCAAATTAATTACATTACTTTTATATTAATTAAAAAGAAGTTGAATGGCAAAAATTTTAAAAGTCTACATGAAATGGCATAAACAATGTCATTTCCCATCCTCCTTAAGAAACAATGTCGTTTTGCCATCATCCGTAGACTATTTTGCAAAAATGACGTTGCATAGCTCTTCCGGCCAAAACAATGTGATTGAAGGAGGACTGAAATCATGGCATTGATATGTTCTTCTCTTGTACGAACTCAAATCACTTGCTCACCGTTGATTGGTCACCATCATAGTTGCGTCATTGTTTGCTAGCTAAGTCCCTAACTCTTACTCAGTTAGATTTGTCATGTTTTCTCCGTGGGTCAATTGGGCGGAAAATTTAGGGTTTTGACAGGCAAATAAGGGTGCGGAGGCAAAATGAAGGCTTAGCTCATAGAGAAAATAGTGAGGACCTCATTTTTGTTTAATTAGTTGGATTGCTATTGTGGGGACTGAATGGGAAAGAAAATGAAGGCTCAGCTCAAAGGAAAATGTGATTTTTTGGTATTAGAGCATGACTTGCAAGACAATGGCGAGCTTTTACTTTGTTTAATCAGTTGGAGTGTTTTTGTGGTGACCGAATAGGATTGAATTGAAAATGGGTGGTGGGGACCTCATTCTCTTTAATCAATTCAAGTGCTTGAGGGGCTTGAATTGAATAAATTGGCTTCCTTTGTTTTTTTCAACAAAACGCGAAGGGTTGAGTGAATTCTTTAATTAATTAAATGTGCTTGTGAGAACCTCTATATGAAATTGTTGATGATTCTATTATGTGATCCTAAAAACTAATGACCTTTTTTCCTCTTTAAGTGCATCATTAACATGGATGAAAATTATGTAGGCATCATTGTTTGCCTTTGGAAGGGAATTTGTTATTGACATTGACGATTGGGAATAGGCTGGTGGAAATGAAAGCACTATCCATGTCAATGTTAGGAAGCCATCAAATATTGATTTCGTGAGAGATTTGGTGTATTTTTTACTATGTAAAAGTTGTAATATTGTGTTCCTAGGAAGGAATTGAAGGATGATTTGAGATTTTTTAGTGATAATAATCGTTTCTAAGGATATCATTTACCATTGTCTTCACGGCGGCCCATTTACTTTGCTTAAATAAAACTAAGGTCTAAAAAAATATTAGAAAAATTTTTAAAAAAAACGTGGGTATTATAGTGATGATGAGGATAAAAACAAAATAAAGATGAAGTGCGAAAGAGGGAGCTCGAGAGAGAGAGACCGACGGTCCGAAAAACAACGAAAAAAGAAACGAACTCGAGAGGGAGAGGGAGCGGCAAGAGGGGCAGCTTTTTCGGGAGGGTCTTCCTCGGCTGGTTTCAGGCGGATCCGAGAGGGAAACCGAGAGAGAGCAGAGAGAAACCGAGAGAGCCTTGAAACCGAAAAAGAAAATGGGGGACCGAGATAGAAAAGGAACGGAGAGGAGAAGAAAAGAAACCGAGAGAGCCTTGAAACCAGAAAAGAAGGCGGAGATCCGAGAGAGAGAAGGCGAACCCGGTAACTGGATGGATACGAGCGACCGAGAGCGGCTCAGACGAGCACGGGCCTGCCCGACGACCTTCCTGGCGACGTCCTCAAGTTGAGCAGGTAGGTCTAGCTCTGCTCTTGCTCCGTTTTAGGCGCACCGGGCCGGAGCTCGCGGCCGTCCGGCTCGCGCAAGCTCCGGCCCTCGTAGCCCTTGCACTTCACTCCCCTTTTCCTTGTATTACATGTCCGAAGACCCCTATAGCATGTTCGTGGCTCGGTTGAGCCGGAAACCTTTGATTTTCGTAGCGCCCGTTAGGTGTTCGATGAAATGCCCCACTGAAAAACCGAACTCAACTCTCAACCGGAGCTCGGCTTTTGTCTTTTTACCGCGTTGCTAGGGGTTATACTGCTACCATGCACAGCTTTCGACATTTTTGGGCTGTTCAGTGGGTTTTTCCTGTGCTGCGTGCGTCGGTTTGGGTGTTCGTAGCTCGCCAGAGTCCCATTCGACGACTCTCGGGATGCCGTCCGACCGGCGGCCGGCGACGCCCGGCGTCGGTCGGACGGAACGACCAACGCCAGGCGATGGCATGGCGACCCCGCAAGGCCCGGTGAGGACTCGCGGTGGCGCCGGCGTCGGCTCGGCGGAACGGAGTTGCAGGGTCTTCATGCAGGAAGGAGGCGTCGGGCGTGCAGAAGGGAAGCAGGAGGGAGAAGATCAGGAAAGAATAAAGAAAGAGAGAAAAAGAATAAAAAGAAAAAATGCAGAAGAAAAGATGGGGGGAGTCGGGCATGCGTGCAGGTGCATGGGAAGAAGCATGCAGAAAAGGACAAAAAAAAAGGTTTAAAAATAAAAATAAAAAAAAGGAAAAGGGGAAAAAGAAATAAAAAATAGAAAAATCAGAAAAGCAAAGAAGTGGCCGGAAATAAAAAGATGCAAGGGCTGGGCTGAGAAATTTTGAGTGGGCTTAGGCTAGGTGATTGGGCTGATTTTTGTAAAAAAAAATAAAAATAAATGGGCTTTTTAATTTATTTTGTTAACGGGCCATTTTAAAAGAATTTTGACCAGGCCGTTCGGCCAGCCCAGTCGCTAGCCCAGCCCGGACCAATAGGGTCCGGGTCGGTTTAGTAGGGCCTGGTCACCCGACCCGGTCCGAATCACTTTTAATTAATTAAAAATTAAAAAAAACGACAAAATCCAAAAATTTCAGAAAATCAAAAAAATATATAAAAAAAATCTTAAAAAAAAAATTTCGAAATATTATCAAAAAAATTTTTTGTTTTAATTTCAGTTAAAATTTTATTTTAATTTTCTTTTTTTTTTTTTTTTTCCGAATATTCAAAAATTCAAAAAAAAATATTAAAAAAAGGATTAGAAAATTCTAAAAACATTAATATATGTTTTTCTTAAATTCTCAGAAAATTCAGAAAAATAAAAAAAAATCTTGAAATCTTGTTTTTCTTTAATTTCGGAAAATATTAAAATATTAAAAATATTAAAAAATTTCAAAAAATATAAAAATTTCAAAAAATATAAAAATTTCAAAAAAATTCAGAAAAATCAGAAAATTGCAAAAATTCAGAAAACCCTTAAAAAAGAAAAAGGACCAAAATTGAATAAGCCTTTAGGACTCTACAATAGGTTTTTTGTTTTATGTTATTTTCCTGCACCTTATTTGTCACGATTTTTAGACGTTATTTCCTTAGGAAGGTTAGGATAAAGCTTGGGTTTCTTGAACGTGTTGCCATGACCTTAGTTAACATACAATCAAGTTAGGTATCGAAGCGTTAGTCGCATGACTAACGTAACCAAGCCCCCGATCCCAGACCCTCTGGTTGCGTAAAAACGAGACACGCTCCCATGTCTCGCTTGGTTTCTAGTCGACCTCAATAGACTAGTGGCGACTCCTTATTTGAAGTTTTTATGAATATCCCAACATCGCGCGGGGTATGGGCTTGGGAGAGTCCAAGTTAATTGAGGGCCATCGGCCCGAAATTAACAATACCCCTAAACCTATAATATTTATTATTTTCCGGAATTTTAGGTCGCGACAGATGGAAATGATGAGGATGAGGAGATCACTAAAAGAGGAGAAGTGAGAGATCGTACTCAAGCCAGTAATCAGGTTGTAGATGAGTCTATGTTAGATGGAGGGCAACAAGAGAGACAAGTAAGGGAGGAGAGGGAGATAAGTCATATCGATAAAGATCAACAAACAGGGAGATATCCTGAACTATTGGTTGAAGATATGGGTAAAAAAGACTTAATTGGATTAAAATGAGAAGTTGCTCTTTTTAGTGAATTGGAAGGTGAAGCTTTAACAATTGTAAATTTTCCAAGTAATGAAGATGATGATAATCTCGCATAGTCAATGTAAAAGCAAAATGACTTTGTTGGAAAAAGATTTATAGTTTGAGGAGAAAGACATGAATCCAAGCCAGTATATAGGGATGGAGCTCTAAATGGAGGGGTTGGAAGTGAAAATGAAGAAAGTTGTGGAGATAAAATTGCTGGTTCAAAGAATGAGCTCAGTAATGATGATAAAAAACTTGTCTTTTGAAGAAAAAGTAAGTACTCTTACCATGATTCGATTGATAAACTTGTTTTGTCTATGGGCATGAAATTTGATAAAGCCAAACAATTAAAAGAAGCTATTGTCAAGAACTCCATTGTTGAACAAATGAACGTTGAATTAATTTAAAATATGAAATAATTTGTGAGAGCTAAATGCTCACAACTCAATTATCTATGGAAGTTCTATGGCGTACTGAGTAAGGATGAGTCATTTTAGATTATGTCATTCTAGGAGGAACATATTTGCGCAATTATATTTGACAATAAGAGGATGACAAATGTATAGTTATCGAAGCACTTCTTCAATATTATCAAAGTAATAATGAAGATCAAGAGTTTTTAATTTGAGCTATTAGTGAAGGATTAGTTAGGAGTTAATAGGCATAAGTACATCTCAAGTGTCAAAACTTGGCACAAGGAGACATTTAAGTGTCAAAAGTTACAAAATGTACATTTAAGTGGTATTTTTTTTGAAAATTAGATCACTTAAGTGCCAACTTTAGCGAAAGCTGCTGAAAATCCGACGTGACTTATTTTAATAATATAAATAACTTACGTGGCTCGCTGGAAACTGAGTTAGCGAAAACTTAGCCAAAATGACGTCGTTTTGTGTTGATGTAGCATTTTAAAAATGTATTAATTAAATGATATTAAATAATTATAAAATATATTATTATAAAATTGATTAATTTAAATAAATAAAAAAAGAGGAGGAAGGGGAGGATCCGATGAGGGCTGCACAGCCCTTGCCGCCATTGTTATCGCCACCCCACCATCGCTAGGAAGGGCCAATGATGGTGGTGGGGGTCGGCCGGTGACCCCTCACCCGAGGAGGGCCGGGGCGAGGGTCAGGGTCGTCGACCCTCACCGCAAGTCGGCCGTGGTCACCGGCCAGGGCCTGGCCGACCCTCGCCCCATCGTCGCTAGCCCTTCCCGGCGACGGTGGGGGCAGTGATGGCAACATCGGTGAGGGTTGCCAAACCCTCCCCTTCCTTTTTTTTTTTTTAATAAAATTGATTTTTAAATTTTTTTTTAGTTTGACTTGGACAATTTTTTTCTTAAAATTGCCACGTGAATATTTTATTTTGAAAAAAAATGCTCCTTCAAAGAAATAAAATCGTTGGAAAATAGCACATGGCAGTTTAGCCATATTTTTTTGCTGTCAGCAATTAACTGATCATTTTTGTTCCGATTTTGGCATTTAAGTGTCCCCCGTGCCAAGTTTTGGCACTCCAAGGGTCCGTACGTAAGAGTTAATGTGTCAAGAAATCAGTACAAGAGAGTTAAGCTGATGGTGATGAAAATATTGATGGGTCGGTACAAGGAAGAATATGCGCAGGTGTGGCATTATGTTTTCAAATGCATGCTTTCAAACCCATCTAATAAGGTATCTATAGAGGTTGTAGAGTGGCCACTGCTTGATTGTGGGTCTAAGTTTGATAGATTTTATATTTGTTTTGATACATGTAAATAAGACTTTTTGGTTGGTTTTATAAGAGTTGTAGGATTAGATTGATGTTTTCTTAAGGATTTATGCAAGGCAAAGTTGTTAACTATTGTGGGGAGAGATGCCAATAATCAAATGTTTTCGATAACTTAGGCAATTATCAAAATAGAGAATAAGGATACTTAATCCTGATTTCTCAAAAATTTAATGGTTGATCTTGAGATAAGTGATGGAGAAGGATAGGTATTCATGAGTGACCAACAAAAAATATTACCATTATCAATTAATTCCCTTTTAATATTAATTACTTGCATTTTTTTTCTACTTGTATTTGTTGGTTTGAATTTTTGTAGGGACTTATTCCTGCATTGTCTTAGTTGATGCTATATATTGAGCATAGAATGTGCACGAGGACACATATATGTAAACTAGGCAAAAACTACAAATGAGATAAGCTGTAGAAGCAGTTCTGGTAGGTAGCAAAGACTACCAGCATGGCTAATTTTAGATTAGCCAAACATGGGTTATTGCAGTTGACAAAGAAATGTTTTGATGCACTATTCCAAATAAAAGCTAAGCACTAGTGTAGAGCCTTTTTCAACGATGGATTTAAATACAATTTCATTGACAATAACCCTAATAAATCTTTCAATGGCAGAATTTTAGAGGTGTAAACCAATCATCAGCATGCTTGATGATATTCGAGTTATGGTCATGACTAGACTACACAAACAAATAGATGATGCTACAAATGAGACTAGAGAATGTGGTCCTAGGATTGTAAAGAGATTGGATAACATTGCTGCTAGTAGGTTCTTCCATGTAGTTTGGAATGGAGATATTGAATATGTGATCATTTCAACCTAAATAAGAGAAAGTGTTAATGCTGAGCCTTGCTTGGTAACTAAATCGAATTCCTTGTGCTCATGCCATTTGAGCCATTTAGTTGAAGCAATAAAATTTAGAGGATTACTTAGATGATTGGTACAAAAAAAGCTCATACCTTGCTTTATATCAATTTATGATGCACCCTATCAAAAGTAACAAATTTTGAGAGCCAACAAATTATGAAGCCCCTCTACTTTTGCCACTAAAGAAGCAAATAAGAAAGCCAAAAAGGAAATGAAGAATGTAAGAGGGAGAGGCACCAAGTTAGCGGATGAGTAGGATTGTGGTAAAGATGAAATGCTCTTATTGCCACAAGGAAGGGCATAATAAAAAAGATTGTGAGCTGAAAAAGGTATTATCAACAATAAGAATTTGTTTCAAAGGCTGATTTAGGGCCAAGAATAAGGCCTATTGAAAAGCTTGCTATTGGGCCTATCGAATGATGAACACAAAGCCTGCTATAAGGCTTATTAGAGGGCCAACATAAGGCCTTGTTATAGGCCCAAGTGCAAAGACATGAATTGATACAAGCATGACAACAATAACAATAACTAAGTTAACTATTGAATAAACGAGGAAAAAATATAAAGTAAGTTGTATATCATTGTGTTTGTCTTTTATGGGCTAAAATTTAATTTTGTTATGTGTTTCTTAGGTGAGAAGACGAGTAATTGCATAAGTTGCATAGGTTGCTTCTTTACAGGTTGTAGATGGCTTACTAGTAAGACCTTGTTATAGGCCCAAGTGTAGGGACGAGAATCGGTACAGGTAGGATAGTGACAATAAAAATTGAGTCGACTATTGAAGAAACGAGAAAAAAATATTCAGTAAGTTGTACATCACTATGTTTGTTTTTTATGAGCTAAAATTTAATCTTTTTATGTGTTTTTTAGGTAAGAGGATGACTAATTGCTAGGTTGCTTCTCTACAAGTTGCTGAAAGTAATGCACCATAGCGAATAAGAAGGGTTCTTGGAAAAGATTAAGACAATATGGTTATGGGATTTACATAAATGAATGTACTAAAATGACTATTTTGAATTTAAGATTTATAAGACATGTGTTTAATTTGTGGTATTTCAATTCATTTAGTTGATAATATGGTTATGTTCTTGTAGCTTGGGAGAGATTCGGAGATGCTTATCTATTAAGGTGGGCTAACTCAAGAGTTAAGGGCATAGCCAAAAAAAAAAAGCTCCAAAGAAGAAGATAGTAGGTATAGCTCGAAAATAACCACTAAGAAAGAACTTAGCACTAGTTCCATCTCAACTGTCTAAACAAGGGATCAATAGTGATCCTACACATGACACGTGCTAAAAAAAAGCAATTGCTAATAATAAGGTGACATAAAGGCTAGTTAAAAAACATGTACATCTGGTTCAAAAGAGTGTCCGTATTATAAATCAATTTAAAAGTCCAAAAGGAAAAGGAGTGGTGGTGTTGTGAATATTGACTGATGGGAGGGTGTTGGACATTGTATCTTCACTAATGAGGGATGCTGTCATTGTTTTTGTATGTGTTGGCTTTGACATATTAGGTGAAAATGGAACCTTGAGTGATTGGGGAGAGAAAGGAGACATGCTTTTTTATTTTTATTTTTATAAAGAATCAATCAATGTTAATGGCAACAATTTTTTGTTATTGTCTCTTGTCTTGGTTTTAATTGATCATCTAAATGAGGTTATTATACTGTATTAATTTTCCTCTACTAGTGAAATGTTGCTATGAGGTTGATGTTGTTTTTGGAAGTAATGGGTTAATATATTGTCATTAGTTGAAATTGTGGATGTTAGTGGATTTGTGAGTGCTAGTTGTATTATGCTAGTGCAAGGACAAAATGCACCAGCACACCTTGATGCAATATTGGGTGTCAATGCATCTTGTTGCACCAACATTTATATGGGTTGCTGCAAGAATAAGATGTACCAATAAGCCAATTATTGTAACAAGATGCATTACGACTAGTGCAAGTCAAGTGAAACATATTTGAAACTAACATGTTCTTATTTTAAAACTTGTGCAGCATTAGAAATCACTTTTTAACCTTGATTGAAACTTAAATGATCACTTTTAGAAAAACTTGACATTAAAATGATCACTATTTATAACTTATGACACTGAAATAATCACTTGTGAATTTGTTACCGCCCCTTAATTTTGCCATGGTTTGTAGTAATAGTTGCAGCAAACCAACACACCACTACCAAACAAAAATTGCAGCAAACCATTACATTTGAAGCAAATCAAATACCTAAAGGAAAAATTAAGCAAACCAAATCAATATTGACAATACACAACTAAGCAAAAAAACTTTTGAGTGCTCACAACTAATGAATTCCAACTTCAGCCTTCCATTTCCACTATAAATTGCAACAAACCTTTTGTTCCATATAAAAATTGTGGCAAACTAAGAACACACTTTACTTACAAATAACCTAATATAAGTACATAATCCATATCTTCGACTGTATTAGACATACAAACTTTGTCTCATTACTCACTTCAAATTTTGATAGATTACACAAGAGAACAACAATACAATCAATGCTCGATAAAAGTTTCTTTAAATTTTTAGCCTTGAAACTTCCCACTTCTATTGGTTGACCAGAGATATTAAACCCTTCATTTGAGTTTGCATTGAGTTAACATCCTTCAAATCATCCATTAATGTAGGTGGAGGTTGATGTCATCCTTTAAGTAGCTCCAAGAGTACCTCTGTCACTGATCAAAGAATTTTGCATTAACTCATTTGAAATATTTGCATTGCGAGCCTTTTCTATACCTACCGTATCCATGGAATCTTATCCCTCAATTCAACTGAGTCCTATATGTTCTTGGACTTGGTAACCCACAATAATAACAATATTCACCACCTAATTCACTTTTTTGGAATGAATGTGAGTTGCTGTTGAAGCTTTTGCCTTCCATTTGCAAAATTGAGTTAATAATTTCAAGGGAAAATCAAAGTAGGTGCTCAAATTGGCTGGTTAGGGTTTTCAACTTCCAGTTCTCTTTCAATTTGGGGAGTTAGGGTTCTTATTTGGAAGGAAAGACATTAAACGGCATCATTTTATTGTTTGCATGCTAACTATACTCTTCGATGAGTCACGTAAGTTTCAAAAATTAATAAAAAAGTGCAACGTCGGATTTCCAACTAATCAGATCGGAGTTGGTATTGAAATGATCGTTTTTCAAAATTTTTGGCACTTAAACGATTTAAAATGAATTTTTGGTACCAAAATGAGCGTTGTACACAAATTTTGACACTTATACTAACCCCCCAAGGACCAATTGAGCTTCATCAATAGTGTCAGCTCACCCATCACGCAAGGCTCTTCAAAGCAAGGAGCAACATGCTTGCTTTAGGAAAAAGCACCATATGATTTTGCGGCAATGATGCTCATCATAAAAATATAAAAAACCGATCACAAGGCCTGTCGAGTTTGCAGCAGAGGACCACACAAGTTGTCTGATGGAAGGTCTTAGGAGAATCTCTCGAGACTTCTCATTCCAAGCCGGCCATTGTCACCGAATTGACGAAGCTTATCCCATGCACAAACTGCATAAGGTGGTTGGGCGGCCGGCATCACACAGGAAGGCAATGGACTTCACCAAAAGTGGTTGTTTTGCGAAATTCGACTTGTGCGAAAGGTTGATTTTACAAGATTCAAAGTGCCAAGGGCCAATTCCCAAATTAGCTAAAGTGCAAGGCGGGTCCCACGCAATATCCCCTAATAAATCATTGGGGGTGGTTGGAGAAAGTGATCAGTGGAATCTTAGGAAAGGCTCCGCTAAAAATTTGCAGAAATTGCCTCAAAAAGCTGGAACAGCTAATTGAATTAGACCATAAAGGATACGAAAAGAAGTTAAACATGGTTATAAATCCTCCCACATCTGTCAAATCAAAGGAAAAAGACCATATATTAGGAAAATGAGTTAAGCAAATGGCCATCCAAATTAAGGCTGCTAATAGCTAAAAATGTAAATTAACTAATGACCCCTTCTGATAATAAAACCTAATAATGGGAATAACTCTACAAAGGGTATTAAAAATGTTGTTATGCAATATACATCTCACCAACTTGGCCGGCTATTCTCCATTATGTCTAGACAATTTATAAGGCAAGAAAAAATCATGATCGATTTTCAAGTAATTTGAATCCGAAGCAATGAATTCGTGCTTATCCGGCGATAATTATTTAGGAATTAGCGAATAATTAAATACGTCACGAAGTTAATTAATCGAATGATTGCTGGTTTTTGCTATAAACATGTAGGGAAGAAGATCGTGAGGACAGATGGCGCCGCGAACGACGTCGTGGTGACTGTGACCGGCACGTCGTCGCCTCTTTCTCTGCGGCTCGCTTCGTGCGCTGTCTTCCTCTCCATCTCTCTATTTGAACTCCAATCTCCAGCTGAAAATTTGAAGGGGAAAGAGGAGACCCAGGATCGTTTTGAGCTGTTTCTAGTCAAAATCTGCAGGTGGCGGACGAGGAAGGAGAGAAAAATTCGATCTCGGTTGCCTTCGTTGCTTTTTTCCATCGACCCAGAATTCCAGTTTCTTGAATTGTCTTCGGGTTTGAGCGGATTCCAAGTGGTTTTTGGGGAGATGGGTAAAGGAGGCGGTTGTGTTCCCAGCAAGAAGAAGCTCTCCGGCGTCGCCGCCGACGGCGAGCAGGACGCGGTTCCGATCCCGGTGGAGGACCCTGTGGAGGACCAGGCCCTGGAGGCCGAGCCGAAGGCCGACGCTGGGGTGGCGAAGCTGAGGATCTTCATCGTGTTCTACTCCATGTACGGCCACGTGGAGGCGCTGGCGAAGAGGATGAAGAAGGGGGTCGACGGCGTGGACGGGGTGGAGGGGGTCCTGTACCGGGTGCCGGAGACGCTGTCGCCGGAGGTGCTGGAGAAGATGAAGGCGCCGCCGAAGGACGAGGCGGTCCCCGTGATCGCGGCGGCGGAGCTGGTGGAGGCGGATGCGGTGCTGTTCGGGTTCCCGACGCGGTACGGTTGCATGGCGGCGCAGATGAAGGCCTTCTTCGACGCTACTGGGCAGCTGTGGCAGGAGCAGAAGCTCGCAGGCAAGCCGGCCGGGTTCTTCGTGAGCACTGGTACTCAGGGAGGCGGGCAGGAGACAACCGCGTAAGTGTGAATTTCCGATTTTCGTTATGTTTCTTGCTCCAATAGATGTTCTGTGGTCGATGTTGAATGTGCGATGTTTTTGGTGCTTGTTTTGTGTTTGAGATGATGCAAATCTTTTGTGGATTCTGTTTGTGGTTGAATATTTGTGCCATTGGAATTGAATGCAGAAAGTTAGTGCTATGGCCATTCAAATGCTTTGTTATAATCAGAGAGGCAAAGGCGAAAATTTCCTTGCCTTTTAGCTTAGAATAGAGAAAAGTGGCAGTCTAATTTCAAATATATTGGATTATTTGTGCAGTGGTCTTGACGTGAATCTGTAGTTTAGTTGCAATGGGGTTGCATTTTAAAGTGAATGTCGATCTGTTCTGTTTTGTTGTATCAGTTCAACAGATCAACACTTGTTTGATTATGTTGGTTCTAAGTTCAAGGATATTGGCGTTACTTCTACGCTGTGGTAATCAAACATATGGACATCGGTATGGTATGGACAATCAAGTTTTTGATGCCAACTGCTAACTTTGGTCGATATCTGCAAGATGCTTGTGAAAACATGTGGGTTCTTGGAGACTTTCCCGATGGCAGTGACATAGCTTGTAGCTTGACCCTATAAATAGAATGCAAAGTTTTGGTTCCTTATTTGAAGTGGTAAGGACAAGCTTGATGTTGTGTTCAACTTGGTTTTACTATTCTTTTCTGAGCCTGCGAATAACACCTTTTCCTTTTCTCCAGCACAGTTTTATCTTCTACGATGTACGTTCTCTTGATTATCATGAATGAATTTTTTTCGCCTCGGCTTGATGCTTTGGCTTGCTTGGCACATTAGATTCCAGCGAGGATATTTGACTTTGCAGATGCAATTTTCTGAGACATCTTATGGTCTTCTTGTTTGAGTTTCTGTTTCTTGAATGTGATGAGGTTATTTTATTCTAATTACACTTTCAACTTCTAGAGGGAGGAACATAATGGCCAATAATATTGTAGTAGCAAACATGTCACCAGCAACAGAGATACATCAACTCTTATTATAGTTGGATTTATAATTAACGTAATCTGCTTGGTTTGGTGCAAGGTCGTTAATGGTTTTTATTATTATGTATTTTAAGGGGATTTTGAACAGTTCGTGGAAAGAAAAGAGTGACCATATAGCACAGGTTGATTGAAATTAAGTATTCTGGCTGTTGCCTCATGGGGTGCAGGGCAGTTGGTGCTGCTTTGATCCCACCCGTGTGGTGCAAGCTCTAATCCCCCAGCTTGCATTGCTCCTCTGACTTACCCAGAGCACGGGCAACTGGTGCAAGCCAGGACGGCATGAATTCCTGCCATGATTATTAAAAGAAAAGTGTAGCGTGGCTGTTGAAAGTGACTGATTCTGGAGTTTTGTGTTTGTTGAGGTGATTGTGACTTGGTCAAACTTCATTTTTCTGGGCTTGTAATCGTCACTGGCAATGCAGCTTTGGAGCTCATTCCATCATCATTTGTCATTTTCAAAAGCATATTCCGATAATTAATTCAAGTCTTACCTACTTAAATAATGGATACCATATTCTGTACATTAAGTATAGTGGATTCTGCTAATTGGAGAGACGTATGCACTGTGTCTAGTCACTTGCCGTTAGAACTTTTTAGTTGTCTTTCTGCTCTTGATAGCTCTAAACCTCTTCCATGTTTGGCACTGCAATTATATTGTCATGGAGCCTTAAATTGCAGAAGATATATGTCCTGGCAGCAGCCACTGCTGCAGGTTCTATGTTGGAATTCACACTCGAGTAAAAAAAAAAAAAAGGATCTTTCATTTGATTTGCATATATAATGAGCACAGGATTTAACAATAGTTTACCTGTTGTCTTTGCTTGATCGTGATCTGTACTTGATTTGATGCAGTTGGACTGCAATCACCCAGTTGGCTCACCATGGGATGCTGTTTGTTCCGATCGGATACACCTTTGGTGCCGGTATGTTTAAAATGGAGGAAGTTCGCGGGGCTCCCCATATGGTGCTGGAGTTTTTGCGGGCGATGGCTCGAGAGAGGCAACGGATGCGGAGTTGGCGCTTGCAGAGCATCAGGGCAAGTATATGGCTGCCGTCGTTAAGAGGCTTGCGCTGGCTTGATTGACGATTCAATCTTCTGAATGATGTCAACGTAGTTCCTTGTTTCTTTTTATTCATTAAGATAATAATATCAATTATTCTTTCGGGCAATTTGAAGAGTCGTCAGAGTCACGGAAAGTTTATGGTTCGATTCTCATTTCATGGGTCTTGTGCTCGAATTTCTGTATATGGTGCATCAAATCTTGTCACATTGTTTTAAGTGATACTGAAAGTCCTAAAACGAGTTTCTTTATGCTAGAATTTTGGCCCCAGGAAAGGGACCATTGTGGAAAGTTTATGGTTCGGTTCTCATTTCCTGTGTCTTGTCCTTGAATTTCTGTACATGTTGCATCAAATCTTGTCACGTCGAAACAAGTGATATTGAAAATCCTAAGGTGAGTTACTTTATGCTAGAATTTTGGCCCCATGAAAGGGACCATTGGACGATGCCCTGTCCTCCTCTCCTCTATTTGATTATAAAGATAGAAGGTTAGAAGCCCATTAGCTCTTGGGAGAATGGGAGCAGGTGTATGTTGTGGTGGAAAATGGAAGTGAATGAAGCTTACCCATGAATTGTTTGAGTGGCTCATGAGTGACTTTAATTCCTTCTTATCTTATTTTTACTTTTAATATTTATTTTTCAGTTCTTCAATTTCAAAGTCAACATCAAAATCTTGTAGTAATTTGAGATGTACTATTGGTTTTTTCATTGGAAAGTTGGATTTTTATTGCTATCTGTTGATCTCGTTTTTTAGTCTTGATCTATGCTGCCATCTTTAAAAGTACATGAACATATATCATTTAACCATCGGGTGAGCATTTTTGTAATTTTCTAAAAAGAAATTAAAAATGATCTCTATATATTTGAGCAATGACAAAAAATAGTTTTTTTAAAATTTAATAATTGAGTTAATATTATGAAAAACTCCAAATTAGCAATTAACGAGTATATTAGTTTGGGATTTTATCTTGTATTTGTCACAATGTACTGATTTATAATTTTTTATTATATTAATTTAATTTAACAAAAAATTAAAAAAGGGTAAATTTGTTATAAATATATCAATTTATGGTTTTTGGTAGTAAAAAAATTAGTTTGAGTAATTTTGTGATAGATGTAATTTGGGGTATTAGTTTATTATGCTTTTTTGCAGTATTAATTCTTGATAATTTGAAATGGACATATCTTAAACTCATAGATTTTGTCAACATGCGTCTCAAGACATTTTACTAAACATCCAAATGAAAAATTGTTAACAACACTTGTTGACAAGATCATCAACTAATGAGAGATTTGCGGAGGATAGAAAATTCGATACCTTATCATCTTTATATCATAGATTATTTTAAATAAAGTTATGCAAATTCTCTTTTGGAACACAACTTTTTCTCTCTTTGCCGCTAAATTCTCTCTTGGCTTGGGAGAAACGCTTAGCAAATGGGATCACAAGCTTAACCATGGACTGCTACAGAAGTTTAATCTCGAGTGTAGAATAAGAATACTTCGCTTACAAGCCATCCTTCTTTTTTGCCAAGTGAAAAAACAGACTTCATGTGTTTAACAATCAGATGTCAACACAGTGTTCTTCTTCGTTGGCCAAGAAACAATAGTAAAAAAATCTTACAGTCGGACATCTTAGAAAACACATTTGTCGGATCGTTATAAACATTGCAAAATATTGCTTTTTTTTTTTTTTTTTTTCCTAATTTTCATGTTTAACGCCGTCTAAAAATAATAAATTAGCAAAATTTTTTTGTCATGATCGAAATAAGAAAATCCTTAGAAAAGAACACAAAAACTTTAAAAACTCACTCAAATTTTCATTATTGTGTTGACCATTCTTGGAGTTTGGAGTTAAGCCTCAATGCAGTGATTGGAGTTTGATGCTCCAAACCTAGGTTTGCAATGCCTAGACCCAAGTCTAATATGCCCAAATCCAAGTCCTTGGTGTGCAAACTAGGGTTTTAGGTTTCTGAATGCTAGACCTGGCTCCCAAGCCTAGTTTCGAGCTCAAACTTAAGTCCACCTTAGTAGATTTATGATATGACACTCGGACCTGATTCAGGTGCACTTGTCATCACTTCATTTCCAAATATTCCAAGAATTATATGGATTACTTGTGGGTTTAGGCACAATATTCAAGCCTAGTTTCGAGCTCAAACTTAAGTCCACCTTATTAGATTTATGACATGACACTCGGACACTTGTCGTCACTTCATTTCCAAATATTCCAAGAATTATATGGATTACTTGTGGGTTTAGGCACAATATTAAAAGTTAAAAGAGATCATATTCTAATGAAATCAAAAAAGAAGACACTCCTTCCTCTTAAGCTTTGGCCTATTGGCATCATTCTCTCTCGTCTGCTCCAGCAAAAAAAGAAAAGAAAACTTCCATTGAAAGGCTTCTTGAAAGATCAATCTTTCTTCCGCCTTTAATAACTTTCTTTTCAAAATATTAAAATAATCTTTTATCTTTGTGAGATAGACAAAAATTAGTTTCCACCTTTAATAATCTGAAATAAACATATCCTTAAACTTATGAATTTTGTTAACGAGTGTCATGGCACATTTTATAAAACATGCAAATGAAAAAAAAAAAAATTCCCATATAGTGTCCCTCTCTCATACTGTATATTGTGTATAATTAATACATTGAAAATCAAAATATATCTTTATTATATATTATTAATAAGTGCTCGAGACTTTCGTTAATAAGATCACAGACTAATTTGTGAATCGTGAATTTATGGGAATTTCAGAGCATTGCCATCTTTAGGCTGTAGATTACTTTTTGCTTTGAAAAGGGAGAGTTTCCAAATTCTCTTTTAAAAAAAGGTCTTTTCTATCTTTACCCACTAAATTCTCTTTTAGCGTTGGACAAACGCCTAGGTAATTGGATCCATAGCTTTTAGTTTTAAGGTTACCCTAAAAATCCTCAAACTCGTACATGTATAATAAATTTATCTTAAATTAATTTTTTGATCACTAAAAAATCATAAACTAATACATCTTCGACAAATTTATCTCAAATTGGTATACTTGTAACAAATTTACCATATGTTAATTTTCATTAAATTTTATTGTTAAATTGTTGAATTGAATGACACGAGTGTATCGATTTAGGATTTTACTTTCCGTTTGTTATAATTATACTAGTTTTGTAGTTTTTTTGTGGTATTAATTCAATTTAACAGAAGGTATATTTATCACAAATATACTAATTTGGGTTTTTGGAGATCAAAATTTAATTTTAGGATAAATTTATTACAAATGTACTGGTTTGAAGTTTTTGTGGTCATTTGGGGTAAATTTGTGACAAGTATATCATTTTAAAGTTTTTGATGGTCAAAAAATTAATTTAGGATAAATTTGTTATAAATGTATCAAATTGGGATTTTTTAGGATATTAATCCTTAGTTTTAACTATGGACTCCTACAAAAGTTCAATGTCAAGCGGCGAAAAAAGAGTGCTTTAATTAAAAGCCATCCCTTTCCTTTGGCTAAGTAAAAAGCTGTACTTTGTATTTTAATAATCTAAAATTTGACAGGGAGTTCTTCCCAATTAGTTGAGGAACTATAATAAAATGAAATCTTACACCGGATTTTCCCCATTCTTTTCATGTTTAACACCGTCTAAATAAAACGTGATCGAAAATCATTTTTAATAAATTTTAATCCTTAAAAAGGAACATCAACAAAATTAAAAAAATCACTTCAAATTTTCATCACGGCATTGTGATCATTCCTCTTGTTTAGACTTGGGACCTCAACGTTGTGGCTTGAGCTCAATGCTCCACACCTAAATTTGCAAAACCTTAAGACTTTGGTCTTAGATGCTTTGACTTAGGTTAAACTTTAATTTACAATGATATGCCGATTATACTAATATAATGTGAGTATATGTGGCTTTATTATTGTGATTCATCAAACGGTGAGTAGAATATAACCAAATTTATGAATTTAATGTCCTATCTTATGCAGTTTTGTCCCATTTTGATTGTTGGACTCCACTATGGATCTTAGGACCTCGGGGCTCTCCAACCTAATTCAAGCTTGAACTTGAATCCACTCTATGAGACTCAAAGCCCCGCACCCAAGCTCAATCCAACTAGACCCCAGACCTGGGTTACCATTGCCATCACTCCATTTCTAAATATCCCAAGGATTGCATGGATTCCTTGCACAGAGTTTAGGCATTGCCCACAAAAGTCGAGGAGATCGGATTCCAACAAAGGAATCGAAGTCAAATAGTGACTATGTTCCATGAATCTCCGTACGTTTATGCCTTTTTATTTTTTATTTTTGATCTTGTCTATATAATAAGACACGCCATCCTTTACACTTCGAGCCTTACTTCAATCGGTTGTCGTCTCTCTCCTCCAGCTCCGGGCAACAGGGAGAAAACTTCTTCCCATCGAAGCGCTGAAAAATTCGATCTTTCCTCCCGATTCGATCGCCGCGGAGCGACGACCCAGAAGTCGGAAATGGCGGACACGCTCGCTGCTCTCAGGTCCCTGATGTCCTCCCACTCCCCTCCCCTCGACGCCCTCGTCGTTCCTTCCGAAGATTACCATCAGGTCTGGTTCCGCCTTTCCCCGTTGTTCGGATTCCGTGATCGCACTTTCTTTTTAGCGTCTGTCTCGTCTCGTCTCTTGTGGGGAGCTTCCGCTGACGCTCGCGGGGATGGCTTGTGAATTGGGTTTGCAGAGCGAGTACGTGTCTTCGAGGGACAAGAGGCGCGAGTTCGTTTCTGGGTTCACCGGAAGCGCAGGTGAGTTTCGGTTCGTGCTCTTTGAATCGGTCTGATCGCGTGCGTGAGTCGCTTAAAATTAGTTTGATCGAGGGTGAATGAAGAATTTCGGGTTTTTTATTTTTATATTTTTGCTAATGTCTGGAACGTGCTGTTATCTTGCGGTCTTCCGCTTCTTCTTTTTTTCCTACAAAGTGATGAATTACTTCTCCTTTGCTTTTGAATACTTGTTTTTGGATTGCAATACGATCATCGCATGCGCATAATCTGTCTCTTACCAGACAAACTTTGACAGCGACGTTGTATCTATTGAGTTCGGCCTCGAACACTTTTGTTTCGGCCAGGCAGACTAGTATATATCAGCTACTTTTTTTTTTTTCAGCTTTTCACGGTTGATCATCTGAATTAAATATGTGTGAAGAAATGGTAGAAATTGGCATTATCTGCTTCGGATCAATAAATGATTCCTACTGACTGGGAATGTGATAAACATTTTTATCCTCATTTTCATGGCATTGTGCTTGACAAAACTTCTGATTGTTGCATAGCTGTAACCTTAAAAAGGTGAGAGAGTATTTCTCCTTTTTACTTGGATTTCAAAATTTTTGGTGGAAAAATAGAAAATTATTCTTTGAACATCGCCTACATTCATCTCATTGCCTAATATGACAGCAAAAAAAAGGGTTTTTTTCTCATGAGTTGTTGTTCTAAATTGATTAAAATGCCGTGGGATGAAATTGATGATGTTGTACTGACAGGGGTTTTCATCATAAAATGGGTGATGATTTCTTTGGTTTGATGCTGCTTTTGTGCTAGGATACTAGCACAGATGTATTTATGCATCTGATGAGGTGTCTTAGCAATGCATTGGCTGTATCTTGTTATTATGACATTACAAATGAGGTTTACATTAGGTTGATTTTAAGAATCTCTTTGAACTGGAGACTCAATTCCCTGCCTTCTTCAGTGTAATTTCACATGTTTAAGATCTGCATATGCAACTAATCCTTGGTTCAGAGAAATAATGAGGAAAAGCAAGAGGGTTTGCTCCTTAATGCGGAGAAATTTCATTGTCATGTGACTTACGGACATCATCACTCATGTTTTGCCAGCATTGACTCATTGATTTCACTCTGTTTAGAAAAATCTGCAGAAAATTAAGATGGTTGGAATTTCTGTGTATAAATATCTGAAGTATGTCTTAGCTAAACTCTTTTAATTTGAATCATGCAGGTCTGGCTCTTATAACAATGAACGAAGCATTGCTATGGACCGATGGACGTTATTTCTTGCAGGCTGCTCAACAGCTTAGTGAACAGTGGAAACTCATGCGCATAGGAGAAGACCCTGCTGTGGACGTTTGGATGGCTGATGTGAGTCTTTATATTCTTGGTGAATTTTGGACAACTTATTAAGCATAAAGGCCATGCTAATTTTAATTTGCTCCATGCAAGATCAGAAGTTGAGACGTGTTCTTTGACAGTTCCTCAGTTATTCGTTCCGGGATTGCTTGACCTCTATGAAGTGGGTTATATAATCTCTTGTGGGCCAAAAAAAAGTTGGATATAAGCTCTGCATTCCAAATGTTTATGATGATAGCCAATCAAAATGATGATTTTCTTTTACTTAAGTTCTGGTATACTGAAAGTCTGCTCTGACAGGCTTTGTCGATCTTGTCTCATGTTTAAGCCAGCATTCTGTTTTTCCCTTCAGCTAAATCTGGCCTAACTTATGCTACAAGACAATTTTAAAGCGCTAATGCTTATGCTCCTGCTTATGTAGTTCAGAGTACTTGGTCCAACTGAAGAGTAGATTTCTGTCGCTTATTTAGATTTCTCCTGACAATTTTCTCAGTAACCTTTCTTGCTCTGTGTGGATTTCATGTCTATCCTTCATCAGAACTTGCCAAATGATGCTGCAATTGGCACTGATCCTTGGTGCGTGTCTATAGACACTGCACAGAGATGGGAGCGTGCTTTTGCCAAAAAACAGCAGAAGCTGGTTCAGACATCCACCAACTTGGTTGATGAGGTTTGGAAAAATAGGCCACCTCTTGAAATAAATCCTGTCAATGTACATGCCCTAGAATTTGCTGGTCAATCAGCCACAGATAAACTGAAGGATTTGAGAGAAAGGCTTACACAGGAGAAAGCTCGTGGCATAATAATCACAGCCCTTGACGAGGCAAGATTCTTTATGGGTCATCTCCCAATCATATATCCCATAGATACTTTTTATTGGTAGTATTAGAACTTTGCTGTTACTTTGCAGGTTGCTTGGCTGTATAATATTCGAGGAAGTGATGTGTCTTACTGCCCCGTAGTTCATGCATTTGCTATAGTCACGCCTACTTCAGCTTTCTTTTATGTGGACCAGAGGAAGCTATCTTCTGAGGTTTGGTTATCACCCCTTTTCCTTATGATATAGTCATAATCAAGGCGTGGTTGGTTGTTCCTGACATATTCAGTCTCCATCTTATTATAATTAGTTGTTTCTCATCCCTCCTATAATGTTTTTTAGTGATACTGTTATGCTAATCAGTGTGAGTCATATGCAGGTAAGTGGCTATTTAAAGGAGAATGGAATCGAAGTGCGGGAGTATAGTGCGGTAAGCACAGATGTGAGCTTACTTGGATCCAACCAGCTTGGTCCATGTTCATTCAAAGAAACTCAAAGTGAGGTTTCTGAGGGAACAGGCATTGGCTCTAGGGAGGATGCAGCAGGAAGCATTAAGAGTGAAGCAGAAGATGGTGATAGCATTGACTTGATCTGGACTGATCCTGGATTGTGCTGCTATGCTTTGTATTCTAAACTAAATTCCAATAGAGTTCTCCTGAAACAGTCTCCTTTGGCCCTTGCAAAAGCTTTGAAGGTAATACATGCATTCCCTATCTATGAGGTAGTAATGGTCACAAATAATGTCGCGCCTATGATCTTCTAGTGTATGTAGTAATATTGTCATACATAAGGTAGTGATCATCGAAATAAGCTGATGTTAGCTAAAAAATCTGAGCTGTCACCGTCTGAGTTGTTCTATGTTGGCAGAAGGTTTGATCTCATGATTGACTAGGGTCAAAATGATGGTCTAGATGCCATTTAATAATATTAAAGCTTCATTTCCGGCGGAAACTGGCATTGAGATGTGCATACTCTTTGGTGCCATTGAAATCAACATGTCCTCTTTATATGGACGTTGATATGAAAGAATGATTACATTTCAATTGTGGATCCTCCTTCATTTCCTCTTATGTTTTTTGGCCCATTAGTGATATAAACAGATATGATAGCTTTTGTGCTGCTATGATGTCATACTTCCTGAACATTCTGTCCAACCCTCTTTTACAGGTGCTTCTTTTTAGGAGGCCTTTGCTTTATTAGTTGATATCTCAAGAATAATGTCCAAAAGTCATTTGGTTTTAGCCGAAGTAGTAAGGGAATGAAAAGGATTCAGTTTTTCTGAGGATCATAATTCTTTGGAATTAACCTCTAAGAGGGTCTGATAGTTATGAGCAGAATAAGCCAATTTAAATTGAATGCACATGCAAAGGATCACTGGGTTCTGATTTGTAAAGTACAAAACCATTAAGACTCTACAGCAAAGAATTGATAATTTTCTGCCTGGTCATCAGGCCACTAACTCATAACTGATCTGGAAGACAATGGCAGGAAGACTATGAGCAGTGACATCTCTTGTGGTAATCTTGGATAGGATTCTCAATTTGGCAGGAAGACTCATTTTATAGTATAGATATTGCAATTTGGCTAATCTTGCATATTTCAAATCCATTACACATACAAGAGGCCTCTTCTAAATCCATCTTGTGGTGTATAGCCTAATTACATGACTTTACCATGCTACTATTTTGTTAAGACTAGGATATTCCTTTCTGTTATCCTTGTTGGCAATTTATTGGTCAGCTACTCTTTATTATGAAAGCATGCCAATTTTCTTTAATGAAGCCTAACTCTGTAAATTTCAGAATCCAAGTGAGTTGGATGGGTTAAAGAAGGCACACATCAGAGATGGTGCAGCTGTTGTACAATATCTTGTCTGGTTGGATAAGCAGGTATACAACAGATTCTTCTTGCTTTAGCCTTGAGAACTATTTGCTTTTTTGTTATCATGCCATACATAAATACTTTCATATGTCCATCATACATGGAAGTTTCTTGTGTGAGTGATGCATGATTTTATTTGTCTAAATGCTCAGATGCAAGAAAACTATGGTGCTTCTGGTTACTTCATGGAGGGAGAGACTTTGGCCCAGAAAAAGCAGCTGTAAGTTCATACTGCTGGTCATAATTTTGTTGGATTACTTATTCAGAATAGATTGTGAAAGAGTTTTGATATTATAGTAATAGGAAAGCAAAAACATTTGATAAATTGGATTTGTTTCCTGCTAGTTTTCAAGAGATGTACCACAAGTTTCGACTTTGCAGAAAAATATTAATTTTGATGTCATCACTTGAACCAGCATTGAGGATAGGAAGGCTTGCAGCTAGTCTTTAATATCTATCTGTTGATTCTCAAACAGCAAAAGAACATTCCGTTGTTTGGTCATCCTTTATGCTAGTAAAGTATGTGATTGTGTAAGATGTTGGATGAAAGAAACATCCGGCCAAACCACTTCTCTTTGAATAAACAATTGTCACATAGAACCTTATGGGAGACATTAACTGAGCCCCTGATGTCACTATTCTTTGATATGTGGATTGGCTCTGCTTTCCCTAGAGAGTCAGTTTTATTATAGTGTCGTGGACATGGGCAGTTCTGGCATTGGCTATGTCTGAATGAAAATCTTCTGCTCTCAGTAGGAAACTTTTTTGGGGAACAAGATGGATCAGTGCTAATTCCTTCAAGATAATTCTTTTTTACTTTTGGCCTTCTAGTGTGAGGTCCTAATTGTCTGTATTCTGTTCGTCGAGGTGACAGAATTTGAGCTGATGCACCACCAAATAAGAGTGGCTTGAAGTACTCTAGTATCTTTATGGCTTGACACCGTCTACCTCCCTAATCATTTTAGCCTTTTAAATTTGGTTTCTGGATAAGTTGAAGCTAATTATTAAGTGGTTAGGACTTTGATTATGAACTCTGACATCTAGGGACTGTGAACCTCTTTCTTTTGCGTGTACCATTTCTCTTTCAAAGGTTTATCATAAGCCTGTGAAGGAAAGTTTCTGTTAATTTCTTTTAGCGCATGTGGGGTGAAGCAAACAATTTTTATGTGCTTAATGTGAGTTTCTAAAGTGTAGCTTATTGATGAATGCAATGGCAAATTTCTAATCTCACATGCCAGTTGATTTAAAGCATCACTTGATGTCTCTTTTGCTAGTACCTTCCAAAATTTAGGTTCAAGGCACATATGCTTAACACACCTGATCAAAATAGCAGGAAAGGAAATAAACTAACGGAGGTGACTGTGAGTGATAAGCTGGAGTCATTTCGAGCTTCAAAGGAGGTAATCTCCTACCCATGGATTTTCACAGAACTCTGCTGAATTTTTCTTTTTATTGTATTTTTTAATATTGGACTCATTTTTTGATGTCTTACAAATGTCTGCCTATGCAAACAGTGTGCATGCATAAGATGTTTGTAAACCCAACAGTCTGCAAGCTGTGGTCAGCAGAAGAGTTACTCCTGAGTTTGCTTTTTGTAATTTTGCAATATGTGAATGCCTGTAACAGTTTACGTGTCTCTAGTGATATAAAGGATAAGAGATTCAAACCTATTTTGATTCACACAGGCTACCACATGTTTGTATGATGTTTTCATGGAATAACCAATATCCTTTTCTTTAACATTTGCAGAATTTCAAAGGTTTAAGTTTTCCTACCATTTCATCAGTCGGTCCAAATGCGGCTATCATCCATTATTCACCACAGCCAGACACTTGTGCAGAGTTGGATGCTGATTGCATATATCTTTTTGATTCCGGCGCACAGGTGTGTGAGCTGTGCTTCTGTTTGGTGTTTGTTATAAAAATTGGCTTCTTTAACAATAAGGGAATCTGTCAATATGCATTTTATCTTGTGATCTTTTTCCTGAGACTTATAGTTTCCTTTCTTGGATATGTGGATGCTGTTTTTAAAGTATCTAGATGGAACAACAGATATAACTCGAACTGTTCATTTTGGGAGACCTTCAGCACATGAGAAAGCATGCTATACAGCGGTGAGTTGTTTCAGTTCAGCTATGTTTATGCAGTTATGTGGCAATTATCTATGGTGGAAGAATCTAGGTGAGATTACAGATTTCACTGGGGGACGGCCCCGAATGAGACTCATCTGATCTTAGGGTAGGGAGTGCATTGGGTATATTCCATAGCAGTGCGCCTAATGATTTCTTGAATATGTCAGTAAAAGATGAAGTTCTTTTGATAGGTTTTATGATAGAAAATGAAGTCCCACATGCAGTTTTTGAACCATGAAATTGGCCATAGGACTGTCAATGAAACGTGTTACTTTTGATGCTACCTTGAAGAGATTCATCAGGGTGTGCTATCAATTTCTTCTTTTGCTGCTCTTTCACTATTTACAACATTATCTGCCCTCTGCTATTTTCTTATTCTCAGCAAGTCATTTCCGTTGGCTGCTGGTCTGACGTGAATGTTCCCGTCCCTATTGCAGTGCTTTGTCCTTAATTTCTCTAATTGTCTTAGAACTCTAGTATTTTAGGTCATATCTAGACCAGAGTGTCTAAAATGCCATCAACTTCACTGGGTGATACCCCCTTCACCCCTCAATGGCTGTTACTTTTGCCTAATACTATGAATAAAATGTTGTCTTCCCATGATGTTAACCTCTAGGTGCAGCTGGAAACCTTGTTGTTATATCTATATGTCTTTGCATGTCATAGACTGTGTTTCCATCAGTGAACATCTATGTCTCCGCTGACATTGGTCTAATGACTCCCTTTAACTATTGACAGCTGCCACTAGTGTAAGTGTTGTAAAGCAGCTTGACTCGTAAATACACCTCTCATTCTTGCATCTTCCTCTTCTCTAGATATCTCTTTCATACGTATAAAATGTCATCCATATAGTCTTTGGTGTTAGTAGTGTAAAAACCTCATATTCCTGAGCCCAGATCCAAGGCTTAATTAAGGAAGTACAGTTAAAATTACCTTGGTTGTTCTTTTTATGTGCTTTGTCTACTTATTTTAATCCAGTTAATTCCTTGTCCCCCTGCAAAACAGCAAGTCCTCGATTTCCCATTCATACTATGTCTTACAAGGCTCTGAGAGCATTTGGTTGTGGGCTTTATCTTAGGTACTAAAAGGGCACATCGCTCTGGGAAATGCCAGATTTCCAAATGGAACAAATGGTATCACAATCCTTCACCCTCACACTTGAATAAATTATACTTCCAAGCCAAGTTGTCAGTGTATTCAGGGGCTAGTCTTGTCAACTTAAGCTGAGAATTTTTTTTCTCTTCATCTTATGTAAAGCTTTTATTAATTAAATGTTTAGGTTATGCATTGGACATTCTTGCTCGAGTACCCTTGTGGAAGGATGGTCTTGATTATCGACATGGCACAGGGCATGGAATTGGATCTTACCTGAATGTTCATGAAGGTATGTGGATGAGCAGGGATAAAGCATGTTTATTACCATATATGGCCATGATATCTGCCATTCCAGCTTAGTCTAGGCAAGCTTAGCTAACTTTTGATGCATAATCTAGCTAATGATGTTTAACTTGACCTTTCAATGATCAGGTCCGCATTTGATCAGTTTCAGACCACATGCTCGTAATGTGCCAATGCAAGCTTCAATGACAGTTACAGATGGTTAGTATTAGTAGTGTACCCACTTGTGATTTGGGAGAATTATTAGATACCCTGGGCATTTTTATCTCAGCCATTCAATGTATAAGGCTGAGGTGATGTGGTCTATTCACCGTGGTCTAGGATCAATGTGCACCGAGAGCAATGCTTCCAGAATACGTAATAACTACTCTGTAACATATATCTGTTCTTGGTTATTTTGTGGAGTGTGAAATATGATAACCTTGGTAGAAGAGAGTTCTATTGAATTTAATAGATTTGAGAGCAGCTGGTAGAATTTGATTCTATTGTTCTGGAGTTTGGGGTTATGACTTGCTGCTTTAGGACAGTAATGTGAAATTACTCAAAGATATTACTGGGAATACTCACAACTGCTTGTGCCTCTATATTTGATATTTATTCAGATGTGCCTTCTTCAAAGAAGCGGCCCAATTTCTGCAATTGGCAGTCTGTATTATTATTCTACTGCTATTGTTCATCACTTATTCATTGAGACATTTCATGAACCAATATTTCAAGATCCTGCTACATCAAGGTTGTATTGATTTCCTAAAATGGACACTTTTTTCCAGAACCTGGCTACTATGAAGATGGGAGCTTTGGCATAAGGCTGGAGAATGTCTTGGTGGTCAATGAAGCGGATACAAAGTTCAACTTTGGTGACAAGGGGTACTTATCATTTGAGCATATAACATGGGTAAGTTGTTATTACAAAGAAGGGTATTGCCTTCAGTTGGTGAAGGTGTTTCTGTGCTTTTTGACTTTGGTTTTCCTTTATTGGCTACACAATTCTTCCTTGTAGTTGTTGATATTTCAGTCTTGTTGACAAATTTGACATTTTCATCATAATGTCACTGGTTGAGTCATTTAATTATATTTTTGACTGGCAACTTGCAGTTGGATTATTTGGGTGGATAGAATATATAGAGATAAGGGGGATAAAATGTGAATTTGTTTTTATTCGTCTTTTGAAGAGCATAACAAACGAAGACATGGATGGACCAGACAACATTTGAAGCACGAGCATAAATTTTTCCCATTCAATGTTCTTGTTTCCTAGAGGCATGATCTCCGTTAAATCATTGTTTCTAGTAAAATGTTATACCCTATGAAGTGTGAAAGACTTGACTTGAACATTCACTTATTGGAAAAAATAATTTGTTATCAAACTTGTCATTTTATCGGAGAATCATCACCACATCAATCTCTTTCATAGGCATCATTGGGGTTTAACATCTTATGGGATAAACAATTTTTTGGGATGTGGTATCTAATTTAAGGTTATTCTAAACTTTCAGCTCTTTTCCCTACTTATAATTTTTTTCCTTATCTAGGCACCGTATCAGACCAAGCTGATCAACTCAAGTTTGTTGACACCTGAAGAGATTGATTGGCTGAACACATACCATTCAAAATGTAGAGATATACTGGCTCCATACTTGGATGATGACGAAATGGCATGGCTGAAGAAAGCTACTGAGCTTGTACGTGCATGAGCAAAAAATTGTGGAAAACTCCATTTGTCATATCTATATTTCCTCCTTCATCATTGGCTTTCTGATAAAAGAGAAAGGAACTTGTTGCTTAAGTGGTTGCATAAAAGATTGCTATTTCGCTGTTACTATGTAAATTCATTGGCTTCATTTTTTCTGTGATATTTACGTAATGAGTGTGTTCGTGCGTACCTGTTTTCTGCATAATTGAACAAGTAGCAACATTTAAGACTTTTGCAACCAACTTGTACGTCGACATAAGTGAAGTCCTTAAGCCTATTGGTGTTACACCAACAATTGGGCGGTGGTTGGTAGTGGATTTAGGGACCAAAAGCCTTCCGAGTCCCGGTTTTTGGTTTTGTGTTGTTGCACTTCATCAGTTACTGAGAGTAGGGAGCTCCACATCTATGAGATTTTCTAGTGATGATTGATTGTGCTATTGTCGTGTTTGATAAAGACTTTTTTTCTGTGAAACAAGTGTGCCAGAGTATTTTCGATAGCATGTTTTGCGGAGATATGTAGCAGTACATGTTGCGATTTGCTATACTACAGGTAACAAACAAGGATATAAGGGATTGGTCTAATAACAAGTATTTTGCCCATGCTTTTTTCAATTGTGAAAGTGAGGATTCTTAATGCTATTTTGTTCTTCTTTTTGGCCTCGAGCTATTCTTCTATCTTTAAACGCATACGAACATCAACATTTTGTGTCATTTTTTGTGTCATTTGTAAATTGTTGGTTATTGTTTTTGTGAATTTCTTAATAAAAAATCGAAATAATTTCTCTATATTTGGGGGGATTGACAAAAATTTGTTTCTCGCCTAGAATAATTTGAAACAGATACATCTCAAACTCTTGGATTTTGTTAATTTGTGTCTTTGGGGCACTTATCGAACATTCAAATAAAAAAATATTAATGAGTACACAAACACTCGTGTCAACAGAATCATACATTATTTAGAGATTTGTGGAAATTAGAAATATAGGCATCTTATCATCCTGATCTCATAGATTACTTTAGAGAAAGGTGTGCTAATTCTCTTTTGAAAAGAATGACTTTTTATCCTCTTTGCCCACTAAACTCTCTCTTAGGAAATGGGATCACTAGCTTAACCATGTGACTACTACCAAAGTTAATCATCCAAGTATGGAATAAAAGCACTTGGATTAGAAGCCATCCTTCTTTTTGCTAAGCAAAAGACCATACTTTATATTTAACATTCACACAATGTTCTTTCCCCAACAAACAATAGTAAAATAAAATCTTACAATCGAATGTCTTGGAAAACACATCGATAGGTTGTTACATGTGTCATAAAATATTGCTTTTTTCTTACTTGTCATTTATTCATCTCTAATACCATCGTCAAAAAAAAAGAAGAAGAGGAAAAAGTATTTCGTGATCAAACAGTCCTTAAAAAAGAACATCAATATAATTTTAAAATTCACTCAAAATTTCCATCACGTTGACCATCCTTGGAGTTTGGATTTGAGCCCTAATGCGATGACCAGAGTTTGATGCACCGCGCCTAGGTTTGCAATGCATAGATCGGGGTCTTTGACACCCTGACCCAAGTCCTGGGTGTGCAAATTTGGGTTCTTGTCTTACGAATCTTGACCTAGCTACCGAACTTAGTTTCGAGCTCAAACGTAAGACCACCATATTAGACTTAGGAGTTTTAGGACCTGGCGCCCGGACCCATTCCACTGGACCCTAGACCTATGTCTCCTTGTCACTCCATTTCCAAATTTCTCAAGAATTTTATTAGGTACTTGCAAGTTTAGACGTAGCATTAAAAGTTATAAGAGATCATATTTGGATGATGGAATTAAAGTCAGACTGTGATTTGTTACATCTTCGTACATTATACTTTCTGTCAATAATTAGGCACACCTTCCTCTTAAGCTTTTCCTATTTGGATTAGTCTCCCTCATCAGGTCCATCAAAAGAGAAAATTTATTGGACGGCTGCTTGAAGAAATCAATCTTTTTTCCTCCTTCAATAATTTTCTTGACAAATATTAAAATAATCTCTTTATCTTTGTGGGATAGACAAAGATTTGAAATAGATAAATCTTAAACTTATGAATTTTGTTAGTAAATGTCACGAAACCCTTGTTAAACATCCAAGTGAAAAAGAAGAAGAAGTTATTTCCAATTTAGGATCTCTCTAATGCTGTCTATAATAAGTGCATCAAAAATCAAATATTTCTTAATCATGTATTAGAAATAAGTACTCGAGACACTCATTAATGAAATCTTAAATTTATTTGGGAATCGTGGATGATATTTCAGTGCCTTACCTCCTTACTTTCTTTGTGCTATAGATTACTTTTTACTTTAAAAAGCTTAATCCTTTTAGCGTTGGAGAAATGCTTCGGTAATTGGATCACTAGCTACAAAAAATTCAATATCAAGAGGTGAAAAAGAATACTTCAATTAAAAGCTATCCTTTTATTTTTGGCTAAGTAAATATTAGTACTCTCTATTTAATAATCAAACTTAATACAAAGTTCTTCCCAATTAGTTGAGGAACAACAATAAAATCAAATATTATAACAAATTTTCCCTATTTTTTTCATGTTTAATATTATCTAAAATAATAAATTAATGAAAAACATTTTCATGATTAAAATAATAAATTTTAGTCCATAAAAAAAGACCACAAATAAAAGCTAAATATTCACTTACATTTCCATCACTGCATCGACTTTGTTTGGACTTGCAATGAAATCATAGAATCTACTATCATTTAATGCATATGCATATGCTGCACGTCTACATCTCTCTGTGCAACAATGTCTTTTAACAAAGTTATACTTGATATCTATATATTTAGTTTTGCAATGAAATTTGGGATCTTTAGTGGAAGTTATAGCTACTTGGATATCACAATTAACCAATAATGATTTTGCAGCATTCTTAGCAACATCCGGGTGATTCAAAATTCTCTTAAGTCAAACATCTTCTTGTACTTCTATTGAAACTGCCATGAATTCGACTTTCATTGTAGATAAGGCATACATGATTGCTTCTTATTACTTCAAGATATAATGCCATTATTTAGTAAGAACAAAAATATACATGATTGCTTCTTATTACTTCAAGATATGACGCCGGTATTTAGTAAGAACAAAAATCAAGAAGTATATTTCCTTTCATCTAAATCTCCTTCTCAATCAATATCAAATTGCCTTCAAGGCGCAGATTTTTCATTGATAACTTAGCGAATAATTGGTAGTACCCTTTAGATACCTCAAGACTCTTTTGACGACATTTTAATGTGCTTGACCTGAATTGGATTGATATCTACTTAGCATTCCAATTGCAAAACAAATGTCATGTCTTGTACACATTATATTGTACATTAAGCTTCCAACAACACTATAGAACAAGTTTCATTCAATCCTATTCATGTGGAGTCTCAAAACATATTTTATGGCTTAATGATATCTTTAAATAATAGGAGGAGGTACGGACCTCTGGAGTGCCAAAAGTACAAAAGGACACTTAAGTGCTAAAAATTACAAAAGGTACTAAGTGCCAAAATCGGAGCAAAATGGATTACTTAAGTGCCAACGGTGAAAAATTCCGGCCAAATTGTCACGTGTTCATTTTCCGGCAACTTCATTTGCTGACGAAGCATTTTTTTCAAAATAAAAAATCCACGTGGCAATTTTTTTTTAAAAAATTGTCCACGTCAGATTTTTTTAAAATTAAAATCGATTTTATAATAATATTTTTAAAATTTTTTAATATTATTTAATTAATAATTTTTAAATCCATGTAAGCCAAAACGACGTCGTTTTGGCTAATTTTTGGCCGATTCAGTTTCCGGCGAGCCACGTAGGCAAGAAAATTAATAAAAAATTGCTACATAGGATTTTTGGCAGAGTTTTGGCGACTTGGCACTTAAGTGATCCATTTTTTTTAAAAAGTGGCACTTAAGTGTACCATTTGTAACTTTTGGCACTTAAGTGTAGGGGTGAGCGGTTCCGGGTTCCTTACGGGTTCCGCTTGGAACCCGGAACCTACCCTCGGGTACACAGTTCCTCAGATTTTGGAAACTCGGGAACCTACCGTCGAAATCTGGAACCTAGAACCTACCCCCTTACAGGTTCCGGTTCCGGTTCCAGGTTCCAACAGGTTCTTTTTTTTTTTTTTTCATTTAAGTGGAACCGGTTCCGGTTATGAAAAAAGAAGAACCGGGAACCAGGACCTCCCTCCCTAGAACCGGGAACCGTGATCATCCCTTTCAACATAGTTTTTTTAATGATAACGACACAATTTATTGCAATTGGGTTTTATAAGGCGAACTTTCTCTCATCATAGAAAATTCATAACAGTAGAAGGAAAATAAAGCGTGAAAAATTACCAATATTATTAGGGGTGACTGGGCGGAGCAGCGGATTCGCGGGTGGGCGGGTGGAGTCGCGGGCGACTGGTCGGAGCTGCGGGCGAGGGGCGGAGCAGCGGCGGGCGGGCGGAGCGTGGGCGGGGCGGGCGGAGCCCGCGGAGCTGCGGGCGAGGGGCGGAGCTGCGCGGGCGGAGCGCGGGCGGAGCGCGGGCGGGCGGAGCCGCGAGGGGCGGAGCTGCGGGTGATCGGGCGGAGTCGCGGGCGAGGGGCGGAGCGGCGGGCGAGCGGAGCTGCGGGCGGGCGGAGCTGCGGGCGGCGGGCGGAGTCGCGGGCGAGGGGCGGAGCGGCGGGCGGGCGGGCGGAGCTACGGGCGAGGGGTGGAGTTGCGGGCGACCGGGCGGAGTCGCGGGCGAGGGGCGGAGCGGCGGGTGGGCGGAGCTGCGGGCGACTGGGCGGAGTCGCGGGCGAGGGGCGGAGCGGCGGGTGGGCGGAGCTGCGGGCGACTGGGCGGAGTCGCGGGCGAGGGGCAGAGCGCCGGGCGGGCGGAGCTGCGGGCGACCGGGCGGAGCTGCAGCGACCGGGCGAAGCTGCGAGCGGGCGGAGTCGCGGGCGAGGGCGGAGCTGCGGGCGGGCGGAGTCGCGGGCGGGCGGAGGTGCCGGGCGGGCGGAGTCACGGGCGGACGGAGTGGGGCGGGCGAGCTGCGGGTAGGCAGCGAGCGAGCGGGGGACGAGCGGTGGGGGCGGCGGCGCGAGCGTAGCGGCGGCGGACGGCGGCGGCGCGGGGAGACGAGCAAGCGGCACGGCGGGCGTTGGTTGAAGAAATGAGATGTGCGGTGAGATTTGGGGAGAGAGGGGAAATTAGGGTTAGAAATTCTAACTTAGAATTAGGATTTTTTTGGGGGTGGTAGACCGGTTCCCGGTTCCGGTTCCGGTTCGGTTCTCCGGTTCGGTTCTCCGGTTCCCGGTTCTACCCGGGAACCGCGCTCACCCCTACTTAAGTGTCCCTCCGTGCCAACTTTTGGCACTCCTGCTGTACTTATGCCATAATAGGAGTATTTTGGGTTTACAGTCTTGCATATGAAATTGTACAAGCATTTTATTAATATACATCTCTTGTGAAAGAGAATGATATCTTTGAATAATCTCTTGAAATCTTACTTCAAGAATATATGCAACTTCACCCATATCATTTCAAAATTGGAAGATAACTAATTCTTAATTGTATGAACAAACTCCATATTGCTCTCAGCAATTAGTACATCATCCACATATAATGATAAGATCATAATTTGATCTTTAGATATGCTAATTTATACACAATGATCTTTATTAATCATTAAAAAATTATACGCCATTATCGCATTATGAAAATGTATATATCATTGTCTCGAAAATTGCTTAAGGTCATATATTGATCTTAAAGCTCGACACATTTTTTGTTCTTGGCTTTTTGTAATGAAACCGACTAGTTGTTCCATATAAATTGTTCTAATTTTCTATTGAGAAAAGTAGTCCTTACATCTATTTGATATAATTCAAGGTACTTGCCACTATAGCCAAAACGAGGCAAATTGAGGTAATTTCACCACATGAGAAAAAAATTCTTAATAATAAATTTATTCCTATTGATTATACCCTTTTACCACAAGGTGAGCTTTATACATTTCAATTGAGGCATTAGTTTTACGCTTTATTTTGGAAACCCACTTTTTCCCAATGGCTTTGCGTCCTTTTGGAAGATCAATTCTCAAACTCAATTTGGTTTCATTGATTTCATTTCTTCTTCCATTACTAGCATCGGGCATGTTAGAGCCTCATTTACATTTCTTGGCTCCTCCTTTTCTTTTGGAGTGACCATGAAAACTTCCCCTTCAATGTCAACAAGTCGACGGGGAATGCTTTTACGACTAGTTCGTTCTATTGGAGATTGCACACTTGGTAATTTATCATGCTCCATTATGCTCTCACTTAGATTAGATAATTGTGGCATCTCCTTATCAAGTGGTTATAATTGAGACAAATTAATTCCCCATTTCTCACATTGCCCCCACTTGGATGAAATGATGGTATGTTAACTCAAATAATTTCATTATCACGATTCAAGGTTTCAAATAGAGAATAATCTTCACATGTTTTGTCCTTTTTAGGAAATTCATTCTCTATAGATGTAACATCTTGTAATTCAAATTCAGTTACATTTCCACTTTTTTGCTCATCTATATAAACATACTTTTTAAAGTGCTCTCAGTATCTTTTGAAAATACTTTTTTTGCCTTTAGGAACCAATTTTCCATACTTGTGAGATGGCTTGTGAGTATATGCAGCACATCTCCAAGGTTTAAGAAAATTAAAATAGGGTTTTCAACTTATTCATAACTCATATGGAGTGTAAGTAATCGATTTAGAAGGTATACGGTTAAGTATATAGGTAGTAGTTAACAAATCATTACCCCAAAAGGTGATTGACAAATTAACTTGTGCTATCATAGACCTAATCATTTTCATTAGGGTTTTATTTCTTCTTTCTGTAATACTATTTTGTTGAGAAGTTGTTAAAATAGTCAATAGTCTTTCTATTCATTTTTCATCACATAAATTTCTAAACTGATTAGATGAATATTCTTGATCTTGATCGGATCTTAATGCTCTTATTTTCCAATTGAGTTTCTACTAATCTCATAAATTTCTAAAGCAACTTAACGTCTCAAATTTATGAGAAATCAAATTGACATGGTTGAATCGAGTATAATCATCTATAAATGTGATAAAATGTACAGCCCTATACCTTGCTCTTATGTTCATTAGACCACAGATGTTCGAATGGATCAATCACAATAGAATTTCAACTCTTGTTCCTTTTCCAAATGGTTTATGCGTTATTTTTCCCGCTAGGTAATGCTCGCAAATAAGCAAATCAATTTTTTCAATATTGCCTAATAAACCCCCTTTGACTAATCCATTTATTTGTTATTGGCCAACATAACCAAGTGTAGCATGCTATAAATTCACATAATTATCATAAGAGTTAGAAGATGTATATAAGGAATAACAAACTTTGGCATCACAGTAGTTAATATTCAATACAATGAAACAATTCAAGAAATATTTATAACCATAAAAACGCGTTCCCAATTACAAGTCAACATCATTATTATGAAAGTTCAATTTAAAACTAATATAGAAACTAAATTCAAACGAATTTTTGGAGCATATAATACATCATGTGGAAACAAGGTGCAACCACCTCGCATATTGAATGGGCAGGTGCCAATCCCTTTGACTTAAGCTCTAGAATTGTTTCCCACATATATCCACTTTGTTCTTTGTGGAACTTGTCAGAACTCCACAAAGGCATCTTCGTCCTTTCTTACATGGTTTATGGTACCTGAGTCTACAATCCACAAAGGACGAGTTTCATTTAGAAAAGCTGAACTAAATACGTAAGCAGTACTCTCAAGTGTGCAAAGGAATTCTACCTTCTATGGCTCCCCATAGTTACGAGCAAAGTGACCATTCTTGTCACAGTTAAAACATTTCATTTCTGAGAATTCTTTTTGAAAAGATGGTTTCCTTTTCCATATTGGTTAAACCTTGGTTTCTTTTCTAAAGAAATTGCTCCCTTGCCCTTCCACTTCTTGAACCTACCATAATGCTTACACTTGGAGTTCAAAACCCTTTATGGGCTAGAACCTGCAAAATAATTATTGATTTCTAGTTTAGTTGCCAGAAGGCGATCCTCCTCTACCTCAAGATGGCACATAACATCCTCAAAGGTGGACTTTCATATGCTCCCAACTTTGAGATAAAGAATGTGATACTTGCTCATTAGTTAATATGTGGCCAGCATCTTTCAGTTCACTAATTATGTTTGACATACACCTTAAATGTTTTTTCACAGTTTGTCCGTGAGGCATCTTTTGAGAGTCAAATCTTATAATGGGCTGCCTTAGTTTGGTAACAAATGTTTGACCAAACCTGGCTACTAATGCTACTCACATGTCTTTAGTATTGTCAAAACACTCGAACTCCCACATGATATCATTTTCCATGCTACTCAACAACATAATGCGAGTAATAGAGTTTTTTTTTTCCTTCTATGCAATAAATGCTTCTTCATCCCTTTTATGTTGTGCAATATTTCTATCTTCAGGTGCTTCCATAACCAAATCAATAGCTTCTGGTGCTTCTTACTCTTTTAGCACATATTGGATTTTCATAATCCAAATTTTATAATTTTCGCCATTCAATTTCTCTCCTTTGTTGAGCTTAGCTACGATATTCTTAGATGATGAAATTATTGAATTCGAACACAAAGTTCTTCAGACATATATGCACAAATTATTAATGCCTAACATAAAAGCATCAATTTTACACAAACTAATTACATTAATTAATAATTTCACAAAAGATTTTAGATTCAAAAGGTCACTACGTTCCCAATCATTATCTAAGAATCCTAATTTGAAATTATCATTAATATAATTAAAACTAATTACATTAATTAATAATTTCGCAAAAGGTTTTAGATTCGAAAGGTCACTACATTCCCAATCATTATCTAAGAATCCTAATTTGAAATTATCATTAATATAAATATTTATGCATAATGTAGTTCTTTAAATTTACTAAAACTTTCTAGAACTTCCCACTTATAATATAACATGAATAAAGCAATATCAATTTAAAATAATGCTATTAAGTATTCATATCTATATATCCTGTAAACGATGCATAAGTCTAACAAGAAAGAAAATATCAACATAGAAATGTTCATTAATGACAACAAATCCTAAAGAAATAACATGAATATTTCTTAATCTTCCAAAGAACAAGGATAGACTCATAAAATTCCTTAAGAAATCTTATGGTTGAATTCGGTAGCCAAGGAAAGACCATAACAAGTTGCTTAGATTTGTGCCAGGTTGGATTCATTGCAAGAGCCGATGTCTTCAATGCCTCAATCTTTATATATTGTCTCAAAAAAGCTTCCACAAGAATATCATATTGTGGACATTCATCAAATTTTGATAACTCTATAATAATAGAGTTATTTTATCTATTTTAGGCAACGAATATGGTACTTTGTAAGGTAATATTCATTAGAAAATATTTGGATTTCCTTCGATTTACCAAAGTCTTCATTCTTTATGTAGAATAATGAGATATGGAGAAAAATATGAAAAAGATGGCAAAACAAAGGAAAGGAAAAATTCTTTGATTCAAGAATCCAAATTAGAAGCGTTGGAACATGTATATTGAATTAGGGAAGATGTATATCAAATCAGGGATTCTGTGATTTATTCCCTGATTTTATGCGAAAAAACTCATTTACCTTTTATTAGGATTCTTGAATATATCCTATACATAGGATAATATTGAGAGCGGAGGACAACTAGCTTTTTAATTATTTTAGGAGTTTTTCCAAGTATTTTGAAGAGAAGACAAAGTGGTGACATATGTTTTGTTTTTTGATTCAATATTTGGTTTATTTATATTTTCATTTCTTCTTCTATTATGTTTTAATTTCTTTTGTTAAAGCTACAATGTAGCTTGACCATGATGATATGAATTTCGTAATTTTTTATGTTTTGCAAGTGATTACATCCATGTGAGTTATATATTTTTGTGCTTGATGCTTTTAAGTGACAGGCCACCACTTGAATGATTTGACGTGCACGTTTGACACTGAGAGGTGATAATATACAATTGCTTCTTATAATATATAATCATGAATTAAATGTGGATAAAGATATACCACGTTATTTATGTAGCTTTTGGTGATAAGGTGACCCAAAAGACTCATTTTAAGCCGGGAATATTCACAGATTTTAGTGCGCTTATGTTTGTTTAAATTCACATAGAAATATGGCGGATTATTAAATTAAGTAGGTTTGCTATACCTAGAGAAATGATATTTACTAGATTAGAAAATTCCACTATCACATATTTGACATTGTTCTTGTATGCATAGTAATATGAAATTCATATCTAGTGGTTATGGTGAAATTGGATGCTCTAACATATTTCTTTGATTGATTTTTTGCATTTAGTTTTAAAATTGTCAATTTTAATTTATTTTTAATTCTATTTTGATCTATTAGATAAGTTTTAGAATTAATCTATTTTTGGTATTTAATTGGTTTATTAATCATCAATCTCTGTGGGACGATATCTTTTCTCATCATTATATTACGTGTTCAACATGTTCATTTGCGTTTAGAATTTTGCAAATAAGTTGTTGGCACTATTACCGGGGATTGCTCGTTTAATACTAATTAATGTTGATACCAGATAATTCTAAGTTTGATCTAGCTTTCGTTTTATTTTTTTCTTGGGGTGTACATTGGTGTATGACACGTAGCCAACAAGGGAAACTTGCTAAGTTTGATCTAGAAATTGAACATACGTTTAGAAGGCAACTAAGAGAGTAGAGAAATCACACTAAGAATATGGTGGAAGATGGTGAGAATGAAAATCCACGTAGACTCTTGAGTGATTATGCTACGCCAAAAGTTCAGGGCACCACATTAAGCATTATGAGGCCTACAATTCAAGCAAACAACTTTGAAATCAAGCTATCACTTACCCCAATGCTTCAACAATTATTGCAATTTCGTGGGCTACCAAGCAATGATCCAAACATTCACATTGATGCTTTTCTTGAAATTTGTGACACCATTAAATATAATGGAGTTACAGATAATGCTATTCGATTAAAATTATTTCCATTCTCTCTTAGAGACAAAGTTAAGGGTTGACTCTCTTCTCTTCCTACAGGATCGATCATTACATGGAATAACATGGCTCAAAATTTTTTTAGTAAGTTCTTTCCACCCGCAAAGTCTGCAAGATATTACTAATTTTATGCAGATGGATAATGAATCATTATATGAAGCATGAGAAAGATTTCAGGAGTTTCTTAAGAGATGCCCACATCATGGACTACCCGTATAGATGCAGGTACAGACTTTTATAATGTGTCTAATGCAAATTTCTATTCTACGATTGATGCAGTTGCAGGGGGAATTTTGAACAATAAAACAACAGAAGAAGCCTACAATCTATTAGAGGAGATGACATCCAATAGTTATTAGTGGTCTACCGAGAGGTTATCAGTGTGAAAAATTAGTGGAGTTCATGAAGTGGATGTTTTCATTGTAGTTGCTGCACAATTTGAAGAACTCAACGAAAGGTTAGATAACATGAGCATCTCGGCCATAAAAATTCAAAATTTGACATGAGATTTTTGTGGTGGAGTACATGTTAGCACAGAATATCTGGTAGGTAACCTTTTTTCACAATCTAGTACAAATGCTAATTTTGTTGGGAATTTCAACAAGTCACAGAATAATCCCTACTCCAACACATACAGTTTGGGATAGCGCAATCATCCACATTTTTCATGGAATAATCAGAATGTGATGAGATTATCGTCGGGATACAAACAACCAAAAGAGACAAAGTCAAATCTGGAAGATGCAGTCGACAAACTTGCTAACACCACTCATGATTTCATCAAGAGCATGGGTGTCTAGTTTCCTAATGGCATGATGCTTGTAGGAAAATGTTATACCCTGTTTAGTGCAAAAGACTTGAGTTGAACATTCACTACATTGGAATAACGAAATTATTATCAACCTGGTCAATTTATCGGAGAATCATCACCACCTCATTCTATGCAGACATCATTGGAGTTTAACGTCTTATGGCATTGATAATTTTTTGGGATGTGGTAACTAATTTGTTTTTAATCTGAATCATCAAGCTCTCTTCTGTGCTTATAATTCATTTCCTGTCTCGGCACTGTATCAGAGGAAGCTGATCAACTTGAGTTTATTGATGCCTGAAGAGATCGATTGGCTCAACACATATCATTCAAAGTGTATTGGCACCATAGTTGGATGATGTTGAAATGGCATGGCTGAAGAAAGCTACTGAACCTGTACGCACATGAGCGAAAAACCGCTGAAAGCTCCATTTGTTATCTCTATATTTCCTTCTCGATCCTTGATGAGTTCCTGCCCCATCCTTGACTTTCTGATAAAAGAGAAAGGAACTTGATGCGTAAGTGGTTGCATAATGGATTGCTATTTTGCTGTTACCATGTGAATGCATTGACTTCAAAATTCTGCACAATTAGTCAACGTAATGATTTCGTTCCTGTTATCTGCATAATCGAACAAGTGGCGACATTTAGACTTTTGCAGCCAAGTTGTACGTCGATATAGTGAAGTCCTTAAGGGTATTGGTGTTAGACCAGCAAATGGGTGGTGGTTGGATGGATTTGGGGACCAAACGCCCTCTGAGTCGGTTTTGGTTTTGTGTTGTTGCCCTTGCATAGTTACTGAAAGAGGAGTGAGCTCCACATATTTGAGATTTTCTAGTTATGATTGATTGTGCTATCGTCACGTTCATAAAGACTTGTTCTCTGTGAAATAAGCTTGCTGGATTGATTACATGTTTTGCGGAGATATCGAGCAGCACATGTCTTTATGGTGCCTATGGTATATTTAAAATGGTAGGAAGTTCACAGGGGCTCCTCATATGGTGCCGGAGTTTTTGCAGGCGATGGCTCGAGAGAGGCAACGGATGCGGAGTTGGCGCTCGTGGAGCATTAGGGCAAGTATATTGCTGCAGTCATTAAGAGGCTCGCCCTGGCTTGATCGATGATTCATCTCCTGAATGATGTCAACTTGGTTCCTTGTTTCTGTTTATTCATTCAGATAATAATATCAATTATTCTTTCGGGCAATTTGAAGAGTTGTCGGAGTCATCGAAAGTTTATGGTTTGGTTCTCATTCCATGTTTCTAGTGCTTGGAATTCTGTAGATGGTGCATAAAATCTTGTCGCATTATTTCAAATGATACTGGATGTTGGAATTTTGGCCCCATGAAAGGGAGCATTGGACGATGCTCTGTCCTTCTCTCCTCAATTTGATTATCATGATAGAAGAATAGAAACCCATTAACTCTTGAGAGAACGGGTATTTGTGGTGGAAAATGGAAATGAATGAAGCCAACATATGAATGGTTTGAGTGGCTCATAAGTGACTTTAATTCTTTCTTATCTTATTTTCACTTTTCATATTTATTTTTCAGTTTTTTAATTTAACAGTGGACATCAAAATCTCTTATTAATTTGAGATGCTTTGGGGTTTTTTCCATCTGAAAGGTTGGATTATTATTGCTATTTGTTCATCTTCTTTTTTGGTCTTGAGCTATTCTCCCATCTTTAAAAGCATATGAACGTCAAACATTTTATATCATTTGAATATTGGGTAAGCATTTTTGTAAATTTTTAAAAAAGAAATTCGAAAAAAAATCTCTTCATATTTGTGGGATGACAAAAAGTATTTTTTTCACCTTTAAAGAACAAATCTTAAACTCATAGATTTTGTCAACACGTGTCTTGAGGCACTTACTAAACTTCCAAAATAAATAAAAAATTGTTAACAAGTATCTCGGACGTTGTGTTAACAAGATCATGAACTAATCAGAGATTCGCTGAGGATAGAAAATTTGATACCTTATCATCTTTACTTGATAGATTATATTAAATTAAGTTATGCATGTTCTCCTTTGAAAAGCAGCCCTTTTATTCTCATTGCCCACTAAATTCTCTCTTGACATTGGAGAAACGCTTAGCAAATGGGATCGCTAGCTTAACCATGGACTCCTACAAAGGTTCAATTTCTTGAGTGTAGAATAAGAATACTTTGATGACAAGCCATCCTTCTTTTTTGCTAAGTAAACAACCGTATTTTATATATTCAATAATCAAATATGAACACAGTGTTCTTCCTTGGCTGAGAAACAAAGTATAAGGGTTAATACCGCAAAAACTTCCAAACTGGTATATATGTGAAAAATTTATCCTAAATTTTTGACAATAAAAAATTCCAAACTGATACATTTGTGATACATTTACTCTCTATTAGTTTTCGTTAAATTTTACTGTTAAATTGCTAAATTAGATGATACGTGATAGCTGACTAGTATACTAATTTGGGATTTTTACTCTGTTTGTCACAGTTATACCAATTTTATGGTTTTTGTGGTATTAATCCAATTGAACGGAGGGTATATTTATTACAAAAGTACCGGTTTGAGGTTTTAGCAATCAAAAAATCAATTCAAGAGTAAATTTATCATAAATGTATCAATTTAGGATTTTTTATGGTCATTTGGGGTAAATTTGACATAAATATACTAGTTTGGGTTTTGTTGTGGCCAAAAAATTAGTTTTAGAGTAAATTTATTACAAATGTATTGATTTGAAGTTTTTCATGATATTAATCTATAAAATTAAATCTTACAATTGAATGTCTTAAAAAAATGCATTTGTGAGATTGTTATGGGTGTCACAAAACATATCAGTTTTATTTTCCCCTAATTTTCATGTTTTACATCATTTAAAAACGATATATTATCAAAAAATATAGTCATGATCAAAATAAGGAAAGTTTAGTCCTTAGAAAAGAACAAAAACAAAATTTAAAAACTCACTCAAATTTCCTTCACCGAGTCAGATACTCTTGGAGTTTGGATTTGACCCCCAATGCAATGACTGGAGTTGGACGCTTCGGTCCTAGGTTTGCAACACCTAGACCCAGTGTCTTAGGTGCTAGGATGCTAGTCCTTGGTGTGCGAACTTGGGTTCTTGGCTTTCGAATCCTAGACCTGGCTCCCAAAATCAGTTTCAAGCTCGAACCTATGTCCACCCTCTAATAGACTTAGGACCTGCCACCGTAAACCGATCCACCATACCCTAGATCCAGGTCTGCTTGTCACTTCATTTCCAAACTATTGGAGGCTCCGGGGAAGACTATGAGAGCACTCATCTTGATTCTAAGAATTATAAAGTTTAGGCATAGCATTAAAAGTTAAAAGAGATCATATTTGGACAAAGCTAATAACAATTTGTTACATCTTTATATATTATAATTTTTTTGTAAATAAGAAGACACACCTTCTTCTAATGCTTTGATCTATTTGGATTAGTCTCTCTCATCAGCTCTGGCCAAAAAGGAAACTTCCATTAAAAGGCTTCTTGAAAGATTAATCTTTCTTCCGCCTTTAATAATTTTCTTTTGAAAATGTTAATATAATCTCTTTATCTTGGGGGCGGGGGGGGGGGGGGAAGGCAAAAATTAGTTTTCAACCTTTAATAATTTGGAAAAAAACATATCCTTAAACTTATGCATTTCATTAAAGAGTGTCCTGACATACATATTAAACATCCTAATGAAAAAAAAATGTTAGTATTTCCAATCTAGTGTCTCTATCTCATACTACGTATAATTAATCTCATAATGTGTATAATTAGTACTTTGAAAATCAAAATATATTTTTATTAATTTATTGTTAAGTACTCAAGATACAAGTTAACAAGATCATATACTTAGTAGTGAGCCGTGAATGCTAGAAATTTCAGTACATCGCTATCTTTACGTGATAGGTCACCTTTTACTTTCAAAAGGGAGAGTTTTCAAATTCTCTTTAAAAAAAGTATTTTTTTATCTTTTTCCCATTAAATTCTATTTTAGCGTTGGGCAAACGCTTAGATAATTGGATACCTAGCTTTTAACCGTGGACTCCTACAAAAGTGCAATGTCAAGTGGAGGAAAAGAATGCTTTAACTTAAAGCCATCCTTTGGCTAAGTAAAAAGCAGTACTTCGTCTTTAATAATCTAAATTTAACACAGGGAGTTCTTCCCCAATTAGTTAACAACAATAAAATGAAATCTTACACCGAGTTTTCCCCATTTTTTCATGTTTGACACCGTCTAAATAAAATAAGTGACCGAAAATTATTTTAATAAATTTTAATCTGTAAAATAGGAACATAAGTAAAATTAATAAATTCACTCGGATTTTCACTACTGCATCGATCATTCCCATTGTTTGGACTTGGGGCCTTAATGTTGTTACTCGAGTTCGATGCTCCACACCTAGATTTGCCATACCTAGACTCTGGTTTTAGATGCCTAGACCCAAGTCCTCATTGTTTGAACTTAGGTTCTTGGACTCCACTCCAGATCCTAGGACCTCCTGACTTTGGAACCTAGATTCAAGCTCGAACCTGAGTCCATCCTACAAGACTTAGGGTCCTACAACGGACTTGATCCACCGGACCCTAGACCCGGGTACCCTTGTCATCAATCCATTTCCAAATATCCCAAGAATTGCATGGATTACTTTCACAGTTATTAGGCATTGCCTTAAGGGTCACGGAGATCGGATTCCAACGAGGAATCGAAGTCAGATGGTGACTTTGTTCCATCTCCGTATGTTTATGTCTTTTTATTTTATAATTTTTTTTGTTAATATGATAAGACACGCCTTCCTTTACAGCTCTGGCCTATTTCAATCGGTCTCTCTCCTCAGCTCCGGGCAACAGGGAGAACTTCCCATCGCAGCGCTTCTAAAAAAGAACGAGAAAAATTCGATCTTTCTTATCGATTAGATTGCCGTGAAGTGACAAAGAGGTTGGAAATGGCGGACACGCTTGCTGCTCTCAGGTCCCTGATGTCTTCTCACTCCCCTCCTCTTGATGCCTTGGTCATTCCTTCCTGAAGATTATCATCAGGTTGATTATCCAAAAAGTTATTGCACTTTTATCATTTTCGTCTTAAATCTTTTCACATTTTGTTAGTTGAATCCATTTGACCAATTTTGATATGAATTTATTAACATGGATGTTAACATCCGATTTTGTAGTGGATAATTTTTAATAATATTTTCAAGTTTTTGTATTTTTGTATTTTTGTATTTTTGCTTTTGGAGTTGGGGCTAGCAACCCTCACCGATTCTGCTTTGGCTGGTGAGGGCAAGGGCCGTGACACCCTTGCCCAATGCCAGTGAGGGTTGGCCGGTCATCCTTGCCAACTGTAAGTCCAAAACCCCTCCCCCCCAAAAAAAAGAAAAAAGAAAGAAATAAAAGCCATAACAATTCAAAAAATTGTTAAAATTTTATTAAAAATGTCCGGCTATATCATATAGGATACCTGATTTCCACGTCAACGAATTCCTATCAAAATTAGCCCAATAAACTCATCTGCCAAAATGTGAAGTTTGTCTCGTGGAGTTTTGATTAATGCTCGCGGGATGGCTGAAATGGGGGTTGCAGAGCGAGTACGTATCTTCGAGGGACAAGAGGCGTGAGTTTGTTTCTGGATTCACCGGAAGTGCTGGTGAGTTTTGTTCTGCCTTGTGTTGTTTCGTCTGTGCTTTATGAATCGGTTCGATTGCGTGCGTGAGTCGTTTGAATCTAGTTTGATCGAGGGCAATTGAAGAATTTCGATTTTTTTGCTAATGTCTGGAACGTGCTGCTATCTTGAGGTCTTCCTCTTGTTTCCTACAGGGTGATGAATTACTTCTCTCTTGCTTTTAAATACTTATTTTTGAGTTGGAATTGGTTCACCGCATGTGCATAATCGTCTCTCACAGGGGGGAACATTGACAGCAATCGTTGTTTCTACTGAGTTTTGCATCATGCTTTGGTTTCCGCCAGGCAAACCATTATGTCAGCACTGTCGTTACTTTTATTTTTTTATACAGCTTTTCACGGTTAAACATCTGAGTTAATATGTGCGAAGAAACGGTAGACATGGACATTATCTGTTTCAGATCAACGATTCCTACTCACTAGAAATTTGATAAACATTTGTATCCTCATTTTCATAGCATTGTTCTTGACAAAACTTTTGATTGTTACTTAACCGCAACTAGAGGTGAGCATGGTTTGGATGGACGGTTTTCACCTTAGAATCGAGAACCGCCCGTTGATTCCATGGATTCACCCGAGAACCGGATTGTTGGTGTGGTTCGGTTCTTGAGTGGGTCCATGGAACCGGTCCCACTAACCTCCATGAACTTAGTGCAACGTATTCCAACGAGCCATAGTAGAGCAAAAAACAAAGAACTTATTTTTAATTGCAAGAGCAGTAAAAAGATCGGACTCATATTGAAAGTTCATTTTTCTTAAAATCTATTTTGTTAGAATTTTTTCTTAAAAATTACATATATACATACATATATATTACCCATTTGGTCAAGGTGGGTGGGTCCATCCTTGGAACCGAAAACCGGACTAGTATCCATTGGTTCCAATAAATTGGAATCGAGAACCGAACTGGTTTCCCTAGAAACCACCGGTTTCGGTGCAGTTTGGTTCTAGGTGATCCGAACGGTTCCTGATTTCTCTACACACCCCTAACTGCACCTTATAGGTGAGAGAGTATTTCTCCATTTTACTTGGATTTCAAAAGTTATGGTGGAAAAATAGAAAATTATTCTCTGAACATCGCTTACATTAATCTCATTGCCCAGTATGACGGCCAAAAAAAAAGTTTCGTTTCTCATGAGCTGTTGTTCTAAATTGATTAAAAGACTTGGGATGAAATTGACCATGTTGTTCCGATAAAGGTTTTCATCCTAAAATGGGTGACGATTTCTTTATTCGATGCTGCTTTTGTGCAAGATACTAGCACAGTTGTATTTATGCATCTGACGAGGTGTCTTAGCAATGTATCGGTGTATCTTGTTTTTATGGCATAGCAAATGAGTTTTACTTGGGTTGATTTAATGGTAACCATTCTTTTCTTTATTTTTTTTGTTGTTGATCAGAACATTAAAAGAATATAAATTCGTTTGGCAACATCATTTCATTTTTTTATTCCCTAGAATAGATCCATGGCTAGATAATAGATTTAGAATAGAAATAAGAAGTAATAAAACCCAATTCTTTGTTTCCGAGGACAAAAAGAGAAACAAGGCCGTTTTAGACAAATGAGCTCAACGTAACCTAATATTCATCTTTATACAATTGACACAAGGTCCAATCTCCTGACCTGATCCGAGTTCTTATTTTTCGGAATAAAAAACATAAAATAAAAATAATTCAGAAATTTCAGACAAAAATTTGGAAATTAGATTTTGATTAGTTTTACTAGATTTTAAGGTTGATTCTAGTTTAGAGTTAGTTCCGCAAAAAAAAAAAATGTAAAAATCTTTTGATGAAAATTCAAAATCGAATAAGTTTTTAGGTATTCACTCTATGGATTTTTCAATGCTGTGTTTTTTAAGAGACAATGCTTGGTCTATGCACCTGTTTATTGTAATGCCTCAATATATACTGTCAACATCCTCACTTTGTAAGTTATAAACCAATGAGATTCTTTGTTGCCATTTCTAGTCATCCATCTTTGACTAGCTATTACATTGGATTTTTTGAGGTCATTTCAAAATATCTTGATCAATTAAATCCTTACAAAAGTCCAATTTTATTCAAACATGAATTGTTAAGTCTACACTAATATTTATATAATTAAATAAAAAATTAGGAATAGAAATATTTTAGGCCGTACTAAATGCATTTATGTTCTATTCTGGGAATAAAAATTTTGAGTAGTTAGCAAATGCTTCCACTCAAAAACTCGTCCAGGAACATAAATTGTTCTTGGAAATAGAAATGTTATTAAATGCACCCTAAGAATCTCTTCAAAATGTAGGCTCAATAGCCTGCTTTCTTTAGTGTAATTTCACATGTTCAAGATCTGCATATGCAACTAATCCTTGGTTAAGAGAAATAATGAGGAAAAGCAAGAGGGTTTGCACCTTAATGCCAAAAAATTTCATACTTTGAGAGTCACGTGACTGATGAAAGTCATCACTCATGTTTCACCAGCATCGACTCATTGATTTCACTCTGTTTAGAAAATTCTGCAGAAAATTAAGATGGTTAGAATTTCTCTGTGTATTATTAAATATCTGGAGTATGTCTTAGCTAAATTCCTTTAATTTGAATCGTGCAGGCCTGGCTCTTATAACAATGAATGATGCACTGCTATGGACCGATGGACGATATTTCTTGCAGGCTGCTCAACAGCTTAGTGATCAGTGGAAACTCATGCGCATAGGAGAAGACCCTGCTGTGGATGTTTGGATGGCAGACGTGAGACTTTATCTTCTTGGTGAATTTTGGACAAAAGCATAAAGGCCATGCTAATTCTAATTTACTATGTGCAAGATCAGAAGTTGAGACATGTTCTTTGACAGTTCCTCAGTTATACGGATTTCTTGACCTCTATGAATTGGGTTATACGATCTCTTGTGGGCCAAAAAAAGAAGTTGGATATAAGCTCTTCATTTTAAATGTTTATGATGATGGTCAATCAAAATGATGAATTTCTTTTACTTAAGTTCTGGTATACTGAAAATCTGCTCTGACTGGCTTTGCCGTTCTTGTCTCATGTCTAGGCCAGTATTATGTTTTTTCCCTTCAGCTAAATCTGGCCTAACATATGCTACAAGAAAATTTTAAAGTGCTAATTCTTATGCTCCTGCTTATGTAGTTCAGATTACTTGGTTCAACTAAAGAGTAGATTTCTGTCGCTTATTTGGATTACTCCTGACAATTTTAGTAACCTTTTTTGCTCCATGTGGATTTCATGTCTATTCATCAGAACTTGCCAAATGATGCGGCAATTGGCATTGATCCCTGTTGCGTGTCCATAGACACAGCACAGAGATGGGAGTGTGCTTTTGCCAAAAAACAGCAGAAGCTGGTCCAGACTTCCACCAACTTGGTTGATGAGGTTTGGAAAAATAGGCCACCTCCTGAAATAAATCCTGTGAATGTACATGCCCTGGAATTTGCTGGTCGATCAACCACAGATAAACTGAATGATTTGAGAGAAAGGCTTACACAGGAGAAAGCTCGTGGAATAATAATCACAGCCCTTGATGAGGCAAGATTTTTTATGGGTCCTCTCCCAATCATATATACTGTAGATACTTTTTCTTGGTAGTGTTAGAACTTAACTGTTACTTTGCAGGTTGCTTGGCTGTATAATATTCGTGGAAGTGATGTGCCTTACTGCCCCGTAGTTCATGCATTTGCTATAGTCACGCCCACTTCAGCTTTCTTTTATGTGGACCAGAGGAAGCTATCTTTTGAGGTTTGGTTATCACCCCTTTTCCTTATGATATAGTCATAATCAAGGCGTGGTTGGTTGTTCCTGACATATTCAGTTTCCATCTTATTATAATTAGTTTTTTCTTATCCCTCCTATCATGTTTTTTTAGTGATACTGTTGTGCTAATCAGTGTGAGTCATATACAGGTAAGTGGCTATTTAAAGGAGAATGGAATCGAAGTGCGGGAATATAGTGCAGTAAGCACAGATGTGAGCTTACTTGCATCCAACCAGCTTGGCCCATGTGCATTCAAAGAAACACAAAGTGAGGTTTCTTGGGGAACAGACATTGGCTCTAGGGAGGATGATGCTAAAAGCATTAAGATTGAGGAAGAAGACGGTGATAGCATTGACTTGATTTGGGCTGACCCTAGATCGTGCTGCTATGCTTTGTATTCTAAACTTGATTCTGATAGAGTTCTCCTGAAGCAATCTCCTTTGGCCCTTGCAAAAGCTTTGAAGGTAATACATGCATTCCCTATCCATGAGGTAGTAATGGTCACAAATAATGTTGCGCCTATGATCTTCTAGTGTATGTAGTAATATTGTCATACATAAGGTAGTGATCATCAAAATAAGCTGACGTTAGCTAAAAAATCTGAGCTGTCACAGTCTTGAGTTGTTCTATGTCGGTGGAGGGTTTGATCTCATGATTGACTATGGTCGAAATAGTGGACTGGATGCCATTTAATAATAGTAAAGCTTCACTTCTGGTGGAAATTGGCATTGAGATGTGCATATTCTAGCATGTCGTTGAGACCAACATGTCCTCTTTACATGGACGATGGTATGAAAGGATTATCTTTCAATTGTGGTTACTCCATGATTTCCTCTTATGTGCTTTGGCCCATTACTGATATGAACAAATATGCTAGCTTTTGTGCTGCTACCATGTCATACTTCCTGAACATTCCGTCCAACCCCTTTTGCAGGTGCTACTTTTTAGGAAGCCTTTGCTTTATTAGTTGAAATTTAAGAATAATGTCTGCAAATCATTTGGTTTTAGCTGAAGTGATATGGGAATGAAAAGCATTCAGTTTTCTGAGGATCATAATTTTTTGGAATCAACCTATAAGAGGGTCTGATGGTTATGAGCAGAATAAGCCAATATAAGTTGAATGCACTTGCAAAGGATTACTGGGTTCTGATTTGTAAAGTACAAAACCATAAAGACTCTACAGCAAAGAATTGATAATTTTCTGCCTGGTCATCAGGCCATTAACTTATAACTGCCATCATCCGGAAGACAATGGCAAGAAGACCATGAGCAGTGATATCTCTAGTGGTAATCTTGCATAGAATTCTCAATTTGGCAGCAGGACTAATTTTATAGTATAGAAATTGCAATTTGGCTAATCTTGCATATTTCAAATCCATTACACATTCAAGAGGCCTCTTCTAAATCCATCTTGTGGTAAATAGCCTAATTACATGACTTTACAATCCTACTATTTTGTTAACACTAGGATATTCCTTTTTGTTATCCTTGTTGGCAATGTATTGGTCAGTGACTCATTATTATGAAGGAATGCCAATTTTCTTTAATGAAGCATAACTCTGTGAATTTCAGAATCAAACTGAGTTGGATGGGTTAAAGAAGGCACAAATCAGAGATGGTGCAGCTGTTGTACAATATCTTGTCTGGTTGGATAAGCAGGTATACCACGGATTCTTCTTGCACTAGCTTCGAAAGCTAATTTGCCTTTTTGTTATCATGCCACACATGAAGATCTTTCATATGTCCATCATACACGAAAGTTTTCTGAGTGAGTGATACCTGATTTTGTTTGTCTAATTGCTCAGATGCAAGAAAACTATGGTGCTTCTGGTTACTTCATGGAGGGAGAGACTTCGGCCCACAAAAAGCAGTCGTAAGTTCTTGCTGCTGGTCATAATTTTGTTGCCAGTTATTTTGGTTTGGATGCAAAAGTAGAGTCAAGGGGAAAGTTGGATTACTTATTCAAGAATAGATTGCAAAAGAGTTTTGATATTATAGGAATAGGAAGCAAAAACATTTGATAAATTGGATTTGTTTGTTTCCTGCTAGCTTTCGAGAGATGTGCCCCCACTGATCAATGAGTGGGAGGGGACATCTCAGCTTGACTTAACAGTACCACAAGTTTCAACTTTGCAGGAAAATGTTAATTTTGAAGTCATCACTTGAATCAGCCATGAGGATAGGAAGGCTTGCAGCTAGTCTATAATATCTATCTGTTGATTCTCAAACGGCAAAAGAACATTCCATGGTTTGGTCATCCTTCATGCCAATAAAGCATGTGACTGTAAGATGTTGAATGAAAGAAACATCCGGGATGAACCACTTCTCTTTAAATAAACAATTGTTGCATAGAACCTTACGGGAAACATTAATTGAGCCCCTGAGTTCACTGTTCTTCGATATGTGGATTGGCACTGCCTTCCCTAGAGAGTCAGTTTATTATAGGGTCAGGGACATGGGCAGTTTTGGCATTGGCTATGTCTGAATGAAAATCTTCTGCTCTCAGTAGGAAACTGTTTTGGGGAAAATGATGGATCAGTGCTAGTTCCTTCAAGATAATTCCTTTATTTTTGGCCTGCTAGTGTGAGGTCCTCATTGTGCGTATTCTGTTGGTCGAGGTGACAGAATTTGAGCTGATGCACCGCCAACTAAGAGTGGCTTGAAGTACTCCAGTATCTTTATGGCTTGATGCCATCTACCTCCCTAATCATTTTAGCCTTTTAAATTTGGTTTCTGGATAACATGAAGCTAATTATTAAGAGGTTAGGACTTTGACTATGAACTCAAACATTTATGGACTGTGGACCTCTTTCTTTCGTGTGTACCATTTCTCTTTCAAAGGCTCATCATAAGCCTGTGAAGGAAATGTTTCCGGTAATTTCTTTTAGGGCACGTGGGGTGAAGAAAACAAATTTTATGTGCTTAATGGGAGTTTCTAAAGTGTGGCTTATTGACGAATGCATTGGCAAATTTCTAATCTCACATGCCAGTTGATCTAAAGCATCATCACTTGATTTCTTTTTCGCTGCACCTTCCAAAATTTAGGTTCAAGGCAGATATGCTTAACACATCTGAAAAAAATAGCAGGGTTGGAAATAAACTAACGGAGGTGACTGTGAGTGATAAGCTGGAGTCATTTCGAGCTACAAAAAAGGTAATCTCCTACTCAAGGATTTTCACAGAACTGTGCAGAATCTCTTTTTTTTTTTTTTTGTTATTTTTTTTATATTGGACTCATTTTTTGATGTATCACAAATGTATGCCTATGCAAACATTGTGCATGCGTAAGATGTTTGTAAACCCAACAATCTGCAACCTGTGGGCAGTGGAGGATTTAACTCTTGCATTTGCTTTTTGCAATTTTACAATATGTGAATGCTTGTAACAGTTTACGTTTCTCTAGTGATATAAGGATGAGATATTCAAACCTATTTTGATTTACACAGGCTACCATATATTTGTGTGAAGTTTCCATGGAAAAACCAATATCCTTTCCTTTAATATTTGCAGCATTTCAAAGGTTTAAGTTTTCCTACCATTTCATCAGTCGGTCCAAATGCGGCTATCATCCATTATTCACCACAGCCGGACACTTGTGCAGAGTTAGATGCAGATTGCATTTATCTTTTTGATTCCGGAGCACAGGTATGTGAGCTGTGCTTCTGTATGGTGTTTGTTATAAAAGTTGGCTGCTTTAACAACAGGGGAATCTGTCAATTTGCATCTTATCTTGTGATCTTTTTCCTGAGACTTATAGTTGCCTTTCTTGGTTATGTGAATGCTGTATACAAAGTATCTAGATGGAACAACAGATATAACTCGAACTGTTCATTTTGGGAGACCTTCAGCACATGAGAAAGCATGCTATACAGTGGTGAGTTGTTTCAGTTCAGCTATGTCCACATATTTATGTGCAATTATCTGTGGTGGAAGAGTCTAGGTGAGATTATAGATCTCATTGGGGGACGGGCCCCAAATGAGACTCATGTGATCTTAGGGTAGGGAGTGCATTAGATGTATTCCATAGCAGTGCGCCTAATGATTTCTTGAATATTTCAGTAAAAGAAGATGTTCTTTCGACAAATTTAAGATGGAAGATGAAGTCACATATGCAGTTTTTGAACTGTGAAATTGGCCATAGGATTGTCAATGAAACACTTTAGTTTTTATGCTACCTTGAAGAGATTCATCAGCGGAGTGCTATCAATTTCTCTTTTTGTAGCTCTTTCAATATTTCTAACATCATCTGCCCTCCTCTGCTATTTTATTATTCTCAGAAAGTCATTTCCATTGGCTGCCGCCTTCATCCTTAATTTCTCTAATTGTCTTAGAACTTGAGTATTTTAGGTCATATCTAGACCAGTCTCTAAAATGCCATCGACTCACAGGGTGATACCCGCTTCACCCCTCAATGGCCGTTAATCTCACCTAATACAATGAGTAATATGCTGTCTCCCTATGATATTAACCTCTAGCTGCAGCTGGAAACCTTGTTGTTATATCTATGTCTTTGCATGTCATATACTATGTTTCCATCAGTGAACATTGATGTCTCCGTCGACATTGGTCATAATGACTCCCTTTAACTATTGAGCTGATACTAGTGCGAGTGGTGCAAAGCACCTTGAGCCATAAATTCTTCTCACATTTTGCATCTTCCTCTTGTCAAAATATCTCTTTCATATGTATAAATTGTCATCCGTACAGTCTTTGGTGTTAGTAGTGTAAAGACCTCATATTCCTGAGCCCAGATCCGAGGTTTAATTAAGGAATTACAGTAAAAATTACCTTGATTTTTCTTTTTATGTGCTTTGTTTACTTATTTTAATCCAGTTAATTCCTTCTTCCCCTGCAAAACAGCAAGTCCTTTGGTTATCCATTCATACTATGTCTTACAAGGCTCTGAGAGCGTTTGGTTCTGGGCTTTATCTTAGGTACTAAAAGGGCACATCGCTCTGGGAAATGCCAAATTTCCGAATGGAACAAATGGTATCACAATCCTTCATCCTTGCACCAGAATAAATTATATTTCCAAACCAAGTTGTCAATGTATTCAGGGGTTAGTCTTGTCAACATAAGCTGAGTTTCTTCATCTTATGTGAAGTTTCTATTAATCAAATCTTTAAGGTTATGCATTGGACATTCTTGCCCGGGTACCTTTGTGGAAGGATGGTCTTGATTATCGACATGGCACAGGGCATGGGATCGGATCTTACCTAAATGTTCATGAAGGTATGTGGATGAGCAGGGATAAAGCACGTTTATTGCCTTATTTCACCATGGTATCTGCCATTCCAGCTTAGGCTAGGCAAGCTTAGCTAACTTTTGATGCATAATCTAGCTAATGTGTTTAACTTGACCTTTCAATGATCAGGACCACATTTTATCAGTTTCAGACCACAGGCTCAAAACGTGCCAATGCAAGCTTCAATGACAGTTACAGATGGTTAGTATTAGTAGTGTACCAGCTCGTAATGTGGGAAAATTATTAAATTCCAGGGGCATTTTTATCTCAGCCGTTCGATGTGTGAGGCTGAGGTGATGTGGTCTATTCACTAGGATCAATGTGCACCGGGAGCAATGCTTCCATATTACGTAATAACTACTCATGTAACATATCTGTTCTTGGTTATTTTGTTGGGGGTGAAATATGATAACCCTGGTAGAAGAGAGTTCTATTGAATTTAATTGATTTGAGAGCAGCTGGTATAATTTGATTCTATTGTTTCTGGAGTTTGAGGTTTTGACTTGCTGCTTTAGGACAGCACTGTGAAATTACTCAAAGCTATTACTTGGAATACTCACAACTGCTTGTGCCTCTATATTCGATATTTATTCAGATGTGCCTTTCTTCAAAGAAGCGGCCCAATTTCTGCAATTGGCATTCTGTATTATTGTCCTACTGCTATTGTTCATCACTTATCCATTGAGGCATTTCATGAACCAATATTTCAAAATCCTGTAACCTGAAGGTTGCATTGATTTCCTAAAATGGACACTTTTTTTCGCAGAACCTGGCTACTATGAAGATGGGAAATTCGGTGTAAGGCTGGAAAATATATTGGTGGTCAATGAAGCAGATACAAAGTTCAACTTCGGTGACAAGGGGTACTTATCATTTGAGCATATAACATGGGTAAGTTGTTATTACAAAGAAGGGTATTGCCTATTAGCTGGAGAAGGTGTTTCCTTGCTTTTCCACTTTGGTTTTCCTTTATTGGCTACGCAATTCTTCCCTATAGTTAGCGATATTTCAATCTTGTTGACAAATTTGACATTTTCATCATATTTGATGTTTTCTTTGCTTTGTCACTGGTCAATTCATCTAATTACATTTTCGATTGGCAACTAGTAGTTGGATTATTTGGGTGGACAGAATATAGAGAGAATAAGGGGGAAAAAGATGCGAATTTGCTTTTATTCGTCTTTTGAAGAGTATAACAAATGAAATTGGAAGCATGAGCAGAAATTTTTCCCATTCAATGTTATTGTTTCCTAGAGGCATGATCTCCGTTAAACCATTGTTTCTAGTAAAATTTCATACCCTATGAAGTGTGAAAGACTTGACTTGAGCATTCTTCACTTACTGGAAAAACTAAATTGTTATGAATCCGGTTTTTTTATGGGAGATTCATCATCACAGCACTCTCTTTCGTCGGCATCATTGGTGTTCAATATCGTACGGGATAAATAATTTTTTGGGATGTGGTATCTAATTCAATGTTATTCTAAACCGTCGAGCTTTTTTCCCTACTTATAATTTCTTTCCTATCTAGGCACCGTATCAGACCAAGCTCATCAACTTGAGTTTATTGACACCTGAAGAGATCGATTGGCTGAACACATACCATTCAAAGTGTAGAGACATATTGGCCCCATACTTGGATGATGCTGAAATGGCATGGCTGAAGAAAGCTACTGAACCTATACGGGTGGGTTTGGTTCGGCCTTGGAAACGTGTCTTGGGGAAATGTAAATGCATTTTTGCTTAAAGCCCTTTGGGAAAATGTAAATTGAATTTGATAAAATTTCCTTTGTAAATCTACTTTAAGTTAAGTTAATGTTTGACAACTTTTTTTTTTTGGTGATGGACTTTTATGGGTGCAATGTTTCTTCTTTTTTTAATTAAAAAATCAAACCCTTTGTTGGCTCTAGGGAAGGGCTAAGGCCGTTGGCAAACTAGATCTGGTGCCAACGGCCATCGGACGACCCTAGACAAGGGTCACTTGGGGTCGTGTGAACGTTGGCGAGGATTGTGCAACCTCACTAACCGCCCTTGCACAAAGAAGATGTATAGTAAGAATCGAGGGGCAAAACGAAAAAATTAAAGAATCGGCGGTGGTAGTTTTAGAAGAAAATAATTATTTAACTTAGTATTAACATTATGTTGAGCTTTGAGCCTTCTCAAGACCAGCAGTGATTTCTAGACTTTCGCAACCTACTTGTACGTCGACATGGTGAAGTCCTTAAACGTATTGGCGTCACACCCTCAATTGGGAGGTGGTTGGCAAAGGATTTGTCGATGCACTTCATCAGTAAAGTTATGGTTGTTTGTGCTATCCTCGTGTTTGATAGAGACTCATTTTCTGTGAAATGAGCGTGTCGGAGTATTTTCGACCACACATTTTGCGGAGATATCAAGCAGTTCATGTCGCGATTCGCTATACACTACAGATTACAGAAAAGGATCTATGGGATTGGCCTAATGACATGTATAGAGCACATGCTTTTTTCAGTTGTGGAAGTGAGGATTCTCAATGCTATCTGAATTTTCTTTTTGGGCCTTGAGCTATTCTTCCATCTTTAAACGCACAAGAACAATTGTTGGTAATTGGTTTTTGTAAATTTATTTAATAAAAATTCGAAATAATTTCTCTATCTTTGTGGGATAGACAAAAATTAGTTTTTCACCTATAATAATTTGAAACAGATATATCTTAAACTCATGGATTTTGTCAATATGTGTCTTGGGGCATTTATTAAACATTAAAATAAACAATTATAAATGAGTAACCAGACACTTGCGTTAACTAATTGGAGATTCGCAGAGGTTATAAATTTCACTATCATATCATCCTGATCTTATTGATAAAAATAAATAAAATCTCATTGATTACTTTAGAGAAAGGTATGTAAATTCTCTTGTTTGACCTCTTTGCCCTCTAAACACTCTTAGGAAATGGGATCACTAGCTTAACCATGGTACTACTACATGTTGAGAAAACTCCCATCAGATTTTGTAATTGACAAAACTATCTAATAGACTTTATTAGATCTAATAATTGTCTTGAAGGATGTTGATTCAGGAAAATACTCAAGGAATGGAAACATTTTGCTCCATATCAATTTCAAGAACAATTCATAAACTCTACCTCAGCCGAACACTCTTAGACTTATTCGAAAATGAAGACCAAAAGAATCACTCTCATTCCCATTAAGTTCAAAACAACGTTAGTCCAGAATGTGAAAGCGTCAGAATGTAGTTACTTCAGAACGAAGCACTCAATCAAAAGGTGACATATCCAAAATAAGACCAATACAAAATGTATAATGATTAGTGATCTGGTTTGGATTTCACGCCATGATAGAAGATTGATTTAATCTAATTGATCGACAAATCAATCAATGAAGACAAGTTCTTTCAAATGGAGAAGCTTTACTTATGGAAATCAAGAGTCAAGTTGTATGGATGAGCATAATCAAGTAGGGATTCAGCTTTTGTCACTTAATGAATACTCAATTTTCTTGATACAGATTTATCGAATGGATAAATTGGAAAACAATCCTCTGGATACTATCCAATGACTAGTTTGAAAATAGAGAAGTATATAAAAAGACCAAGGTGTTGTGAAGCAAGTAAGAGATGAGGCTAGAATCTATAATTCCAAAATCTAAGCATACTTTGGTCAAACACTTGTTTTTCATGAGTTTTAGCTTTATGATTATGAGAGAAGTATAGAAAGAGTGACTGAGTAAGATAGCATGATTTATCATTAAGTGTTTGTACTCAAAATTGTAATCTCTTATTGATTATATAATAAAAGCCAACTAAAAGGTTGTCAACATGGAATAGTGGACGTGAACTTAATTTAAGCTAAATCACTATAAACCTTGTGTGCAATTTCTCTTATCCTTACACTCTTATTCGTTACTGATATAGTCTATTGCGCACTTGCTTGCTCATAAAATCTGTTCTACCACATAATAGATTTTGAAAAGTGTTCAAAATTTTGTTCTTTATTTAGACTTTAATCTTGACTTGTTCTATTCTGGTTTAATTTGTCAAGATTTTGTCATATCATCCATTCATCCCCTTTAGGTGATACCTGCTAGACGCTTTGACTACCAAAGTTCAATATCCAGGTATGGAATGAGAATACTTGGATTACAAGCCATCCTTCTTTATTTCTAAGCAAAAAACCATACTATATATTTAGCATAAAACCAAATCTTACCATTCAACGTCTTAGAGAACACATTATAGAATGTTATAGGCATCGCAAAATATTACTTTTTCTTTTTTTCTTATTTATTCATGTGTAACACTTTCTACAACAAATAAAAATTGGCGAAAAGTATTTTCGTGATTAAAGCAATAAAATTTACTTAGATTTCCATCACGTCAACCACTCTTGGAACTCAGATTTGAGCCTTGAAGCGGTGATCGGAGTTCGATGCTTCGCACCTGGGCTTGCAATGCCTAGATTGGGGTATGCCCCGACCCAACTCCTTGGTGTGCAAACTTGGGTTCTTAGCTACCAAATCCTGAACCTAGCCACTGAAACTAGTTTCGAGCTCAATCCTAAGCCCATCCTGTTAGACTTAGGAGTCTTAGGACCTGACACCCAGACCCTAGACCGAGGTCCCCTTGTCACTCAATTTCCAAATTTCCCAAGAATTACATGGATTATTTGCTAGTTTAGGCATAGCATTAAAAGTTAAAAGAGGCCTTATTCAAATGAAGGAATTGAAGTCAGACAGTGATTTGTTACATCTCTTATATTATAATTTGTTTTGTCAATAATTAGACACACCTTTCTCTTAAGCTTTGGCCTATTTGGATCAGTCTCTCTCGTCAGCTCCAGCTAAAAAGAAAACTTCCATTGGAAGGCTTAGTTTTCTTGGAAAGATCTATCTTTCTTCCGCCTTCAGTAATTTTCTTTCCAAATATTAAAATAGTCTCTTTTATCTTTGTGAGATAGACAAAACTGAGTTTTTCCCCCTTTAATAATTTAAAATAGACATATTTTATACTTATGAATTTCGTTAATAAGTGTCTTAACAAACTTATTAAACATCCAAATGAAGAAAAAAGGTTGTTTCCGATCTATGATCTCTCCCATACTATGTATAATTAGTGCATTGAAAATCAAAATATTTTCTTAATTATATATTGTTAATAACTACTCAAGACACTCATTAATGACATCTTAAATTTATTAGCAAATCGGGATAATAGGAATTTCAGTACCTTACCTTTTTTACATGATTGATTACTTTTTTCTTTAAAAAGCCCACTAAATTGTCGTATAGCCTTACTTTCTCTTCTTCTTTTTTCATGTTAAACATTATTTAAATAAGAAAAAATACCACTAAAAACTCCAAATTATGCTATTCGTGACAAATTTACCATGAACTTTTTTTTTTGTGATATAAAAAACTTCAAACTATGCTACTTGTGACAGATTTATCATGAACTTTTTTTATGATACTAAAAACCCCAAACTATACTTATTATGACACATTTAGCTCAAACTTTCTTTTGTGACACAAAAAACCTTGAATTTATACTTGTGTAACACACTTATCCCAAACTTTTTAATCGAAAGGGCATTTTTGTCTTTTGCTTATTTCTTTTTCTTTTCCCTTTTTCTTTTTTTTTCTCCTTCCTCTCTATTCCCTCCACCATGGCCAGCAAAGGGAAGCCAGCAAGGACCACCATTGTCGACGTTGGAGTAGGAGAGGGTGAACCTAGCCCTAGGCAAGGTCAGGCGAGGGTTGCCCTCACTGAATCAAGCAAGGACAGCCCTTGCCTAAGTCGGATGAGGGTCATCCTTGCCAAATCCGATGAGGGAGGTCCTCACATGAGTTAGGTGATGGTCGTCCTCGCCGGATTCAATGGGGGCGGGGCTCGCCAAATCCGGTGGGGTAGCCCTTCCTGAGTTAGTGAGGGCAACCCTTGCTTGCCCGATACCAACCATGGTGGAGGGAAGAGAGAAAGGGAAAAAAAAAAAAATAAAACAAAAAAAAGATAAAAAGATAAAGATAAAAATGTCTTTTGATTAAAGAGTTTGGGAGTAAATATGTCACATGGGTATAAATTTAGGATTTTTTGTGTTACAAGAGAAAATTTGGGATAAATGTGTCACAATGGATATGGTTCGGGATTTTTAGTGTTACAAAAAAAGTTCAGGATAAATCTATCACAAATGACATAGTTTATAATTTTTTGTATTGCAAAAAAAAGTTTAGAATAAATTTGTCACAAGTAGCATAGTTTAGGATTTTTGATGGTATTTTCCTTTAAATAATAAGTTAGCTAAAAAATTATCATGATTAAAATAATAAATTTTATTCCATTAAAAAATATCACAAATAAAAGCTAAATATTCACTTAGATTTCCATCACCGCATCCACCCAAGTTGTTCGGACTCAGGACCGATGATATGACTCGATTTCGATGCTTTGCAACTGGGTTCGCAAAAGCCTGGGCCCAGTTCTTAGATGCTTGGACCCAAGTCCTTGGCATGCAAACTCGGGTTTCTTGGATTCAAGATCCTGAACTCCGCTCCCAAACCTAGTCTCAAGCTCTAACCAAAGTTTGCCACACGAATCTTAGGACCCAATGCCGGGACCCAATCCATCGGGCCCTAGACCTCTGTCCCTTTGTCATCACTTCATTTCCATTTATACCGGGAATTGGATGGATTACCTGCAGTTTTAGGCCAACAGAAGAATGGAAGTCCGTGATTTGTTGCATCTCCCTGTATCATGTTCCTGTCAATAAATAGGACACGCCTTCCCTGAAAGCCTCGGCCCCATTTCGATCGGATTCTTTCTCGTCAGCTCCAGCAACAGAGAGAGAAACTTCCATCAAAGCGATTCGATCTCTCTTCCCGATTACAACGCTGCTGATACGAGAGACACCGTGCTGCAAAAGCGACGTGGCGGCAACAATGGCTGACGAACTGGCGGCCCTCAGGTCCCTGATGTCCTCTCACTCCCCTCCTCTGGATGCCCTGGTCGTTCCTTCCGAAGATTATCATCAGGTTCTAAACACCCCCCCCCCCTTTCTCTCTCTACGCCTTTGGTTGATTATACCTTCTTCATCGATCTTGTGGAGTTTCGCTGATGTTTGGGATGGGCTGAATTTTTGCAGAGTGAGTACATATCTTCAAGGGACAAGAGGCGCGAGTTCATTTCCGGATTCACCGGAAGTGCCGGTGAGTTTTGTTTCACCTTTTATCGTTTCGTTTTGCGTTTTCATGAATCGGGTTTTGATAGCAAATGCGCATGAGTCGCTCAAATATAGTTTTTGATGGGTTTGTGTTTGTGAGGACAATTAACAAATAGTGACTTTTTGCTATGGTGGATAAGATTAGGGGTGATTGGCTTTAATCTGGTTTGGTTCCAAGATGGAATTGGGAATTAGGGACTGGATTGTTTGGTCTTAGGATTGGAAACTGGCCATTTTCTTTTTCACTAAAGAGTGGTCATGCACAGTGAAAGAGAAAAATCATGACTTTTTGCTATGGTAGATAAGATTAGGGGTGATTGGCTCCGATCTAGTTTGGTTCAAAGATGGAATTGGGAATCAAGGACTGGATTGTTTGGCCCTAAGATTGGGAATTGGCCATTTTCTTTTTCACTAAAGAGTGGTTGTGCACAATAAAAGAGAAAAATCATGACTTTTTGCTATGGTGGATAAGATTAGGGTTGATTGGCTCCGATCTGGTTTGGTTCCAAAATGGAATTGCGAATTAGAGATTGGATTGTTTGGTCCTAAGATTGGGAACTAGCAATTTTCTTTTTCACTAAAGAGTGGCCATGCATAGTGAGAGAGAAAAAGAGACAAATCTTAAAATATTGACAGAAGCAATAATGAGCGAATAGTTATTATACTATAATCAGTGCCACAAGCCTTGTGGTACCATTGATTGAAATAATATTTAGTTTGCATTTTACTAATTTTTTTGAAGAAATAATAATAAAAAGGCATATGTAGTTGAATCGGTCTAGTCCGGTACAATTCCCTCTTGGAGCTAAGAATCGAATTGCCTGGAGATCGGTTCCATTTTTAGGAATCGGGAACCGGATCGACATTCCCAAGAATCGGATTAAACTAATTGGTTTGGTTTAGGCAGTTTCCGATTTAAGTGGTTTGTTTTGCACACCCCTAGATAGATTCTATCAAGATGGATCTCGAACCTATCTATTAACCTAAAATTGTCGAGACGGTGGGCACATCGAATTTGATGGGCCTAATCGTAATGGGTTTTAAAAATGAAAAGCCCAAAATAAATACGCTTGAATGGATTACCCATCTTTCAGCCCACAAAATCTCAGGCCCAACCCAATTACCCACCTGCAAGCCCAGTGAGACTCTCTCGTCTCCCTCTCCCGCACTCCGGCGCGGAGGCCTGAGCTTTCTGCTTCACCGGCGGCCGCTCGTCGATCTTCTGCTCGAGCGTTCGATCTGAGTGCACGAGCGAGCTCGTTCACTGCCTCCGTCGCTCGTTCCTCTTCTTGGGCCTGGATCGAAGTTGCTCGTCGAGAAAGAGAAATCGAGGGACGAACCGGGGGATGACGGCTGCTGAGCTCGAACTCTTGTTCTGGAGGACTGAGCGCTTCTTGGTGTCTTGAACTGAGAGATGGGTGAAAGAATCCACGAGAAGAGTGAAGAGTGGCAAAACACAATCTAAGAGCAATGCTAGGTCCCGAGCAGGGAGCTTTTCCAGAGAGCGGCTTTGGGCGTGCGATCGCCGCGGGAGTTCTCGCCGCAGTTTCGACGACCACAGCGGCGATGAAGGCGACGTCCGGGCGGAGCGCGGAGAGGGAGACCATTAATATCGGTCCCCTGAAGTAGACACCATCGACAAGGCACTGATAAATGATGGGCCTTTTTCTCTGTTTTTGGGTGGGTTTGGGTTGGATTTAGGTTGAGTTGGGTTGACTATGGGCCATGTAAATTGTTTAACAAGTTAAATGGTTCAATTTGAATTATATAAGTGGATTTGGATCAAACTCATATATTATCTATCTGAACAACTCAACTCACCTATCTGCCAAGTGTAGGAATGATGTAATCCTCTCGCCTATGCCAATGTAATACTTTCTTTTGCTTTTGCTTCGGAATTCTTATTTTTGGTATTGGATTCGGTTGATCGCATGCACATTATTGTCTCTTAGTAGACAAACTTTGACAGCAATGCTAGTATTTACTGAGTTCGTAATCAAACACTATAATTTCTACCAAGTGAACGGATATATCCACAATGTTGTAATTTCTTTTGGCCTTTTGCAATTGAACATCTGATTAATACATTTGAAGAAATGGTAGACATTGGCATTATCTGTTTCAGATCAGGAAATCATTCCTAATGGGATAGACATTTGTATCCTCATTTTCATGGCATCGTGCTTGACACAACTTTTGGTTGTGCAATAACTGCAACCTTAAAAGGTTAATAGAGTATTTCTCCATTTAGTTGGATTTCAAAAGTTGTGTTGGAAGAGTAGAAAATTATTCTTTACCTACACTCAGTTCATTGCCCAAAAAAAGGTCTATTTCTCATGAGCTGTTGTTCTAAATTGATGAAAATACCGTGGGATGAAATTGACGATGTTGTTCCAAATAGGGTTTTCATCCTAAAATGGGTGAGGATATCTTTTGGTTGATGCTGCATTTTGTGCTAGGTTCTAGTATAGCTGTATTTTATGCGTTTGATGAGGTTGTCTTGACACTGTATCCGCTGTATCTCGTTTTTAGGGTATTGTGAATGAGTTTTACCTTACGTTGATTTTAAATCTCATCGAACTGTAGGCTCAATTACCTGCTTCCTTCAGCGTAATTTCACATGCTTATGATCTGCATATGCAACAAATGTTTGGTTCGGAGATATAAATGAGGAAAAGTGTTTGCACATTAATGCAGAGAAACTTCACACTTTGACTGTCACGGGACTGATGAAAGTCATCACTCATGTTTCACCAGCATTAAATCATTGATCTTTTTTCTTTCTGTTTAGAGAAATCTGCAGAAAATTAATATGGTTAGAATTTCTATGTGCATTATTAAATACCTGGAGTATGTCTTAGGTAAACTCTTTTAATTTGAATCGTGCAGGTCTGGCTCTTATAACAATGAATGAAGCACTGCTATGGACCGATGGACGTTATTTCTTGCAGGCTGCTCAACAGCTTAGTGATCAATGGAAACTCATGCGCATAGGAGAAGACCCTGCTGTAGGTGTTTGGATGGCAGATGTGAGTCTTTATCTTCTTGGTGAATTTTGGACACTTTTTGAGAATAAAGTCCATGCTAATTCTAATTTGTTCTACAAAGATTGGAAGTCAAGACATGTTCTTTGACATTTCCTCAATTATTCGTTCTGGGATTTCTTGACTTCTATGAAGTGGGTTATATAATCTCTCATGGGCCAAAAAAGAGTTGGTTATTAGCTCTTCATTGTAAACGTTTATGATGATTGCCAATCAAAAAGATGATGTTCTTTTACTTAGCATGCTGAAAATATGCTTTGACAGGCTTTGTCGATCTTGTCTCATGTCTAAGCCAGTATGATGTTTTTCCCTTCAGTTATATCTGGCATAACCTATGCCGTAAGCCAATTTTAAGGTGCTAATGCTTCTGCTTCTGCTTATGCAGTTCAGAGTACTTGGTCCAACTGTAGAGTAGGTCACTGTCACTGTCACTTAGATTGCTCCTGACAATTTTTTAAGTAACCTTTTTTGTTCTGTGCGGATTTCATGTCTATTCTTCATCAGAACTTGCCAAATGATGCGGCAATTGGCACTGATCTGTGGTGTGTATCCATAGACACTGTGCAGAGATGGGAGTGCTTTTGCCAAAAAAAAGCAGAAGCTGGTTCAGACTTCCACCAACTTGGTTGATGAGGTTTGGAAAAATAGGCCACCTCCTGAAATAAATCCTGTGAATGTACATGCCCTGGAATTTGCTGGTCGATCAACCACAGATAAAATGAATGATTTGAGAGACAGGCTTACACAGGAGAAAGCTCGTGGCATAGTAATCACAGCCCTTGATGAGGCAAGATTTTTTAGATGGGTCATCTCCCAATCATATATTTCTTAGATAATTTTTATTGGCAGTATTAGAACTTAGCTGTTACTTTGCAGGTTGCTTGGCTGTATAATATTCGTGGAAGTGATGTGTCTTACTGCCCTGTAGTTCATGCATTTGCTATAGTCACGCCCACTTCAGCTTTCTTTTACGTGGACCAGAGGAAGCTATCTTCTGAGGTTTGTTTTTCACTCCTTTTCCTTATGATATAGTCATAATCAAGGTGTGGTTGGTTCTTCCTGACATATTCAGTCTCCATCTTATTGTAATTAGTTGTTTCTTATCCTCTCCTATCATGTTTTGTTATCAATACTGTCGTGCTAGTCATATGCAGGTAAGTGGCTATTTAAAGGAGAATGGAATTGAAGTGCGGGAGTATGATGCGGTAAGCGCAGATGTGAGCTTACTTGCATCCAACCAGCTAGGCCCATTTGCATTCAAAGAGACTCAAAGTGAAGTTTCTGGGGGAACAGACATTGGCTCTAGGGAGGACGCAACTGAAAGCATTAAGAGTGAAGCAGAAGATGGTGATAGCATTGACTTGATATGGGCTGATCCTGAATCCTGCTGCTATGCTTTGTATTCTAAATTAGATTCTGATAAAGTTCTTCTGAAGCAATCTCCTTTGGCCCTTTCAAAAGCTTTGAAGGTAATACATGCATTACCTATCTATGAGGTAGTAATGGTCACAGATAATGTTGCGCCAATGATCTTTGAGTATATGCAGTGATGTAATCATACATAAGGTAGTGATCATCAAAATAAGCTGATGCTAACTCAAGAATCTGAGGTGGCACGGTCTTTGAGTTGTTCTATGTTGGCGGAAGGTTCAATCTTGTGATTGACTAGGGTTGAATTGGTGGACTGGATGCCATTTAATAATTCCAAAGCTTCACTTCTGGTGGAAATTGGCATTGAGATGTGCACATTCTAGTGTGTCGTTCAGATGAACAGGTCCCCCTTACATGGATGTTGATATGAAAGAATGAATCTGATTCTCAATTGTGGGTCCTCCGTGATTTCCCCTTATGTGTTTTGGCCCATTACTGATTTGAACGGATATAATAGCTTTTGTGCTGCTACTACCTGATAATTATTGAACATTCTGTCCAACTCCTTTTTGCAGGTGCTTCTTTTTATGGAGGCCTTTGTTTTATTTGATATCTTAAGAATTGTGTCTGCAAATCATTTGGTTTTAGCTTAAATAATACGGGAATGTAAAGTATTCAGTATTTGGAGGATCATAATTATTAGGAATTAACCTTTAAAAGGGTCTGATAGTTATGAGCAGAATAAGCCTATTTAAACTGAATGCATGTGCAAAGAATCACCGGGGTCTGATTTGTAAAGTCTAAGATTATAAAGACTCTAAAGCAAAGAAATGATCATTTTCTGCCTGGTCATCTGGCCATTAATTTGTAACAGATGCAATCATCTAGAAGACTATGAGCAGTGATATCTCATTGTTTATATTTCTTAGTAAAAAGAAATTATCAATTTTGACTTTACCATCCTACTATTTGATAAGACTAGGATTTTTTTTTTTTTGGTGATCCAGAAATGTATTGTTCAGCTACACTTCATTATGAAAGCATGCTAAATCTTGAATGAAGCCTAACTCTGTAAATTTCAGAATCCAATTGAGTTGGATGGGTTAAGGAAGGCACACATCAGAGATGGTGCAGCTGTTGTACAATATCTTGTCTGGTTGGATAAGCAGGTATACCATAGAATCTTCTTGCATTAACCTTGAGAACTATTTACCTTTTCCTTATCATGCCACACATGGAGATCTTACTTATGTCGATCATAGATGAAAGTTTCTTGAGTGATGCATGATCTTATTTGCTAATTGCTCAGATGCAAGAAAACTATGGTGCTTCTGGTTACTTCGTGGAGGGAGAGACTTTGTCCCAGAAAAAGAAGTTGTAAGTTCATTTCACTGGTCATAATTTTGTTGCAAGTTACGTTGGTTTAGTTGTAAATGCAGTGGATTACTTATTCAAGAATAGATAGCAAAAGATTTTTGATATTATAGAAATAGCAAAGCAAAACATTTGATAACTTTCAGTTTCCTGTTAGTATTCAAGAGATGTGCCCACTCTAATAAATGAGCAGGAGAGGACATCTTACCTCAGCTTTTCAGCACCACAAGCTTCTACTTTGCAGAAGCATGTTCATTTTGAAGTCATCACTTGAATCAGCCATGAGGATAGAAGGCTTGCAGCTAGTCTATAATATCTATCTGTTGATTCTTAAACAGCAAAAGAACATTCCATTGTTTGGTCATCCTTCATGCCAATAAAGCAAGTGATTACGTGAAATGTTGTATGAAAGAAGCATCCGGGGTGAACCACTTCTGCTTGAATTAACATTGTTGGATAAAACCTTACGAGAGACATTAATTGAGCCCCCAATTTCACTGTTCTTTGATATGTGTATGAAAATCTTCTGCTCTTTGAAGGAAACTCTTCTAGGCAACACGATGGGTCAATGCTAGTTCCATCAAGATAGTTCTTTATACTGTTGGCCTTCCTTTTAGGTCCTCATTGTCTGTCTTCTTTTACTCAAGGGGACAGACTTTGAGCTGATGCACTTCCAAATAAGAGGGGCCTGAAGTCCTTTGGCACCTTTTATGGCTTGACCCATCTACCTCCCTAATCATTTTAGTCTTTTAAATTTGGTTTCTAGATTACATAAAGCTAAAAATAAAGCTAGATTACTTTGACTTTGAACTCTGACATCTACAGTCTGTGAACCTCTTCTGTTTGAGTGTACTTTGTCTCTTTCAAAGACTCATCATAAGCTTGTGCAGGAAATGTTTCCTGCATTATCTTTTAGGGCATGTGGGGCGAAGCAAACTAATTTTGTGTGCTTACTGTGAGTTTCTAAAGTGTAGCTTATTGACAAATGTATAGTCAAAATTTTATTCTCTTGTGACAGTTGATTTAAAGCATCACTTGATGTCTTTTTCGGTGGTAGCTTCCAAAATTTAGGTTCAAGGCACATATGGTTAACACGTCTGACTAAAATAATGTATAGCAGGGAAGGAAAGAAGCTAACAGAGTTGACTGTGAGTGATAAGCTGGAGTCATTTCGAGCTTCAAAAGAGGTAATCTCCTGCTCATGGATTTTCACAGATCTGTGTAGGACTCTTTTTTTTGTTTTTTGTTTTTTTTTTAATATTGAGTTTGATGTCTTACTAATGTATGCCTGAGTAAACATTTTACATGTGTAAGATGTTTGAAAACCCGACTGTCTGCAAGATGTGGTTAGTAGAGGAGTTACTCTTGCATTTGCTTTTTGTAATTTTGCATTATTTAAATGCGTATAACAGTTCATGTATCTCTAGTGATGTAAAGGATGAGAAATTCAAAACTATTTTGATTCGCCCAGGCTACCACATGTTTGTGTGATGTTTTTATGGAATAACCAATATCCTTTTCTTTAACATTGCCAGCATTTCCAAAGTTTAAGTTTTCCTACCATTTCATCAGTCGGTCCGAATGCGGCAATGAACCATTATGCACCACAGCCAAACACTTGCGCAGAGTTAGATGCAGATTCCATTTATCTATTTGATTCCGGAGCACAGGTATGTGAGCTGTGCTTCTGTTTTGGTGTTTGTTATTTAAAAATTGGCTGCTTTAACAACAAGGGGATCTGTCAATTTGCATCTTATCTTGTGATCTTTTTCCTGAGACTTACAGTTTCCTTTCTTGGTTATGTGGATGCTGTCTTTAAAGTATCTAGATGGAACAACAGATATAACTCGTACTGTTCATTTTGGGAGACCTTCAGCTCATGAGAAAGCATGCTATACAGCGGTGCGTTGTTTCAGTTCAGCTATGTTTATGTTGTTACGTGTTAATTATATATGGTGGTAGAATCTCGGTAATTCAGTTCGGCTATGTTTATATAGTTAGTTGGCAATTATTTATGGTGGTAGAATCTAGGTAAGATTATAGATCTCAATCCTTGAAACATTTGTATTGCAAGAATATCTAGCAAAAATTTTCTTTTAGATGCCGAGGTACTACTTATTTCTGGATAGGCAACTGATGTGATCTTATTCTTTCATGGGAACTGAAGAATACAGGGGTTTCTGAGGTACATCAAGTGCACCTAATGCATCCATCCTTAGCCCTTTGATTTGGTGGGCCCCAAACAAGACTCGTGTTCTTACGGGTAGGGAGTGCATTGGGTGTACCCGTAGCAGTGTACCTAATGTTTTCTTGAATATGTCAGTAACAGATGAAGTTCTTTCGACCTTTAAGACAAAAGATGGTCCCGCATGCAGTTTTTGAACTTTGAAATTGGCCATAGGAACAATTAGTTTTGATGCTACCTTGAAGAGATTCATCAGCGGTGTGCTCTCGCTTTCTTTTGCATCTTCTTTCAGTATGTCTAACATCATCTGGCCTCCTTTGCTATTTTCTCATTCTCAGCGAGTCATTTTATCATTGGCTGCCACCATGACATCAGTCTACCTATTCCTATCGCAGTGCTTCGTCCTTAATTTCTCTATTAGTTGTAGAACTTGAATATTTTAGGTCATATCCAGACCAGTCTCCAAATGCCATTTACTTCACAGGGTGATACCCCCTTGAACCCTCAACAGCTGTTACTTTCACCTAACACCAGAGTAAAATGTCATCTATCTATGATATTAACCTCTAGGTGCAGCTGGAAACCTTGTTGTCATATTTATTTGCCTTTGCATGTCATGTATTGGGTTTCCATCAGTGAACATTGATGTCTCCACTGACATTGGTCATGACGATTCCCTTTAACTATTGATGGCTGCTACTAGTGCAAGGGGTGCGAAGGACCTTGATTCGTAAATACACCTCACATTCTTGCTCTCTATATCCTCTGGGCGTCAGTAGTGTAAGGACTCATATTCCTGAGCACAGATCCAAGGTCTTATTAAGGAAGCACAGGAAAAATTACCTTGATTTTTATGTGCTTTGTCTACATATTTCAATCCAGTTAATTCCTTTTCCCCCATAAACAGCAAGTCCTTTGATTTCCAATTCATACCAAGTGTTTCAAGGCTCTGAGAGCTTGTGGTTCGGGACTTTTTCCAGGTACTGAAAGGGCACATCGCTCTGGGAAATGCCAGATTTCCGAATGGAACAAATGGTATCACAATCCTTCACCCTCGCACTTGAATATATTTTACTTCGAGCCAAGTTGTCAGTGTATTCAGGGGTTGGTCTCATCAACATAAGCTGAGAATTTTTTCCTTCATCTTCGTAAAGTTTCTATTAATTAAATCTTTAAGGCTATGCTTTGGACATTCTTGCTCGACTACCTTTGTGGAAGGATGGTCTCAATTATCGACATGGCACAGGGCATGGAATTGGATCTTACCTAAATGTTCATGAAGGTAGGTGGATGAACCAGGGATAAAGCATGTTTAGTGCCATATGTGGCCATGATATCTGCCATCCCAGCTTAGTCTGGGCAAGCTTAGCTAATTTTTGAAACATAATCTACCTAATGATGTTTAACTTGACCTTTCAATGATCAGGTCCGCAGGCGATCAGTTTTGGGCCACGTGCTCTGAATGTGCCAATGCAAGCTTCAATGACAGTTACAGATGGTTAGTATTTTTAGTGCACTGGCTCGTAATTTGGGAAAATTATTAGATGCCTGGGGCATTGCTATCTCAGCCATTTGATGTATGAGACTGAGGTGGTGTGGTCTATTCACCGGGGACTAGGGGTCAATACGCATCAAGAGCAATGCTTCTGGAATACGTATTATTTACTCTGTAACATTTCTGTTCTTGGTTATTTTGTGGAAGGTGAAATATCATAACCTTCTTGGTAGAAGAGAGTTCTATTGAATTTGGTAGATTTAAGAGCAGTTGGTAGGGATTTGATTCAATTGTATCTGGAGTAGTTTAAGGTTATGACCAGTGCTTTAGGACAGTACTGTAAAATTACTCAAAGCTATTACTTGGAATGCTACTCACAACTGTTTGTGCATCTCTATTTGATGTTTATTTAGATGTGTCTTTCTTAAAAGAAGAAGCCCTATTTTTGTAAAATGGAAAACCTTTTTCAGAACCTGGTTACTATGAAGATGGGAACTTTGGGATAAGGCTGGAGAATGTCTTGGTGGTCAATGAAGCAAATACGAAGTTCAACTTTGGTGACAAGGGGTACTTATCATTTGAGCATATAACGTGGGTAAGTTGTTATTACATGAAAGGGTATCGCCTACCGGTTGGTGATGGTGTTTCGTTGCTTTTCCACTTCGGTTTTCTTTTCATCAACTACATCGTTCTTCCCTGTAGTTGGGGATATTTCAATCTTGTTGACAAATTAGACATATTTGACGTGTTCTTTGCTTGGTCACTGGTCGAGTCATCTAATTACATTTTTGACTGGCGACTAGGAGTTTTTTATTTGGGTGTATAGAATATGGAGAAAATAAGGGGAAAAGGATGCAAACTTGCTTTTATTAATCTTTGGAAGAGTACAACAAACGAAGACATGGACAGACCCATAACATTTGAAGCATGAGCAGAAACTTTTCCCAGTGAATGTTCTTGTTTCCTTGAGGCATGATGTGTGTAGTAAAATGTGATACCTGTTTAGTGCAAAAGACATGACTAGAACATTCACTTTTTGGGAAAACTAAATGATTATCAAGCTGGTCAATTTATTGGAGAATCATCAACCCCTCATTCTCTGTCGTAGGCATCATTGGAGTTTAAAGTGTTATGGGATAAATAATATTTTTAGGATGTGGTAACGAATTTAATGTTATTATAAATCATCAAGCTCTCTTCTGTGCTTATGATTCATTACTTATTTAGGCACCGTATCAGAGCAAGCTGATCAACCTGAGTTTACTGACGCCTGAAGAGATCGATTGGCTCAACACATACCATTCAAAGTGTAGGGATATATTGGCCCCATACTTGGATGATGATGAAATGGCATGGCTGAAGAAAGCTACTGAACCTGTACGTGCATGAGCAAAAGACCGTGGAAAACTCCATTTTTTATCTCTATATTTCCTTCTCCATCCTTTATGAATTCCTGAACCAGACTTTCTGATAAAAGAGAGAGGATCTTGATGCTTTAGCTGTTGCATAAAAGATTGCTATTTTGCTGTTACAATATAATTACATTGGCTTCATTTTCTGCATAATAGTTCATTGTAATGATTTCGTGCCTCTTACCTGTTTTCTGCATAATCGAACAAGCGGCGGCATTTAGATTGTTGCAGCCAACTTGTGCGTCGACATAGCATAGTCCTTAAGCGTATTGGTGTTGCACCAACAATTGGGTGGCGGTTGGTAATGAATATGGGGACAAAAAGCCTTCTGAGTCCCAGGTTTTGGTTGTGGTGTTGCACTTCATCAGTCACTGAAAGAGGAGCGAACTACACATATTTGAGATCTTCTAGTTATGGTTGTTTGTGCTATCATCGTGTTTGATCAAGACTCGTTTTCTGTGAAATGAGCGTGCCGGAGTATTTTGGATGACTCATTTCAGGGAGAAATCAAGTAGTACATTTCGTGATTCGGCCATGCTACACATAATCTTAGTAGTATCAATATGGGACACAACATGATACTCTAATATGTCATTTCTTAGAAAAATAAAAATTCTGATATGTTCGGACATGTTATTTATTAAATGTATATCTTTAAATATACATGATAAATTATCATCTTTATGATTATTTCAATCAAATTAAATTAATTCAAATCTACAAAAAAATAATATGAAGAAGAGCTAGAATAAATTTACACTAAAAATATTAATCCGTAATTTGTTAATATAATTCATTGTTTCAATTTGATATATCTAAGTACATTCCAATCCAATAATGCATAAAGTTTGGTGAAAAAAAAAAAACAAACAATCCACGTCCCATTATTAAATCTAACTTTTATCAATAAGTCGAAAAAAAAGTCCACATTTTACCATCAAAAGATAGGGTCTCCTATTTCCCTTTTCTTTTATATTTTTATATATTTACATTGGCAAAAGTACAGTCCAAGTGCTAAAACTTGACACAAGAGGACACTTAAGTGCCAAAAGTTACAAAATGTACACTTAAGTGCCACTTTTTTTGAAAATTGAATCACTTAAGTACCAACTTCAGTGAAGGTTGCTGGAAATCCGACATGGCTTATTTTAATAATATAAATTACTTACGTGACTCGTTGGAAGCTGAGTTAGCAAAACTCAGCCAAAACGACGTCGTTTTTGTGCTGACGATGGCATTTAAAAAATGTATTAATTAAATAATATTAAATAACTTTAAAAATATAAAATTGATTAATTTAAAAAAAAAAAAAAAGGAGGAGGAAGGGGAGGATCGGGCGAGGGCTATGCAGTCTTGCCGCTATTGCCTCACCATTGCTAGAAAGGGTTGACAACGGTGGGTGAGGGTCGGTCGAGCTCATTGGGCCTTGGCCGGTGGCCGGCGACCCTAGCCGACTTGCGGCGAGGGCCTATGGGCCCTCCTAGATCTGGGGCGCAAGTCATGACCCTCCCCCAAATTTGGTGAGGGTCGCCAGCCCTCGCCTAGTCGGGCCTTCGCCGCAGGTTGACCCGGGCTAGGGTCGCTGGATCTGGGGAAGGGTCGTGACCCTCGTTGCAGGTTGGTCGGGGTCGCAGGCCATTGGCCAGGGCCTAGCGACCTAGACTGACCCTTGCTCCATTGTTGCCGGCCCTTCCCAGTGATGGTGGGGCGACGACGGTGGCGGTGGCGAGGTTGCATAACCCTCGCCCAAACCCCCCTTCCCCCCCCCCCCTTTTTTAAAATAAAATTGATTTAAATTTTTTTTTTTTGGTTATGACTTTGACAATTTTTTTTTTCTTAAAATTGCCACGTGGATATTTTATTTTGAAAAAAAAAATCTCGTTAGCAAATAAAATCGCCGGAAAATGACATGTGACAGTTTCGCTGGATTTTGTTGTTGTTGGTATTTAACTGATTCTTTTTCTCCAATTTTGGCACTTAGGTGTCCCCCATATTAAGTTTTGGCACTCTAGGAGTCCACATGTCTATTTACATTTTGATCCCTAATTTATTGAAATTTTTTAAAATTGATCTTTTATGTTGAGTTCTTGAACTCGTGTGTCACTAGCATGTCGAGAGAGTTAACTGTGTGTAAGATGTCCGACATCTATTGACTATGTGTTGGAGTGTGTCGGGATGTCCAATGCCAACATGAAGGCTTCCGAAGAGTGTCCGGGCTTTCTAGCACACAACAAGAAGCAAGGACCTATGGGGATGGGCCTAATGACACTAATGACAGCTCTCTGTTGCCTGCCAAGAGTCGAGACTACTCGGGTTCTTGGTTTCCATCTTCTCTTCTCCTAGACCGAGCTGAGATAGATATCACTCAACAACGTTAATTCTCTCTCTCTCTCTCTCTCTCTCTCTCTCTCTCGCGAGCCGAACATCACGATGGAATCGTCGTTGACCCCTTCTCGTCTTTTGGGGTGGCCAAGCCTCGAATGAGATTGTTTCCACGTGCTGCATGCATTAGCCATGAATGGTGGGACTGCACTGATCGGAGAAGCTAGGTTCAAGGGATCTTTTCAATCTCCCCTGCCGACCAGAACGCATGTGCAGTTCCGTATGGAAATGGGCTGGTCAACTATCATCTGCCCTTTTCTCCTTTTCCCCGAAAGATTCGGACAGCATGAGCTGCGGAATACATGTGAGAAGATACTTCGAAGCGCTCAGACATATGTGGAGCGTGCGGGTCGCTCATTCCTGTCCATTGCATGGGGCTGCAATAAGCACGTTCTTCCATTTTTATCATAATTCAATTAACATTTTTGCCGTTTTTATTTATTTATTCATGTCGTAAACTCAGAAAATTACATGAATGATTTTTGTCTTTTTCGCTGAAACCGAAGTGGCTTGGTATAACTTTTATAGGAGCACGAATAATTTAACCATCAATCATATTCTAGGGTTCGCTGCTTAACTAATTATCTTCAGATCAAGGTCAACGAATCCTTTGCTAATCGACATGCACAACCATAAGATAACCTTGGAAAAACTTAGGGAAAACTGCATTTTGGTCCCAGTGATTTTGTCGGGATTTCATTTTTTGGTTCTTTTACTTTGGTTACAGCTCTAGTCCTTACATACTATTTTTCGGCGACTGTTTAAGTATTCATGTTGAAGTTTTGCTCAAAGTTCACCGGAAATTGCGGAGTCAGCAACAACTATCGACATGTGATGCCTATGCGTAGAATCTCCCAATTTGAATTACATTTAGGTCACCTTAATTTTAGGAATGATCAATTTTAGCCCACATGATTTGATTTGTTTTAGTGACTAACTATCACCTTAATTATCTTTCAACGGATGCTTAATTACTTTGATTAGAATTTTATCCAAAATCTTAGGGAAATGTCAACCCAAGACCGACTACTAAATGGGGGTTCTTATATATCTGAGTGTGCCCGATAAGATTGGTATTCTGATTAATATTAATTCTACTGTATTCAATAAGGGCATGCATATTTTTATGCTCACATCCATCTAATCGTATCTAGGATTACTTTTGGAGAATGTAAATAACTTTCGAAATTCCAGCCCCAACTTTAACTCACTCTTCAAGAGGCGAAGTACTTTAGGCAGTCTATGGGAATTGATGATTCAATCTCAACTCTTAAACAGTAAATATCTCTTGGAAAAAAAGTAGCTTCAAATATTACCGATAAGACTACAAACCATGTACAAATTGTAGCCAACAACATTTAATTGTTATTTGGAATGGAAATGTGTAAGATCTCATTTAAAATCTCATCAATCTATAGTACAAAGACCAATATGTTGCATGAACAAATTACATGAACTAAACTTGTATACTTAGTTATTAGGGTTTACTTTAATGGCCAGCCTTTCTCCATGGAATGGAGGAGGTGGAGGTTTTGCATCTATCTTCTCAAGGGAGTTGGAATGTGGATGATTAGTTTCAAATGTAGATTTTGACTCCGATACTTTATAAAGAATAGTATAACATATAAAGTATGTTAAAAAAAAAACTTTAAGTGCGATTTGTTTTAAAAGCTTGTACACGTACAAGCCACATGTCAATAGATGGTGTTAACTCTCACATTTATTAGTTTAATAGATTGTGTCCATGCTAGTGTTAAAAGCAAAAGGAAATCTTGTAGTCAACTATAATATGAGCATATGTCAGAAATTTCTTCTCCAATAATTATGGTATCATTTGTTGATGGTGTGCAACCTTAGATTCGGCTTCCGCGACACCATTGTGGTATGGAGACAACTACAATATGTTGAATAAACATAGATCAAACTTTTGGAAGAGCAAATTTTCATAGTTCAATGAGATGTCAGAGCTCTTGCTATCATCATCAAAATTGGATGTGGACGACCTATACATAGATAGAGCATGGGTATCGAATCCTTGAAAACATTATTAAACTCATATATCTAAATTGGTAGAGAAGAACTCTCAAATCTAAAATTAGATTATAAGAGTCCAAACTCTCAAATCTAGAACTAGATCAGGAGAAAAAGGCTCTTGAATTTAAATTGAGAGAGAAGCCAAACAAAGAAAAGAACAAGAAAATTCAAATAAAATCGACAACAAATGAAGGGGAGGTGAGACCAGCTCAAATTCTTTCCCTTAGTTGAAGATTGAAGAAAACGACGAGGAGGGAAGAGAGAGTGAGAGAAAAAGACATTTCGGCTGTGACTCCATCTAAAGAAGATCTGGATTAATGACCAGAAAAGAGAAGGAAAATCCAGTACGAATCCCATTTTTCTTCCATGAGAAATACTTCACAGGTAATACTAACATCGAACTTTTCGGGCTTTTGAACGGAAACTATGCCCCACGGGCCCTTTCTTTCAGGCCCGTAAGGCCCGTTTCGCACTCCTTAGCCACCCGCTCGAGTGAGCCGTGGGACGAGCCGCCCTTAGCCAAAGCCGCTTCCGCGCCGCACTTGAGCTCCAGCACTTTCGCCTTCACCAACTTCCTATGCTCCTCATCCTTCTCCATCACCCTCCTTATCATCTTCTCAATCACCTCCCTCCCGACCACCACGCTGGGCCCCGCCTCCCTTAAACGAGCGGCCATGCCGAGGTGGTCGGAGAGCATGGCCGCATTCATGCCCTGCTCCGCATAGAGTGGCCAGCATATCATGGGCACCCCATTGACGAGGCTCTCCAATGTCGAGTTCCAGCCGCAATGCGATAGGAATCCCCCAACCGACTCGTGGGCTAGGACCTCGGTCTGCGGGGCCCACATCTCCACCACGAGGCCCACCTCACGGGTCCTACTCACGAAACCATCGGGGAGGTAATCCGGCGTCCCGTCCTCAGTCCTCTTACCCTGGCGGAAGAATGAGCCGAACGCGCTGCCCTTGCTAGGCGGCCGCACCACCCAAACGAATCTCTGCTGGCTCAGCTCCAAGCCCCAAGCCAGCTCGGTGAGCTGATCAGCCGGTAGGGTCCCGCCGCTGCCGAACGACACGTAAAGCACCGACCCGGCGGGTTGCGAGTCCAGCCAATCAAGCACCTTGCTCTGGGAAACCGAATTTCCAACCGGTTTGACCGGCCGAACCAACGGACCGACTGGGTGGATGGGGACCGAGCTGAACCGGCCCATCGAGTTCGGATCTCTCAGTGCTTTCAGCGTCTTGGGCTCCAAACCCTCCCAAGAGTTCACCAATATCCCATCGACCTTTGCCATATCGAGCCCCATCTTCGCATAATCTTCGTGAAGGACCCGGTCGTCCGGTCGCAAGTTCAGGTCAAACGTGCCTTCGTACTCGAGCGGCGGGCATCCTGGGATGTTCAGCGGCTTATGGAGATAGACATGGTCGTGTTTGTCGGCCTCATCGTGATGTGGATAATATAACGTCAGGGCGAGGAACCATGCATTAGTGGTGTTGAACACGTACTTCAACATCCCGAAATCGTCAGCTATCTCGAAAGCCTCATTCCCGAACAGGTCGACCACGAGGGCCGAGGGGCGCGGCTTCAATGCAGCGATCTCTGTGCGGAGGATCGGCATTGCGCGGCGCATTAGGAGGACCAGCTGCGAGAGGATCGCCATCGAGCCGGTGGCTAGGTCCGAGACGTCGACAGGCGGGAGGAAGACGATGTCGAGGAGGTCCTGGTAGGAGGAGTAGTGGGGGAGCTGGGACTGGGCGGTGGAGGGGTCGGTGGTCACGACGATGATGGTGACGAGGAAGCGGTGGTGGACGGCGAAGCGCCGGCCGAGCTCGAGGACTGGGATGAGGTGTCCCATCCCCGGGCTGGCTAGGATGGCAATGCGGGTTTTGGTTGGGACAACTTCCATGGCTACACAAATGTAATGGGTGAGAGAGTGTACTTGGAAGAGAGGAGTTTGAAATGGTATTTATAGCGAAAGGTGCTGTAATTGATGTTGATTTATGTGGAAACATTTACAGTAATTTTTTTTGTTCACAAGGATGTCATGTAACTAGTTGGGTTAACTCTTTTGTTTTCTCAATTGGAGGGATTTGCTTTAAAAAAAAGTTTCCTTTTGCTTTTCTGACAAAATTTGGAAAATTGAAGAAAATATCTGGAGTTCTACAAATCTATGAAATCCTCTAAATGATATTTAATGTTGATATACTTATATTTTGAAATGCGTCGGATATATACAGATATTAAATAAAATTCAAAATATTCAGATTCTATAATAAGATATTTTTTTTTCAAAAAAGAGATAAATAAAAATCACTACAAATGATATGTTTGGATGTCTATTAAACCTTAATGGCAAAATTGCTATTTCAAGATTGGGATTCTCATTTAAGCTTTGTTGATATAGTATCATATGAGGAAATCAAATGAGGATTGAATTTACACGGATCAATTATCTGAACTTAAAGGTTTGTAAATTTTGGAGTCGAGTCTCCATTACCGTGCCCTGTTAATTATAAAAAGAAAGAAGTGTGAGATGACGGTTCCATCAATTATTTGTTTTAACTTGTCCATCATTTTTTATTTCCTTGAGATGCGTATCGTTTAACACCAATCCTCTGCGTGCCCCTAATTATAAAATGAAAGGAATATGAGATGATTTCATTAATTTTTTTTTCTTTTAACTTGACCATTCATTTTTTATGTTCTTGAGATGCGTACCCATCCTCTCTGTACCTCTTTAATTATAAAATGAAAGAAATACGAGATGACGATCCCATTAATTTTTCTTGTAACTTGTCCATTCATTTTTAATTCCCTTGATATGCGTATCGTTTACTACCGGTCATTTTTACGCCTCCTTCTCGTGCCAATTTAATTATAAAAAGAAAGATATATGAGATAATGGTTCCATTATTTTTTTTTTGAACTTACCACTAACCATTTTTTATTTCCTTGAGATGCGTACTATCTATATTCGCATGTTTCCAATTTTAACACCGAACGCACCCCAAGCGTATCCTTAAAATGAGCTTTCAGTTTTGCAGAAGAGAGAGAAAGCCCTAGGCTTTTTCTGGGCATTGCTAATAAACATCCTTCGTTTTAGCCAAAAATAAATAAAAACTAAGTAAATAAAAAGATCATCGTTGTCCCCGAGCCATGTGTCTACCAAAATTTAAAGTCATGATGATCTGCCCCACATGGAAGTCATTGCAATAACAATATTACTCTATAATCATGGGCGTGCATGCAGAGACAGATTAAGTGAAACATGGAGATCATCAAGAGGCACACGATCAACGCCAGATCCACGGGACTCTTGTACATGTTCAGGTACACCTAGAAAAGCCATGACACAGACTGGGGAAAATGGTAATTCGTTGTCGATCATGGCCTGACATTCCTGCTCGATTCTGAATCGGTGCGAGTCCATTATTATCGGGACGCTCAGAGTGTTTGCTAGGGAATGGAGACGACAGCAGATGAAACGGCTCGTTTGGTGCCTGGCCGAAGCAAGATGCTGGGCGAGCACCCGACCGAGGAGAAAGCTGGGCAGCCGGCCCTGATAATTTTCATGCCTGGTCATCTGGCCATTTAACATATGACTGGCGTCATTTGGAAGACCATCATGTGTAGTGATTTGTCATGGTCATTAATTTGAATTATAAAAACCTCAATTTGGCTGATCTTGCATGTTTCAAATCCCTTAAATATTCAAGAGGCCTCTTCTGAATCCACCTTGCGGTGAATATCGCAATTACTTGACTTTACATCCTACTGTTTTGTTAAGGCCAGGTCATTCCTTTTTGTGATCCTTGCCGGAAATGTATTGCTCAGCTACTATTTAGTATGACTGCAAAAATATATTATATTAACAATATATCCAACATATATCACTATTACCAGAGGTAAGAACTACGGATGCAGAAATTCTTACAAAAATTGGGCTTGAAATAAGAGAAGTTTGTTGTGTATATTGTGATAGCATGAGTGCTAATCCGAGATTACATTCAAGATCAAAGAATATTTATGTGAAGTATCGTTGGATACGAGAGAATTTGAGAAAGTCCACACCAACGACAGTATGACCGAAGCCTTGCCCATGGTGAAACTCGACTCATGTAGAATCAAAGCGTGCATGATGATTATCTCACGTGAAGTGGAGGGGGAGATTTGTTGATTGGGTTCACTTCTTGCGGGCTCACTGGACATTAATTATAAAAAAAAAGTCAAAAGTCAAAAAGAAAAAAGAAAAAAAAATAGTTGCTTCATGCGTGGGCTAGTTCAAGGTGGGCCTACTTGACATTAATTTAAAAAAAAAGTCAAAAGTCAAAAAGCAAAAAGAACAAAAGAATGAGTTGCTTCATGCGCGGGTGTGCCTAAGACTAGTTCATTCTTTTTTGTGATCCTTGCCGGCTATGTATTGCTCAGCTATTCTTCAGCAGGAAAGCATGCTAATTTTCTTAAATGAAGCCTAACTCTGTAAGTTTCATAATCCAGTTGAGTTGGAGGAAGGCACACATTGGAGATGGTGCGGCTGTTGTGGAATTGTCTGCTTGAATAAGCAAGTATACCACGAAATCTTCTTGTGTTAGCCTTGAGAACCATTTGCCTTTTGCCTCGTCAAGCCACACATGGAGATCCTTCTTATGTCCATTGTATGCAAAATTTTCGTAAGAAAGTGATGCATGATCTTGTCCATCTTATGCAAGACAACCGTAATGCTTCTGGTTATGAGACTTAAGCCCAGAAAAAAAAATAGTCATAAGTTCATTTCACTGGTCATAATCTTGTTGCAAGTTGTATTAGTTTGCATGCAGATGCGGAAGCAATGGTAAAGTCGGCTGAGTTATTCAAGAATAGACAGTGAAATGTTTCAGTATTATAGGAGTTGTAAAGCGAAAACAAGCGATCACTTGGACAAGTTTCCTGTAATGAGTGGGAGGGGATGTCTTAGCTTAGCTCAACTTACCAGGACCGCAAGCTTCCGCTTTTCCGAAACTTCCATCCACTTTTGATTCAGTCGTGAGGGTAGGAAGGTTAAATGGCAGAAGAATAGGACACTATTTGGTCATTCCTCCTCTAAACTTCGGGCCAAGAAGGCATGTGGCCATGTTAGATATTGGATGAAAGGAACATCTTCCATCTGATAAGGTATATTTAAATAGCTTGAGGACAAATCCAACCAATCGAAAATCTAAAGATGATATCGACATAGCAAACAAATTTAGGCACCTCCTTAAACCAATTTAGAGGAAAAAGTTTAAGGGTTAGTATTTTATTATAACTAATTTTCCTAGTGTCATGGTCGAGTTATATAGTTTTTGTGGCATATAGCATGCCATAAAGCATTAGCTTCTTTTAGGTTGGGAGGAAGTGTTGGATATATTATTAATATAATTCAAATAATATATTCACATACAAGCCTAATAGGTGAAAGCGCGGTTATTTAGGTCCATATGGGCTGGAGCCCAATAACTTGCATATATATATATATATATATATATATATATATATATATATATATATATATATATATATATATATATATATATATAAACTCTAGGATTCTCCTACGCTGGAGGTAACACTGTTAAGCGTTCCAAACTTGACGTCTCTTGGTGTAATACTTCAAGTAACTGAAAAGACTTTATTCTCTCTCAAATTTATAACCTCCAACATTCTTGAAGTATTATGTTTGTGTGTCGGATTTGAGCAAGTAAGGTGTCTTCTTGAAGATTCCGTCAAGACGAATTCGCATGTGTAATTTACTTTCGATTTCGACGGTGGTGTTGGGCAGGATCTGAGTTTGAAGATTCGGGTGACCGAAATCTTTGATTCAAAAAACCCAAAAATTATAGCCAAATTCAGAGGGTGAAACCACTTGGGCTTTGTTCTACTCGTCGATACAAACGTTTTAAGTGGTCACTCGCATTGATCGGAGGTCAAACAGAGAAGTTACAGCACCCAAAAGTTTCCATTGGAATTTCCAGTAAATTTCGGCAACAAAATTTCTAGTAAAATTTCGACGACAAAGACAATCCATCTTAAGGTTTTTGGATGCTCTAGAACTATTTTGGGGGTTTCTTTTGGCAAGCGGTTTGATCAAGGTTAAGAGAGTTATTCAACTTTGTGGTTCTAAAGATTTCAAGATGCACTCTTTCTAACACTTTGCTCTGATTAAAATGGAAAAACGTAGTTCCTATGATATTATAAAGTTACAATCATTTGATGTTACTGAGTTTCATGGATGTAAATTACATATTCAATTTGGCATGAAAGAACGCGACATATTCTATATTGTATTAACTGATTTTGCATGTACCACTGAAAATGTGGATAAATATAAATGGAACAAAGATGAAGATTTTTGTAGAGAATACTTATTAAACTCTCTAAATCCTAATATGGCTATGACTTATACTGAGTATAAGACGGTGAAAGAGATATGGGATCACTTGAACGTTTAATTCTAAAAACAAGATGGGCTCTCTAAAACTCTTTTAACGGAGAAATTTTTTGACTTTAGATTCATTATGAATTCAAGCATTACCTCTCAGTTAGTTGAATTTGAGAACATGAGGAATAAGTTGAAAGATTATAACTTTGATATGACCGATAATCTCTTTGTCGATCTTGTGTTGAGCAAGCTACCAACTGAATGGAGTTCTTTCAAGACTGAAATGCACAAGCTGAAGGTATAGATATGACTGGATGAATTAAAGAGGTATATTCATGTTGATAATCAAAACATTACTAGAAAGAGTTCGGAACAGTAGGACAAGGTGATCTTAGGACATGGGGGCATGTGCGAGGGGCCATGCTTCTGGTGGGATGACTCAATTTTCTTGACATAGGATCCTCTGGATTGCCAACTTAGTTTCACACTCCAATAAACTTCAGAAAAGGTCCAAGTCACCAAAAGGTGAATTCTCTTTACAGTTAGAGGCCAAAAAGACTATTTCCAAAAGGAAGAAGAATGGCAAGCGCCATAACTGGGGAAAGTGGGGACATTGGACAGTAGAGTGTAAGTTACTAAAGAAGCCAAAGAATGACACATTACAAAATAAGGCTAATATGCTAATTAGTGAATTTGAGCTTTAAGCTTTCGTTAGAATGATGAAGAATGAAAAGGCCAGTGTCTCCTCTGAGTGGTGGTTGGATAGTGGCACTACTTGTCATGCTACAAATAACAATAACTTACTCATTGAGGTCACAAAACTGAAAGACACTATGGAAAATTGCAATGGTAGTGAGGTAGATGTGACTCATGCTGGAATTGCAAATTTGGTACTTTTTTCGGGTAAATTACTGACTCTGAAACATGTTAGAGTAATACATTTACTTAAAAAGAATTTGATATCTATAAGTTTACTTGATAAAGCTAATATGTCTTTTACAACTATAAATGGTAGAGTAACTTTATCTGTTAACTTATGTTATTTCGATTGTGCATTCATGGTTAATAGTATGTATATGTTGAGTTTAAATACCAATAGTATAAACCATATGAATTCTACTTTGATTGATCCAAAGTTACTACACAATAGACTTGGACATGTGAATTACAGGAAAATGCAATATCTAGCTAGAACTCACAACATTCCATTAGATACTTATATTTGATTTGACAAATGCGAAGTGTGTGTACATACTAAGATCACTAGAAAACTCTTTAAATTGGTTTCTAAAAACACACAACTTCTTGAGCTAATATATTTCGACATTTGTGACTTTAGAAATTACATTACTAGAGGTGGTCGAAAGTATCTAATAACATTTATAGGTGATTTTTTTAGATATTGTCAAGTCTATTTGTTGAAATCGAAAGATAAGGCTTTTGAAAAATTTAAAATTTTCAAGTTTAGAGTAGAAAATCAACTCAACTTGAAAATTAAGAGGTTTAGGAGTAATAGAAGAGGGGAATATACAATGACAAGGTTCAAAGAATTTTGTGCTTCAAAAGGTATAATACTTGAAATCATTGCTCCTTATTCACCCTAATCAAATGGTGTTGCCGAGCATAAGAATAGAACGTTAACTGAAATGTTAAATTTTATGTTACTTACAGTTGGCATGCTTTCTTCCTACTGGGGAGAAGCAGTTCTAACTGCTAATCACATCTTGAATAGGTTGTCGCACTCTAAGTTGTCTATGCCATCTTATGAGATATGGCATAAGCCCCTTTGTAGATATGATACTCTTAAGACTTGTGGTTGTATTGCTTATGTAAGCATACAAGATCCTAAGAGACTTAAGGTGGGACATAAAACCATTACTTCTGTATATCTAGGTAGCGTAGAAGATAGAGCTACAAATAGGTTTTTAGATTTATCTACTAACACAATAATAAAATCTAGAGATGTAGTGATTTTCGAAAACAAGTTTCTCAGAGATTAAGGCTTGAATATTTCTGGATCTACATATATGATTTCGAAATCTCCTGTAGAATATGAAGCAAGCCCTTCTGACACTAATTCAACATAACTAGCTGTTGAACCATTTCCAATTAGAGTATCTACAAGAGAGAGAGTTCCCAAAAATTTTGGTTAGAACTTTGTTACTTACCATCTTGAGAATGATCCATTCTCCTATCAGGAAGCAATAAGATATAGGGAATCCTTATTGTGAGCATAAGCCATAGATGATGAAATGAGCTGTTTGTTGTATAATCACACTTGACAGCTAGTAAATTTGCTAAAAGGAGCTAAGACTATAGGCTGTAAATGAGTATTGAAAAAGAAACTGAATAGTGATGGATCAATAGCATAATACAAATCACGTTTAGTAGCTAAAAGCTATAAATAGCAGAGTGGAATAGACTACTTTGATGTCTATTCACTTGTGTATTATCTATCAATTATAAGAAATTTTCTTGCTTTGGTATCTATTGAACACTTTATAGTGCATCAAATGAATGTAAAGATAGTTTTCTTAAATTGAGAATTAAATGGGGAAATTTACATGGAACAATCGGAATGATATATTATGAAAGGTCTTGAGGATAAAGTTTGTAAATTGAACAAATCCTTGTATGGTCTTAAACAAACACCTAAAATGTGACATCTTAAATTTGACAAAATGATAAAGAGTTATGGCTTTTAGTCTAGTTATTCCATCATTTTATGTCAAATAAGATAATTATCATTTGCTTAAATGTTGATGACATGTTAATTCTTTGTTCCGATCATTCTGTAGTGAGTGACGTGAAAGCTACTTTAGCAAATAATTTGACATAAAAGATCTTAGTATTGTTAATACCATTCTTGGTATGAAATTAAGCTTTAAACAGTAAGTCATCTCCTTTAGCCAGACTCATTATATCGAGCAACTATTTTCTACTTGGGGATATGATAAGTGTAAACCGAGTGAGACATCATATGATTATAATAATAGATTGTGTCCTAATGAAGGAACCGGCGTGGATCGGTTAAAGTACTCGAAACTGATTGGTAGTCTAATGTATGCTATGAGTTGCACTACACTCGACATAGCCTTTACAGTTGGCATGCTGAGTCGTTTTACTAGTAATCCTAGTAAAGATCATTAGAATGCCTTCAATAGGCTAATAAGATAACTTAAAGGTACTAAAAATTATACTATCTATTATTTTGGTTATGCTCAAATTGTGGATAGATATTATGATGTCTCATGGTGTTCAGATATTGGAAATAGCAAGTCCACTAGTGGATATGTATTCATTTTGAGTGAAGCTGCTATTACTTGGAAATCCAAACAACAAACTTATATTGCATTATCGTCTATGGAATCAGAACTTTTTGCATTAGCCTCAGCCAACGAAGAGGCCGGGTGGATAAAGAATCTGATTATGGATATTCCTTTGACTCGGCTAAAGATTAATTCTTTAAGCATATTCTGTGATAATCAAGCAGATGTCCAAGTTGTCAAGAGTGCTCTCTTTAATTTAAAGTGAATACATGTGAGACTGAGACATGCGTTGTCGTATTATTCCAGAGAACAAGGGGTTATCACCTTGATCGATGTGAGATTGAATGATAACATAGCCGATATTCTCACCAAATGTATGCCTAAAGATCGATTATTCAAAACAGTGGGAGAAATGGGGTTAAAGACTATATAGGCAAGTCTTAATTACCGTTTACTTATATTTTAATTATGCGTTTTGAATTATCGAATATTCCTTGATTGGCTACAATTGATAAGCACAGTTTATATGTTTCATTGATGTTCACGGTTGTTGACTAATTTAAAAAGGGTAAGTTATCTCATTCCAAACTTGATGATACAATTCAACTAGGTCGGACTATCCTTTTAGTTAAATGATCTCATTCCAAACTTGATGCTAGATTATTTGATTTTAAGGAATCAATAACTGTGACATTCCAAATTAAAACATAAAAACAATTGTTTACATAAGAAATCTGCTGGTCTTGTTCTTACTTGAAACTTGATATTACATGACTATGTTATTGTAAGTGACTTGACTATTGGTTCTGTTCTTTAAAACTAGACAGTAGTTATTCTTTTACAAATAAATTTAAGTTGATAGCTCTTTGTAAATCACATTGTTTAGGTATTGTTCATAATATGTGAAACTGGCTTGATGCTTATAAACAAGATATTATGATGCTTTATGACATCAATATATGCTCTTCTCTGCTTGATGGAATGGTGCTAAGTTTTTATTCAAATAATTGAATTCATGATAATATAAAATTCATATTTGACATTCTATAGGGGATGGCAGAGATGGATGAGAGCTTAATGAGTGGGATCTTGACCCGGATGACCTACTTGATGAATGAATATATATTATTTAGAGCGTGTGATGATTTGATAGTTTACCTGCTATTGCCTATTTTGATAGAGTCAATTTATTTGAGACTTGCATTTTGTTATATCTATTTTGTGAACATTATTATACTTGTTTCTTATATTTGTAAAGTCTTGGACTATTTTGACTGGTCTACTTATACTTGACTATTATGCATATGTTGGTTATGAACTGAGTCTGAGATTTATTTTGGGTGTTAGGAATTTGATGAGTTTAGATCGAATCTAAAACTCCTAATACTTATTTTGATTTGTTGATCTCAAAACAGATTCATGATAAGGATGATTCACTTATTTGTATTGCAAATGATGATTGAGGTTAATACTTTACTGTTGAAAAAAATAAATTCTTTGATCGATCCTAGTTGATTGTCTTGGAGCGAATGTGGATGATTCCCATTTGTTTGAACATTACATTGACCATCGTATTGGATTGTGGTATATGGTGAATATAGAGGAGATTGTTGGTTTTATTGTTAATATAATCCAAATAATATGTTCACATACAAGCTTAATAGGTGAAAGTACGGTTATTTGGGTCCATATGGGCTGGAGCCCAATAACTTGCATATATATATAAACTCTAGGGTTCCCTTATACTAGAGGTAACACTGTTGAGCATTCTAAACTTGATGTCTCTTGGTGTAATACTTCAAGTAATCGAAAAAACTTTCTTCTCTCTCAAATCTATAACCTCCAATAGGAAGAGCCTCAAGTCATTGGCCCGTGTCAGCTATTCCTCATTGCTTTTACCACATAATGTACTAATAGATATCGACAAAAAAAAATGTATTAACAAATATCTAGGGCTCCTAATACTTAACCTGGTTATAGGCTCCACTATGGAAAATTACATAAATCATATTCAAAATTTCACTATCTATCAAGGTTAAATGGTTTCAAGTTTCATCCAAGTTCTACCTAAAAACTAAAACTTACCCGTCCGAACATGTTCTTCAATTTTTATAATCTGAAACCTACTCTCATATGTAGAAACCTGAAACCTACATTGTCATAGGTTTGAAGGTTGGTTCCAAGTTCTATCCAAATTCCATCCGTATTATTAATTAAACGATTTTAATGAATCATCACCTCTAATTACCACCATGTGCTATAATTCACTAATCACAACTCAACTTTATACACACGGATTAAATATTAACAAAATAAAAAGTCTCAGTTATGGATATCGTCAAAAATGGAAGCTTAGACTATTAGCTTCAAATTACACACTTATCATTGACGCCATAAATTGTCGGAGGATCGCATGGAGATATAGAACAAGAAAAACAAAAAGACTCAATCTAGGTTCTAGGTTCCTAATTCTACTTGGAACTTGGAACCGACCCGTCAAAGTAGGTTTCCCAATTTTCGAAACTTGGAATCTATCCTATATATCTTAGAATTTGAAATTGGACCAATGGGAACCAATCCGGTTTTCAAGTTCCCTATTCTATCCTAGAACTATGTCCACCCCTACTTCCTATATTAAGTATCATTCTCACATTTCGATGTGTACAACATTGTCCTTTTTTCCTCACAATAGATTTTAAGTTGCATCTCTTGTCTATAAATAATATACCAAATTGTCATTTTATATCCTAAACTACCCTTGCCCCAAAAATAGAACTCCACACCACCCACCCTCTCTCCCATACTCGAGAGGCTTGCTCAGTCTAATATACCGACCGCGATGTCTTGCACGACGGTTTGCGAGCTTATCACTAAGCCTCGTGGTAGTCGCGATGTCGAGGTCGACCTCGCACCCCTCATTGACCGTAAGCTGCTAGCTCAGGCCCAGCTTGTGTGGCCTTGTCGTTGCGCATCACCAACAATCTTGTCGTAGACAAAGATTGAGATGTGGGCGAGAGGGGCCCTGGGTCGATCGGGGGCAAAGGTATCGTGATCAGCGTTGGGATTGGGCTGTGGTTGCAAGAGATGGAAGAGGGCTTGAGTGTGCATGAGGGCAAATTGGTGTTTTTCCGTTGTAGAAATGCATAAGGTCGATTTAGAAGTATATGATATTGACAATCAAGTTGATGATGATTTCTATAACTATCCCGCTGCACTATACCGGGCGGAGTTTAATTTTTGGCCGCTATAGGTTAGTTTAATTAAGCACCCCTTTTTTTTAATGCTTACACTTATTTGTCTAATAGATCGGATGTTTTTGGATGGAAAATTCATCCATCAACCTACTGTTCCAAAGCTACAAAAACAAGCCAAGTCAACTATCTAACCTTCTTTCAGCAAAACAGTGCCATAACTACCCATTTAGGGCTATTTAGTGTTGAGACTTGTCCCACATAAAGCTCAAGGATTTTGCTCCGGAAGAACAGACCAAAATAAATACACGGGTAATACTAATATCATACATGATGGGCTTTTAAACAAAGATAGGCCCCAGGAGAGAAACTCTGGAAGAACAGACCAAAATAAATACACGGATAATACTAATATCATACATGATGGGCTTTTAAACAAAGATAGGCCCCACGGGCCTTTTCTCTCAGGCCCGTTACACACTCCTTAGCCACCAGCTCGAGAGAGCTGCGGGAAGAGCCGCCCTCCGCCAAAGCCACTTCTGCGCTGCGCTTGAGATCCAGCACTTTCGCCTTCACAAACTTCCCGTGCTCCTCGTCCTTCTCCATCACCCTCCTTAACGCCTTCTCAATCACCTCCCTCCCGACCACCCCGCCGGGCCCCACCTCCCTTGGACGAGTGGCCATGCCGAGGTGGCCGAAGAGCATGGCCGCGTTCATGCCTTGCTCTGCGTAGAGCGGCCAGCATATCTTGGGTACCCCATTAATTACGCTCTCCAGCGTTGAGTTCCACCTGCAGTGCGAAAGGAATCCTCCGACTGACTCATGGGCCAGGACTTCGGTCTGTGGGGCCCACATCTCCATCACAAGGCCCACCTTGCTGGTCCTACTCACGAAACCATCGGGGAGGTAAGCCGGCGTCCCGTCCACGGTCCTCTTCTCCTGGCTGAAGTACGACCCGAACGCGGTGCCCTCGATGGGTGGCCGCACCACCCAAACGAATCTCTGTTGGCTCAGCTCCAAGCCCCAAGTTGGCATAGCTCCAAGCCCCAAGCCAGCTCGATGAGCTGATCAGCCAATAAGATCCCACCACTGCCAAATGACACGTAAAGCACTGACCCGGGGGGTTGCAAGTCCAGCCATTCAAGCACCTTGCTGCTGCAGACCGAATTTCCAACCGGTTTGACCGGCCGAATCAATGGACCAACCGGGTGGACTGGGACCGAGCTGAATCGGCCCAGCAGGTTCGGATCTCTCAGTGCTTTCAACGTCTTGGGCTCCAAATTCTCCCAAGAGTTCACCAATATCCCATCAGCCCTTGCCATATCGAGCCCCATCTTCGCATGATCGTCATGAAGAACCCGGTCGTCGGGTCGCAAGTATGGGTCGATCGTGTCTTCATACTCGAGCGGCACACATCCTGGGATTTTCAGCGGCTTATGCAGATAGACATGGTCGTGTTTGTTGGATTCATCTTGATGAGGATAATATAACGATAGGCCAAGGAACAATGCATTGGTGGTATCGAGCATGTACTTCAACATGCCAAAATCGTGGGCTATCTCGAAAGCCTCGGTCCCGAAGAGGTCGACCAAGAGGGCCGAGGGGCGTGGCTTCAATTCAGCAATCTCCATGCGGAGGATCGGCATCACTTGGCGCATTATGATGACCAGTTGCGAGAGGATAGTCATTGAGCCGGTGGCTAGGCCTGAGATGTCAACCGGCGGGAGGAAGACGACATCGAGGAGGTCTCGGTGGGAGGAGTAGTGGGGGAGCTGGGATTGGGCGGTGGCAGCATCGGTGGTCACGACAAAGATGGTGACGAGGAAGCGGTGGTGGACGGCGAAGCGCTGGCCGAGTTCGAGGACTGGGACGAGGTGTCCCATGCCAGGGCTGGCTAGGAGAGCAATGCGGGTTTTGGTTGGGACTACTTCCATGGCTACACAAATGTGATGGGTGAGAGAGTGTGTATCTGGAAGAGAGGAGAGAAATGACTGAGGTTTGCTCTTGCGTGGGAGTATGAAATAGTATTTATAGGGAAAGATGCTGTAATTGATATTGATTTATGTGAAAGCATCTACAGTAATTTTTTGTTCAATTGGAGGGTTAGCCCTTTTGATTTCTCAATTGAAGGGATTTGCTATTGAGATTAGGGTTATTTACTTATTTATTTATTTACCTAGCATTTAGTTACCTCTCTCGTGTGAGCTTTAAAAAAAAAAGTTTACTTGTGCTTTTCTGACAAAATTTGGAAAATTGAAGAAAATATTTGAAGTTCTACAAATTTATGAAAAACGAAATTTAATGTTGATATACTTATATTTTGAAATGTTTCAGGTGTTTATAGATATTAGATGAAAGTCAAAATATTCAGATTCTATAATAAGAGATTTAAAAAAAAAAGAGATAAATAAAAATACTACAAACAATATCTTTGGCTGTCTATTGAACCTTGATGGCAAAATTGCTGTTTCAAGATTGAGATTCTCGCTTAAACTTTTTTAGTATGGTATCATAGGATGCAAACATAGAAGGCTTAACTTTACACAGATCAATGATATGAACTTAACCAATTTATAACGTTTGAAAGGTGCTATGTAAGATTAATCCTCTTGAGTGGCCAAGTCTCCATCTTAATACCCCTTTAATTAACGGAAAAAAAGAAGTACAAGATAACAGTCTCATCAACTTTTTATTTTAAATTGGCCAGTCATTTTTAACGCCTTTGAGATGAGTACTATTTACAACCGGTCATTTTATACGCATCCTCCACGTGCCCCTCTAATGATAAAAGTAAAGAAAAATATGAAATAACGGTTCCATTAATTTTTTTCTTTTGACTTGACCAGTTATTTTTAATTTCCTTGAGATGGGTACTCGTTACTATTAATCATTTTACGCATCGTCCTCGTGCCCCTTTAATTATAAAAAGAAAAATATATGAGATAACGGTTTCATTAATTTTTGGGAAAATTTCAAAAAAAATCCGAAGTAAGCCTATTTTCTCAAATAATGACTCAAAATGGCCGTTGTCTTAAATGAAGACTCCAAATGACTAATTAATCTCAAATAAGGACCTCAAATCCCAGCTAGCCAAATGTTTGCCGGCCGGCGAGCATGTGGCCTTTACGGTGGTCGGAATAAGGACAATTTTGTCAAAAAAAATATTGATAGAAATTAACAAATCCTAAAAAAACCCCCAAACTCTTCCACATGTAGAATTTCTCTACACAAACAACTAATTAATCAATAATAATTAGATCCATATATGATTGTAAAACACCAAAACTTATATATATAGCAGAATTAAAACATACATGTTTGAGCCATAGTCTCACTTGAAAAAAAATAGATTAGACTAATTTTAATTAGCGATCTATTAGAATGTCAGATCTTCCTCTCTATGACCTATTTCAGTATAATAGCTTTTAATGGGATTTTTGGTGACTAATAGGTATAACCTATCTTTTTATAGGTTAGAGAGGGGACCTAGCAAACCCTAATCAATAGCGTGTCAACTGGGCCTCTCCCATTATGGGCTTCAATTAAATACAATTGCCTACACTTTGCTGCTTAACTAGGCCCATTATTAATAGATGCCAAAACCCAATTTAATAGGATCACTTAAGAGTTTACCATATATTGAAATATCCATTAACCCGATTATTTAAAATAGAAAATTAATTAATTAATGTAAGCCCATTATAGGTTCTTCTTCTTCTGCACTTCATCTTCTAGGTTTCTTGTCCCCTCTTGCTTGAAGAACCCAAATTCTTTGTTAATGGAGCAAAATCCCTAACTTCCTGAGTTCCAAATGAACGTGCCAGCACCCCCCCCTCTCTCTCTCTCTCTCTCTCTCCGTGGAAGTGGCTCAACATTGAGATGTTCTCTGTCTCTCGGAGGCTCTTGTGTTACATACGAGTGTCTGAATGATGAAGATGTGGCTTTACTCGAGATTTGTCTTTTTCGTTGGAAAGAAATGAAAACAAAAAAAGAAAGGAAGAAAATGTGAAAAACCGAAGGTAGGGGTTTCTTGTTGTGTTTCAATTCATGCTCCATTAACAGAAAATTTGGGTGCTCCAAGTGAGAGAGGACAAAGAACAGAGAAGATGAAGACCATAAGAAGAAAACGTGAGAATGTGAAGAGTTTGGGGTTTTGTTTTTAGGGTTTTTAATTTCTATCAATATTTTTTTTGACAAAATTGCCCTTATTTCGGCCACTAAAAATGCCACACGCTCGCCGGTCGGCAAACATTTGGCTAGCCAGCAATTTGAAGTCCTATTTTGAGACTGGTTTAGCCACTTCATGTCATAATTTGAGACAATGGCTACTTTGGATCCTTATTTGAGAAAATAGGCTCACTTCGGGTCATTTTTTGAAAGTTTCCCTTAAATTTTTTTCTTTTGAATTACCACTAGTCATTTTTGATTTCCTTGAGACGCGTATCGTTCATGTTCGCATGTTCCCAATTTTTACATTGAATGCTCCCCAAGCTTTCAGTTTTGCAAAAGAGATAGAAAGCCCCAGGCTTTTCTGGGCAATTACTAATAAACGCCCTCTGTTTTATTTAGCCAAAAAAATTAATAAATAAGAATGAAGTAAATAAATAAACATCCTTGTAGTCCCCCGAGCCATGTGTCTACCAAAATTTAAATAACCTTTGTGCGCATTTTAAGTCATGATGATTTGTGCCACATTGAAGTCATGAAATAACAAGATTACTCTATAATCATGGGCGTGGATGCAAGATAGATTAATTAAGTGAAATATGGAGATCAACAAGAGGCACATGACCTCCACTTACGGTGGTCGCGTGGTATCGCTCCTTCGCCCCCATCGCTTGGGAAGGGGTTCGAATCCTTGCGTCCACATTCCACGCGACTCACCTGCAACCGGGTCTGTGGAGGCGGCTCGGCTCGCCTTGGGTTGACCATCTCCGGCTGTCAGCCGTGCGGGGGGTTCCCGGGTTATCAAAAATAAAAAACCAAGAGGCACATGATCAACGCCAAATCCACGGCACTCTTGTACAGGTTCAAGTACACTTAGAAAAGCCGTAATAAAAACTGGGGAAAATGATTATTCATCATCGATTATGGCTTGCCATTCCCGCTCAATTCTGAATTGGTACAAGTTCGGTATTATTGGGACACTCAAGAGGGTTTGTGGAGGAATGGAGATGACAACAAACAAAATGGCTCACTTGCTGCCTAGACAAAACAAGATGCCTGGTGAGTGCTTAAATGAGGAGAAGTCTAGTAGTCAACCATGGCTGGGCGATCGACCTAGATAATTTTCATACTTGGTCAACAAGCCATTAACTTATAACTGGCGTCATTTAGAAGACCAAGTGACTTGTCATGATTATTATTTTTAAGTGTAAAAACCTCTGTTTGGATGATCTTGCAGGTTTCAATCTATCACATGTCCAAGAGTGTTGAGTAGTCTTAGACCTCTCTCATCCAAAAATTAATTCAAAGGATTAAACTTTCCCTCATAGTTATAAATTGACCTCCAGTCCCTTCCACAACCAATGTGAGATAATCCCAACATTCTCCCCCTTACACATTAGACATAGGAGATGTTTATTTGGAGACAAATGTTGGATGTAATTCACTCTTGAAAAGTTCAAGACATTTTCCGGATATTTGACTTCACCTTATCTCCATAAGTGCCTTTGATGATGATGGTTACTATAATTTCTTTTACAATGCAAATAGAAATTGACTAAATGTTCCACGATATTGGCTTGGAGTAAGAAGACATGTACTTGCTACACCATACTAAGTTGATCAAAGAAGAGGGAAATGCAATGAAGGATTCTTCAGTTGACTTATGGCGTATGAGACTTGGTCATCTCAATGAGAATGGACTTGACACTTTTGTTAGAAAGAATCTTCTACCATTGAATGAGAGAAATATGAAAGAATGTACTCACTACCTAATAGGAAAGTATAGATTCTTGTTTCATAGTTCCACTCCACACATGAAGCCAAATGTACTTGATTTAGTTCATATTGATGTTAGCTGCATGAATGCTTGAGCTCTTAGATGTGCACTATACTTTATGACATTTAGTGGTGATCGCTCTAGAAAGGCATAGGCTATTATTTCAAAATCTAAAGATCATGTTCTTGCTACTTTCAAACAATTTCAGAAAGTGGAAAGAGAAATTGGGAAAAGAGACAATGGGAAGAAACTAAAATGTGTTCAAACTGAAATGGTGATGAATATAGAGGTTTGTTTGAATATTATTGTAGATATTACGATATCAAGCTTGAGGAGATTGTTTTGAAAACACCAAAATAGAATGGAGGAGCAGTGAGAATGAACTGGATAATTAATGATTAGTTTCGGTGTATGCTCCCATGTGAGGTTACCTAAGCAATTTAGGGTGAAGCGATGAGAACGGTAGTGAACTTGATAAACCTTTCCCTATCAATTCTTCTTAAGAAAGATATTTTACAAAGAGTTTTGAGTGGGAAAGATATTTCCTACAATTATCTAAAAGTTTTTGATTACCAAACATTCATGCATGTTCTAAGAGGTGAAGAGTCCAAGTTTGATGATAAATCTAACTAGTGTATCTTTTTGGGTTATGGACATGAAGAGTTTGGCTATAGATTATGAGATCTAGCTACAAAGAAAGTCATTAAAAGCCAAGATGTAGTGTTCTTTGACCATCGAGCCATTAAAGACATCGACAAGCTAGGTTGTTTAAGAATATAACTCAACATTTTGTTAGTTTCAAACTAAATCCTCTTGTGGCGAGTGGAAATCATAGGAAGAAGTGCATGGAAATTATAAAGATTGCAAATCCTCACATAATGTTGATTCCTTGATTGAAACAAGTGAAATAGTTGAGTCAGAACAATTAATTGAGCAAGAATAGCCTATTGAGCCAATTGAGTAAGAATAGCTAGTCTTAGCTCAAGTTAAAAGATCTAAAAGAGAACGTAGACTTTCATAGAGACATCAGCCACAAAACTATGTGTTACTCACTGATGCGAGAGAACCAAAAACTTATGAAGAAGTTACATCATGTGAATCAATCATGGTCTGATTGACTAATTGGTTATGAATTAGTTGAGGTGTGGCCATGAAAAGTCCATGAGTACCTTGGCTTAGTGCTAGGCAATGGATAGCCTTGGAAGTGACATTGAATTGGCCTGAGGACTAAGGACCAAATTATGCAGGAAAGTCACATTAGGCTCGGTAGTAAGCCTAGGGACCGACTTGAGGGCCAGTCCCAGAGTCACCTAGGCTAACCATGTTGATCCTAGGGCCAACTATTGAGCCGACCCAAGGGCCGACCCTTATGGCCGACCCTCATGGTTGACCAACCGCCCAAAGAAGCGGTTTGGACAAGTTGGGGGTATGTTGCCTGAATCTTAGTTGTATGTAATTCGATTTTCCGAGGTGTTCCTAATGATCCCTTTTTCGGCCTCGAAACCAATCTAGACGATGGAATTCTCTGGATTGCCTTCTTAAGGAAGGAAATGTTAAAATGGAAGAATTCTCTAGAAGCCCTTCATTAGTGACAATGGATAAGGCTTATCTTCAACCTTTCAATGGCCATGATTATGGTAAAAAATATCTTGAGGGCTATGAGAGGGATGGATCACACATGGCCCAATTGGAAGACGACACTCGAACTCTCATCATAAGCCTATGGAATTTTAGAGACCTAGTAAGCAATTTAGACATTTTCCTAGTCAAACTTCCATAAATTCCAATAAATGAGGGGGGATAAGTGGTCCAATAAGAAGGTGAAAGGTGGGCCGTTGTCGATGACGTCTACCAATTATATCACCAAGTAGAACCTTTTAGCCGTGCCTAGTCATCTCTTAGGTGTAATTATTGGTGAAATAGGCTTGCCACTTAAGGATTCTAGGCGGGTCACTTGAAAAAGGAGGATTGGATGGTTAGAAGTACAATAATGAGCTCAGGAGCTATAAATAGGAGAAGCCTCTCCTTCTCCCTTACCATTTTGCACCATTCTCCTCCTCCCTCACTCTCTTGGTTGCCCTCTCCTCATCTCATGTCTCTCTATTTTCGGCCCACAAGCTAGCCACCCTCCTTCTCAAGTCGATTTCTATAGTTTTGTAAGGTTTGTCCAGAGAAGTAGAATCTCCTCCTCTCTAGTATGATCATTTCTATTATGAGGACTAGACAATCTTCTCATGTTGAACCGTGATCGTAAGTAGAATCTCTTACTTCTCCTTAGGAATAGTCATTTCTAACATGAAGTCTAGACAGTCTTTTCTTGTCAAACTGTGATTATATGGAAGATTATGTATACATTAGCTTGTACATGAATCATATGTATGTGTGTGATTCTTTCTTGATTGAGATAATGCCATGGTTCTTCATTGGTGTTCAATGCAAGTTGGGAACGCCCAAAGCCATAAAACTTGAGTTGGTAACGAAGTGTCGAAACTCAAGTCTTGTATGGTATGAAGGTCACCTAAGACCACGAGGTCTTGGATCGACATCAAGACATGTTGGCTCCTAGTCTCGTTCGATACAGGGATCACTCAAACTCACAAGGTCTTGGTTGACATGGATATGTATCGAGCTTATGTCTTGGATTGGTGTAGGATTCTTGTTACTTGGCATTTGAGCCAACCCTCGAACTTAGAGTTATTATAGTACCATTAGATTTGGGTCATAAAAAGCATGGCATGCATGATTATGTATGAGCGTGATGTGATCGTTGAGTCATGAATGAGTTGGCAAAAGGGAAATATCAAATCGGCATAAGTAATGCATTTGTGAGATCACCTCATGAAAGATGGGAACAAAGTGATACCCTTGCAATGGGATGCCCTAGGTAATCCTCGGAAGTCTCGAGAAGCTGGCTTTGAGAAGCCTTGACAAGAGTCAAGAGGGCTTGGTTAAGCCAGGACGATGTCAACCGATACCCCGCAGCGGAATGTCCCGAGTTACCCTTGAAAGCCTCAGGAAGCTGGCCCCGAGAAGCCTCGATAAGAGTCAAGAGGGCCTGGTTGAGCTAGAATGATGCAAAATGATCTACACAAATGTCGGTTATGCTCAAGTGTGGGTGATATATGTTTATGTGTTAGCTGATACGTGAGTAATTGAAACCCTTTTATTTATGCTCAAGTATAGGTGATATATGTTTATGTGTTAGTCGATGGGTGAGTAAGTAAAGCCATTGTGTTAGTCATGGCATTACATGTGAGTTGCAATTGATCTGCCATCGATACTATTTGCATGAGTTGCTTTGGCCAGTCGTTAATGAAGGGATGTCACGCTAGCTAAGGGTTGAGGTTTTACTTATTGAGTTTCGCCAAAACTCACCTTTTTACCTTTACAGGTTAGTAAGATGGCTAGTCCTCCTCTTGTACGTTTTGGTCTACCAACGAGGATAGAAGGGTCGACCATACATGTCATACACGTGGAAGCAGGGATAACGTACCAGAGATACACCTCTACTGTATGGGTTCACAAATGACAAGACCAATTGGTCCCTCATCATTACGAGGCATGGTATGTTTGGTCAGATGGTGAAATGATTAGGCTTATTTGTAGCTTTAGAGGCCCGATGAACCCAAGCGGAGGGTCAACATTCGATGAGGTGAATGCTACTTAGTAATATCGGCTTGTAACGGAAAGGGTTCCCAATTTTAGAAAACTACAGTAGTAGCAGAGATAGGGATATCCAAGTCTCTTATGCTATGTAAAATATGGAAGTTAGTTGTACACGAGCTACTAATGAAACTAGTAGTGCATTATATGCTTACATTTCATGTTCTTCCAGTGATGTTTGTCAGGGATACTGTTATTACGTTTATGCTTCCGCATGTGCATTTTAACAAGATAAAATGAATTGGGTCAGTGACAAGCTTGGGATGTCGCAAAAATAACTCATAGCTTGGACCCTGGAAAGAGGTCATTACATAAGCTATCACCTCAAGTATTATTGTAAGTAGGTTGAGATGAGACGGTATATACAATAGATGCTGAAATAGCATATTTGGTACATAATATAATTTTATGTCACCTTGATTATAATCTAGTGAAGACTGTGATTTGCATATTATAAGATCGAATATAATAGTCCCACAATCATGTATGCTTGATAGAAACTGAATGCGAATACTTAATTGGATATTGTAGAAAGCGAGCTAATGTAACATTCGAGCTAAACATATGTACATGATAAGTATGTAACTATGTTTAGGCCAAGATTTGTATAGTGAATACATTTAAAGAAATCCACTATAACATTTAATTCATACTAAATGTGTATTATACGACCGATAATGGAGAAGAGTGAAATTATCACTATTAACTTATAGTGTGAGTTATTGAGGTAATTTATAATTTACCCCATTTTGTGTCATATGTTACTTCTTACTATGTTTTTCAAGTAATATATTAACGTTGTTACTTTAGCATATTACCAGTGGTCATGAATATATATGGCTTTATGGGGTGTGTCTATGAAAGTAATTATTTAAAAATGGAAAGAAATATGAATGCGATACATTTATCATATGTATTTACTAGTTGATCAATTATATTGCATCATGTAGCTTCGGATATAATTGTAAATATATGGTGTTTTGACAATAGTCAAATATAACATTTAATATATATATATATATATATATATATATATTTATGTAATAAAATATGTCCGGGGCACTATAAGACATAAATTATTTATTTATTTTTGAGATTGTAACTATTATGTTATCCCTAATAGGTGTATAATTTGAGCTCTTAAATGCATGATGTACTCACTGGTCACATGACTTTTTTTATCAATATGAATTGTTTCTAAAGTAGATGAATATTGAATGCTTTATATTCTTGATAGAGCACTATCAAGCCCATCAAGTTCGAGTAGAAGATGTTATATTTCATTGATTTGCCCATGATAAGGTGTATCCTAGGGGCACCATTTGCCCTAATGGAATGTTTGTCCAAAAGGCACTTTTTGCCTATGATGAAATGCGTTAGAGAGATGAGCTTTGAAGAGGTACAAATAGTTGTCTTTTAAGGGAAGTTAAGGTAACTTCCTCATTTTGAAATCAAGAGGCAGAAAAGAACGAATGTTGAAACAACATTCTTCTCTCTTCATAAAAAAATAACACACAAAAAGATTCCCATCATTGCTTTGAGAAGATAATCGACATTAATGCTGTGAAACGTAAATGTTTTCCTTGTGATTGTATTTGGACCATTGTGAAGTTGTAAATTTGTCCATTACTTGCTGGTGATTCAACATATATTCTTAAATAATTCATTTGTCGTGTATCAAGAGGTTAGTTGTTTCATCCCCAACTTTTTTCCTACAAAAATTGACAACCAAGTCGATGATGATTTCTATAACTATCTTAGTGCACGCTATATAGGTGGAGTTCAATTTTTTCTTGTTTTGGCCACTATAGGTTAGTTTAATTAAGCACATTTTTTTTAAAAATTCTTACACTTATTTGTCTAATAGATCGTGTGTTCATAAATGGAAAATTCATCCATCAACCTATTGTTCGAAAGCAAAAGATCACGCAAAGTCAACTATCTAACTTTATTTCAGCAAAACAGTGCCATATCAACCCATGAGACTTGTCTTACATAAAGTTCAAGGAATTTGCTCCAATTTCATAACCCAAATGAAAAAGAGATAAAAAAAAAGGAAGGAGAGAGACTCTGGAAGAAAAGGCCAATAAATCCACAGGTAATACTAATATTATACATGACCGGCTTTCATGTAGAAGCTAAGCCCCACGGGCCCTTTCTCTCAGGCCGGTAAGGCCTGTTACACACTCCTTAGCCACCAGCTCGAGAGAGCTGCGGGAAGAGCCGCCCTTAGCCAAAGCCACTTCCGCGCTATGCTTGAGATCCAGCACTTTTGCCCTCACCAACTTCCCGTGCTCCTCATCCTTCTCCATCACCCTCCTTATCACCTTCTCAATCACCTCCCTCCCAATCACCCCGTCGGACCCCACCTCCCTCGGACGAGTGGCCATGCCAAGGTGGTCGGAGAGCATGGTCGCGTTCATGCCTTGCTCTGCGTAGAGCGGCCAGCATATCATGGGCACCCCGTTAATCACGCTCTCCAATGTCGAGTTCCACCCGCAGTGTGAAAGGAATCCCCCGACCGACTCATGGGCCAAGACCTCAGTTTGCGGGGCCCACATCTCCACCACGAGGCCCAGGTCGCAGGTCCTACTCGCGAAACCATCGGGGAGGTAAGCCGGTGTCCCGTCCTCGGTCCTCTTATTCTGATGGAAGTACGACCCGAAAGCACTACCCTCGATGGGTGGCCGCACCACCCAAACGAACCTCTGCTGGCTCAGCTCTAAGCCCCAAGCCAGCTCGGTGAGCTGATCAGCCGATAGGGTCCCACCACTGCCAAACGACACGTACAGAACTGACCCGGCGGGTTGCGAGTCCAGCCAGTCAAGCACTTTGCTCCTGGAGACCGAATTTGCAACTGGTTTGACCGGCCGGATCAATGGACCGATCGGGTGGACCGGGACCGAGCTGAACCGGCCCAGCAAGTTCGGATCTCTCAGTGCTTTCAACGTCTTGGGCTCCAAATACTCCCAAGAGTTCACTAGTATCCCATCAGCCCTTGCCATATCGAGCGCCATCTTCGCATAATCGTCATGAAGGACCCGGTCATCGGGTAGCAAGTACGGGTCGATCGTGTCTTCGAACTTGAGCGGCGCACATCCTGGGATGTTCAGCGGCTTATGGAGATAGACATGGTCGTGTTTGTTGGTTTCATCTTGATGGGGATAATATAATGACAGGGCAAGGAACCATGCATTAGTGGTATCGAACATGTACTTCAATATGCCGAAATCGTCGGCTATCTCAAAAGCCTCGGTCCCGAAGAGGTCGACCACGAGGGCCGAGGGGCGTGGCTTCAATTCAGCAATCTCCGCAGGAGGATCGGCATCGCATGGCGCATTATGAGGACCAGCTGTGAGAGGATGGCCATTGAGTTGGTGACTAGGTCCGAGACGTCGACTGGTGGGAGGAAGACGATGTCGAGGAGGTCTCGGTAGGAGGAGTAGTGGGGGAGCTGGGATTGGGTGGTGGAGGCGTCGGTGGTCACGACGAAGATGGTGACGAGGAAGCGGTGGTGGGTGGCGAAGCGCTGGCCGAGTTCGAGGACCGGGATGAGGTGTCCCATGCCGGGGCTGGCGAGGAGGGCTATGCGGGTTTTAGGGGGACGACTTCCATGGCTACAGAGTTTGTGTGTTTGGAAGAGAGGAGGGAAGCGATTGAGGTCTGTTCTCGTATGGGAGTTTGCAATGGTATTTATAGAGAAAGATGCTGCAGTTAATTTTCGTTAATGTAGAAGCATCTAGAGTAATTTTTTGTAAACAAAGATTTATCATAGTAGGGTTAGTCCTATTCTTTCAACCAGGGTTTGCTAGTTTTTTTTTTTAACTAGAATTTAGCTAGCTCTCTTGTATGAGCATTAAAAAAAAAAAATTCTTTTAGCTTTTCTGAGAAAATTTACAAAATTGAAATAAATATTTGAAGTTTTAAAGATTTTACGAAACACTTTAAAAGAATTTACGTTTCAGTATACGTATATTTTGAAATGCTTTAGGTATTCTCCGATTTTAAATAAAACTCAAAGGAAGCATAATTCAATAATAATAGAAAATAAAAGAAAAAGAGAAATCAAATTCACTTCCAATAATTTGTTTGGTTGTCTATTTAACTTGAAAGGCAGTATCGTGAGCCAGCAGTTTGAAAGATTCTTATTGAAGCTTTATCAGTGTAGTCACATATAATAGAACTAACCCCAACGGCAGCACAATAGATTGGAATTAGATGTCATATATTCAAATTTCATCAATTAGATGCAATTTATTTTAGAGTGTGTTTGTTTTGAGGAAAATGAATGATTTGGAAAATGTATATGAATATGATCACCTAGACTGCTCATAAAAAATGAATAAGTAAAATATCTTCATCATTCATGAAAATGTTTGGACATGAATTATTGTCGATAACAAATTTTTTTTTCATTGACTAATTATTTCAAATAATATAACTAGTTAGAGTAATTTTGCACAAGTTACTTAACCGATTCATAAAGTTTGCAACTCGTGATACAGGCCTCCAAATAGTCAAGTTTCTATGATGAACATTCTTATAGTCTTCGGCTCACATGTCTACCTTCAATCACGCTGATGGCGGCTTTGAATAACCTTTGTGTTCTCTCTATATATTTTCTTTTAGGCGTGATGATCTGCACGACACTACAGTCATGAAGTAACGCTTCCAAATTAAAAGATAGGTCAGTTCCTCTGGAATCTTGGGCGCAGACGGCAAGAACCATTAATTTAGTGAAGAAGATAAGCATGATTGGCGTGGATGGTAAGGCGAATTAATTAATAGAATATGAAGATCAACTGCAGGCACGTAATTAAAATCTAGAAAACCCATGATATAAAATATGGGGAAAACGATAATTTGGCAGTGATTAAGACTCGAAGTCTCTCGTTCGATTCGGAACCGGCACGAGTTTTTGACTGTCGGGATGCTCGAAGTGTCTGCAAAGGAACAGAGACAGTAATGAGCGATTGGCTGTTGTAAGATTGGTTGCCGTACATCCATTTTTCGAGGTTTCGTCCTCTTTTTTGTCAAGTTTTCTTTATAGGTTCTTTTCTAGGAGAGGAGTTACGTGCAAGAAGAGTAAATGAAATTAATGGCTTTATATTCGGTCGGTAAAGCTCCTGACGAATCACATGTCAATGAATTTTCTTGATTTTTAATATCAAATGCTATTTATCAATTTCTTAGATGATCTTCAAACTGCACTTTTGGATTGATTGGGGCCAATAAAGAATTAGAATTGAGGTACTTTTGCTTCTTCTTTTTTTTTTTCAAGTCTGATTCACCGAAAAACCTTATACTTTGGGTCAATCCCAATTCTACCTCAAACTTTCCTTTTATCGAGGAAAATTAACAACTTTCACCCTAGTCCCCAATATGCTCCGGGTCTTAAAATGGCCATTGGTTTTTTTCGAAATTATTAATATATGAAGACTGTTGTTGTTCCATGCAAAGGTGAGTATGTTGGTGAAGATGCAAGTTCAAATAATGAACCTCTAACTAGCCCTAATATTGATAATTTTGAAGAAATCAATGGTAATTTTTGGACAGGGGTAGATTTGAGATTAAAGTGAAAGTTTACTATTTTTCTCGAGACAATAAAAAAATTTTGGGATAAAATAGGGATTAGATCCAAAGCTGGATATTCTTTTTAGGGGAATACCTTCTTTTTGTTTTTTTACTGCAAGGGTGGAAACTTTTTCTCGCGCGAAGATCAGCAGCTAGAAAATGGATCATGTGCATTTTCCTACTTATTTAAATTATCTCTGCATTATTATTCAATCAATTCACTTACTCTTCTTGCACATTCGATTATTCCTTAAAAGGGTTATATACAGTTTTGAATTGATCAAAAGCCTTATGGAGCATGTGCATTATCGAAATTAAATCTGGCAAATCTTCAGCGCACATTCCCTCATTACTTCAATGACTTTAGCATTATATTTTGCTGTGTATAATGATCTGGAATTTCAACTAACGCCACTTCTGTTTCACACGAGAGACTCTGATTTCTGCACGATCATATAATTTTGGCAATTAAACAAACTCCTTCGATCACTGATGGTAGCAAGGAACAGCCCTAGATAATAGCAGGAGGAAGGACTTCTGCATTTATTAAAATTCACATGCGATGCATGATTGCTGCTTTTGATCATCATGCAGCGTCAAAGTCAGCTCTTTCGTCCCCGACTTTCCCGAAAAGAAAGAAGAAAAAGATCTCTTTCGTTAAGCTCTTCCTTTCCAAGAGCCGTAGCTGAATAACATGGAGATTAAGAGTTTGGGTTAGGGCACTTGTTAGGGAATTTATACAGATGGAGAGAGTGTAGTCAAATTTATCGAGCTGCATCTAGTCAAACGAAAAGCAAAATGTGTGCTTTTCTAGTCAAACGTTCAAGAGAAGGCTGATTGATTGACAGGAAGATTTTGTTGGGAACATATTCCTTGTGTCAAGCAGTATTAGAGCATGATATCTTAAACCTGCAACTCATTATCTGCTTCACAATGTCCGGAAGTACTGTAAGTGAACCATTGAGGGGCTTTTTTTTTTTGGTTCCTTGAGTCGACCAAGTTGTTGCCAATGGTAAGATTCATGAAGAACACCTTGTAAAAGAGAGTGAGTAACTCAATGTTAGTTCGCAACTTATTTTGACAAAATATGTAGGTCACTCTATATAGGTTGATACTATCATATAAGAATTAGCCAATTTATAGCTTCAGTAAGTTACGCAAATAAAAGTTGGTAAGTTGGTACAAAAAAAAATTGTAGTTTAAAATCTATAAGAAAAAGTCAGTAGGTTTATAGAGGTGTTGATAAGTTACCAAGAAATAATATTGAGAGAGAAAAAGGTCACCGATCAATTTTTTTTTACTAAAAGTTTTTGATATTTATAAACACTTATTGAATTGAAAAAAGTCAATATATTCTTTGTCACAATGTCCATTGCAGGCACTCTTGTCGTTCACATTATTATTAACCTCACCAAATAATCTGGGTCAAATGAGCCTCGCACATGGCTTTCTATCATCTTATACAGCACATTCAGTGCTAACTTAGTATTCTAATATTAATACGCGAAACATGTCCGAACATAATGACCTACTCTCTCTTTTTTCGGTCTAGTGCCTCTTCTCTTAATCCAAATGTTAATTGGCTCGAGACCCAAGTGTCTGCTTGATTAAGCCCCACTAAACTTTAGACTTAATCAAGTAATTAAGTAACAGTCTCCGGAAGCTACATGATCGGGCAGCTTTCCATCTCAACTAGATAGATAACGTGCTATTTGACAATGGCATTTATGCAAGAGGGTAACAAATGGCATGTGCCTTGTTGTAGGGTTTGCAAGATAATACAATTGTCACTCTACATCGATGTAGTTGAAAAAGAAATTGATTCATAAATACCTATGATGTATGATTATGTATTATATTCTTCCAACCCCAGCTATAGGAAGAATCGAGATGTTCATTATGTGCAGCCCGACATGGCTTGCATAAGGCTTGCGGTGCATGCAAAAATTAACTAATTTATGTCAGCTATCTTTCCTTTCGAGACTTACATCACTGTTTGGGATGACGAAGGATATATATATTTTTTTACGCGAATTGTGTACTGAAGATAAATAATTAATAAGTAAGAGGGCATTTCCACAGCACCATCATCTTCTAAAACGGGATTTTCATTTAGGGTGACGGTTAAAGAAACGAAAACGGAGAAACGTAAGCATAGCGGTTAATTTTTTTAGGGTTATGCTGGTTCAAGCTGATTACAAATATGACATCATCTTGATAACAAATCGAGCAACTTGATCTCTTCCACCTTCTTCGAAAATTCAAAATTTTGAATTTAAAGTTCTTTCCTCAATTTGAGGATACTTTCCTTGACTTAAGGAGTCAATTTTGCCCTTATCACCTAAGTATGTATCTATTTAAACTCGTTCTATACATCAAGAGAGATATCAAGGGAAAATAAAAAAAATTCTAAGTTTCCTTACGTTCTTTACATCCAATTATAATCGAACGTAAAAGCAGAGATAGACTTCCAAGTTCTTGTTTTATTTTATGATATATCCGCCTCCTGTGAAGTTATCAAGTCCCACGTACACTAATAAAATTTAATTAATTAGTTAAAAGAATATTATACATGAACACCTACACCAGCTGAATATGAAACAGAAATTGTTTGCCACTTGCAACACGCATGTATTTCCAGACGTTAAAACCATCCCGAAGTGTTGACTACAGTATTATATCTATTTAATCTCAAATGACTTCACTGATTTTAATGTTTGTTACGTATACGATCCAAGAACATCATCGTTTTTCCTGCATCTATACGTATTCTATTATATGGCATGGTTTCCGAACATTATTTTACAATATTTAGAACGCAGGATGCCATCAAAGGACATAAGTTACTATATACTAAGTATATATACAAATGCGAAGATGCGTTCGGAGCACGCTTTTTCAAGAGCGACTTTACTTCCGATTGTTACTGCCCTCTGCGCTGGGCAGGCAGGCACGAACCGGGTACCAAGTAGTACCACAATGAGATTTTTAATTAATTTTGCCGAGGCAAGTTGACTTTCTCGCTATCATAGTCGCAATTACCTTTTCTAAACCGCTAATTTAGGGTTTGGTGCCATTTTGAAATAGCAAAACTCGTTGCAGCGGACTGATGCAACAGAGCACATGCCGACAGATGCTACACCGGGCATGAAGAGATTAATGTAGAGTTGTTTGACCCCAACAATATTCGCATCTAAGATTCGAGTGCATTAATAATAAAGATAGCATTGTCTTAACCTCGGTAATTGTCAAGAGGGAAATAAACTAAACAAATTAATGAGATTTGAAGTGATCAGGCTAAGTTTAATGAATATCCCATTAGGCATTAGCACGATCAATCTTGATTTTAAAGTTCAAAACATTCTAAAGAATCCTGTTAGGGAGCATGCAACTCATCGTTTTGACAATTATATGGATGATCTTTTTTTTTTTATGCTATATAAATATTCAAGAGGGATGTCATGGTAAATACGAACTTCTTAGAAAGTAGCAAGTTGAGGGAAAAGTATTAAAGAGCCTAGCAAAAAGTACACTGCACAGGCTCTCAAAGTCGCATTATTGTATGGACAAATGAACGGTTGAGTTTTGAGTCAACTGTTGCTCACCACTCAAAATTTTGATAACCAAGCGGTGGAAATTGGATTTGATATGGGGATATGACGATTGGTGCACTTGGCCGAAATCAAGCCGCTTCACATTATTTACTGTCGGCGCGATTTCTTGATTTTTAGATCCTCATAGACAGGTTCTTCTCAGCTTATCGACTTGTCTATAATCCTTCAATTAATTTTAACTGTCTGCTAAATTTCTAAGGATCGATTAAATCAATTAAAACTCAACATCAAACTGTATCAGGAAGAGTAATTGTTAGTTAAAGTAGCAACCAAGGTAACTTTTCTTGAGTCAATCCTAAGGGCCTCATACTCCGATAATAACCTGATGACAGACGTGATCATTGCCATAATCCAACGGTGTTATGCGGATGTTTCAAGAGGTCCAGACTCTCGACGTTACAAAAACAAAAGGAAAGCAAATTGCCCTGCTGTTTGGACAAGTAGTAGACAAGAAGTCTCAGGCAGATTAATCTAATTTAGAGGGCCCATATAGCGGAACTTAAACATGTTTTACAAAGAATTTAAGGTGATGATACGATCATGTTGAATTCTGCCACACTCAACTTATACACAGAAATAGTTGAGTTCTCCATATATCTCGATATATCTACCTAATTAAAGCCATTTGTATGTGTTTCATCAATCTTTCTTTTCAGAATAACAAGTCAATACATCATTAAACACGTAATATAACTAGCTTGATTTGTTATGGGTTTTAACTATGAACATAATAATTGTCATCACTAGCTATCCCAAGTCTCCAATTTTGGCCTCCGTGGGCCATGTATTCATTGACAAGGAAGTGGTTCATAGATCCTATAGCGCAATTATGTCAATTGTCTACTTTTGGAGTGGGCTTGTTGGGCTTCAGCCCAACCTGCACATCCGGAGAGAATAATTTATTTTATTGTTTTATACGCAGATATCCCAGAATTGCTTTCCTCTGTGCATAGATATAAATAATCGTGAAGTTGAGGTTTGCAAAAAATGAACCAACATTCAGCATTTGTCAGTAAATTGATTGGCACCACAGAAGCCAATTGAGTGTAAAGTTGAGGTTTGCAAAAAATGCAGGTAATTGGCTATTGAAAGAATGATGGGATTAAAGTGCGGAAGAATGGTGTGCTAAGCGAATATGCGAGCTTATTTGCATCCAACCAGCTTGACCAACGGCATTCAAAGAAACTCAAAGTGTATGTTTCAGGGATAGGCTTTTAGGGATAGTCTAACATGATATCAGAATTCTTGTTATTTTAGGAAGCGCCTGTTAAATCTTTCTCCACGGTGGTCATAGCAACGTCAATTGTACTAGTGTTTGTTTTTGGGACACTTGTCATAGATCTTTTGAAAAACCAATGGCATCATTAAAAACCTTCAAATGAGTCAAATCTTGAAACTTTTTCTTGTTCCGTTTCTCCATGTGCCGACACACACTAACACTAACACACACTACTGCATCTGGGGTCCATGCCCCAAAAGCTTCTGATCGCTGACATCATCAACCCGTCATATCTTTGGCATGAATAGTCCTATCATCTACCATGTTATGGCACGTGTAAGGCAGCATGCTATCTAACATATTATTGCCACATTACACTCAAATGTGTATTATCTATACCTATTAAGTCTAGGTCTCACTTGTTACGATATTATTCATTTTGGATTAGAGCCCACACAGTTTTATTCTTCTAAGCTTCTCCTTATCATAGGCATCATTACAAGTTAAAACAAGTATTACCCCTTATATAGCATTTTACCTCACTACACTCATGCGATATGGGATTTGATTTATTCTTGTCCCCATCACTGTCTTAGAGTTGAAGATGCATTTTATATGAGCCTTCTTTGGCCTTAGTAATCATTCTCGTCCTCGTCGAGTTTGGTCATTACAATATCAATTGTCATGTCTAAAGTCATATCAGACTCAAATGTGAATAGCACACTTCAACAATGATGTCAGCCTTTTGTCACATGATGTATGCACCTCAGCCAGTTCTCTCCTCAGAAGATTGAATTGGTTCTTGTACCTAGACGCATCGGGTACTCTACCTTTTCTGCTTGATTAAATTATTTTCAGACCATTTCTTAGAGATTTTGGACTGGTTCTTGAGCTATTTCAACGTGCTATTTCTCCTCTCTGTCTTCAACGATGCTGCTTTCTTCACCTTGTTTATCCATTATGCTAATTTACATTGGTAGACTGCACATAATGAATACAATTGGGACTGTCATAAATGTTACTTAAAATCTCATCAACCGATAGTTCAAGGACTAGTAGTGTTGCAAAAAGAAAGTAAATAGAGTAAACTTGAACACTTCAACAAGTATAAGAATCAATAGTGTAATTTGTTTAGAAGCTTGTACCCGAAGGAGCCACGTGCCAATAACCAATGCAAACTTTGCAATTTTCAATGAATTTTGAATGGAAATTTTGACGAAATGACCTATAATGTCGTTTGAGAATGGTATAAGGACTAAAATTGTAACCAAATAAAGTTGAAGGACCAAAGGAGAAATGTCACATAATTGCAGAGGCCAAAACTGTAGTTTACAAAACTCACTTCACAATTTTTAGGGAAAATTAGAGGGCTTATTCCCTAAAAAACCCTAAACTTTAGGTTTAATCATAATTCTACCCCAAACTTTTTTTTATCTCAGAAAAAATCTAAACCTTAGGTCTAGTCCCGAATTTGCCCTGCACTTTTTTTTGTCTAAGAAAAAATCATAAACATTAGATTTAGTCCCAAATCACCTAGACTTTTCTTTTATTTTAGAAAAAATACTGCAAAATTTAGGTCAAATCCCAAATCTACCCCAATTTTTTTTTTGTCAAAAAGGAAATCATCAATTCTTACTCTAGTCCTAAATTTACCTTTGTTAGCTCCGTGTCCAAAAGTTGTGGGTAGTCATCCATAATTTTAATATCCTAGAACGGTTTTATTTTGCAGATAATTTTCTATGTTGCCTCATTGATATGTATTTATTATCGATGTGGAAATGTCACATTAAGTTGGAACTAGACCATGGGGTAGATTTGGGATTGGACTTAAAGTTTTAAATTTTTTTTTCTAAAATAAAAGAAAAGTCCAGGTGATTTGGGACTAGACCTAACGTTTAGATTTTTTAGAAAAAACAAAATTCGGGGTAGATTTGGAATTGAACCTAAAGTTTAGAGTTTTTTTTTTTAGACAAAAGAAAAGTTTGAGCAGATTTAAGACTAGACCTAAAGTTTAGTTTTTTTTTTCAAGACAAAAGAAAGTTCATGATAGATTTGGGATTAACCTAAAGTTAGGGATTTTTTAGGGAATTGACCTGAAAATTAGACAAAACCCTTTGCCCCCCTCCACTTCTGTTGTTATATACTTTTACCCTCGAATTTTCAATTGTTACACAAATACCCTTTGAATTTTTATTTTGTTACAACCGTTAACCTTTTATTTATTTATTGGCACATGCAATACATGTGACTTTTAAGGATAAAACGTATCTCTCTTTTTTTTATTTATTGGCATATGCAATACATGTGACTTTTATCCTCTCTCTCTCTTTTAAGGATAAACGTATCTCTCTCATTTTTTTTATTGGCATATGCAATACATGTGACTTTTATCCTCTCTCTCTCTCTTTTAAGGATAAACGTATCTCTCTCATTTTTTTTTATTGGCATATGCAATACATGTGACTTTTATCCTCTCTCTCTCTCTCTCTCTCTTATTTGCCATAAAAAATATGGAAATTAAGAGAAGATAAATGAACTAAAACATTAATAATAGAAAACTAACTATTAATAATAATTCTATAAAATTAATTTTTTAAAAGAAGATTGGATAAATAAAGTGACGTTAAAAATAGATAATATGTTTTAAGAAAAATGTTGAGGTTATCCCACATCGATTTTAGAAGGAGCTAGTGATCAGTTTATAAATATTAGGAAAAGCGTTGTTGAGAAAACTTTCTAATATGTTTTGAAGTTTGACAAAACCTTCTATAAGCGTTTGTTGAATATGATGAAAGTATTTTTAGGAGATTTTTATGAAGAAACAATGGTTAGACTCTACTTATTACCATTTCATAAATATTTAAAATCATATATGTATGTCATGGATATCATTAGAGTAATATGAGGATATAAGCAAACCTTGTACACGAATATTATCAAGATATTTGGGATCTTTAGACTCTATAAGAAGTCTATTTAGACTCAAATAGTATCATCTGATTGAGAAGTCTATTCAGACTCCAAGACTTGTTCAAACTCTATTTTGAATATCATTAGACTCAGAAACCTATTCAGATGCAAACTCTAGTTCTTATAATTATAAAAGCTAGGAATCTAGCTTTGATTTCACTTATAGAAAATAATGATTGATCTTCAATTTTAAAAATTGTTTTGCAATGATATTCATCAACACAAGACTTCAGGATCACTTACAACATTTCAAATACAAGTGATATTCCTTATTCAAAGAACTCCACTTATGGAAACTAAAGATTTGCTTGTATGGACGACCAAATCAATGGGAATTCAGATCTTATCTCTCAATGGCTACTCAATCTTCATTATGTAATCTCATCCAATAGTTTGATTTGAGAGTGATCCTTTGAAGATTTTCCAATGGATAGATTGGAAGTGGAGAAAATAAAAAGAGACCAAAATGGCAAAGAGAATAGAGAAGTCCATAATCAAAAATTTTGAAGTTTGAGAGTACTTTGATACTTGTCTTCCTTGAGCCTAAAATTGTAATCATTTTAGAGGTATAGGCAGTGGTATAGTTTGTGCTTAGGTATGAGATAGTGAAATTTATCAATTTGGGTATAAGCAACACTTGGGTAGAAGTGCTTGACTATAATCTCTCATTGATTACCTTGCGGAATCCAGCCACTAGGCTATCAATATGGGAAAGTAGATGTAGGCTTGCTATAAGCTGAACCACTATATATTTGTATGCAATTTATTCTATTCCTAAACTCATATTGATGATTTTTTATAGATTTTTGCACATCAATATACTACATCTAATCTCTAATAAGACTCTGACCTTTGCACTCTAATGAATATCATCATATCATTATCATTGTTTAGACCCTTAATTCACTCGGTGATAATACTTGTCTTGACTATGTTACTTTTGCACTAACTTGTCAAGATTTATTAAAATCACCTACTTAGCCCCTATAAGTGATACCGCTAACTACAATAATTGGTATTAGAGCAAGGTGATCATCATTTTGAAGTGTTATATTACTTCTAATTTAATGATCTTTTATGGCTAGCAATTTTGCATCAAGTATCGCCAAAGGATAAAACAACACAAGACCTCCCTATTTTGATGGGAAAGATTACAATATCTAGAAAAAGAAGATGAGAGTTTTCATTAGATCCGAAGATCCCTTGTAGTGGGACGTTGTTTAGAAAGGAGTCACTCCTACACCTACCACTTTTGAATTGTCAACAGGAGAGAAGAAGATGGCAATGCAAATGTAATTGTCACCTTATCTTAGACTGAAATAAACAAAAGAGAAATTTTAGATGCAAAAGCAATTTACTCTCTTTATGATGCTTTATCACTCACTAAGTATAACCGTATTTCATTTTGTGAAATAGTAAAAGAGATATGGGAGGGGCTTCATGTCACTTTTGAAGGAATTGATAGAGTTAAGGAAACTAAGATAAATATTCTTCTTGACAATATACAAATCTTTCAAGGTGAAGCAAGATGAATCCATGTCTAAAATATTTAATATATTTATTGACATAGTCAATAAATTAGCATATCAAGGAAGTCCAATTTTCGAAGCAACGAAAGTGAACAAATTGCTATGAGAATTCTTGAGGGATTGGAATCATGTCAAAACATTCAATCGAGAAACTCAAAGAATCTTGTTTGATTGTGGGTGAACTCATTGGAACTCTTCAATCATATTAAGTTGAATAACTTAGTGAAAATGATCCCAAAGGTAAAAATAAAAAAACAATTGCCCTAAAATCTAACACTGATTTGATGATTCCGATTTTGAAGATGATGAAGAGGTCGACAAAGAACTTACCCGAATGGTAAAGAAATTCAGAATCATGGCCAATAGCTACTCAATTTTCATTATGTAATCTCGTCCAATGGGTTGATTGGATAATGATCCTCTAAAGACTCTCCCACGGTTAGTTTGTAAGTTGAGGAATATAAAAAAAGACCAAGGTGCCGAAGAGAATAGAGAGGTCCAAAATAAAAAATTCCTAAGTTTGAGAGTACTTTGATACTTGTGCTTCTTGAGCTTCCAATTTTAATCATTTGAGAGGTGTAGGTAGTGTTATAGTTTGTGCTTAGGTGTGAGATAGTGAGATCTATTATCTTAGGTATAAGAAACACCAACTTTGGGTGGAGGCACTTGGATATAAACAGCACAACTTAATAGTAATTGCTCACTGATTATCTAGTGGAATCCAGTCAATAAGCTGTCAGTATGGAAGAATTGACATAGGCTTGTTATAAGCCAAACCACCATGAGTTTGTGTGCAATTTCTTCTATCCCTGAACTCCTTTTGATTATTTTTTATAGACTTTTGCACACCAGTAAACTGCATTTGATCTTTGTTCAAACTTTGGCCATTGTGTTCTAGTGAATATCATCATATTATTGTTTTGTTCAAGCTCTAAATTCACTCAAATTTGACAATCCTTGTCTTGACTACTTTACTTCCATATTAACTTGTCAAGACTTGTTAAAATCACCTATTCACCTTCTCTCTAAGTTATATTGCTAGCTCCAACATCCCTAACCCTTTGAACTTGTTTTTGGGTGAGAGATGCCTAAAAATATCTACCACTAGTTTTAGAGCTTAGGTTACCGACAAGTCTTGACTCAACAATCACACTTAAAATATAGGTTGTTGTTGCTCCGACCTAGGGCCCGATGGGTGAGGGGGAAATTGTTGGGGCTATCCCACATAGGTTATGGAAGGATCTAGTAATCAATTTATAAGTGTAAAGGAAACTCTCACCATTTGAATTAGTTTTTGAGATAAGAGAGTCTCAAAGTTACCAACACTGGTTTCAAAGCCAATGGTAGATTGGTGGGCCTCCAATCTATCCAATGTTTGGTGAATATATCAAGGAAGGAATTTTGGGACCAATACAATTTTCAAGTGATGGGCATTGTGATATAACAATATGGATTGAATTGTAGACTTCATGGATCGATTTGCAGAAAGAGACTAGGGAAGAAGTTAGGCATTGACGGAGATTTTAATTGAGATATCTTGACGTAAATGGATACTTGGATTATGGGGATTTAGGGTAAATAGACTTAACACTAAGCTCATATATGAGGGAGAAGTCTCACATCGGAAAATTATTATGATATGGAATAGTTATGGCCCACATGATAACCATTCTATTTTTGTTCCAAACTTGTTTTTGGAGCATAAATCTATTTGGAAAAATAATTTCATTTTTCTATTATTAGAATAAATTTTTAGTCTATAAATAAATTTGGAACAGAAATTAGAAGTAAATTTTTTTCACTTCTTTATTTTTGGAATATAAATGAAAAATAAAAACTCTTTTCATCGCTTGTCCTTGCTATAGGTGGCTGCCCACTTACCACTACTGCCCCTATTGTGACGTCTTGAGATTCGAACCCTTTGAAAATGTATGATTGTGAAATTTGTCAATACATTATTTGTTAATCTCACTCGGAACTAACCACTTCCGAGATACTAACCCTGAGGGGAAAGGCTAATGATGATTGAACACGTAGACTAAAGAACTTGACTTGGGATAATGACTTGGCAATGGGACCTGCGTAAGGACGATCTTGTGGTTATACAAGCCGATCGAAGGAGTGACTAGAAGTCGATTTGTGGACAGGGTATAATGGGACAACAGATGAATCCGTTTACTATTATCGAGACTGCGAACGGCCTTAAGTCAATTCTTAGTAATTGTGTACTTTGAAATAAAAATAAATCATTTGCAATTTCATAATAGTCGAGGCCATTCACGTGTCAAGAAAACTTGAATGTGGTTTGACATTAAGTCTAGCATGAGTCGATTACGCGTAAATCTTCAGAGCCGCCTATTAGTTCGAGACATACTAAAACTGCATTCGATCGAAATTGACTATGTATATTAATCCAATATTGGAAGTTGAACTTTCAGGAATGTTAGAGGCGAACCTTTGGACGATGTTTCTGTAAGCTTTGAAATTATTGGTAAACTTGAATTGTTGGAAAAAGGAATTCACAGGCCGGAAAGTTGAGCCCACAAGGAAGTGGACTGGGCAAGACCCAAGTGGGCCTCACACCCAAGGAGGGGCAGCCACAAGTGTGGGCCCAAGTCGGCAATGTGGGCCCATTGAGCCCAATTACCCCACTTGACACATTTTAGCCCATTACCCATTTTTAGCCCAATTTGAGCTCAACAAATTCCTGAGCCCATTCCTATTCATTCCTAGCCCATTTCTTAGGCCCACTCTTTATCTTAAGCTCATGGGCAATTTGGTAATTATGCCCAAGGTGGAAAAGACTAAAACGGCCCTATCGGCAATAAAGAATAGAAGTCAAAAGAGGAAGAGAAAGTCTTGGATCATGATAGCCTTTTGCATGGGGAATTGAAGGGCATTGAAGAGATTCATCTTCTCTCTCTCTCTCTCCTCCTTCTCCCTTCCCCTTTTATTGGGTGACCAACCCTCTTCCTTCTCATTCTTCTTCTTTTTCTTCTTCTTCCTCCTTTTCTTCCTTTCTTCCATTTCCATTGTTGGTCTAGCTTTGTTGCCGCCTGAGCCTCTATCCGTACCCCTAGTTGTCATCACTTGTCGGTCTTGGTCACTGGACAGCCCGCCGGCCATCTAGACTAGTGTCATTCCCAGTCCGCCCCTGTTTCCAGCTACTACACTAGCTGGAAATACCCAACCGCAGCTGTTTTCACCTCACCTCAGACTAGTGTCATTCCCGGCCAGCTCACCAGATTGCCGATTAGTCCAGCCAATAGCTAAACCCCCTGGTTTAGTTTGGTTTTCTGGAGAACAGGAGGAATCGGTATTTACAACTACTATTTCCACCTTGGGGCCACCTTGAGTCGATATATTCAAGATCCCCATGTGTAGCCCTCGCCGTCGTCGCCACGCTCGTGTCTCCAGCCCAACTAATGGGTGAATTTATGCTCTAATCCTTCGATTATTTTGTTAAACTTGTTTTAAGAGTACTTTAGTTATGGTTAATCTTAGTTAGGGGCTTAATTATGACTAACTAAGGTTGAGAGGGCTAGTTAGAAAGATGACCAAGGTTAAGTTAATTAACCAAGGTTGGATTTTGGTTAAATTAATTAACCAATGTTGGGTTAATTAACTAGAGTTGGATTATGGTTGGGTTAATTAACTAGGGTTGAGTTAACTAACCATGGTTGAAGCATGGTTAGCTTTGATTAAATATTAATCTTGCTTAGTACTAATTAATTGTGATTAATTAGGGTAATCAAGGATTAGGGAGATAATCTTGATTAACATTATTATTGGATTAGGGAGATAATCTTGATTAGCATTATTTTATTAAAAATAATTATTTTCTTTTAAATAATTTATTTATTATGGAAATTCAGAATTTATTTTAATTATTTATTAAATTCGAAATTATTATTATTTATTTTTAATTTAATTATCAACAGTACTATTCATGCATAATTGAATTGTGGTAATAATTCGGTGTGTTTATAATTGTTAAGGCACATTGATTGATTGCTTGTACTAATGATGAATTGATTGTATGATTTGTGTTATTAAATGTTTAAATTCCTTGATAGTGCGGTAAAATCGCATGGACATTTAAATGGAAAACCCCGAAGTGTTGAGCATATGTATATGTCAAATTTTTCCATGAAAATGAAAATGACATGTTTTATTTATAAGGCATGGAAGCTGGACGGGTTTTGGAATAAAACGTGATCACGTGTGATTATTTTCCTACAATTTTTACACGAAAAATATGCAGTGATTGATTCTGTTGAGCATGTATCACGTTTGCATCGGCTAATATTTAAGATTAAAATGGGTTGTAGTGGTATGTTCGTGTGATCACTTAATTGAACCCGTCACCTCGGCGGGAGATCGGGGACGAAGTTCAACTTGTCGGAAATCTCGGCGGGAGTTTGGATGCGAGTTGTGGTAGAGGCCAAACCTATGCTCCTTCGAGAATGCCGTCTGGGCAGGAGTTCCGGATGTAGCCACGCTCGATGGGGTGAGGCAATGCTTGGCTATGCCAATAGACATTAACGGGAGTTCGGTTGTGGCCTTAAGGAGCGTTAATAATCAAAACACGCATGAATGCAAGAGTGCATGAGAAGCATGGCATCATTGATTCTAATTATGCATGTACTAGTTGCACCATTTGTGGTATGCCTAAGTTGATACCGTGCATGGTGTGGCAATGACTAGGTGAGATCGCTTGTGATACGACTCGAATGTGACTGATTTAATGCATTACTAAGATGTGGTATGCATTAATCGTGATTTGCACATGTGTTATTGTGCAAGGTATGGCACAATCAGGTAAGTTTGCCTGCGAGTCGACTATTTGTCAATATTATTCGTGGAGTTGTTAAATAGATTATACCTTTGACTAAGGTGGTTAGTATTGCTGACATTGATTTGCATGAGGGGTTGTTCTTATGATAGGTAACCCGAAATGAGTTGATATCTAACCGGGGCTTAGGGCGAGAACTCGTCAATGTTATATTTCATTGTTGTATTAAATCATTTCAGGTTCTTAGGATAGTGCACCCTCCGGTGCAATTTGGGGTCCCCAAGGACTGGGAAACCATCGTGATGACCCACCGCTTTCTGGGTTTGGCGCAACTTTATGAGAAGTATGTTTCCACCATCTGGGTGGATGAGGGACCAAGGATGTGGTTTCCCACCGGTTCTTAGCTTGGCAACTTAAAGAGGGTGAGCTCTTGTTTGACCCTCTGCGCGATTTTGATGGGCTACTCGGTAGGGGCCCTAAGGACGCAGACTAGGATCTTATGGAATTGGACCCTCCAGATGGAGCCATGGTGAATCCTAACCTTGCCCACTAGTATTTGACTTGTATCCTCCAACTACGACCCGATAGAGCCTGAATCAGATGGATTCTTGTATTATGGTAGTCCTTGATGGACGTACCGAACCTGAGTTTTTGAGGGAGTAAATTAACCTAGCCTTGGATTCTTTTTGGTTGGCTTGGAAAAAGGAACTTACCCATTAGCGGGCTTGTAAATAGAAACATTCATTTATGGGTTAATCTGGTAATTAAATAAATGAGTTGGTTTGCTACTATAATGTTTGTTCATCCTTCTATCCCTATCATGATTGATCGATTGACTAGGTGTTAGTTCATTTCCGCTTGCGCATAATGAAAGAATAAAAAGAGTGGTTGGCGACGCGTCTTGGAACATCGCATCCATTTGACCAAAGTGAAGGGGTTGTCGCGTACTTGGGGTTCGGGGCGTGAGATTTGTCACCACCTCTTGCCCATGCATGATGCTGGTCATTGTTGCCAATCACTGCCTCTATCAATCACCATTGCCACCGCCATCAAGCACCATAACCCTCCATTGCCTGCCATATATCGCTAATTGTTGCTTGCTATCTGTCACTGTTGACCACACTAAGTGCCCCTTGTCATTTGCTATTGTCCAGGATGGAGAAATTTTGTGTGACTAATAAATGCGTATTTTTGCTCACAAATTCATTCATTCGAGAAATCAATTTGAGGCCAGAATAGTTATCATTCGTGTCTTTAATATATCCAAGATGGCCCACAACTCATTAACCAGGATGGAGAAAATTTGTGTGACTAATAAATGCATGATTCTTTTTAGTGAATGTTTGTCTAATTGGATATGTTGATTGGTTTGGACTTGGGCTTCCTTTTAATAATCTCTCTAAGTGAAGATATTGGACTTCTATTATACATTCCTATAAAAAAGAAATAAAAAATTTAAAAATAAATAGAGAAAAGGCCCAAAGAAAAAAGGTTAAAAAGGACAAAAACTTATTAATCATTATGTGTAATCACTTGTTTAATTCATATAAAGCCCGATTTTTCATGAAATATAAAGCTAGATTGATTAATAAAAATACTTACTAAGAAAGGAAATGATATCCTTAAACCATAAAAAAGATATGATTAGCTGAAATTTAAGATGGATTTTTTTACAATACTTTTCTTTATGAATCATCTTTTAAGCAATAATTGAACATTTTTTTTTTGTCAGAATAATTGAACATTTGAAAAATACCTGATGTGTATCAAAATTTTGTTATATGATCTTTTTGTATAAATGCGCATTTTTCCTTTTACTTGATTTTATATTTTTCCTTAAATATTTTTTTTAGTTCTATTAATTATCCATTATTTTAAATAATTTCTAGTATCATAGCAAAGTTTTTTCTAATATAAATATCATAGCGAAATCATTTTTCTCCTTGTTAGTTTTTGACTTTTTTTAGAAATAAAGTGGAGGAGAGATTTTCCTAAGAAAATAAGGTTAAAATAAATAATTTACCCCTTAAAAATCATATGTATTGCAAATGCGATTGGAAAATGCAATGGATAGGTTAATGTCTATAACAAAATGAAAATTTAGGTGATAATGGGTTATAGTTGAAAGTTTGGAAGCAAATGTGTACTATCCATACATTTTGGGGATGCTACAATAACTTTTCCTGAATTTTTGTTTCTGCACACAATCTTTTATGTCTTTGTTTTCTTACTTCTTTTCTTTCTTTTTCAAATACAGAGTACTTTGGGAACTATTTACAAATCTTATCACATTTTCCTTCCACAGATTTGGTTTCTACTTACGGAAGCCATGCCTTTGTCGAATTGGTTAATTTTTATATATTTTCTACGGTTCTTGAATGCACAATCTCATTTTCAAGCTTTGAAGTGGTTAAATTGGATTCATAAAGTTTTGTACAATGCAATATTAGTCCGGATCACTCGGTTCATTTAGGTCCTTAAACTATTTTAAAATATCCAATGACCCTCAAGAAAGGTTTGCAAGATAAGGTCTAAAATATTCATCAGAATAGTTGAAAATTGTTGGATGTCCACAAATTCCTTGAATTGTCTACTGAACTGTAGTTTGTTGGGAAAAAATCTGAGTTTAGTAATTTCTATGAGGATATCCCAACCAATGATAATACATTTATTTGGTGAGCTAGAGCTAGAATTTTGGTAGTGATAGAGCATTGGGAAAATAACTGAATAATAATGGGTTTGTTTTGAACTCTTGTAGTAAAGGTATCTCTAGAAGCAAAGTTGAAGTATTGGGTGTATGAAGTCTAGTATTTTTCTAGAAGTATCTTGGTATCAAGAATAGAAGCAGCTCCAATGTCAAAAAGAGCAATTGTGAAAATGGATTTGTCATATTTGGATGGACATATTTTAATAGAGAAATATGGGAGAATGGAAGGAATGTATGTACAAAATTCTTGGATAGTCGGGGGGTTAGATTTTTCAGAGGAATAGAATAAAATTCCTTCAAATTCTTCAGATAAACTTTCAAAATTGCTAGCATGTGACCATATTTGAATAGCACACATAGTATGTTTGGTGGGTTTATTTTCAAGAGAGAATACTGACTTAACATCATCGTCCTAGAGTAATACTCCAGTCTCTTTTTCTATTTTCTAAATTAAATGAGAAATTTTCCCACAGTTTTTGTACATTTTTTTGCAAAATGGCCTTTTTATTGCAGATATAGCATCTGTCGAATTTTTTCACGTTTTCCCTAAGAACCCCGCCTAAGTGTCTTTTTTGTTAGATTCACCATTTGTGCATTCTCCTTTTATGTCCTAAGGAGAATCTTTTGAAATGTCTTCCTTTCTTGCATCAATCTCCACAAGAAGGATCATCGTAGGAGTCTCTTTGAGAACCTAATTCTTAACTCAAGTGTTTGGTAAGCCCAATCAAGTTCTATGTTATTTTGGAGATAATTCCTAAAAACTTTTCTATGGATATAGAGATCTTCAAGGGCAAGATGAATCTCCTGCTGGAGTTCCCTAATAAGAATATCAGTAATTCTTTTTTGGCTTAGATTGAAGGGATTTTTCCACAATTTGTCCAATTTCTTTTGGAATAGAGGACAAGAATATCTGCTTTAAATTTAGATAAGCTTCTAGAGTATAGGATAGCTTAAGCATTTTCTAGAAATACCTATTTAGATTTTTTTCCAAGGGAGCAAAGTTTTCTCTCAAAGAATTCCCTTCTCCTAAGCTCAAGAAGGTCTTTTGGTTTATCAATAAAAAAATGGTGGATCACATGGATCGTTTGATGGAAATCCGTTTGGAGCAAAAATGTCATTTGGTTTTGATCAGAAATAGTTCTCTACCAATCTTTTAGGGTTCTAGTAAATCTGCTTATGAAGTTGGTCAGTATATCATACCGACTTTCAATAATGAGTGCTCTAGTGTTGAGCCAAGCATGAACTCTTGAAGTCTTCCTGGCCACTTAGATATCATCGAACATGAAGTAATATTTTGAGGTCAAAGACTTGTGATATGAATTTGAATCATGAAAGTTCACTACTTTTGTCTTAAATGAACTTGACTGCATTTTTGCTTTAGGGGGTTGGCCATAAAATAACAAGCTCAAAGGGTTTTGGTGTTTTAGGCTCAGAGGTTGAAGTGTTTCCAAAGGAAAATGAGTTTGTTTTTGAGGTTTTATTCGAAGCAAAAAGAAATATTTTGGCCGGTGGGATCAATTGAAGTAATGTTTGGTATTTTCTATCGAGTTTGTCTAATTTGATCTCGCAAAAAAGTCTGAAGTGGATTTGAAACCATATTGGCAGGAGGAGGTTTTTAGAAAAAGTTCGGGAGCTGGTTTCTTTTCTTCTCTAAGTTTCTTTTGCCTTTCCATTTCTCTAATATGGTTTCAAAGTGTAACAATATCACTTTGTTCTATCTTTGGGACTTCTTCAAAGATCAAAGCAATTGATATAGCCTTGGGAGAAATTATGTCCATGAAGCTAGACTCCATGGTTGGGAAAATAGATCTGAAGGTGGGACAAATTTTCCTTCTTATGGGAGCTTGGTCCATCTCTTTAGTTTTTCTATTTTAGCCGTTTGACCTTCTAAATAATGATGAGGAACAAACCTCCCATATTCCATATGTTGTAGTTTCTTTTAGAACATCTCAAGCAATTTGTTTGTGACAAAAGTTGTTTGGTCAACATGATCAAAATAGACCAAACAAAAGTTGTTTGGCATTTATGACTGCCAACTTAGGACATCTTCAACAATAGTGACTTTCTTTTGTCTCCCATGATCATCAACATCTATAGGATTTGGAATTTTGGGTATATGACGGAACCAATATTGAGCATTGATAAATTCTTCTAATGTCAGGAATGGAGCATTAGAATTAGATCTTTCAAAAGGTAGAAAGTCTGAAGGTTGAAACATACACACAAATGGAAGAACAAATGGTAATTTTGGTGATGGAAAACATGAAGGTTATGGTGCTTTGGATAGTTCCAAAGGAAAAAGAGTTTTTCTTAACCCATTTGTGAATGAGTTTGTAGAAAGGTGAAACAATTGGTTTGCATGGTGGAGGTTTCTTTTTGGGTGGTGATTGAGGTAGTGGAGGAGGCTCACATGGTTCAAGAACCATTGGAAGAGGTTGTGGACATGGTGGTCCATATGAAACCATGAATTGACATTTTCCTCCATCTTCACCAAGAAGTCGGGATCCAAGGATTAGAACGCTAGGAGTGCCAATACTTTCGTACGACACTCACTTTGGTGCCAATTTTTTTTTTTGCTCACTTAAGTGCCACTAGTTTTAAAAAACGTTTACTTGAGTGCCACTTTCGATTTGCTCGTTGGAAAAGCTGACGTGGCATTGGAAAATAATATTTTAATTAATTTTTTTGCTTTTTTTTTAGGGCCGTCGAGGGCCACCATTGACCTTTGCCGGCCGCCAAACCCTCACCCAGATTGGGCGAGGGCCCTTCACCGTTGGCCACGAAGGCCTTAGGTGAGGCCGGCAAGGCTGTTGAAGGCCTTAGGTGAGGCTAGCGAGGTTGTCGAGACCTCACTCGCGGCGCTATGGTGAAGGCTAGGCAACCCTTGGTTAGATCTGGTTTGCAAAGGCCCTGGGCAGCCATGGGGAGGCCGTGACAACCTCACCCAAGGCCTTCGTGATCAATGGCAAGAGGGCCTTTGCCCAATTTGGGCGAGGGTCAATGGTGGCCCTCGCCGACCCTAAAAAAAAAGCAAAAAAAATTATAAAAAAAATTAATAAAATATTTTAAAATATTAAAATATAGTTCACCTGGCGGCCACATTAGCATTCCGATGGCCACATCAACTTTTCCGGCGGATGGCACTCAAGTAAACGTTTTTTAAAACTTGTGGCACTTAAGTGAGTGAAAAAAAAAGTTTTTGCACCAAAGTGAGCGCCGTACGAAAGTTATGGCACTCCTAGTGTCCTAACCCCCAAAGAAGTCCTACAGTAGAGTCTCCATCAAGGTACCTTTGGTAAAGCTTATCTTTTGACAATTTTTTCTCCTAGACAGTTTATCATTTTCCTCATCATTAAGAAGATATGTACAAAGAGAGCATTGACAATCAAGATCCCAAAAGTAGTGTCTTGTACGAGAATCTTTGTAGTAATAAATAGGTGATCCCTATTGGTCAAAAGACTCAATGATGGGCCATCATTAGCTAGAGCATCTATTGTTCAAGGTTACATTAGAAAAATAGTAGGAAAATTGTCCTATGATACAAACTAGGGAAAACGAAAATAGAATTTGTAGCAAGTATACTATCCCACACACACGGCCCTTCCATGGCCCTAGAATAGGGAATGCCTATTAGCCACCAAATTCTTCTTCATTCTTTGACTTATATCATAGAAATTTTTTAAATAGTAGAATTCTGATGCACAAGTTTCACATTGCAACAAGTGTAGAGCATATTACCAGGATTGATCAAAACATCCCCAATTTTGGAGAATCATGCTTGATGGAAAGGAAGAGAAAAGAGGGTTTTAGGGATTCATAGCAAACCATATAATATTATTTTTAGGGAGGGGTGCATTCTACCCCTTTACGTTACAAGTCATGCCTTATATATGCACAAAACTATACATAAGACAAATGCTAGACATATAATTATTGGCACTAGTTCACTACCAACTTTTATAGACTCTTTAGGGCTAACTATAGCTAATTATTTGACTCTTACACAAACAAGCTGAAGTTTCGCTTTTGACAAACTCTTATACTACTTTTTAACATAGTACCAAATAGTGTTTAAGGTAAATTTTCTTCATGTAACTCTTTTTTTCAGTTTGTTAGACTAGTTTTCCTTCTTTTCTTCTCGTCAAACTTCTTTTGACTTCTTTTCCTCTTGTTTCTTTTGCCTTCTTCTCACAAGTCATACTATGGATTAGTTCCTCCGAGTTATCATCCAAGCTATTTTGTTCTATTGACATCCTTTTACCTCATGTATTCTGTAATGAGCCTTTAAAATTTCTAGGGCTTCAAGATGTTCAGTAGATGTGTCATCTATAGATTGATCGGAAATTGGATGGAACATTAGTGGGGATATCATACTGTTACTTGAGTGTTTCAAGGAACTTCTCTACTTCTTCAATTTCTAGAGCAGCATTTATTTTAGACAACCTCTACCTCTTGGATGACTAATGAGAGATTATCGAGACATTAGTGGAGCTTGCTAAAATGCCAAGTTAGGGTAAATTCTCAAGTTAGAGTGATGAACTATCTTTATTGAGACCAATACTAAGTGCAAGTTGCAATTCACTATGATAAAAAAAAGATCTTGTGACAATGGACCTCCCATAGATCTTGGGATGATGGACCCGAATCTTGTGAAGACATATGTGGCATGGTATTGTCTTCATTGGCCTATGTATCAATTCCATAGTATGTTGTTAAACAAGCATCGATTGTTGGTCGGGATGCGTGATAATCACCATAATGATCCCTAGGGACAGGATCATTGTCATCTTTTAGCTATGTTTCTAGTGGAATGATTCGATTATTCTAACACAAAATCCACTGTAATTCGCGATAGTAACAAGGGTGAGTTAAGATATTACAAGAGAGAATTATAAAATCTCATATGAAACATGTTGGGGTTTATATGTGATACTCCAGCATTTGTTGGGGTTTTGCACATATCTCCACTAGGTCGTACAAATAACCATGGCTTGAAGAATAACATAACTATATGAAGTTCTGGGTCAGGTCTACATGTTCCAAGTTGTGCTTGGAATTTTTTTTTCCATGCTTCCAATGGCTTAAACTAACTAAGCATGTCCCCAAAATATTTGTACTTGCTTTCTCCTTGGATAATCCTACTAATAATGAGAGGCATTTTGGCTATTGGAAACTCAACAACAATGGTGTAAAGATTAAACAAATACCAATAAAACCATTTGAGTGTTTATGGGAATTCCTTATATCGGGAGAAAGACAGGATGGATGAATGGATATTTTGGGTCCAATCCATCTAGGCAAAGAATAAGACCATCATACTCACTGAAGATGATAAAATGGTATTGCCACATAAGTCTCTCAAGATTTTCAAAAAGACCATTGTCTTGGATAAACCTAGAGATTTTTGGAGGGTATGAATATAGAGGCCATTTGGGTTTTATTTCTTGAGCTTTGAAACCGCCTCATGAATTTCTTGCCACACACATGTTTATGAATGTGGTAGACGTAAATTCCTTTGGCCAAGATAAGAAATCAGCAAGGATATTCTTTTTTCCCCACAATATGTTTAATTTCAAAGGAATACTTTGAAAACCATTTTGCCCACCTGAGAAGCTAAGGATGAGGAATTTGCTTCTATTTGAACTTTAGCATCTAAGAGAACAAGAACATATTCATCTCTACAAAGAAATGATGTCCTATAAGATGAAATTCAAATTTCTTGATGCCATATTTTACTACTAAGATTTCCTTGAATGTAGAGTAGTGATGCATTTATGATTGTGTGAATCTTCCATTTTTGTGACCACAAACTTTTGCTTCCTTTGTTCCAAGAGAACAATAGCCCAATATTCATCATCGGTATTCATTTGCAAGATCCTTTTTCCTGTAGAAAGAATTTGCAATAGAGGAAGATGTTGTAAAATTTCTTTAAGTCTACGTACAGACTTAGTTTGCTATAATCTCGATGGAGCATCTTTTTTTAGCATTTACTGTAGTGAGCTCACAAACTCTGTGATTTTTGGGATAAAATCTTTGAGATAAGTAACTATTCTAAGATATTGCTGAACCTACTTGTGGGAGAGATCTTCGTCAAGAAACTTCTAAAATATTTTGGCAATGTGAGGACCAAGATAATTCATGCCATCTTTAAGATGCATTCCAAGAAATTGATTGAGGTTGGTAATTGATAATCACTCTTATTTTTCCTCTGTTTTGCTCAGCACACTTGTTTACATCGAATGCTTCTTAAGCCTATTAAGAATCTAAAGGCTTAATTAGTCCTTGGTGAAGCAAGTCTAAACATTTATTTTTTGCCAGGATGTTTTGGATTCATGCATAATTGATTGGCTTTGGTGGGATTAATGTTCTTCCTTGAGCTTTCGATTGAAATAGCAAGAAATCTAAAATGATGTGATAATCATTTTTTATGCGGATTAAACAATAAGTTTAGCATGAATTGACACAAAAACAATATATTTTAAATTTTTTTGGTCATTTTGGCTTTTCCTCTTCTGCACTCCTTTGAGACAAAAGGTCTCACCATCAAAATCAAGCTACTGTTCTCGATTGATTACCAGTTTTAGTCTTATGGTTTTTTTTGTCCTTGTCAATTTCAAGAAAAAAAAAAGTGGGGGAGCTTTCTAGGTGCTGTTAGCGCTCCAATTTTCAGCGCCTCCTCTTTAGAACTTCCCCAACTTTGATCAATACTCTAATAACACCTACCATGGATGTTATTGGTATGGGGTTCTCCAGAATGATCAATGGGAGAAGCCATCGTCAAATGTCCAGGCGGCTGTGAGCGTCGAAGTCAAACATATCTTTGTCAAGCAATCAAAGTTGAGCATCGTGGCGTATTGCAATTTAATTGGCCGCAATTTAAGATGATTTCCATGCAATTATATCTAGTTTGTGGATGAAGGCGTGTCAACTTTGTGATAATGTGTTTCTTGAGCAGTTATTATAAATCCGATTAGATGTATCTACAACCTTTTTCTAGTGCGAGGAGTCTTACAGGGCGCTGTGTTCGCAAACACAAGAAGTAGCTCGACTTGTGGTACACCTCCCAGTACAAGGATGCCGACAACAAGATTGAGTAGGCCCACATATAGGGACGACTCTCCCTAATGATGGAGAGACTGGCCAATCACGAGATAGTCACTCCTCAGTGGGAGCAGATTTGAGATCCCGAATGGTGCCACTCTTGATAACGATTGACTGGGGCTGCTCTCAAGGATAGAGACGGGGGTGGACCAAAAACAAAGGATATGGAATGATGAACGCGTGAGGTTAGTGGCAGAAAAGAAACAATGGTAATTGGGCTCCTCGTTTTCTATAAAGTCTAAACCAAAAAGAGGGATAAAGCTAAGGTCTAATAAAAAGACCTAATTAGTCATTCTTAGAGTCCTCGATCTCATTTTCTGTATACTCGATACTCAGAAATAGTAGTTAAATTTTCAATGTTAACAACCTCGGTTGGAGTTGAATATTACTCATTGATGTTGCAAGAACAAGCAGTCAAGTAATAGAATAGATAGAATAAGGAAATAGATGAAACACCAACTTCACATAGTTTCGTAGTGATCTACGTCCATGGAAAGAGCAATGATAAATTTCACTATAAATCAAGAAATACAGCAAAGACTATAATTATACTTGAGTAACTCAAATACTTTCAGTATTTTCCAAGCCTCAATTATACTCAATAACTCACATAGTGTTTAATCCAACAATTTCTCGTGAAATAATATCTCAAACTCATAAAATAATTAAACAAATCTTACACAAGATTTAACTGGCTACAAACATTTGAATTCTTGGATTTAATTTGCCGAAGAAAGACCCACGAAACTCATTGCCCAGCACTTGTTTCGGCGCTTCAAGTCTTCTCTCTTTATCTGGACATTGATCGCACGAAGATCCACTGCACTTTCATCAACAACGGCACATGTTCCAAATTCCCACTACCATATATTTGCATAATATATTTCCAAAAGACATGATGATGAGTGGCTGAATTCAACAGGAAAGAGAAATCCGAGAAATCCGTGTGGATGTGGCCAACCAAAGTAAAAGTTAGACTTTACTCCTTCGGTGTTATCTTCAACAAGGAATTATATTTCCGTATATTTCCACCTTTAATTATTAATCATGACGCTAGTAGCAAAAGTTTTACTTTAATTTCCATAATCAAGAAACGCATGAATTCACTTTATTGGATTTTACTCAACGAGCTCAAACTGGAATATATTTTAACAGTCTCCACATTGACTCGATCTTTAAGCCAAATCACAATCATTTTGCTAAAAATTTCAAACTTTGTTGATCCTCTCCCACAGCCTCTAATGGGCTCAACCAAAATTTTCAAGTCCAAGCCTCGCTTGAACTTCAATATAACCGAGTACCTCATCAAAATACCAATTTCATCTACACCTTTAATAGATCCATGAGGGTTTTCCGACACAACCTTCTTTATCATAGATAAAGCAAAATCATTGTTGCATCCATTTCTGTTAGAAGATTGAAAACACACTTTATCGGTTTTAGCAATTATAAGAACTGTTGGCTCTATAGGTTACAAGCATTCACTATGTCAATTAGTACTCGCTACCTAAGGAGTTTCTGGTTGCAATTCCACCTCAAATTGAACTTCATACAAGATCCAATAAAACACTGCTAATAACACTCCTACTTAGAAATATTGGAGACTCATCAAATGTAACATTTTTGCTGACAACATGTGAATTATTGATAACCTCATTTACCTTGTGCATAACCTAAGAACATGTACTTTTATGCCCTTTCATTGAGCTTACCATCACTAACTTGAACATAATATGGACAACCAAATATGCTAATAGCATAATAATCAACAATGTACTTGACCACACTTCTTTGGCAGCTGGACATCCAATCGTGGGAGATAGAGATCTATTCACCAAGTAGCTCCCCATACTAAACGCATTCACCAAGAATCTCTTATCCATACCAGGGCTAGAGAGCATTTTTGGGACCGTCTCTAGTAATATTATGTTCATTAATTTCGCAACATGTTGTGCTTCATTGGCACTAGTGTGGTGCTTCACTATGCATTCCCTCATGTGAAATTCATTTAACAATGTCAAGCAAAACCCCACGCTATTGTCAATCTACACATGCTTAATCATCTTGCCAACCTCCTTTTCTATCAAAGCTCTCAACTACCTAATCTTAACAACATCATTAAACTTGTGCCTAAGCATAAACACATATGACTTCCTTGAGCAATCATCAACAACTGTTAACATAAGTTTGGCATTCTTCCTCAAAGTAAACCTTGACAATCTATGAACATTCAAGTAAATAAACTTTGCAATTTTTGTGGTTTCTTTAACAATTGTACCAAACTACATTTTCCGCTATTGATCTAAATTAGAATACCTGCATACATTCAGTTTGTTAGTAACATAACTACATAGCATATTTCTTTCACTTAAAAACTTCAAGCTTCTCTCTCTAACGTGCTCCAATCACATATGCCATAATGCAAACTCTAAATAGATGCATTTGATGTCTCCATGATTAAATCTATCATTGTCCTACCTCGAAGTTCATACAAACCATTTTGTAGTTTAATTCCTTTCATTATCACCAAGACACCTTGAATAAATTTCAAGACTTCACATTCTAAAATGTATAATAACACCCAATTGAATCTAGGGCACTCAAGAAATCAAGTTCTTCAACTCTAGAACATGCCTTACTCCAATCAATGTCCTCATAATATCATCATGCATTCTAATTCTAACATCACCAACACCTAGAACATCTCATTCAGCATTGTTCCCTAACTACACTTTACTATTATCTATGCATTGATAATCGGTAAACCAATTTATAGCTGGTGCAGCATGAAACAAACATCCAAAATCTATAATCCATCCATCAAATGATGAATAATCATTAATAGAAAAATTGAGACTATCCGAATTATAATCAGCTATAGCTGCAATAATATTTACAAAATCAACTATAATTCTCTTACCCTTCTCATTCTTTCGTTTAATACAATTCTTTCTAAATGCCCTCTCTTGCTACAGTTCTAATAGACAGCACCATCAGTTATAGATTGACTACTTCAGCTCATGTTTATACTACTTCTACTAACACATGTATTAGTTCTTCATCTATTTTCACCTATTAAAGCAGCAAATACATGTTCATCAAATTCTCTTCTATGAATGTCCTCACTCATATTTAAATCTTGAACCCCATCAAACGTCAAACTTATTAACCTAAATGAATTACTAACGGTAGTAATAGTAGTATTCTAATTATCATGCAATAAGGATAACGGAATCAAAATACATACCTCATCTTCAAAGTCAATCTCAATTGAACTTAATTGACTAACAATCACATTGAATTCATTGCTATGATCTGCAATCCTCAAGTTAAACAAACATCGCATCAGATAAACCTTGTTGATCACAAAGGGCTTCTCATATATATGCAATAGGGTTTTCATCAAACCTACATGTGTCCTCTTTCACAACCTTACAAGCAAATATTAGCTGAATAACACCCAAAGTTCATCTATCCAACAATTCTCAATCAGCTTATTTCATCATCTCTAACTTCTCCCCATAAGTGTAGTTTCATCTAATACATATAATTAATCCGCATCTTCTAGAAACCAAAATCCTCCCCGATCAAATTTGTTGATTCTCACATTTCTTTCTTTTGTCACCATCAATTTGCTTCAACTCAGGCTTTTGTTACAAAAACAAGCAATTGAATAATAAAATAGACAGAATAAGGAAATCAATAAGATAGATTTACATGGTTTGGTCATAGTAGCATATGTCCACGGGGAGCACAATAACGAATTCCACTATAGATCAAGCGACACAATGAAAATTGCAGTAGTAATCTCAAACATTTTGATTGCTTTCCATACCTTAATTACACCAATAACTTATGCAATGTTTAGCCCCACAATTCATCGCTAAATAATCTCTCAATCTCATAGGAGAATTAAACAAATCTTATACAAGAGTTAATCGGCTTTAATTCTTAGATGTGATTTGCCGAAGGAAGAATCACTAAACTCACTACCAAGCACTCATTTCGGTGCTTCAAGTCTTCTCTCTTTCTCTAGACATAGCGGCACGAAGATCCGCTGCACTTTGACCAACAATGGCACATGTTCCAAATTCCCACTTCCATATATTTATTTAATATATTTCCAAAGAGATGATGATCAGGGGCTGAATTCAAACAGGAAAGATCAACAACCGCGCATGTTCGCAACTACCATATATTTATATAATACTTTTCCAAAGAGATGACGATCGGTGGCTGAATTCAACGGGAAAGAGAAATCCGGATGGATGTTGGCAACCAAAGTAGAAGTTGGACCATCCTCCTTTGGTGCTATCTTGCCGCGTTCAACAAGGAAATATATTTCTGTACATTTCAAGCAAAGTCCAAGGTGAACTTTAATTATTAATGACGACTCTGGCAGCAAGAGAAGAGAATATTGTGTGCCCCTTTCCCTTTAATTTCCATAATCAAGAAATCCATGTATTTCAATTTATTAGATATCACTCGACAAGTTCAAACTCAAGACATATCTTAACAATTAAAGTGATAGTTTTAATATATAAAAAGTTTCCTGAAGTTTCAATGTACATATATTTATTCTAATTGCTTGCATGGAGTTTTTTTTTTTTTTTTTTTTCACCAACCGAATAAATTAACTAATATCACTAGGTTCACGGTTGAATCGGAAGCAAAGGCTTCATTTATTTTGCAGAAAATGTGACTTTTCTGGAAAATATCTTTTAAGAAGTCATTTTTCAAGAAAATGACAATAATTTTCAATATTTGGCTGAGATATGAAAATGAACTAAAAAATATTTTCCACTGTTTGATATGAAAAATCTAATTTGATTTTCCTAGTGAAATTACCCAAAGATTCAATTTTTCTTTTTTTCTTTTTTTCTTTTTCCTTTTTCCTCCATTGCCTATCGGCCATGGCAATGGCTAGTGACTAGTTGAGTCTCACCAAATCCAATGAGGTCGAGCTTGCTTGAGGTTAGTGACCTTGACCATTGCTATAGGTAGGCGAGGCCAAGGCAAATTGACATGCACGAGCCTCATAGGCCTTGTTCAAGCTCATCCCTTGCTTGTGCTAGTCACTAGTCATCGCCATGGTTGGCAGTTGGCCAAAGAAGATGGAAAAGAAAAAGGAAGGGAAAGAAAAGAAAATTTTTAATAAAATGATTAAAAAATTGATTTTTTAAGAAAATATTTATATAAGAATAAGTGTTTCATCAACTAAAGACTCAAACCGAGCGTCGAGAACCTATGAACAGCCTTTGTGGATTTGAGTCTAAGTGTTGAGATCGTAGCTAAGCATTGCCTTTATGGACCTGGGCTTGGATGTCGGGGCATGAAGCACAAGCACCACAACTTTGGGCTTGGCTTCGATGGACCCCGATGTGGGTGTTGGGGACTTAGGCCCAATCTCAATGGACCCAAGCCCAACATCAAAGACCCGATTCTCAATGTCGAGGACTTAGGAACTAGCATTAGGGTTCATGTTTTGATACCTTATAAAATTTTGAATTTTTTTTTATTTTCAAATTATTTTTTTGAATTTAAGTATAAATTTTCTGTTGATTAAGAAAATATTTTTTATTGACTCATTTTCTTAAGTGAATTAAATGTCGAAAAAAAATGAGGAAAATGTTTTTTTGCATAGCAGGACCAAGGTAACAATATTTTTTCATGATAGAGAAGTACGAAGACCCAACTCCGATCATTTTAAATGAAGAAGAGCATAACCAGGCGACAATAACATCTTTCGTTGTCAGATCACGGAACATGACGCAACATGAAAGTTTGATGAGACTCGATTGATTTTGGATGGTTATAGGCTGGCATCGTGAGTTTCTTACTTCGTGTTTCCTATACACCTCTTTTATCTTGTCCCATCTTCCATCCGTGATCATGCTACTAATTATCGACCATTACTTTATATGTGCTCAAGTTGCATAGTTTGTATATTTGCTTGTAAATTATCTCGTGGTGCGAGGAGAAGTCACTCCCCCGTACACAAGGTTTATGTCACGTGCACATATAGCGAGCAATTCAAATTGTCCGCATTCATCAAATTGTTTGCATCCTTTGAAGACAGTGAACGAGCGAGATGCCTCGGAATTAGAAAGTAGACATGTGCCTCGGATGGATCAAAACACAGGGACCGAATAAGCTGGGATGGAGGGAAGGAAAATGCACGAGGAGCATGAGTTTTTAGTAGGACAAACAGCAACAACCGACAGGGTTGATGAGGCACGTGAGGAAACGTCCATACCACAATGAAGAATGTAATATTTGATGGGATCATCGTCAACTATTTTAAAATTTTAAGTTATTAGATGAAAATATAGTTTATTATTTTTAAATATTCTAATATTCCCTTTCACGCTTAGTCTAGTCTTTTGCTTAGTACTAAGCGTGAAAATTTAAATCATGAAGCAAATGGGATCTGGTAATATTTGAACTCAGGATCTCCGACTATGATGTCATGTGAGATTTTGGTAGAGGCATTATTTATTATTTTAAATATTCTAACAAAGAACCAGAATCAAAGGAGGTTAAGGTACTGAGGGGTCAAGGGCCGGAAGACGGTGGGAGCGTGGGACTCGATGAAGGCCACCTGAGACTGGGAGAGGTGGAGGTAGACCACCCAGTCGCCATTGGAGAGCGGGCTAGGCATGGGCATGACGTACCCGGCTTCCCCTCCCCACGGGAAGTGGTAGGACCCTAGCGCCGGCTTCCCCCACCCGAAGTCCATCTCGGTGACCGGGAACCTCTGTCCCGACGACACCACAAACGCCGTTAACCCTTCCTCCTCCTTCTCCTCCTCGCTTCCGGGCTTGCAGTATATCCTGGCCAACGCTGGCACGGGCCGGTGCTCTTCCACCCAATCTATAAGGTTTAGGAAGTGCTCCCTCGTCGCCGCCCTCTGCACAAACTCATGCACCGCCTCCGCTACCCAGCTCAAGGGCTTCTCAACCACCTCCATCGTCCTCTTCTCTCCAAATGGTATCGACAGCACATTCCCAAAGTAGGACGCCATGGGTGTGGGCTCGTCGTCCATGTGCTGACTCATCAGCTTACCCCTGCCATCCACGACGATTCCCATCCTCGACATCTTCTTGTCATAATCGTTATTAGCAACCGAAGAGGATTCCGCCACCATCTTCCAAAGGAAAGCGCTGAACGATTCCAGTTTAGACCTTTTGCTTCCGTTGGAACAGGCCCTCTGCTGCAACTCACTTAGCTCGGCAGCGGTCACATAGTACAAGCGGCTTACCAGACAGTCGTCATCCCTCGATTTCTTGCATTCCTCATCTGCCTCCTGCTTTTGCTTGGGAGGTGGGGGCAATGCGGAGAGTGGGATGTACATGCTGTCTAGAGAAGGGTCAACGCAGAGCGGACGCCTAGGGTTGAGAAGAGAGCGGCGGAAGGAAGGAGGGAGCGAGATGGGAGCAGCGGAGCGAGCCTTGTCTGCCCAAAACACCATGAACATGTTGGCCGAGTAAGCGTCAGCTATCCGATGGTCAAACGTACACGCCACCAGTATCCCCCCACACTTCAGCTCCGTCGCCTGAGTGTTTTCCATCATATAAAAAACTTATCTTTTAATGGACAGAAGCAATCCTTGTGCGGAAACTGTATAAAAGAACTTAATGCCACGGTGAGATTTAAGGCAAGTTCTACATATTCATATTGATGATCTAGAATAATATTATTTCAAAAAGCAATTACAAGGAAAAGTACAAAAAAATTCTTAAACCCGTTGCATTTATGTCAATTCAGTCGTAAATTTTTCAATTAGATCAATTTAGTTCTATACCTTTTACATTTATGCCAATTTTAGTTCATCCGGAAAATTTAGACCAGCACCATGAATATTTTAATAATATTTTGAATTTTTATATAATTCTTATGTTTTTTTTTTTTAAACAACTTAGTGGGCGCTCGCCAGGCTAATCATGGCCTGTGGCCTGCCACGGTCAAAAAGAAAAGAGAAAGATACAAAAAAATAAAATAAAGTAAATTATAAAAAATAAAATAATTATTTCAAAATCATAAAAAAATATGTCTACATTAGCGTCGATTGTGCCACATAGGATTATCGATGTTCAAGTTAGCAATTTCCAATTCAAATTGACCGGATGGGCTAAATTGACAAATACAAAAAATATTTAAAACTAAATTGGTTCAATTGAGAGGTTAAGAATTGAATTGACACTAATGCTATAAGTTTTAAAAAAAATTATATATCTTTCTAGGTAATTATGCATGTCGCAACATGGGCACACATGATTGATGATGGAAACAAACTTGATCCTTATAAATCTTTCTACAGTATTCTTATAAATCCTTGACGCATGTAATCGCAAATCACGATGATCAAAGTCCAAACAGTATTCTTCTTTAACGATGGTAAATGGTATCCAAATTGATCGGTCAAATTCTCATATTAAGTAATGCAAACAAGCAGTTTCTATTCAACACCTAGTAAAATAACTTCAATATTGATGAATAAATCAATTTTGTGAACCGTTCTCGGTAACATTGGAGAATCCAACCCATAGATTTAGAGGTAGAGGATACACTAATATTCTGTTCGATGCTGGTTGTGCATAAATAAGAGATTAAAGAAATAAACTGTAGGTTTAGGTGAAATGAAGATGAAAATGGGTGTATATACAGTGATTTGATTCTCGAGATGGACAAAGGATGCATAGTGTGGCTGCATCTAATAACTATACCTGAACAGCCAGCACGCCTTGCTTCTTTGTGGGCACCAGTTTCCCTTCAATGGTTTCATCGGGATTATACAGGTTGAGATGGCGGAGTTCAATGTCTGCGAAAGCTTCGATGAAGTCGACCCCACGATTGTTGCACAAGAGCTCAGGCTCACCGGCCGAGTTCTGGACCACCTCTCCGGCAAGAACATAGTAGGAGACCAGAGCTTGGGCCAAGGCAGCTTTCAGAATACCAACCATGGACCCGTATCCCAGCCTCCGTGAGGCGGCGGTGGTTGGGTTGGTGTAGCAGAAGAAGACACCTACGTCAAGCGGAGGCAAGAGCAAGTCGAGGTTGGAGAGTGGCAGCCAATGCTCTTGTACGGGCAGTGCTGCCGTCACCACTTCTTTCTTGCCCAAATTCATCGAGAACTCTCCGCCTGCACCTGCAACTGCACCCATTTTATGTAATATGTAGCAAGATTGACAGAGAGAGAGAGAGAGAGAGGAAAAGGAAGGGGATGGACCTCTTGGATTGAAGATAAGCGGGTCTTTATAGGCGCAAATGGTGACATTGATGACGACTCCGTCCATACCCATCCCTCAACTGATCGTCCATAGATACAATATATTATTCGTCTTCGCAGTGAATTTCAGTTTCACTTCATGGGGTTTGGTTAATCATCATCTACTCTCACCCGAATCGTTTCCGTTTACGCGCCAAAACTCCAACTTTAGATCATTATTTCCTGGCAGAAATCGGAAGAGGTCAAACGTCCAAATAATAGGGCGAAGGAAAGGACTGAGTAAAGAATAAGACCCAGCCGCCTTCCCCTCCTTGCTCATTTCCTTTGAGAATTGCACATTCGCATTCCCAAAAATGTCCGCCCCCAGATACTAAATCCCCGCACTCTGTTTGGATTATCTAAAAAAATATTAGACTACCAAGCACTAAGCATGACGCTAAAATGAGTTTGCAAGGTGGACAATTCAGTCATTTCAATATTGGGTTTTTTTTTAAAAGCATCTGAACGTTTTTACAATGATAGAGACGGGACATGTATGTTTTGAAAATACCAAAAAAATAAAATTTCAAATGGAGCTTTGACACACGGTAAACACCTTCCAAATAGAAAAGTCAGGAAAGTTTCATGATTGCTGAAAATAGTATCTAAAAGCCCTTGGACATTTCTAAAATAAAATAAAATGAAAAGAAAATTTTGCTAAATATTATAACTCGTTATAGAGAGAAATGATTAAGACATAGTGATTGATTGTTCTTCGGTTGAAATACTTGCCGGAAAACTTCTCTAATTGCTTAGGCAAAAGCATGAAACTTTCCTTATTAAGAGAATTATTATAGTTAATCTCTATCCTTATTAAGAGATTCATTTGAACTTCTTACAATGAGCCTTTTTAGGGCCCTATCTCCTTTGACTTCTTCCCTTTTAATTTAACTTGCTGCTACGCATCACTCATTAAAATTGAAGTGCATTTTTAGATTTGGAAATTTAACCCAGCTGACAGAGACCATGTCTTTGTGATCGACAGTTCGTAGTTTAATGGGAAATTCCATGATGATCATCCTTCCAAAGTCCTTACTTGAATTTGAAACTCATTATTTCACTCTCTCACTTCATCTTCAATTTCTTGAGTAATCACTTTCGGACAAAAAAAGAGTGAGTTTACCGGGTGCTTTTGGTATACTTGCTAGTCATGCTTAATAAAGAAATAATTTCGTTATTAGTGTAATTTCAATGTTTAATATGATGACAGCCTTTTGAAAATGAAAAAAATTATTTTATTAGGGTGTATAACCAGTGTCAAGGGGCACATGTTAATAACATTCTCTTCCTAAACATGTAGATATTTTGAAACTCATGAAACAGAGAAAAGGCTTCTCATTTTGACCGACTTATAAATGCAAGTCACATATTTATTTAACATGGGGAAAAGTGTGTCATGAACTTATTGTATCGGTACCAATTTAGTCTAAATCTTTTAACTGTGTCCATTTGATTCTAAACCTTTTCACCTAATGTTAATTTAGTCTTAAACATTTTCGCTTATGTCAATGCAATCCTTCTGGCTAATTTTGCTGGATATTGCTCACATGGATGCCGACTAGCTTACGTGGTATGAACGCCGACGTTGATAAATTTTAATAATATTTTAAAGTTGTTTCTAATTTATTATATTTTAATTTTCTTTTCCTTTTCTCTTTTCTTTTTCTTTTTTCCTTCAGTTGCCTTCTTCCTCTAGTTGGTTGTTGAACCTTGGCAATCGGCTAGAGGTGAGGGCTAGTGAGGCTCAACCCTCGCCAACCTAGCACAAGGCCCCCTAGCTAGACCTAGTGAGGGTATGCCTCACTAGTGGCCAACGAGTGTCCCCGGCCCTCATCTCTAGTCAATTGTTGAGGTCTAGAGGAAGAAGGCAGCTGAGGAAAATAAAAAAGAAAATAATAAAAAATCGAAAGAAAAATATCAAAATATTACTAAAAGTTGTCCATATTAGCGTCAGTTGTGCCACGTTAGTGCCAGCTATGCCACATAAGCTAACCGACATCCACATTAGCAAAATCCAGCTAAAATTTGCTAGAATGATTGAATTGACATCAAATCAAAATGTTTATAACTAAATTTGCATCGTTAAAAGGTTTAGAATTATATTGTCATCAATGTAATAGGTTTAAGACATTTTTACAATTTTCCCATTTAACTTGGGATTCCTCCAACCCAAACACTGATTGGCGCTCGGTATTGTCCCTCCCCCTTGCAACTCACAAGAAGGTCGCAACCTTTGTAATGGCCTCGTGACCTTAGGCGAGGTCACCCGAGGTCGAGGATCGTCAGTATGAGGATCGGTTGTTGTTGAGGTTGCAATGGCAGCTTTAAAGCCCCTCAAGGCCAGATCCAAGTGACACGGCAACGACGGACGAAGAATTGACCGATTCAGACGCGAAGGGAGGGAGAGGGGTTTCATCTTCATTTTAATTTATTCTATTTCTTTTCTCATTAGATTTAAGAAAAGAATTAGATATTGGCTACGTATAAGTATGTAACCTACTAATAAATTTCCTCCAACACGAATCGAAAGGAAGCACGACCCTATATGTGATTCTAATCTGAACAAATTCCAAAGAAATAAAAGAGAGCAAAAAGTAGCACGCCAGGGTGGATTTCATAGTTGCTCTTGTATATAAAATCAGAAGCTGCCAAATTTTTATAGCTGTAAAGTAGGTCAAAGATGCGGCAATGAGATTCGGTGACGAAGAAGACAGCTTAAACATGTTATCATCTGAAGCTCCTGCTTCAAAAGCTTATGCTAAAACGTGCTTAGACAGAACGCACATGTTGTTTAGTGTTGGGGAGAATCGGGTAACAATTCATCAAGAGCTAACCCAATTCAGGATCAATATCTTTCCTAAAAAAAAAATAACCGATATCGACTTAACCCTAGTAACAACCAGTAATATATTTCAATAATACAACCTTACAATATGTAAATATAATATCGAAATGATAAGAAAACAAAGCCAACAACACCACCAAAGACTTTACGAGGAAAACCCAATATGGAAAACAATGGACCGCCCAAAACTTCCATTAATCATCATTAGAGTAATTAAATATAAAACCACATATTCATCTAAAAGTTTACGCTTTTAAAATAATTGACAGTGATCCCATTAAATCTCCCATGTTAAATATAAACCATGCCTTCATTTAAAATTTTGAATTTTTAAAACAGTTGGCAATGATTCCACTAAATCTCATAATCATCACAAATAGTAAGATACACAAAGTGTTCTTCTCTAATCACACACTAAAGGCTTAATATCAATAATACAACAATATTTCATCATCATGCAGGTAGATTAGCACATATTGAGTAAAAAGAACCTTAACCACAATTGGAGAATTTGGAAAAGATTCTCCATGAACGAAATCGATTAACTCGTAGCCATGATCTCACGAACAACGTACGGAAATTTGAGTCAATTCTGACGACATTTGACCTTCAAAATGAGACTGCGATGTTGCACCCCTTTTTCGTTCTTCTCCTCTCTTCTTTCGGTGCTCTCTCGTTGAGCTCTCTTGCTCAGTTTTTTCTCTCTCCTCTTGGGCACACTCACATTAAGCCATTCTTTTGTTCTTTATAACTTTTTTGACTTTTCCTTCTTCTTCTTTTTATATTAAAGTTAGTTGAGCCCATATGAGGTGGATCAACCCAACAAATCTTCCCCTTTGCTTCATGTGGGGAGATTCATCATGCCCATTTTGATTCATCCAACAAATCTTCCACTTTGCTTCATGTGGGAAGATTCATCATGCCCATTTTGGTTCTACAAGAATCAAGTTTCATCATGATCAATGCTTTGGTCATCATATCAAGTCCATTATCATTCGTGCAAACTTTCTCAAGTACTTCACATGGGCAATGCTTCTCTTCTATTTTTTCTCGAGTCCAATATTACTTCACATCAATATGTTTCCATCTTGAATGCAACATTGGATTTTTACTAAATAGATAGCACTCATACTATCACAATACAAAATAAACTTCTGTTGCTTCAAGCCTAACTCTTGTGAATAACTCTTATAAGAATTTCTGCACTCACAAGAGTTTCTTACCTCCTTCAGTGATAGCGATAGACTCTACTTTAGCCGTAGACAAAGCAACACATTTTTACAATATTGATTGCCATGATATTGCTCCCCTTGCAAAAGTCATCATATAACTTGATGTGGGTTTTCGAGGCTTAATGTCACCAACATAGTATGCATCTGAATAGGTACTCAACTTAGGCTTTTGAATTCCATAACACAAGTAGAATCTAGAAGTGTCTCTAAGATTCTCCAAAATCTATTTAACAACAACCCAATGCTCTTTATCTGGATTTGAAAGAAACCTACTCACAACACTAATAGCATGAGTAATATCAAGTCTTGTCCAAACCACAACAAACATCAAACTATCCATGACTGATGCATAAGGAATTGTCATCTTCTTTTCCTTCTTTTTCTCACTTGTAGGACACTCTTCATTGCTCAATTAGAAATGGTTTGCAAGCATAGTACTTACTGGTTTTCATGTGCTCGTGTTGAATCTTTCTAGCACCTTGTCAATGCACTTCCCTTGAGATAGCCAAAGTTTCATGTTCTTCCTATCACAAGTAATTTTGATGCCAAGGATTTGCTTAGCCAATCCTAGATCCTTCATTATAAAAGCTTTATTCAACTTATCTTTTAAACTCTTTAATTTCTTGGCATTATGTTCAATTATCAACATATCATCCACATAGAGTAAGAGGATAAGAAAATAATTATCTGAGAATATTTTCGTGAAAACACAAGAATTAGAGTTAGTCTTACCATACCCATGATCTTCCATGAATGATTCAAACTTAATGTACCATTTACCTTGGTACTTGATTGAGACCATATAAGCTTTTCCTCAACTTGCATACAAGATGCTCATTGCTTTCATCTTAAAACCCTTTAGTTGCTCCATATATATTTCTTCTTATAACTCTCTACGAAGAAATACTATATTTTTCATCAAGTTGTTTGATTTCTAAATCTAAGGCAATGACCAACCCAAGAACAACTCGAAAGAAAGCATTGTTACAATTGGTGACAAAATCTCTTTAAAGTCAATTCTTTTCTTTTGACAAAAGCCCTTCACAAGCCTAATTTTGTATCATGTTTGCAAGTTACTTTCTTCCATTTTCAACTTGTACACTCACTTATTTTTGAGTGTGCCCTTGCCTTTAGGAAACTTCATCAATTCAAATGTGTGGTTCTAATGTAAGGATTTGAGCTCCTCTTGCATGACTTTATGCCACTCATTCTTTGATCATATGACATAACTTCTTTATAAGTTTTTAGCTCTCCTATGTCAATAAGTAACACATACTCATGCAGTTGATATTTCTATGAAGACCTATGTTCTCTTGCAGAATATCTAACTTGAGGTAAGATAGATTGTTCTTACTCAACTAGCTCAATGGTCTATTCTTGCTCAACTGATTGTTTTGATTCTATTATTTCACTCGTCTCAACCGAAGAATCAACATTCTGTGAGAAATCACTATTTGATCTCCATGCACTTCTCTCCATGATTTCTACTTAGTAAGGTAGGAGAATTTGGGCTGAAAATAAAAAAAAATGTTAACTTACATTCTTTGGGTATTGTATGAGAATTGTTATAACTATCTAGAGTAATGACTGTCCAATTTTTTTTCTGTGGGTATCGTATGAGAATTGTTATGGTTAATCTCTTTCCTTATAAAGAGATTCATTTGAACTGATTACAATGGGCCTATTTGGGGCCCTATCTCCTTTGACTTCTTCCTTTTTTTTTAACTTGCTGCTATGCACCACTTACTAAAATTGGAATGCATTTTAGATTTGGAAATTTAATCCCGTTGATAGAGACCATTTCTTTGTAATCGACACTTCGTAGTTTAATGGGAAGTTCCATAATGATCATTCTTTCCAAAGCCCTTACTTGAATTTGAAACTCATAATTTCACTCTCTCAATTCGTCTTCCATTTATTAAGTAAACACTTTCAGATAAAAAAAAATGGTGAGTTTATGGAGTGCTTCAAGAGCACTTGCTAGTCTTGATTAATAAAGAAATAAATTCGTTATTAGTGTAATTTCTATATATAATATGATGATTGTGTTTTGAAAATGAAAAAAAAAATTGCTTCATTAGGGTGGATAACAAGTGTCTAGGGGCACATGTTACAGGTCAATAACGCTCTCATCCCGAACATGCACATCTCTTGAGAATCGTGAGAAAAAGAAAAGGCTCCCTTACACGGTCACATAATTGTTCAACCTAGAATTCTTCCAACCCAAACACTAAGGGCATCAATGATAACCATTCTAGTCAAAAATTGATTTTTAAAATAATAATAAATTTTTCTATTTCTATTTCAGGATGAGTTTATGAGCAAAATACACATTAGATAATGACACAAAGTTTCTATTCCCGAAAAAGAAACTTGTTTGATAATAACACAAAATGTCTCCCTTCCGAACCGCAATGAGCGGCGGACGATGGATCGGCATGCCGGAAAGTCGTTGGGCAGTGGCAAGGAACCGACTACTAATGACCAGTGGTGGCTGATTGGCTGATCAGTAGCTAGCAGACAACGGACCAGCAACCAGCGGTTGTGAGGAAGCAATCAGCAGGTGGACAGCCAGCTAGGAACGAGGGCAAGTGATAAAAATAGTTTTTATTTCTCATTTATGTTCTAGAAATAGAGAAGTAGAAAAAAATTTACATTTTTTTACTTCTCATTTCTATTCAAAATCTATTTCATGACTAGAAATTTGTTCGAGAAATAGAAAAATAAAATTGCATTATTAAATAGATTATTGTTCCAAATTTGTTTCTGAAACCAAAAATTGCCAGAAATAGAATAATTATCATACACACTCTAATTGGTGGGATCGTGAGCCTCCATCGTGTTGGTAGCAATTCCTTGCCACCGTCCCTCTCCCTTTCCAACTCACAAGGAGGTTGTGACCTTTGTAATGGCTTCACGACCTTCAGGTGAGGTCGCTCGAGGTCGTGAACTCCAATATGAGGTTGCAACTTCAGATCCGTTGTCATTGAGGTCACAGCGGCCCAAACCCAAACAACACGGCGACGACCAATGATGAATCGACCTATTCAGACGCGAGAGGGGGGATCAGAATCGGGTTTCATTCTCATTTTAATTTATCCTATCTCTTTTCTTATATAACCCACTAATAGATTCCCTCCTACAAGAGTCGCAAGGAAACACAACCCTACATGTGATTCTAATCTAGACATGTTCCGTTCAGTTTTTTTCCAAGAAATAAAAGAGATAAAACACGTGGGTGGATTTCATAGTTGCTCTTGCATATAAAATGAGAAAGCTGCCAAATTTTAATAGCTATAAAGTAACATGTAAGGCAATGAGATTCGGTGATGAATAAGATAGCTCAAAAACATGTTATCATCTTAAGCTCCAGCAAAATCTTATGCTAAAACGTGCTTTGAGACACACATGTTGTTTCACCCGTGAGTACAGAAACCTCAGCGCCAACATTGAAAGCTCTGTACAATGGAGGTTGAGGATGCATGTTTGTAGTATATTTGGGACTCTCCTATGCCGCAGAGACAATAAATTATGGGAACTCTCCTATGACACATGTTGTTTAGCTACAAAGTACATAAAACAAAATAAAATGGCCGTTGCTCATAAGTTTCACCCGTGAGTACAGAAACCTCAGCGCCAGCATTGAAAGCTCTGTACAAATGGAGGTTGAGGATGCATGTTTGTAGTATATTTGGAACTCTCCTATGCCGCAGAGACAATAAATTATGGGAACTCTCCTATGACACATGTTGTTTAGCTACAAAGTACATAAAACAAAACAAAATGGCCGTTGCTCATAAGTTTCACCCGTGAGTACAGAAACCTCAGCGCCAGCATTGAAAGCTCTGTACAAATGGAGGTTGAGGATGCATGTTTGTAGTATATTTGGAACTCTCCTATGCCGCAGAGACAATAAATTATGGGAACTCTCCTATGACACATGTTGTTTAGCTACAAAGTACATAAAACAAAACAAAATGGCCGTTGCTCATAAGTTTCACCCGTGAGTACAGAAACCTCAGCGCCAGCATTGAAAGCTCTGTACAAATGGAGGTTGAGGATGCATGTTTGTAGTATATTTGGAACTCTCCTATGCCGCAGAGACAGTAAATTATGGGAACTCTCCTATGACACATGTTGTTTAGCTACAAAGTACATAAAACAAAACAAAATGGCCGGTGCTCGTAAGTTTCACCCATGAGTACAGAAACCTCAGCGCCAGTATTGAAAGCTCTGTACAAATGGAGGTTGAGGATGCATGTTTGTAGTATATTTGGAACTCTCCTATGCCGCAGGGACATTAAATTATGGGATTACTCTTGTTTGATCTTTCACGGTAAAAAATAAAATATGTTAACTGTAGCAGAGCTATCTTTTATGCATCTTCATTTACAACCATCCTCTCAGTTCAGTCGAATACTTGAGAACAATCAGAAAAGCATTTATTTTTGCTCTGTTGTTTCTCTTTTGATAGCATATAAATTGTTGGATTATATTACATAGTCTAAATTCTCAAAAAAATTGACTTATCTTTTGGAGAACAACAAGATTTTGCCCATGAAAATAGGCTGAATCACCAATGCCTAATGGGCGAATTTAGAACTCCTCAATGATCTAAATATGATCAAAAGGAAAATATCATTATTCCACGACACAAATGCCATTGCCTTCTTAAAGCAACAATGGAAGTCTTCAGATAATGAGTTTGCATTTTTGCCCTTTTTTAACAAAGGAGAACATATGCCTATGCATAGTAAATCATGGGTAGTTTATTAACTTCTGGTAATGTGAATGAGATGGCAGGAAGTTACAAAAAAACTACACCTCTCAAATTCATGTATGCCTATATGTAAGGCATATGGGTTGTTAGCCCATCATGGGCGACCCCCCAAATATAACATCTCACACTCTAGGCTTAATAATGCTCTATCAAAAATATGTAAGGCATTTAACATTTGTTTACTTTAGTAGTAATTCATATTGACAAATGTATTGCGCATCCAATAAGTACACCTATATTTTTGAGCCCAAATTATGCACATATTAGGAATAACATAATGGCTACTACCCTAAAAATAAATAATGTCTCATAGTGCTCCAGAATTATTTTGTTTCATCAGTCTAAATATACATATACCTTAAAAGTTATACTTGACTATTCTCAAATCATCATGCTCTCATTATTATATCTGAAGCCACAAATGGCAATATAATTGGTCAATTAGTGAATGCATATGGTAGATGCAAACAGCAATAGTCTTCCTTTTGCACTCATATTTCTCCATTTCAGAGCAACTACTTTCCTAGACACGTTTTTGTACTCATGTCTCTTCATTTTAGAACAACTTCTTTCCTGGACATGTTCCATAAAGCCATGTTTATTTATGATAATGGGTAACATGCTAAAGTAGCAACATAAACATAGTCAAAAATCACATAGGGCACGGTTGAGGATAATTAATTTACAAATTACATCAAGAACTCACACAGTGAGTAAATCAGGATTGTTTCACTCATCTAAATTATCAATCGCATAAAGCACATGTAGCATGAAGAAGATGCTATAGTAAATTTCTCTTTCTATAAGAGCGTACATGATTTATTAAACATATCAACTATACGGATGTTAGTCCAAACATGGTCTCATACTTCTCACACACATATGTTTAACTCGAGTACTATATTAGCTTGCTTTCTATAGCACCCAGTTAAGTACTCGCATCTGGCTTTCATCATGCATACATGATTGTAGGACTATCAAGATTAATCTTAATGGATATAAATCATAGATCTCATCTTAATTCTAATCAATGCGACGCAAAATAAAATATAATCATATTATATATTAAATTTGCTCTTCTAACATTTAGAGTACATACCAAATCATCTTAACTAGCTTACTGAACTTAATTAAGTTCCTGAACTCATTTAATTTCTAGTTCAAGAAGTAAAGTAACACTCTTACATTTTATTTGGGTATCCAATCAACCTACCAAAAACTGATTTGTGGCAACTCTTGAATGGAAATGATTTACATGTCAAAAACTTGAACAAAGTTGCAAATTGGTATTGACTTGAAGAACCCAAGCTAAATCTAGGTTTAGTAATTTATTAGTCAAATTTTAGGATGGTTCACTGGAGGTCGTGACAATCATGTATGAGACAATGAGGTAATACTAATGATTTGACTTTTGGGCTTAAAAATCTAAGCCTAAATATATCTTGACAACTCTAACGAAATAGTCAAATCATTAAGAACATGGCCGGTGGTTAAATACTAAGTATTAAGTACTATGTATCAAAACAAACTAAATTGCTACAACTATAACATTAAACTAACCTTGACTTACCTAGGAGCCAACCTTAAGTGCACTATGAAGATAACGGACACTTTAGTGAGTGCCGACAAGGATGATGGGCAAGTGTCATGCCACGAACCCCGAGTACGTAACAACCCCTTCCCTTGGCCAACTGAATACGACGTCCTAGGACGTGTCGTCGGCCATTCATTTTATTCTTTCATTATATGCAAGCGGAAGACAAATCATTCCCCAATCAGTCAAACAATCAATTAATCAAAAAGGGATAGAAGAATGAATAGCAAAACAACAGCCAACTACTCATTTATTTATTTACTAGATTAACCAATGTATGAACATTTCCAATATACAAACCCATCAGAGGGTTAGTTCCTTTCTCTAAGTCATACAAAAAGAGACTAAGGCTAGGTCAATCCATCATTACAAAAAGAACCCTCGGTTAAGTATGACCATCACAGAAACCCATCGGACTCAAGCTCCGTCGAGTCGTAGCCGGAGTCGTTCGAGTCGATCACCAGTGGAGCGTGGGTAGGATTTTCCATTGCACTGTCAGGAGGGTCTAGCTCCATAGGATCCCAGTTGGCGTCTTCGGGGCCCCTACTAAGCGGCCCATCAAAACCACGCAGAGGACCGATCAGGAGATTGTCCTCCCGGATATACCACATCGATAACCAATAGGAAATCTATTGCCCTAATCCCTTGTCCGCCCAGATGATGAAGATGTACTTTTCATATAAATGCACCCAACTCGAGAAGTGATAGTGTGTCATGACAGTTCCCAATCCTTAAGGATCCCGAACCACACCGAAGGTTGCACCATTCTAAGGGCCTAAAAATTGTTATATAATAACTAGTAAGATGAAATCTCAGCGAGTCCTCATCCTAAGCCCTGGTTAGAACACCAACTCAACCCGAAGTATCTCTCTAGAACCACCCCTCAAATAGACTAACAACAACCACACATGCTACAGCTAATACATGATTAGCTCACATACCCAGGGTCAACAAGCAATCAAATAACTAGTTCGCATGCAACCTTACCCGGTATGCCATACCCTGCATGATATGCTCCAATACAATACAAGTAATGTATACTACCATCAAGTAATGCATTTCATCAATCATATACGAGTCGTGTCATAGGTGAACTCACTTGGCCATTACCACACCCTGCACGTTATTAATTCATGCGTGCCACAATTAGTGTAATTAGCTCATGCATAATCAAAACCAATGATGCTATGTTTTTCATGTGTTCTTGCATCCACACGAATTCCAATTATTAATGCCTCTCAGGGCCACAACCGAACCCCCACTAGTGTCTACTAGCATAACTAGGCATCGCCCTTTCCCATGAGGCGCGGCGATGTCGAGAGTTTTCTCCCAATATGGCATTCCCGAAGGAGCATGTGCCTGGCTTCTATCGCAACTCCACATCCGGACTCCCACCGGGATTCCGACAAGTTGAACTATCATCCCCCGAACTTCGGCCGAGGCGACAGGTTCAACTTAGTAATCACACAAGCATCTCACCACAATCCACTTTTATCTTGAACATTAGCCAATGCATACATGCTTGCATATGCAGTCTCAAATTTCCTCCCCATAAAATCAATCAATTCCTGTGTCCCTCGGACAAAGCATTTTCCCATTTCTTGAAAACCATGCAATTCATGCAAATGTCCATGCATTTACGCAATCAGTTCACATCATATGATCAAAATGCATGCAATTAGACAAATTTTCACTTCTGGATGAATAGTGTCACGTGAACAGTACCGCGTGAACAATGCACATGAATATTACAATGTGAATAGTGCAATATGATTAGTAAAATTTCATAATTCAATAATTAATAAATTAAATTTAGAAATCACAAAACAATAATTAAAGTAAAGCAATCAATCAATTAAGGCTAAACAAGTTTAACCCCTTTAAACTTCATTTAATAAATACTAAACAAGATTAATCTAAACTAGTCATAACCATCTAGCTAACCACTTATCTTAGCTCTAATACAACTTAATTAATCCCCTAAACTAGCATTAACTCTAACTAAACTAACCCTAAGCAAGTTTATGTACTAAACAAAGGATTAGGACAAAAACTCACTCGTTAAGCGGGTCGGAGACACGGGCGTGGTGGTGACGACGAAGGCTATGCACAGGGACCTCAACCAAGACGATCCAAGGCAGTCCTGGGGATAAAATAGTAGCAACCAAGTCTGTCTCTCTCTATATAACTCTGGAAACCCGAACTGCCTAGGCGAAAAAAAGGAGCTAACTGAACTGACCGGCGATTAGCTAGCTGGTGACCGACAGCTCCAAGGGTTCAAGGGGGACTAGCTGGCAACTAGTCTGGGCGACGGCTAAGTCAAAACAGGGGCGGGGAAGCTTTTCCAGGCAGTGCAACGCTGGAACCAAGCAAACAGGGAAGTAGCGGCTTCTGGCCGGTTAGTGGGTTGGCCGGTGACCTAGACCGGTGATTGGCAGCAATAGGGGACACGGATAGAGGCTCTTGGTCATGGCGGCAGGTGGTGCAGGCAATGATCAGGCCAAACAAGCAATGAACAACTCAGGAAAAGGAGGAAAAGAAGAAGAAAAGGAAATAAGAGGGAGTGTTGGGCAACTGAAGGGAAGAGAGAGAGAGCTAGGAGGGCTAGCTATCCAACCTCATTAAGGCCCATAAATGCTTGCCCCATCCCCATGCAATGACATCATCTTCTCTCTCTTCTTTTGTCTCATTCTCCATAATATCTAGAGAGGCAAAATGGTCATTTCCACTTTTACACAATTATCAATCTATCATTGGGCTGAGATGATGAGCAGGCCCAAGAAATGGGCTTGGGAATTGGTTGGGCTCGAAGTGGCTCAAAGCTAGATAATGGGCTAGGAAGGGTCAAGTGGTTAGTTGGGTCCAATAGGCTCACTTGTGGTCTTGGGCCCACCATTGTGGCCGCCCCCCCTTGGGCGTGAGGCCCACTTTAGTTTTGCCCAACCCACTTCCTCGTGGGCTCGATTCTTCAATCCGTAAACCCTTTTTTCCAACGATTCAGCTTTACTGGAATTGTCGAAGGTCAAAGAAGCATTGTCCAAAAATTCGTTGTCCAATATTTGATTCTCGTGCATTATCAATTTTGCCCGAATGCCATTTTGGTACATCTCGGACTAATAGGCAACTTCAAGTATTCACACGTAACCGACTCGTGCTTGACTCAGTATCAAATCATGTTCAATTTTTCTCGACACATAGACGTCCTTGACTAACATGAAATTACGAATGATGGATTCTTATTTCAAAGTAAACGATTACCAAAAATTGACATGGGGTCATTCCCGATCTCAATAATAGTAAACGGATTCACCCGTCGTCCTATTATACTCTGCCCACAAATTGACTTATAGTCATCCCCGAAATCGGCCAGCATATCCACAGGATCGTCTTTACGCGAGTCTCATGGCCGAGTCATTTTCCTAGGTCAAGTTCTTTAGTTGCATGAGTTATGTCCTCATTAGCCTTTACCCTCAAGGTTAGTATCTTGAGAGTGATCAATTCCAAGTGAGATTAACCAACAATATATTGATGAAATTCACATTCATACATCCCTCAAAGGTTTTGAATTTCAGGACATCACAGCAAGAACTGCAATCTTTCGACTCAAGTGCTAGTATATATGGTATTTATAATGTAACTACCCAAATGCAATTCTTTAGTAGTTTTCAACCATGACTTCACATCTCCAAAACTTTCGAGTCACTATCTTCTCATTGTCGAGATTCTTAATGCAAAGATATGGCTAGAGTGTCAGAACTTAGCATAAGTGGACACTTTGGTGCCAAAATTTTCAAAAGATACATTTAAGTGCCTAAATCGGAGAAGAGTGTGACACTTAAGTGCCAACAACGAAAAAATCTGGCCAAATTGCTAGCATGGTAGTTTTCGAACGAGAGAGTGCAAGACAACGTTGTTTTGCGAGCTGACATGGCTAGGTAAGCCCAAAACGACATTGTTTTAAGCAACAACGTGGCTAGACTCAGCCCAAAATGACATCATTTCACGTCGAGTTCATTTTTTAATATAAAAATTAATTAAATTAAATTAAAAACTTAAAAAAAAAAAAAAAAGGGGGAGAACTCGCTTGTAACTGCTACCCTATCGTCGATGGGATGGCGATGGGATGGCGATGATGACTAGCGAGGGCCGATAAGCCTTCACTAGAAGCCGGGAAGGGTGGCAATCCTCTCCCAGATTTTGACAAGGGTCACCGGCCTTCGACCCGACCTAGGTAAGGGTCACCTACCCTCGCGCAGGACCTGGCCCAATTGCTGACATAGCGGTTTTACGATGAGAGAAGTGTAAAACAACGTTGTTTTGCGAGCTGACATGGCTAAGTAAAACCAAGGCAACATCATTTTAAGTGCTCACGTGGCTGGACTAAGTCCAAAACGACATCATTTCACATCGAATTCGATTTTTAATATAAAAATTAATTAAAATAAATTAAAAACTTTAAAAACAAAAACAAAAACAAAAAAAGGGAGAACCCCACCTATAGCTACTGCCCCATTGCCAATGAGACGGCAGTGATGACCAACAAAAGCTTATAGGCCCTCGCCAAAAGCTAAGAAATGCGGCAATCCTCTCCCACATTTCGACGAGGGTCATTGGCCCTCAGCCTAGCTTAGGCAAAGGTCGCCCACCCTCATGCAAAACCCGGCTGCTTTCACTTAGGGTCACCGAACTTCATCCTAGGTCCAGCGGCACTAGGCAAGGGCCGCTGACCCTTGTCCAAATCCGGGAGAGGGTCGCCACCCTCTCTCGGCTTCTAGGGAGAGCCTATTGGCCCTTGCTGGTCATTGCCACTGCCTTATCAGCAATAGGATGGCGACCACAAGCAAGAGAGCCCCCTTCCTACCTATGCTGACCTCTCTCTCTCTCTCTCTCTCTCTCTCTCTCTCTCTCTCTCTCTCTCTCTCTCTCTCTCTCAAGTTTTTTAATGAATATAATTAATTTTTATATTAAAAATCAAATTTGGTCCAAAATGACATCATTTGGCCAAGTCTAATATGATTCAGCTTTCCGACAAGCCTTGTCAGCAATTTATTAAAAAATGTTCACTTAGGATTTCTAAGACTAGTAACAAACTTGACACTAAAATATCACACTTTTCTTAAAAAGTGACATTTAAGTATGCATTTTAAAAGTTTTAGCACCAAAATGTCCATTTGTGCCAAATTTTGTCACTCTAGCTGTATTTTAGCTAGATGTTTAACCTTCAGACAGTTACTCTTATAGGATTGCATCTAATTCTCCTCATTCCATTATGCATCATTTTCTTATCTATGAGCAGTTTTCATTTTGAGTATCACTATATGATCGAGCCTTTTCATCCAACTAGCTCTAAGATGATTTCACATCTATTTGTTGACTCGTGCCTTACAATTGATGCCTTCACTTTTATTCACTTTTAATCAACTCTTATGACAATCATCAACCAATCATCCATCATATTAGCGATAACTAATTGTGGCCATTGGTAAGTATGAACATTGGCAAGAATTTTTGTGACCAGTAAAGCCATCAATAAGGACTCCTATAATTAGCATCCTGTCAACAGCTACTTCCCTAGCCTCAGGTAATATACTCAAATCGACCTCATGCCAATTATAATGATTTGGCTAATTTTTTGGTTTCAACACAATCATAGCGAATAACATATTCTAATGATAGACCAGCAACATGGACAATATCAAATGTATTAAAATCATCACAAAATGAGCACAATTTACCAGATCCTTGCTATTGAAGTATCCAAACTGAGTTAAAAACCCTTTTCTCCTCTATTACCTAGAAATACCTCATCAAATATAAAAGGTATAATTGTATTAAAAGTCTAAAAATTTATCAAAAAAGTACAATTGAGTCATAAAAGTACAGTTAACTATCTATTTTTTTTTAGCTTTCGTACCGAAACTAAGCCCCGCAAACCCTTCTTATGAGGCCTGTAAAGTCCGTTTCACAATTCTTGGCCACTTGCTCGAGTGAGCTATAGGATGAGCCACCCTTAGTCAGAGCCACCTCTACACTACTCCTAAGATTTAGCACTTTGGCCTGAACTACAGGTGTCAAGATGAGTCATAAACCTATTCTATGACTCACTTTTAGCTAAATTGGTCAAATATGAGTCAAGTGAAAATTAAATATGGGTTATTAACGAGTTTTAAAAGGTAAAGCAAAAATAAAAATGAGTCTTAAATGGGTTATTAGGAAACCCACTTTCAGCTCACCAGTCCCGAGGCCTTCCTCCTTCTTCTCTCTCTCCTTCCATCCTCTCCTCCTCTTTGTGTCCCCAACCTCCATTGTTGATCCTGCCGTCATGTCACTAATCCCAAGCTTTCCAGCTAGAGCTTGGCCTAGATTTGGGTAGGCAAGCTACGAGCTCGCTAGCCGTAACAAAGCTCAGGTTGGCGAGCTCGCGACTAGCCAAATCTAGGCTACCCCGAGCTTGTTCACTAGAGCTCGGCTTGGATCTAGGCAAGCAAGCTGTGAACTCACTAACCTTGGTCGAGCTCTAGCTAACCTAGGATCTGGGTAGGCGAGCTACGAGCTCGCCGACCATAACAAAGCTCGAGCTAGCGAGCTTACGATTCACCTAGATCGGCTAAGCCTCAAGTTTGTCGGCCCTAGTTGAGCTCAAGCTTGCAAGCTTATAGCTCATTTAGATCGGTCAAGCGTTGAGTTTGCTGGCCCTGATCGAGCTCGGGCTCACTAGCCTGTGTCTTAGCCGATTGCCTTCGAGTAGTGCCGACAGAGGAAAAGGGGGAGGAAGAAGAAACAGAAGAAAGAAAAGAGAAAAGAAGGAAAAAAAAAAGATAAAGAACATTATTTTCTTAAAAAATTAAAATAATAATAATAAATTCAAAATTTTTTGAAGTAATTAAAAATTCTAATTTTTAAAAAAAGTATTTTTCAAAAGTATTTCAATTTAAAGGTATTCAGATTTTTTATTTCATTTACTATTTTTATTATTATTTGATTTGCTTTATAAATTTGATGTGAAATTTTTATTCAAGTAACTTATCTATGAAAAGTTTAAAGTAGATTAAATGTGTGAAAGTAGATTTTCCTAAATCAAATTAAATATTAATGTGTTTTGGTAATATGAATCGGGTTGGATATAGGTTAGATTGGGTCAAGTAGGGTAGGGTATGGATCATCAAACTTATATTGTATGAAAATAGGTTAATATGAATTTGATCATTTTCAACCCAATCCATCCATTTGACACCCCTAGCCCAAACCTCATTATCATCTTCTCAATCACCTCCCTCAATCGAATGGCCATGCTGAGGTCATCAGTTAGCATGGTTGTGTTCATGCCTTGCTCTACATAGAACAACCAACATATTATGGGCACACCATTGAGCATGCTCTCTAGTGTCAAGTTCCATTTGCAATGCGACAAGAATCCTCCAACCGACTCGTGGGCCAAGACCTCAGTTTGTGGGGCCCACATCTCCACCACGAGGCCCATCTCGCGGGTCTTACCCACGAAACCGTTGAGGAGGGAATCCAGCATCTCGTACTATGTCCTCTTCTTCTGATGGAAATACGACCCGAACATGCTACTCTCCATGGGTGGCCACTGTTAGGGAAATCCCTTATGATGTTTTGAAGATAAAAAAATAAATCAAAAGCTACTAATGTGTTTGATTATTGAGCAAATAGGTGAAAGATGCACAAGCCATTATGCAAATGATAGAACGTATAAATGATATTATCAAGGAATATACTTTAAAGAATCATAAGATAGACTCATTGTTGAAGTTGAACAAAGTCCAGATTCTACGGCTAAATCTATTCAGACTTTAAGGATAATTTATTAGATACAGACTCTGACGATGAATACGTCCAGACTCAAGTACAGACTAAGAAGTCTACTTTAGACGGAGTAGACTCAAACTTTACATACAAACGGAATAGGTCCAGAATATGATAAGTCCAAAACGTGACAAGTTCAAAACAACACAAGAGTAGAACGAGACATATGTTCAAATGAAGCAAATTCAGAACTTAATGTTCAGAACAGAGCAAGTTTAGAATAAGACAATCTAATAGAACAAGACGCAGACCCAAAACATATAACAGCTAGTAATCCGATTTGGATTCTACACCAAAATAGATTTAATTGACTCAATCTAATTAATTGGCAATTGGATCCCAACGATGAGAACTTTCTTAACAGAGAAGCTCTACTTATGAAAACCTAGATTCTACTTGTATGGGCGACCAGAATCAATATGGGAATTTTGCTTCTGTCACTCAACGGTTACCAAATCTTCTTGATACAGTTTTGTCTAACGGGTAGATTGGAAGACGATCTCTGGATACTGTCCAACGGCTAGTTTAGAAGTGGAGGAGTATATAAGGAGATGAATGAACCGAAGAGAAAAAAAAGAGACAAAGCATAGAATATATAATTCCTAAGTGTAGGCGTACTTTAACCATATACACTTGTCCTTCGTGAGCTTAAAAATTTGTGATCATGAGAGAAATACACAAGAGTGACTTAGTGAGATAATGTGATATATCACTGAATGTTTGCACTCAAAGTTGTAATCTCTTGTTGATCATATAGTGGAATTCAACCAATAGGTTGTTAGCGTGGGAGAGTAGACGTAGGTTTGATCTAAGTCGAACCACTATAATATTCATGTACAATTTCTCTTATCCCTTAATCTTTTATTGTTTATTGTTATAATTTAGTGTTCACGTGCCGAATACTTCTAAAGTCCGATTTATGTATAGCATATTCACAAGCTTGTTATAGAATCTGATTATTATTCAGACTTTTGAATCGTGCTGCTTCTATTGACATTCAGACTTCTATCACAAATAGTTTTATTCCGCATTTTTGTTTTATAAAAGATTTTATTGTATCACTTATTCACCCCTCTCTAGGTGATTCTTGCTAGTCACCTTCAGCCACACCATCCAAACAAATCTCTGCTGGCTCGGATCCAGGCCCCAAGCCAGCTTAGTAAGCTGGTCGGCCGATAGGGTCCCGCCACTGTCAAACGACACGTAAAGCACTAACCTGGCAGGTTGCAAGTCCAGCCAGTCAAGTACCTTGCTCGTGGAGACCAAATCTTGAACTGGCTTGGCCAGCCGAATCAATGGACCGATCGGATGGACCGGGACCAAGCTGAACCGTCCTAGAAAGTTTGGATTGCTCAGCTCTTTCAACGTCCTGGGCTCCAAACACTCCCATGAGTTCACCAATATCCCGTCAGCCTTTGCCATGTCGAGCACCCTTTTCGTATACTCATCGTGGAGGACCCCGTCATCTGGTCGCAAGTACATGTCGATCGTGTCTTTGTACTCGAGCGGTGCACATCCTGGGATATTCAGCGGCTTATGAAGATAGACATGATCGTGTATGTTAGTTTCATCTTGATGTAGATAACATAATGCTTGGGCAAGGAACCATGCATTACCGGGATTGAACACGTACTGCAGCATGCCCAAATCGTCAGCTATCTCGAAAGCCTCAGTCCCGAAGATGCCGATCACAAGAGCTGAGAGGCGTGGCTTCAATGCCGCGATCTCCCCCCAGAGGATCGGCGCATTATGAGGACCATTTTCGAGAAGATTGCCATTAAGTTGATGACTAGGTTAGAGACGTCGACCGGTGGGAGGAAGAAGATGTCGAAGAGGTCTTGGTAGGAGGAGTAGTGGGGGAGCAGGGACTGGGCGGCAGAGGCATTGGCGGTCACGACGAAGACAGTGACAAGGAAGCGGTGGTGGATGGCAAAGCGCCGGCCGAGTTCGAGGAACGGGATGAGGTGTCCCATGCCGGGGCTGGCTAGGAGGGCTATGCGGGTTTTGGTTGGGACAACTTCCATGGCTACACAATTGTAATGGGTGAGAGGGAGCTTGCGTATTTGGAAGAGAGGACAGAAGCGACTGAGGGTTGCTCTTGCAGGGGAGTTTGACATGGTGTTTACAGAGAAAGATGCTGTAATTAATATTGATTTATTTGAAACATTAGAGTAATTTTTATTTACCTAGCATTTAGCAGTTGACTTTCTTGGTATGAACGCTACATTTACCTTTGCCTCACTACTAATCTAGGACTTGACGTCGTTTTAAAATAGCAAGATATACGCAACGTGCACATCTAGGTTCGGGCGCATTAATTAACCAAGATGCCATCGATTTAACTTCGGTAAGTGTGAAAAAAATGGAAATAAACAATCAAATTTGAAATGATCGAGCTAAATTTAGCTTGGCTCTCTTAATTGATTTTCCTTTTGATATGATATTTTTTAATAGGAGCATTTGTTGAGGGTTGTTGATCACATGTTGCTCGCTAGTCAAGTTCAATGACCGAGCAGTAGAAATTTGGATGTAAATAGGAAGTGATGATTTGTGCACTTGGCCAACATGAAGACACTTCACATCATTTTCGCATGGAAAAATTCCAAAAAAAACCCGAGGTGCCCACATTTTCTCAAATAAGGATTCAAAGTAAACATTGTTTTAAACAAATGCCTAAAGTGTTATCACTTTTTCAAATAAGAGTTTGAAGTGAATCTTGTTACAAATAAAGGTTTAAAGTGATTATACTTATTTCAAATAAGAGCTTGAAGCAACTATGTCTACTTTAAATAAGAGTTCGAATTTCCACTGAGTAAGGGCATTTTCTTTATTTACCATCTTTCCTTCTTTTCTTTCCTTTTTTTTTCTTTTTCTCTCCTTTTTTTCCTTTTTTCTTTCCTTTTTTTTCTGGTTTTTCTTCTTACTATCCGCTAATGGCCGACCGGCCACCGACAATGCTTTTAGAGGGCTGGGCAAGGCGCCCTCACCTTGGGGGAGGCCACCCCTCACGACCATCCACAAGGTCGACCCTCGTCCTAGGGAAGGCCATCTCTCAGGCTATCTATGAGGTCAGCCCTCACTAGATCTAGCAGGGGTCAACCTTGTTTGCCCCAAGTGAGGGCTTGATGACCCTCACCCGTGGTCAACAAGGGCTTGCAGGCCCTCACTGGCCATTACTAGTGGTCAGCAAGGTCACCTAGCCTTCGCCGGCCATTATTTGTGGCTGGCGAGCTCCTGAGCCCTCACTAGCCTCGGGTGAGGTTTGGCCTCACCTAGGGCCTGCAAAGGCTGACCTCACGAATGGCCACAAAGGGCAGCCTCCCTTAGGGCAAGGGTGGCCATCTCTGATGACCGAAAGAAGAAGGAGAACCTGAAAAGGACATAAAAATTAAAAAAAATTAAAAATAAAACAATATTCGGACAAAAGAGCCCTTGACCGGTTGGAAAATTTAGCTGGCTAGTGACCCACAAGATCATGCCCTTATTTGGGCAGAAGAAAACTAGAATGATATAACTTTCGTACGGCGCTCATTTTGATATCAAAACTTTTTTTCCGCTCACTTGAGTACCACAAGTTTAAAAAAATGTTCACTTGAGTGTCACTTCCAATTTAGCCGTCGGAAAAGCTAACATGGCTGCCAATGGACAATATTTTAATATATTTATTAATTTTTTGGAATTTTTTTGCTTTTTTTTCTTTAAGGCCGGCAAGGGTCACCAGTGACCCTCGCCGACCATGGAACCCTCGCCTTGGGCCACGAAGACCTGGGGCGAGGCTGTCGGAGCTCGACCGGCCATTGGTGAAGGCCATCACGGCCTCACCCACAACTAGCGAGGGTCTCGCCAGCCCTCACCCTCACTGGCCCTCACCTAGATTTGGCCGACGAGACCTTGCCAGCCCGCAGTGAGTCTGCAACGAATTTTGCTAGCAACTGGCTGAGCTCCGACGACCTCACCCCGTGCCTTCGTGGCCTAGGGCGAGGTTGCCGCGGCCGATGAAGGTCACCAATGACCCTTGTCGGCCCTAAAGAAAAAAGAAAAAGAAAAAAGAAGGCAAAGAGAGACGAGATAAGAAGAGAAACAATGTCATTTTTTACCATTGCACGAAGAGAAACAACATTGTTTCCGATTGCTACGCGAAGAGAAACCACGTCAGAATTGAAAAATCCACGTTGAAAATCGAAAGTTATTAAAAAAATATGGAAAATCATTAAAAAAATATACGTACAACTTTTGGCCGGAAGTGACACTTAACTAAATGATTCACTTCCGATTTGGCATTCAAGTAAGCGAAAAAAAAAAATTCGGCACCAAAGTGAGCGCCATACAGAAGTTTTGTCACTCCTAGTATTCCCCCCCTATTTGAAATAATCATGATCACTTCAAGCCATTATTTGAAACAACCAATGCCACTTCAAATCATTATTTGAAACGATATCCATTATGGACCCCTATTTGAAAAAATGAGTAGACTTGAGGTCCTTTTTTAAAACTCTCTCTTTGCACAGCATATTTTGATATTTAGATTCTAACGGAGAGGTTCTTCTCGGCTTATCGCCTTGTCCATGATCTTTTGAGTAATTTCGAGTGCCTGCTGAGTTTCTATTTGCTTAAACACTTCAACCACAATTCTACGGATCAATTAAGTTTGTAGAACTCAACGTAATTGCGTGAAGAGTGGTCATTCGTTAAAACCGCAATTAGGGCAACTTTTTTTAGTGCAAACCCCAGGGCCTTATGCCCTAATAATAACAGGACGGCCGTGAGGCATAACAAATTGCCAAAATCCAAATGGGGTTTTGCTGGTATTTTAAGAAGTTCGAGCTCTCGATGTTCATTCAAACAAAGGAAAAGAAATTGCCCTTGTGTTTGGACAAGCGGTTGATAAAGGCAAGAAGTCTCGAGCGAAATAATGTAATTTGACGGGCCCAAACGGTGGAATTGATATATATCAAGAGAAATGCTTATATGACTATCATTAATTCATTGTGATAATAATAATTTATTTTGGATCAAAAAATAAATGACAAATAATTAGAAATTGTTATATGTAGTTAGAAACTTAAAAAGTGTTTTGCTAGTAAAACCATATATCAAACAAAGAATTAAAGGAATCATACATTCGCGTCAAACTCTGCCATACTCAATTATGTATAGAAATCTAAGTTCTCTCTATACGATCTCTAATTAAAGCCACTTAGTTGTGCTTCATCAATCTTCTTTTCAAGATAACCGGTTTGTGGTTCCTCATAATCTCGCTTTAGCTATTGAGTACCAGGCACTTATCGACATAAAACAATGTGGCCAATCCCGTGCAATTAAGAGACCTGTCAAATGAGTGAATTGGATTGGATTCGTTTGGCTCAACCAAGTTGATCAAGTTTCATGCAATACAAATTTAACTTATACACAATCCAACTCATATTACTAAAACACTTTATATTTAACTTAATATAGGAAAACTTATACTGAAATTGAGGTGAGTGAAGTAAGCAAGCATGGAATCAAATGAGGGCAAGAGAGTGAAGAGAGAGTTATACAGGTGGATTGAATTTAAGTAAGTTGTGAAACTATTTAACATCTATATTATTTTAAGTTTTTCCATTTTAAATCAATTTATGACCTATTTATTAAATATAAGAAACTCATATAATAATTCAACCCATTAAATATGAGTTTTTTTGTTAAAAAGAAATTTTCATTCATTACCAAATGATACATAATAGAAAATATCAAAAGTCACAATAGAAAAGCAAGCCAAAGCTCTAAAACAAACAAAAAATCAAAAATCAAGGCATATCATTAGAATATGATTGATAAAAACAATCACAAGCCCATCCTTACAGAACATATCTAGATCTGCATCCAAGCGAAAACATCTAGGGTTGATCATCAAATCACACAAGATTATCGGTAATAAGCACATACCAAAATCTTTATCTATATTTAAGGCTTTGCCTTTTGGTGGTCTATGCCTAGATTCAGCACCCTCAATACCATCATCGTACAAAAACAACATAAACATGTTAAAAAAAACTTCGATTTGACATATATGAGAGCAAGCCCTATAGCCAATGCAAAGCACCAAATCTTTGAACTAAAATACATTGAACAAACACAAATATGACACTAAAACTACTCTAAACACATTTCAAACTGGAGATGAAGTACTTATTTATTAAAACTCTAAAATCTTAAATTAAATTGGAGAGAAAAGCTCTTAGATATAAGATTGGGAGAGCAAAACTCCTACATTTGAAACTAAATTGGGAGAGTAAGGAAAGAAACACAAAAGAATAAAAGAAAAAACAACTAGGAGGGGAGGGAGAGATCTAGGTTAGATCTCTCTACTCTAGTAGTGAAAAGGACGAATAAAGGTTCAGAGAGGGGAAGAGAGGGATTTGGGAGAGCCCTCATAAGTTCAATTAATTAAATAAAAACTAAAAAATAAATTTATGACTTATTTTGACAGGTTTAAGTCAATCAAGTATCTATTCAAGTATATCAATAAAGGTGTCAACAAAGCAAAAACTATTTTCGAAGAGAGTGTTCCGTGAATTGCAATCATGGGAGCAATAGAGTTTCGTGAAGTCAAAACTTATCTCGACTACTCTGATACCCAATACATATTAGCTTGTGAAGTATCTACACACACTAGATGTCAAAAGATTGAATTTTTCATTTGCTTGGTCAATCTATCTGGTATTTTCCATGAAACCGATAATCCTCAAATCGTCATTCTGAAGATTGTAAGGGAAGAACTTCTGGACAATTGATATGAATTGAACTCATCATCGATCTGGAAAAAAAGAACACGATAAAGAATATTTCACATACTTGCAGTGTCATTTACTTAGAAAAAAAAGAAAATCTCAAGGTCCTCATTGTTCTCAAAGAAAAAGAAGCGCTCCATGTTAATGTTCTCATCCTCCTTGCAATTGGTTGCAAAATTCTAGCCTCCATGGACAGGCGGATCCGGACTCTCCTGTTATACAAATTTCCAGTAACGACCCGGCCCATTTACACCAATTAAAGTCTCGTCGCACTCTTCTCTAATGCTTAGGACTTACATGTAATTTTCTTTCTGGTATACGACGGGACAAGTAAATCCATCGAATTCGAGCTGCATCTGAATCGCAAAATACATTATTACAAAAAAATGCAAAACATTAATTATGTGGATCACACTAGTTGGAGCCTTGTCACTAAAGGTGTCAAAAATACCTAATCCGACCTTAAAATTAGGGTATTTTAGGGTCAAGTCTTTTTAAGTATCGGTATTGTTTGGGTTCGGGTTGGGTCGGGTCGGGTTAGCCTAGCGTGGATTTTTTCTCTCTCGATGCATGGACGAAACTAGTTGATACCCGACCCAACCCTTTTAACAGCCTACTTGTAACTAGGGGTGTGCAAAAGAACCGGAACCGCCCGGATCGGGACCGGACCGGCCCGGAACCGGTGGTTCCTAAGGGGAGGATGAAACTGGTTAATTGGCATTGGCCTGATCCTGACCGTAGATATATAATAATAATATATATTAATTTTTATTATAAAAATAATTTTTTTAATCTCCTATGTTATATAATATTCGGGTCGGGTCGGGCAAGGCCATCCTATACAGGACAAGTACCATGAAAACCCAACCCAACACTTTTAACAGCCTACTTGTAACAGCCCTCAAGAAAGACGTTTTATTCCACGTGTCGTCGATTTCATTTCTTCTTTCTTTTCTTCTTTTTCAGCGGGGAGAATTTCTATTATCAAAATGCAGACAACTCGCCAATAAAGTGGATCCATTCATTAAATCCAATCCGTCGGTTTTCCTTTCGCTCCGGTCATTCAATGCTATCCGTTGGAATCTTCTCTCTGTTATTCTGACGGGATCCCACCGTCCGAATTCAGTCAACGCAACGCAATCAATTTTAAGATAACGTAAGCGGGATTTGTTCCCTCTGCAATGCCCGACACTCTTACGTTGTTCATGTTCTTTGTTGTTCCGCTGTCGCGCAAAGAAGCTCCATTGTCAGATCCGCCTTGCCGAAACTGGGTTGACCTCCTCTTCCTGATTCTCAGGAGCTTTCAATTCCTGAGGGAATCGCCCCGTGCATTGCAGCGTCTGTATACCCAGGAGCTATGAGGTGGGTTTCTCTCCGCTTCCCCAGTTTTATTTTATTTTTTGGATTTGTGATTACGTTTTCGAATTGGGTATTGTCTTGTGTTCGGTTTGGTCCGGTCTGGTCCTTTTTTATCATCTTGTAGTTTTCTGATTTGTGCGGTCCTCTGTTCTAATGCTGAAGCACCGGATTGACTGGGTGACGAATCAGATTTTGATTTTTGTTTGGTATTGTTCGTAGTGACTGCACTGTTTGATTCATATGGGATCTTTAGCACTGTTTAGTAACACCAACGATGATCAGTACACGACTATTTATGAATATCCGCCACTCTTACCCGTTCCCAGAATTTTGATGTTTTGCCCTTTATTTGCTGTCAGCATTCCACTGTAATGTTTATCGTGGATGCTCATCATTTTCATTGCTATTCTTGTTAAGTATGCATCTGCTTCGTTGGATAATAGTACACGTGGATGCATTGTGTTGGCGCGATCCTGTCTCCTTGGATGTCTTGGAGAGAGATTGATCACAAGTCAGGCATGATTTTTCCAATGCAGAAGATTCGACTTTGACGTCTTAAGAAATGTATAGTGACATTGAAGCTTTACTTTACCATCTAGCCATGCCTGCCATTCTGCTGCGAGTTATTCATTTCTTATGCAGCCTCACATAATCCTTTGAACTTCGGATGTCCTCCTTGTCCCAAGTAGAATTGCTCCGAGGCCTTCAGTTGGAGTTTGGCAATATGCTCTGGATCACAGTATATCTTTGGCTGATTGATAAGATATGGCCCCTATTTTATGCAGTGTTGGTAGTAACATAAAGATCGCTGAGTTTTACCTAAAACTGCGTGCTCTACAAGTAGAACTTTGTAACATTTTTTTTTCTCTGGCTTGTAGCTCAAGGGAAATAACACCCCCCCCCAATTTTCAGAGGTTGTAAATTAGTAATAGGAAGACATTATCCCCTTGAGAGGTTCCTTGAAACATCAAAGAGCCAGAATTTGAGGCAATCTATGCAAAACTGAGTCAACAAGAGTAGGAAACCTTCATAAAAGTAACATGTTTCGAGACTTCATCAACATAAACCAGACACAGATAGCTGTAAAAGTGACATAACAATTGGCCCATGTCATCTCTATGGTTTCTCACTGTGCATTCAATTTTCTTTCCTTCAGTCTAACATCTAGAATGATGAATATTTGGCTCTTTGTTACCCTTTACGTCTTCCAATCTATATTAGCTGCCACTTACAGTGTAGAATTTATTCTAGTTAGAGAATCCTTTTCTGTAGACACGGTATACTTCTTGATACTCTTTTTTTGCCTGGAAACCTGGCCTTACACATGAAAGATGTATGTGGAAATAAACACATTAAAATGGACAAGATAGAATTACAGGAATAATATGCAAAATAGAAGTAAGAGGAAGTGACATGTGAATTTTTGAGCTGTCCTTTGATGTCATATCGGACAAACCATTTCCCTCTAAACGCAACAGGAAACTGGCCGTATAAATGTATGTATATATGTAGCATGTTTCTAAACAATACTACTGATATTCCGTCCTTTGCATTTCAATGTCTTGATCTCTTCATTGGAACTGTTCTATGTGGCGCATCAACTGTTATTTGTCTACTTACTCTTTTCTTCCATGTCGAACAGAGGTAAAAAGTACTTCGGATATTCTTTGTCTCTGATCATCATCAACTTGGCTGCAATAATGGAGCGTGCAGATGAAAATCTCCTTCCAGCTGTTTGCAAAGAAGTCAGTGAGACTTTCAATATAGGGCCATCTGATCTAGGTTATCTTACATTCATAAGGAACTTTGTCCAAGGATTGTCATCACCCCTGGCAGGGATTTTAGTCATAAACTATGACCGGCCTACAGTTCTTTCGTTAGGGATATTTTGTTGGGCTTTCTCAACTGCTGCAGTTGGTGTAAGCCAGTATTTCATGCAAATTGCATTTTGGAGAGCGCTAAATGGTTTTGGATTGGCAATAGTAATACCAGCTCTACAATCGTTTATTGCAGATAGCTATAAGGATGATGTAAGGGGCACTGGGTTTGGATTTTTATCTCTTGTTGGAAGTATTGGAGGTATAGGTGGAAGTGGTTTAGCGACGGTTATGGCTGGCACAGAGTTCTGGGGAATTCCTGGGTGGAGATGTGCCTTTATTCTAATGTCGACAGTTAGTTCATTGATCGGCTTCCTCGTTTTTTTGTTTGTTGTTGACCCAAGGAAAACGACTAACTTTACTCATGATTCTAGTGAAAATCTAGAAAGGTAAATATGATCGCTTTAACTTCCTAGAAGTTTTGTTTTTCCTTTTTCTGGTCCTGCTAATCACATTGCCGTATGTTATAACTAATGGCCTCTGTGATGTTCATATAAAATTTTGGTCTTTAATATTCTTCTGCTGCAGAGATGCTTTAGTAGAGAATGGAAGCAACGCGAGATCAACTTGGATGGAGTCTTGGAAAGCAACAAAAGCTGTATTAGTTGTGCAAACTTTTCAAGTAATCGTATTGCAGGGAATCGTCGGTTCACTACCGTGGACAGCCATGGTGTTCTTCACTATGTGGTTTGAACTTATAGGTGAGGCTTTGTGCAGTTCTATGTTAGGTGATAGTCTTTGAACCTAGAGTTCGAAATTAACAAAGCTACCTATGTACATGAGGATTTTGCATGCACCTGTCTCTGGTTAAATGTCTGCATTCAACCAGGACTGGGATTTATCAGAGAGATTTCTGATGACCAACTTCTTCTCGCATTCCTCGCTTTTATTTTGCTACATAATGTGTAATGTCTTGTCTTTATTGATTTCCAGGTTTTAATCACAATGGTGCAGCAGCTCTATCTACCATTTTCTTAGTTGGGTGTGCTGTAGGGTCCCTTCTTGGAGGTATCATAGCAGATAGAATATCTCAAGTCTACCCCCATACTGGTCGCATCATGTGTGCACAATTCAGTGCTCTTATGGGCATTCCTTTCTCCTGGTTTCTTCTCAGAGCGATCCCACAGTCAGTCAGCAGTTGGTTCGCCTACTCCACCACCTTACTTCTGATGGGCTTAATCATCAGTTGGAATGGCACTGCAGCAAATGCCCCAATGTTTGCTGAAGTGGTCCCAGCCAAGCACCGGACCATGATATACGCGTTTGATCGTGCCTTCGAGTTATCCTTATCCTCTTTTGCAGCTCCACTGGCTGGGATTCTTTCTGAGAATATATTCGGCTATGATAAGAAGACTGTGGATCCTGCTAAAGGATCAGCGGATGGAGCCATCGCTCTATCAAAGGGTCTTCTCTCAATGACGGCAGTGCCATTCGGTTTGTGTTGCTTGTGTTACACGCCACTGTACAAGATGTTCAAGCGGGACAGGGAAAATGCGCGAATGGCGAGTTTGAAGGAGGAGGAGATGACGTGATCACTTACTTATTTTCTCTGTAAATCGATTTATTTCTGCTGCCCGCAATCTCTGAAGTATGAAGTCAGTGTATCAGCCTAGCTTCGAACATCAGGGTGAGGAGGGTACTACTCCCTCCCCATGAGCGAACCCACTAGGACTAGAGAGAATTGCGATCAACTAGAGTAAAAGGCCCAGTGTTTTATAGTACAAACCGGTGAAACAGGGATGGTACGGACATTACTTTGGTTTTGCGCTCGATCTTGGATGCTTCATGACAGGTTATATCATCAGAAGCAACGAAAGGGGTTTATGAGCCTTGACGGGTTATTGACGACTGCTTCGTTCCATCAAAAGTAGCACTGGCAAATTTAAAATAGGGTATAGACGAGATAATGAGTTACGCATAATATCCTTCATTGAAGTTCATCAAGTCATGTTAGCCATTTTGAATGATATGTTGCATGATTCAACTCACTAAATTACATACGATCGCAATGTGGAGGCAATTTGAATTTATAAGCTGGGAAAACATTCTTCTTCATTCCTTTCAGACATGGGTATGTCTTGCAGAGTAACGGGACGATAGAACGATTTAACAGGTGAATCAGCCTGTGGTTTCAAGGAGGAACAATGAAAGAGTTATGAATCATGGACAAGCTGTTTCCCAGGAAACCAGCAAAGCCATTTGCGGTGAACTTCTCTTCTGGAAGTTTGTGGCTCAAGGGCAATCGGAAGAACTTTTGAGACAAGATGTCATATTTGAGATGCGCCCCTAAGGTGTAAGCCCCTTTAACAATGACATCAACTTACCTGGAAGTTAATACTTTTCAATGTGTTAATATTGGGGATTTTAATGGTACAGCAATGTACCACTCAAGCAATTTTTTTACTGCTTATTTATGTTTGGTTACAACCTGTTAAAAAGTCCAATCGAAGAGTTTGAATTAAAAGCGAAGTGAGACAACATACATAATGAATAAAACCCATTGAAATCCCGTATTTAAGTAATATAGGATGAAACATCCCTTTTGGCATGTAACCATGTCACGACCTACTTTCCAAGGGGTAGCCCTTGGCGAGTAGCTTTAGAGGTATTTACTCAAAAAGATGGTTTGAATAGTACAAGCAAGAGACGGTCTCAAATGGTCCATCAAATCATAATACTACAAATAGTTCATCGATTTCAAATGCAGACTCTTCTAAATCCATATCTCACTTGACACAAGATTTCTTTTAAGTTCTTTAAATACCTAAGTATTGTCCAAGAGTTGCCATTAGCCATTTGGGGTCAACTAGAAGCCAACTGATATGGGGGAATGTCATCTCAATTCTTATATAACCAAATATTCTAAATAGGGGGACATGGTTATGCTAATATTTATATTTAATGCTCTTTTGGTACCTATTTAGTTGGTTGTTTTCCAAAGTGGTATGCATTCTTGACTTCCAATTGCAATCCACAGGTATCAAATACGCTAAATGATCATGTAAATGATTTATTTTTTTTGTGATTTTCATTAGGATTCTAAACTAACGCTAACTTATTCTAGAAAAGGAAAATAACACCCAGATATAAAAGACAGTGCCATAAATAAACAGCCAATGAATTAAAAGCGATTGTCTAAATGCCGAAATGTAGAACCTGTGGCTTGTCGAATGAATAAAAATAGATGGATTTATTCTAGACCTGAATCTCCATGAGTTAAATTCAAATTGAGTTTAATTTCTTGTCCAAAAAATCAATCTCTCTTAATCAAAGCTATATCAAACTTGAGTAGGTCTTTAAAATACTTAAGGGAGCAACAAGTGGGAGATCCACCTTAGGGTGAGAGACATGACTTTATTCTAAACTTAGGACAGCAATCTCCTTGAGTTAAATTCAAATTGAGTCTAATTTATTGTCCAAAGGATCAGTTTATCTAAATCAAAGCTATATCCATGGCAAACACTAAAACCCTTAAACAATAAGCATACTTACTAACAAAACAAGCCTAATCTAGTGCTAAAATTAACAACCTAATCAAAGGCTCTTATTTCTAACCATTTTCTAATTTCTTTTGATTTTCACAATATTTTTAATTTTTAACTTGCAAATTTTTTAAAAAAATTTTAATAGTTGATTTTTATAACAAAAATAAATTTTTATTCCAAAAAGGGACCTAGGCTGAGCCCTTGGGCTTGTTTTGAATATGGGTTGACTCTGGTCTCAGGGATCTTGGATATAGGATTATGAGACCACCAGGTTGGCAAAATTGTCCTAAAAGTCCTAAACCTATTGCATTTTGTCAATTTAGTCCTAAACATTTCAATTTTGCCAATTAAGTTACAAACCATTTTATATTTGCCAATTGAGTCTATGTGGCTAATTTTAGCTGAAATTCATTGACGTGTCCATCCTACATGGCACGAGTAGCGCTAACTTTGACAATTTTTAATTTTTTTGAATATTTTATTGTTTTTTTATTTTTTTTCCTTTTTCTCTTCTCTCTTTTCTTTTTCTTTTTACTTGTGACTAGCGGGGGCCCGACCACCCTTGCAAGCCACTGGGCAAGGGCATCATGGCTACCATGGCCATGAACTTGAGCTCAAGCTCAAGTAGCCATGGTCATCACCCACATCAAGCTATATTGGAGCTCGTTAAAAAAGGACATAAGGTGGGTATTAGGGTTTCAAAGTGGGACGGGTTGGAGCCGAGGGCTATTACGAGCTATGCTTGCTGGAATTGAGTGGATTGGGATCCATGGCGATGGTGGAATTAGGGTTTTCTTTTCGGCTACATCCCTCTTTTCTTATTTACTTGTGGTCATCTCAAGATCTAGCAATCAAAGCTCAAGACTTAGTTGTCATGGTCATTCGAGCTTGAGCTTTGGCTACTAGATCTTGAGCTTGCAACTACCATGGCCACTCAAGCTTAAGTTCAACTCCGTGGCCATGGTAGCTGTAATGGCCTAGGTGAAGGGCGTGACCCTCGTCAATGGCCAATGAGGGCTTCACTACCCTCACCTAATGACTAACAAGGGTGGCTGGACCCTCATTGGCCACAAGTAAAAGAAAAAAGAAAAGAGAAGAAAAGAAAAAAAAAGGAAATTAATAATAAAGATTTTGAAAAGTATTAAAATATTATTAAAAATTATTCACATCAGTATTAGCCATGCTACATGTCGGCCATCCTATGTGGTATAATCAATATCCACATTAGCAAATTCCAGCAAAAATTGACTGGATGAACTCAATCGACAAAATTGAAAGGTTTAAAACTAAATTGGTAAAAATACAATAGATTTCAGATTTGTTGGACAATTTTCCCCATTAAGTTCTTGCATCAAATCTATTAAAACTTTCAAAACCCATTTTCCAAATATAACACTATTTAACCCAATTTCTATTAAAGCCATGTAGAGCCTTAAGCCTAACTCTTATCATGACCATATCAAACTCAATGACTTGACCTCAATTCCATATCATTTTAGTAATTGCATGATTAGGTTCATTTATGGCATGTCCGTTAGAATAATTTCATTTTGATTTTTTCCCATCAATAGAATTAGGTCATGTCACATGTCATTATACATGCTTAAACTAAGTTAGAATTTCACATCGTTTTTTTTTGGTAAGGTAAACATATATAATTTCCAACCATCAACTGTACAAACTAGAGGACAAACTAGAATTTCACATCATTGATTTTCATTGAATTAAAGAAAACCCCCGAAAAAAGAATTAATCAGTTAGAGTTGAATGAACTTTTAGAGATACTGTTTAGCATAGGCATTGCATGTCTTTAATAAATATTTTCTGGATTTTTGGAAAATTAATTAATATGATTGGCTTGCATTAAGGTATTTATTTATTTCTTTCTCTATTCTTGCAATATTTATTTTACACGTACATTTTATGTATATTGCACGTATATTCATATCTTCCGCATCATTATTCTAGTTAAAGAATTTTTTTAATACAAATTATATTTCTTGATACTCTTTTTTACCCCTTAAACTTGGCCTTCCCCATGAAAGATGGATATGGACATAACCATATTAAAACGGACAAGATAGAATTATAGGAACAACATGCAAAATAGAAGTAAGAGGGAGGGAAAGGATAAGAATTTTTTAGTTCACCTTTGATTTCATATCAATAGGACCGGAGCAGGTCCTTAAAAATGTTAAGGGGGAAGACCCAGGAGCGGGCCACTTAGCCCGTTGTTGGAGAGTCTCGTATTTCCTAGTGCTAAGTAAGAAAAAGATACGGTACCGATTTGGGGATCTTACAATGGAGAAGGTAAACTTCATGTTAAGATTTCGGTCTTAACTACTGCCGGGTAGGCAAGGTATAGTAGCCCGCCACGTCTTAAGGTGAGTAAGGATGGGTGAGAGTCCCACTACTCGGTTGGCAGCCTTTCAGACATGGTCTTTCAACCGACTGCCAAGAAGGATACCCCTAATTAAAAGACCTTGCCCCAAGACAAACCATTTCCCTCTAAAAGCAATAGGAATATGGCCAACAATATATATGTAGCATGTGTTTGAACAATATTAATGATGTTTCGTCCTTGGCATTTTGTTAGAAGTATTAAGGGTAGAATGGTCTTTAGGACCTTTGAGCATATATTGATATATATACTAGACTCTTTTGAATAGAATAGACAACATTTTCCCCTCACATGGTATCAAAGCCAAGTTCCCATCAAAGTAAACCCTAATGGTCAAAACAACCTGTCACCATTGGCGACCCACCTCTAACAACCCGCGCAACCTAGATCACGAGTCGCGCGGGTCACACCCAACTCGCGAGTCACCTGCGAGCTATGCAAGTCACCTCCAGGGGACCCGCCTGCGAGCCATGCGACCCAACCCGTGAGTTGCACAAGCTTGAGGTGCATGAGTTGCACGAGCCTGAGATGCACAACCCCTCGTGTCTCCTCCTTGTGTGCGATGCCTTCCACCTCACATGGACTCATTATTAGTGTTGTGATCAGAAAGTTTCTTGTGGTTGTTGTCCTCCTCTTGCAAATGTGAAGTGATGTGCTGATTTGTGTCCTTGACGTATGCTTTAGCCATATATCGAATCTAGCCAAGTTCTTTTTCTTTTCTTTTTTATGGCTTTCTTCCCTTGACATGTGAGTTTTTGAGAAGAATAGTTATGTGACAACAAAGATTATTTTCTCTTCATCTAATCGAATTACTGGGGGTGAACTTTGGAAGAATAGCCTGTGACAATGGAGATGATTTCCTCTTCGTTTAATCGAATTACTAACAAGAAGCTTGAGGGTAGTTCTAATTTGACAGGCACGAATCAACATAGGCACTTAACTAGGCCTGAACCCGAAGATGATGAAGCTTGGGATGTTATTGATGCACATATCCTTAGACAAATGTTAAATTCAATGGAAAGTATTATAGTGAATCTAGTAACTCATATTGACACAGTCAAGGAACTGTTGGAGTACTTGGATGTGTTATATTTTGGTCAATCTAACATGACACGGGTTTATGAGCTTATGCAAGAGTTTTATCAATTTAAAAAAAATGACATCCAATTACACAATACTTTGCTGAGTTTAAGAGAATGTATGAGGAATTGAATGCTCCTCCCTATTCCTACCAATTTCAGCAAATGCGACTTCAAAGAGAACAATTAGCTGTAATGGGATTCCTAGGAGGTCTAAGCTCAGAATATGAAGCTATTAGGTCTCTTGTTCTTGGAGGAGAGACTATTGCATCACTCTTGAATACATTTGCTTGGGCTCTTTGAGTATCTCGTAAGTCTTCTCAGGACACTACAACTATGGTAGATAGTTCAAATCTTGTGTCTTAGTCTTGCACTAGCGGTAATAGTAGGAGTGATGGAGGAAACTGTGGAGGATATAATGGACTTGGTGGGCGAGGGGGAGGCCAAACTACAAGACTAGGGAGAGGGCAAGGCCAACAACATCATTATGGACAATTACACGTGTCTATTGGTAACTCCGAGGCTACATGAACTTGTCATTATTGTGACAAACCCGATCATATCCAGAAATTTTGTTACAAGTCACATGGAAGACCAGTGCAACAACAGCTTGCCAACACTGTATCTAGCACTGACTCTTCTCCACAACCTTCTATAGGCAAGACACTGGTTTTGTTTGATGAGGAATTTGTTCAATACAACCAATTTCAAATTTCATAGCCTACTTCTTCCATGGCTACTTTGGTCCAAACAAGTAATGCTACAACATGTCTTTTAGCTACTTCTCGCCCTTGGATCATTGATTCGAGGGCTTCTAATCACATGTTAAGTCTCTTAGGTATATTCTCCCTCTTATTCCATCTCCATCCACAGTTACCTTGCCGATGGATCATCTACATATGTTAAGGAGGTTGGCACTATCCATCCAATTCCTTCATTGCCATTGTCCTCTATATTTTATTGTCCACAATTTCCATTTAACCTCATGTTTGTTAGTAAGTTGACCAAAAACTTTTAGTGTTTGGTAGCATTCTATCATGATTCTTGTAATTTCCAAGATCTATCTACAAAGAGGACGATTGGTAGAGGACATGAGGTAGGGGGCTACATGTTCTTGAAGACGCTTTTTCCATTGCATGCTCTACTATTGCATCCCTACATCAAATCCATTATCATATTGGTCACCCTTCTCTCAATAATCTTAAGAAGTTAGATTTTAGTATTCAATCCATCTCTAATTTAGAATGTGAGTCATGCCAATCTGGCAAATTACATTGTATCAATTACCCACCTCAAGTCATTAAACGAGCAACAGCCCTATTTTTGTTAGTTCATTCGGATAGTTGGGGTCCTTGTCCTGTGGTTTACAACCTGGGTTTCAGATATTTCGTCATTTTTGTTAATAATTATTCTAGAGTCACTTGATTCTATCTAATGAAAAGTCGTTCAGAACTGTTTTCTATATCTCATGCATTTATATATGAAATCCATACTCAATTTGGTGTGCATGTTAAGGTTTTGCGTTCTGATAATGCTAAGGAATACTTTTTAGCACCATTTTTTGAATTTATAACTCAACATAGTATGATTCATGAATCTTCTTGTTCTGATACACCATAGCAAGAATGATGTTGCTGAAAGGAAGAATAGACATTTATTGGTCGAGTGGGCTGGCATAGCCCAGCCCACTCTTAATCTCTTAAAGTCCACCTATTTATTTCCTACAAGCCCACTATAATTGATTGAAACACAAGCCCAACCCACGACATCACAATTTTCCCTACTTTTCACACTCTATTCACACAGGCACAAAACGCACGATGCCGTTTTAGTTTCTCGCAGGCTGTGACGTGAGAGCTGAGGTCAACGCTGTGACACCAGCAAGGGATTCCCTTGCTGTGTTGTCACGTGGAGGAAGGAGGGATCGACGAGTGAGGGTGCCAGTTTTCGGACAAGGATAGAGCCAAGAAAGAAAAAAGACATAACAAAGATGGAGGAGAGGGGACGATTTTCTGACCGTGAGAGTTGATCGGCAGCCGCGCCTGACTCGCCGCCGACAACCCTCGCCGTGCTTCAACTCCGGTGCCGGAAACAAATGACCCGAAAGAGTGAGATACGAGAGAAGGAGAGCCGGCAGGTCCGCTCGCGGGGAAGAAGGAGGGCTCCAGGAACAGCTCGCCGTTGCCGGAGGCTCGTCCGCCGCCATCGTCTGCCGCGGCTTGTCCCCGAACCGGGTAGGTTCCACCTCTGCTTGTTTCTATTTTGCTTTGACAAGGAGGCGGGCCAGAGCTCGCGCCGACCAGTTCGCGCGAGCCCTGGCCCTCGCCGTCCTTCTATCTTGCCCTTGCTTCCTTTTGATGTGATTTCTGAAGACCCCTAGCAAGTGTGTGGCTCGATCGAGCCGGAGACCCTCGAATCTGGTAGTGCCCATTAGGTGCTCGATGAAATGGCTGAATGAGTTCCAGAAATTTGCACCCCTCGATAACCTAGTTTTATAAGTGTTTGATCATGTGATTGTTTGTTCTCGTGGTATCCTTAGTACTATGGCGATTTTCGTGATTTTTCTGCCCATTTTTTGAGTCGAAAAGGAATGTTTTTGTTTTCCGGCGGGAGGAGCGTCAAGGGTCATCGGAAGTCATCGCTGGCGGCGGCCGGCAGCGTTCGGCGTCGGTCGGATGGAACGGCCGACGCTGGACGACACAGCGACCCCTTTTAGACCGGTGAAGACCCGCAGCCGTGTCAGCGGCGGCGTGGGGGAAAGCTGCACAGGTTTCCAGCGTGCCTCGGCTCCGCGAAGAAGAAGGCCAAAAGAATTTTTTAAAAAAAAAAAAAAAGAAAAAGAAAAAAAGAGGGGCCGAAAAAGGGGCTGGGCTGATTTCAAATGGGCCTGAGCTGGGGAGTTGGGCCAAGTTTTGAAAAAAAAGGGAGAGCGGGCTGTTTTTAATTTCTTTGTTAATGGGCCATTTCAAAAACAATTTCGACCGGGCTGTTCGGCCAGCCCAGTCGCTAGCCCAACCCGGACCAATAGGGTCCAGGTCAGTTTAGTAGGGCCGGGTTTGACCCGGTCTGAATTACCCTTTTCTTTTAATAAAAAAAAATCAAAAATCAAAAATTCAGAAAATCAAAAAAATCTTAAAAAAATCTTAAAAAATCTTTAAAAATCTTTAAAAATTCGAAAATCCTTAAAAATCAAAAAACATGTTTTTTTAAAAATTCAAAAAAGCCTTGAAATTTTTTTTATTAAAAAAATTGAAAATAAAAAATCGAATATTTTCAAAAATTCCAAAAAATTTTAAAAATTCCAAAAACATTAATAAATGGTTTTTAAAAAAATTCAGAAAAGCAAAAAAATATTATAAATTTTGAAAGATTGTTATGTTTAATTTCAGAAAATTCGAAAATATAAAAAATATGTTAAAAATATTTAAAAATATAGAAATTTCATATTCAGAAAAATCAGAAAAAAATTGCAAAAAAAAAAATTAAGAAAACCCTTTAAAAAGGAAAAAGACTAAAATTGAATAAGCTTTTAGAGCTCTACAATAGGTTTTTCTAATTTACGCTATTAGGATCATTCATGTGCCTTATTTTGTCACGACTTTTGGATATCATCTCCTTACTTTAGAATGATTAGGATAAGCTTTAGATTTCTCGAATAGATTGCCATAGCCTTATTAATACACAATTAAGTTAGGTACCGAAAGGGCGTTAATCGCATGATTAGCATAATCAAGTCCCCGACCCTAGACTCTTTATAAGTGAAATACGCTCCTATGCCTCGTTTGATTCCTAGTCAACCCTAATAAACTAGTGGCAACTCCTTACTTGAAAAATTTTATGAATATCCAATGTTGCGTGGGGTATGGGCTTAGGAGAGCCCGAGTTAATTAAGAGCCATCGACCCGAAATTAACAATATCCCTAAACCTATTTAGACATTTTTCGTTCCCCCTCAAGTCAGATGAGAAAAATTTTTAGGTCGCGACAACATAGTTTAGGTTTTTAATGACACAAAAAAAGTTTAGAATAAAATTGCCCCAAGGGACATAGTTTGGGGTTTTTTGTGGCATTTTCCCTTAATTTAACCAATTTAGCCTTAAATATTTTGATAATTAATCTATTCACTATCTTGTCAAATTTAATCAAAAATCACCAACATGGACATTGATTATTCTACATGGCACTACAAATACTAACATGGACACTTTGAAAAAAAATTCTCTAATTTTTTTTTCCTATTTTCATTTTGACAAGCAAGGTCATGGCCATCGACTAGTCCATCGTCAGCCATGGGAGAGAGGAGTACTCAACCCTCACGCATGAAGAGTATTTGGCAAATCTTTTTTTTATTAATAGCTTTTAGGTTTAATTTTTCTTTTTTTGTTAAAAAATATCAAATTCTTTGCCAACTTAATAAAAAAAAAACTAGTTTCAACATTTTGACCAAATGCTAAAAGCCCAAAACTAGCCCTTACTAGCATTTGATGAAAAGTCCCTTCAAAAGGTTTGCCAAACACTCCAGTATTTCCCTGAGGGGTTTTAGAGGTTGAAAACCTTTTGGAAAAGCTAAACCAAAAACCAAACATCTTAATAGTTGGTACTGGTACAATCGGTTTAGGTTTTTTTTTTATAATTTTCCTCGTATTAAAGGGTCGGGGACTTTTTTGATATGCTTAAAAAGTTTGTCATGTATTTGATGGTAGGGCAAATTTTGATTTTCTTTGGGATAATTCTTTGAAACTCCATCACCTTTGGGACAATTTCACAATAGCTCCTAAATTTTGAAAAGTTACACATTACTCCCCTAAATTTTGACATTGTCATGCAATAGCCCTCGAAATTTTACAAGTTACCACCATGAACTTTGATTTTTGTTGCAGCCATTAGTTTTGTCATCTACATTAACATTAGATGTTATATTGAAAATTTGATTAATTCAAATTTTTTATCAGAAAAACCTTCATCACTCAATTAATAAAGTTAACAAAATATAGCGACATGTCACGATTATTCTAATAAGAAAACCAAGTTAATCCATTTCTCATATGTTATTGAAGAGTTATACAAATGGAAAAATTGGTCGTTGAAATGAAAACCAAAACACGGAGGGAAATCCATAACATTTGAAATTTGGGGGCCTATTACCCAAAAGTATAGAAGTTTAGGAATTATAAATATCTAAATTTTAGAAGTTCCGGGCCTATTACACAACCGTTCCAAAGTCAAAAGGGAGCAATTACATCTTTTTCTGTTTTTTTAAAAAAATTCCCCTCTTTATTTTCACACTTTTTTTATGAGAAAAAGTCATTAAAATTTCAAGGGAAAATTTCAAAAAACGATTCAAAGTAAGCCTATTTTCTCAAATAAGGACCCAAAGTGGCCGTCCTCTCAAATGAGACCCCAAGTAACTAAACCAGTCTCAAATAAAGACCTCAAATCGCTGGACAGCCAAATATTTACTAGCCGGCAAGCGTGTGGTAATTTTGATAATCGGAATAAGGGCAATTTTGTCAAAAAAATATTAATAGAAATTAACAAACCCTAAAAACAAAACCTCCAAACTCTTCTTCACATTCTTCTTTTTCTACATTTCATCTTCTAGGTTCCTTGTCCCCTCTTGCTCAGAGAACCCAAAATCTTTATTAATGGAGCAAGATCCCTAACTCCCGAGTTCTAAACAGACATGCCGACACCCCCTTGGCTCTCTTTGTCTCTCTGTCTCTGTCTCTCTGTCTCTGTCTCTCTCTCTCTTACTCTTCGTGAAAGTGGATTCAAATTGTGTTCGAGATGTGGGTCCTCGACATCAAGATGTTTTTTGTCTCTCGGTTGGGAAAAGATTATGAAAAATCGAGGCTCTCGTGTTACATACAAGTGTTTAAATAACAAAGAGGTGGCTTTACTCGAGATTTGTCTTCTTCGTTGGAAAGAAATGAAGACAAAAAAAGAAAGGAAGAAAATGTGAAAAAATGAAGGTAGGAGTTTTTTAATTCATGCTCCATTAGAAAATTTGGATGCTTCAAGTGAGAGAGGACAAAGAATGGAGAATATGAGGAGCATAAGAAGAAAACGTGAGAACGTGAAGAGTTTTGGGGTTTTGTTTTTAGGGTTTGATAATTTCTATCAACATTTTTTTAACAAAATTGCTTTTATTCCGCCACCGAAAATGACACACGCTCGTCGGTCGGTGAACATTTAATTGGCTGGCGATTTGAGGTCCTTATTTGAGACTAGTTTAGCCACTTTGAATCATAATTTGAGACAACGGTTATTTTGAGTATTTATTTGAGAAAATAGGCTCATTTTGAATCATTTTTTAAAATTTTCCCAAATTCCAAACTTCGCCTACTATAACATATTTACTCCAAAAAATTTTTATAACACTAAAATCCAAAACTTGTATATCCAAAACTTGTACAATGTAACACATTTACCTAAAAAAAAATTATAATATTAAAAGTCTCAAACTTATATTAGTGTGACACATTTATCCTAAATTTATTGTGATGTTAAAAATTTCAAACTTATATCCATGTGACAAATTTATCTCAAAAAATTTGATATCACGGAAATTTTTTTGAATAAATGTATCACACGTTTAAATTTAATATTTTGTTGTCATAAATTTTTTTTAAAGTAAATGTATTATAATAATTATGATTTAGAATTTTTGGTGGGTCTAGGCTTTATCCGGTCGCGATGGTCGGTAATTAAGACGACCACCACCTTCGTTGACGCTTCGTTATCTGTTTCTCAAGAAAAACGCCAGATTTATTGACGACATTGCTTCCCCGTCTCCTCCCTCTTCCGTGTATCTCCCCGTTCAAATCCTCCTCTCTTTTCTCCGACATTTCCTCTCGCTTTTTCACTTCACTTTCTTCCTCGTTACGCGTACAAGCCATCTCTCTCTTCCGAACAGCCCCGACGCGATAGCTTAAACTACTGTATCTCTCCCTCCTTATCCCTGTAGCTCCCATAAATGTCCCGTCACTTTCTCCTCATTCTTTGTCGTCTGCAACATCAATGCTCTCTTGCTCCGCAAGCATCCGTCGAAAGTTCGCCCCTTTCTCCTTCGCCATCGCCGCAGCTTTAGAAATCCGTCGTGGGTTTCGCTAGACGTCAGTTTCTTTGCTCGATCATCTGCTTTTCTGCTTCGATTTGGAGTTCCTCTGTCCTCTGCGCAAGTACCCGCCGAGAGGGAAATCGCCTTTGCCTCCCGACATTTGAGCTGCAATTGAGGTGCTCGGTAGGCTTTTCTCGAAAGCGATTAGCGTCCAAGCAAGGTTAGACCTTCTTGATGTTGCTTTTCTAATCTTTTTATTTGGTTTTCGTTTGATGGGTAGTGCTGTGTAAGCATCGCTGGTTCGATAGTCGAGATTTTGCCCAAATTCATAGGCATTTCGGTTTTCTTATCTTCGAGTTGCTACGGCTTGATTTTTGCTAAATTTGGAATTTTTCTCCTGGCTGGTTCAGAATCGTTGCTGGGTTTTTCTTAGATTTCAAAATCTTGCAGCTTTTTGGTTTCTTTTTTCGCGTTATTTCTTTTTATATTGAGATGAGGGATACGGATGAGTAGAAGAACCATTGACCTTGTCGGGTTGAATCTAGAGTGCCATATTAGTATCAAAGCGTGCATCCTAGCTTTTATTGATTTGGAAGCCATTGTTTTTTATTTGTCAAGATTCTGCCTTAAAAACTAGTACTTATTATTCTTCTGAATGTCGCGGATGCTTCGACCAGATTCTTTTGGAACTTGGAATCTTCTATGATATAGGATGCAAATTAATAACTTTCTTGCTGTATCTTGAAGTTCTTTTACTTTTTTTGTGGTGCTGAAGTTGGGGAAGAAAATTGAGTGTGTTTAGTTGGCTGAGTTTGCAGTCTACCAATTGAAAGTTCTCTGTTTTTTTTTTTTTCAGTTTCTTGTGCTATTCCCTGGTAGATTTTGTTGGGCCAAAGTTTACAAATGACGGGGGGGCAGTCCAGCAAGAAGAGAAGTGATGACGCCCCGCCTCCCCTCCCATTGAACACGAATGCCCAGTACATGGCTGATCTGACCTCTTACGAGGATGCTTGTAGGACTGACCCTGACTTGCAAGCCTTTGATTCACACCCTTCATGAGCGTACCAACCGCGTTATCAATAGTCTTGCAGTTGGCGTTGAGGTTCGGTCCCTGTCTTTTGAGTCTCTGAGGGAAGTGACAGGTAGTCTGCTGGAAATGAACCAGGAAGTAGTCAAAGTCATTCTTGAATGCAAAAAAGATATTTGGAATAATCAAGGACTGTTTGATCTGGTCGAAGATTACTTTGAGAACAGCCTGCAGACACTAGACTTCTGCACTGCTCTTGAAAAATGCCTCAAGCGTGCTCGTGACAGCCAGTTAATGATCCAGTTTGCGATCCAGCAATTTGAAGAAGTGGAAGACAGGATTGAAGGGAACAAGTATGTGAAAACGTTGGAAGAACTGCAGAAGTTTAAGGCAGCTGGGGACCCTTTTACTGAGGAATTCTTCGTGATCTTCCAATCTGTTTATAAGCAGCAGGTGGCAATGTTGGAGAAACTACAAGTTCGGAAGAAGAAGCTTGATAAGAAGCTAAAATCTACCAAAACATGGATGAGGGTCTCTAACGTGATTTTCATGGCCGCTTTTGTGTCAGCATTGATATTCTCAGTTGTGGCAGCGGCTGTGACAGCGCCACCTGTCATAACAGCGTTGGCTGGTGCCATAGCTGTCCCAATTGGCTCGGTGGGTAAGTGGTGCAACTCTCTGTGGAAGAACTACCAGAGTGCTCTCAAAGGGCAGAGGGAGCTGATCAGCTCGATGCAGGTTGGGACCTTTGTAACTATCAAGGACATGGATAGCATTAAGGTTCTTATCACTAAATTGGAGGTTGAGATTGAGTCTTTTATGCAAAATGCTGATTTTGCTTGTAGTGAAGATGAGGCTGTCAAGTTTGCTATAGGTGAGATCAAGAAAAGGCTGGCAATATTTATGGAAACAGTTGAAGATCTGGGTGTACATGCTGACAAGTGTAGCCGGGAGATAAGGAGGGCGAGAACGGTTGTGTTGCAAAGGATAATTAGACATTCAAATGGCTAGAGAGATCTCTACAGAGGCAAACCTCTAATGCTCTGAGACCTAGTCTAAATTCTCATCAATTATTGACCTTACCAATTAACCTTCAATCCACTATGATAAAGATTGAAGGTAAGCAGTTTGTTACATTAGTAGGCTTATAAATGATGTAATACCATTGGTGATTTCTCTTTCCACAGCAGGATATTAAGCTTCATCAACTGCTTTATCATGGTTTGACAAGAGTGTTATTCATGGATTGTTCATGACTCATGGTCCACATGTGAGCCATGTCTATTGAAAAATTGGAGGATGTATAATCATGTTTCAGTTCGTTGTGATGAATCCAGTCTCCTATAAATATATATTTTTTTTTCTATAAGGCAGTATTTCTCGTTTTATCTCCTTTTGCTTTCTGCTGCAACTAGTTAGCAACAGCCATTGTGATTTTGCAAACTGACCAGTGAGACAACATTAGTCATTGCATTATTTCTCCAGAGTAGTTCTGGTTGTGATTTCGATTGTGGCTGTATTTTTCTGTCCAAGGTGTGCAAAGAAGGTCAGACCAGAAACTTTTGCCTTCGTGTTTAAGAAAGGTTCTGACCAAATAGCAAAAGCTTCTTGATGCAGTGTGCCGTGTGAATGAAACATGAAAAAAATTTGCTCATGTGATCCGTCTATCTGATCCATGCGAACCTGAAATGTCTAATCTCTTCCTTGTCTTTGTTATGGATGAGGAGGTAAGATGTATGTGACCTGCGAATTTGAGTACGGTGTAAAACTCCAGTATGATAAGCCCTCTGATGTCTCAATGTCGATTTTTGTCGGCTTCAGTTAGCGAGAAATAAATCACTTCGACCTATCTGAAGATTGTGATGTGTTGTCGAAATTAAATTGTCTCAACTCATCTCAAGATCACGGTCTTGAGCCATGACCATACCAAATCTTTTTATTTTCGCATAGCAGGTGTTTGGATGTGTTAGTAGCTCTGGAGATTGTTTCCCATTTAGCAGTTGTAATCTCTGCATCTTCAATCCAAACATCGTACGCTCTCAGGTTCACTTTCCCTTCATCTGAAGGTTTGAAAGTATGATGTACTTAATGAAGATGATAGCGTCGACTATGACAAAGTTGGGTTCATTTGATATAAATGAGTTGCTGAATCACTTCTTGGTGAGGATTTGGATTTTGGAACTTCTCAATTCAGGTATCAACGAGAGATTGTGATGTCAACAGGGGATTTGCGGAGATTCAATGGATGGGACTGAAGGAGTTAACGCTTCGTTTATAGAATTCGGATGATTTGAAATCTAAATTTGAGTGAGCAACGCAGCTTTCGGATTGACTCTCAAAGGGAGTACCGAAACGATCTTTTTGTGCGGAATATGAGTGTCAAATGGGTGGGTCGGGTCGAAAATGGTCCGATCCACATCGATCCATTTAACCCGTTTTGATTCATTTTCATGCAAAGTAAATTCGATGACCCATACCCGACCCGACCCGACCCATATCCAACTCATACCCGACCCAACCCATATTACCAACACATATTAATATTTGACTTAATTTAAGAAAATATACTCCAACTTATTTAGTCAACTTTAAACTTTTCACATATAAATTATTTGAATAAAAATTTCACATCAAATTTATAAAGTAAATTAAATAAAAAAAATTAGTAAATAAAAAACTGTGGATACCTCTAAATTGAAACTATAATTTAAAAAAAAAATCGATTTTTTCAATTATTGTTGAGTAAACTTCATCGGATTGGCAACGGAGATCGAGAACGCATAAAGGAGGGGGATGGAAGAAGAGAGATAATGGATCTACCTAATAACTCACTCAATCCATATTTGATCCATATTTAACTTTTACTTTACTCATATTTAACTTTCACTTAACCCATATTTGACTTATATTTAACTTTCACTTGATCCATATTTGACTCATTTAACTAAAAGTAGGTCATAATATGGGTTTATAACCCATTTTGACACCTCTAAGTGCGGAGAAACGATCTTAATATTTGCACAAACGATACGAGAGTGTGAGAGCCAAACATAGAATTATCCCTCCAAGTAATTCTTCTTGCTTGAGCATTTTCCATTGAGGATTGAATCTAAATCCAATCGGCATCTCATTTTCCCAAATGAGCCTATGACCCTTATGAGCAAAGTACTACATTGTTAATTAATTCCTGCGGAAGCTTAGTTTCTTTTCCAGCCCGTGAATACATTGTAGATGCACTGCAATGAACAAATGGAGAAACCGGGTGTTCCTGATTGCTTCCAGAAAGCCCATCCCAGTCTGAGTCCACAAGGTGAGCTTCACATTGAATCATTCAATAAAATAAAGAGACAGCGGAGGGCTTCCGCTTTCACGTCTCTCTAAAATTGCAGTCATAAGTACCATCTTAGTTTATACAATCTTCAGGACGGAGAAGTGTCTATGAATATAATATGACCACATGATGCAGGGCTGGTCATTGAACGTTATAACATGAGTCATCCACGTGTCAACCAATATGTAAAGAACCCACATCAATTAGATATATACGTGACTTTATTTTGATGGCTGGGAACAAAGAAATGCAAGAACAAAAGTCATACGGATTCACAGAAATCTCGTTCGATACGAGCCAGAAAAGAGATATAAAAGTAGTTTTACATCATCTGATAATAATATTTAATGACTCTAAACTAGAGTTGTTAGTGACTTCACCGATGAATTATTGTCGATGACATAATCAAGTCATAATTCATTGGATGATTATATCTTTTAAAACCTTTTTTTTTCCCTTTGATGAACTTATTACATTTCTAGTGAGTTATGCTGCTTTTCATCATTTCTATTCCACGTAAATTAGATCTTTCTAAAAATTTGATTCTTTGTCGAGTTTATCTCTTACAAAAAAAAATTCTTAATTTATTCTGTTAATTGTTTGCTAAAAAATACCGAAAGTGTAAACTTGATCATGCAATGTGGAGTTGGTGTGTATATACATGACTAATACAAAGTACGGAGATTGATTTACAAAACTGGTATAGTAATTAATGTGACTTACTGTTTTTGGGTGTTGAACATAAATCGATTGCGTAAAAACTCAGATCAGTCTATTTCATTAGTTAATATACTACTGTTTGTATGTATGCCTAAAGAAATTTAGCATCACTCGAATCCAAGATAAGATTGAAAAGTGTCAATTATTGGCCTTGGCTAGTCCTTCAACTTGGACCACACGACCATATTTCAAGATGTTATTGGCAAGAACACCTTTTCAAGATTCAAGAACATAAGATAGGAGATTAGATTGAAGCTTGCTTTGGGAAGCCATGGCGTGGAGTACAAAGAGGGGAATAGAAAGCTTGAATAGCAAGCAGAGGTTACCCATGTCCCTAGAGAAAATAGGGCAAAAGGAAAGAAAACAATTTTTATTTTAATCTCTAGGATGATATTTAGTGGCACAAGCTAAAGGAATAAAAGAATAACAATACACGCCAACAATAGTTTATGCCGAATATGTGCTGTCAAATTGGGTGGATAATAGCAATAATGTAGGAGAGGGATAGGGTCCTCATTGACAATTTTATTTTATTTTTGTTTTATTTCTCTTTTGGGACCAAATGGACATCTTTCTAACATTTCAATCCTTATAGCAATGGCTATTGACCCCAAAAAGGAATTGATAACTTCTGCACACGATTTGCTTTTTGTGTTTCGGCATTGATGATGAGGTTCCTCCTCCATATTCCTATCTTCACTTCACCTCAGCTTCAACTTACATGGTGAAGTGAAGATAGGAATATAGCAAAGGAACAAAAGCATTAGATTTTATTATGAATTATTATGGTCATTGTACTAGAGAATATTGATATAGAAATTCTCTCATGGCACAAGCTTTCTCTTCCATGAAGGAGAAAACACACATATCTAGACATTCGTGCTCTTCAAATCGATTGGAAATGATCATAAGTGAGTGAGAAAATTGAAGTCCCTTTATAACCTGGGTCAACAAAAACACGTGAAATGTACGACTGGTTGTCACCAATGAGGCATTTTCAATCAAATCTCTTTAGGTTCCTCTTTTATGTAGCAATGTCGAGAGAGATCTTTTGATGGGATTCCTTAGATTAATTCGATGACCTCTCTCTCGCATAATATATATATATAATATATATATTGAATAAGGTATTACAAATAGGATGAACATTCAAAATATTTTTCGTGGTATGTATAGAGCATCGGATGCAAGGAAGTAGTGGCTATACGTGGACTTTATTTAGCTTTTCTTGTATCAATTACAAGCCACCAATTACCCCACTATATAAATTCCTGTTCGGAAAGCTAAAGCATTTGTTTATTAGGTTGTGTTTGTTTTATAAAAAATAATTATTTGAAAATTATTTTTAAAAAATAATCATTAGTATCACTTACAAAAATGAATGAATGAAGACTAATTTCATCGTTCATGAAAATATTTAAATATAAATTATTTTCGATCATAAGAATGTTTTTTATTTAGTATTTAGTTTGGGAAGATATTTTTTAAATCATTCATTTTTTACGAAATTAACATAAGCTTGATTCCTTGTCACTTTCTCTCTAAATATTGAAAGCAATGAAAATATATATAAGTCTTGAAAATAAGAAAAACATAAAGTACGTACGATATAGAAAATTAATATTTATATAGTGGAATAAGTTTTTGATGCTCATCACTAAAAATAGTCAGAAGTACGGAGTCCGCAAAATTTATAAAAGGTCATACATCAAAATTAAATTTCATGATTAGGGTGCAACGGTAACTTAATTTAGAGTTCATGCTAAATATAACATAAGATATCATTTGGTCCTCAAATCATATCAAGTCATGTATTATAAATCGGGAATACTATGGTTGATAGAAGATCAGTCTTTCCCTAATTTGCATGTGCATTGATTTTATTTGTTTGTCTTGTCCCGTTTGCTTTGTGGAAAATAAATAACTTAAAAATATTTTTCCTGAAATAATCGTCATTATTACTTATAAAAATGAATAATCAAATGAAAATTTATTCACCTACGATTACATTTAGATAGATATAAATTATTGTTGATGATGAATATGTTATTAATTAACTAATCATTTCAAATCATTCATTTTTTACGAAACAAACATAATTCAAATGGTGTGTTTCTTTTCCTCAAGAAATGAAATTTAATAAATCACGAAAGCTTCAGAATCGAAAACATGACTATCCAAGATAGAGAAGATCTCCGGCAGAAGCGTGTACAACTCCAAAAAAAATTTCATTCGGGTTTGCTCGACAACGAAAAATGCTATGAATGTACAAATTTGGACGGCGTGATATTTCTTGATTAAGGAGAAAATGTATCTTGAAATCATCCTTGCAGTTCCACGTTCTAAACCAAAATCCCATTCAAATAATGATGTCTCAGCTGGCCAAAGGAGAAAATAAACATACCTCACGAGGATAATAATCCCATCCCACGAGGATGGTAATTTAATGCGAAGACGGTACGTAAATCAAATTTAAGTGCTTAGATAATAATTCCACGAGGACGACAACTATATTTTAACGTGCATACCATACGTGTCGTGTACAAATCCTCTCGGACAATAATTTAATGCCAGTGCTTTGTTTCTAGATATCCAATCGAAGACTCAATATAAGGAATCTGATTTACTTTCTTTCTTTCTCCTTTTCTTTTACTAAATTGGAAAATTGTTGGATTAGATATGAGATGCGTATGTGGCGACACGTTTGCGTGGAGGGAAGAACCATCTCGATCGCTTCTAAAGAATTCGTGGCTGCCGTTACAGCTTTTCTCCCGCTGTTCGTCTAACGAAATGGCTAATCCCCTCCCCTTTTGCGTTTACTTAAATCTGAAGGTCGAAGCTTAAATTCAACACGCATTGAACACATTAAACGTGTCTATCTAGTGGAATGTGCTGGGAATTCCACACAACTTGGAAGGGTCAGCACCCCAGCTGCCCACCTTATTCAATTGCATTATATCATCACATGATGGTGATGAAATTTTTATAAGTTCTCGTTCGTGGCATGGCTTAAACAATTTCGCAAAAAGAAAGGGGAGTTGAGTTTTTTTTATTAGGCACGACGAAGTTGTTAAAAAAGATTCATTAAATCGTTTTGTGAAAGTGACTCCCAAATGGCCAATTAGAACTTTTTTACTAAGACGCTTATGACTTGACCAAATTGCTCATTATTTATTTATTTATGTGGATCAAGAAAATTAATGTAGAGAATGTTGGTTTAAATCCGGATAATATCACATGGCGCCATTTCATAAATTGAAAGTCTTGTCTAAAATGAAACATCCTATACGATAAATATTTTTTCATCATTGGAAATGATGTCCTCAACTCATAAAAAGAAATAATTGATTGAAATGGCAATATTTTCTTCTTTTTTTTGTTGATCAATCATTTTTTTTAAATTAACTAACCATTAAACAATATATGACGGGTATCCAATAGTTATAATGTGATATTTTTGGTACTGATTCCTCGCTTTTTTTTTTTTTTACTTTTAACTTAATTATGTGTCTTTTTCTTTAAGTATCTTATAGGTTCTATCAATATTTTCATCCAATTTTAACAATATTTATTTCTTCTTATAATAATATCTTAAATTATTTTATTTTTCTCCAATTTCTATTTTTTTTTTCATATTTTTACATAATGAAAGTGTACAATGTAGTATTGTAGGAATAATTGTGGCACATATGATATTATTAATTAATGGTTTAATAAATATTTAAGTGCTGAAAATGTATTTGTTACGGAAGGTTGCAACTCCTATGAAAAGAATGGAAATGTACATTCTATAGAGAAGTTACCATTTTTCTTATTAAGTACGACTCTTGTAAAGTAACAAGATGCTTTGATAGAAGGCCCCCTATCGATAGCTTGTATAAATAAAGTTTGGCACCTCTCTTCACCTATTGTATTTTATCCTCCATCAAATAAAATATGTTAAGGAAAAGTGTGGGTCAAGGGACAGAAATCATATTTCTTCATTTCTTCGGCTTCTGCAACAAATATTTCAGCGATATTGTTATGGATAAAGGTATGTTTTTGTTTTTATTATTGTGAAAAATCATGAAGATTATTGATCCCTTGTTTTTGAATTTTGACATTAAAGAATTATGTTATCGCCAACAAATATGTAATGGTCAAAATTTTAGAAGCAAACGTGTACTGTCCCAAAGTTCAAGAGAGTATCAAGTAACTATTTTTTTCCAAAATATAAGTTTCTTTTATAAAATGTAAGTCATCTTTTAAATAGGCACATTCGAGCCCAAAAAATCAGTTCAATATATTACTGACAAAGTGACTAATAATTTGTTGGTTGCACCTGAAATTTTGGCTAATCTGTGAGTAGTGTGAAGAGTGTAAAACAATACGCTCGAAATATTAGCTAGGTTCACTTTTATGTGGAGAAAGCCCAATAAATTACAATATCCTCCTAACACAATATGCATGACAAGCCATTTCAAAATGCTTTAAACCTTTGAGGGCAAGAAACTGCTTCCATATTTTCACATTTCTTCTTACGATAATCAAAGTATTAATCATTATCCTATAATCTCATCATATTAGCATTAAATAAGAACAAAATTGTTCATATTTTTTTCATTATTTCGAATTTATTTACATCAGAAATGAAATATTATTTATATTCAAATGTTATTTTGATAGAAGTAACTTTTATATTATGGATATTAGAAATCCCATCCATCTTGATTCCACCTCTCCTATGAAGTAATTTTATCCGGACTATACCTCTCCTATATCCAACTTTACTTTATCATGAGATAGTCACTCAACACACGGGTTGTGATAAATTTCATCACATCTCGAATTTCATCCCAACTATCATTCGTAGCTTCTTCAAGAGATCACGACACCCAATTTAAATGCACCAATGCCTAAGATGCTGGGTATTTTTATTTTTTCCATCATTTTCTAATTATTAATTCATTTTTAGATTTTTATTCAATTTCTTTATAAGACGTGGGAATTAAAATCTTCATTCAAAATTAATCGTTCATCACCCTAATCCTCCAAGAAGGTAGGATTCGAACCCTTCATCTCTCATTTTTTAAGTAAAAATGATGATTACAAAAACAAACTATGATAATTGATATTAGGTGATGTCAAAATGCACGAATTTAGTCTTTGCAATGAAAGGCCATGATGGTCTCAACGTTAACCAAACCCGGATTAACTCGCAATAACCACGGTCTTGTCCGCCCCATAAATCCCCCCGCTATCCATGCAGCGGTGCACGTCGCCATTTGTCCTCGCCCCCTCGCCACCGCCCGAGTCACTTCACCCCTGCCCCGGCCCCAACCCCAACCTCAATCCCACTACGCCCCGATGCCATCCAGGGAAGGTGACATCCCCCCGCCAATCGTGTGGCACCACGTGTTCTCCACCAACCCCCCTGGGTAAGAAAAACAGGAACTTTGTCCTTTCATTCATGAACTTTCCCCGGATAAAAACGCTCCCCCTCGATTTCCTACCCCAACATATGAACTGCTTCCGAACCCCCCAAAAAAAGGCAAAAGAAAAGGAAAAAGAAAAAGATCTGAACAAGACAAATCATATGTGGCGACACGTTTCCGCGAACGGCAAAGCTTTGCAAGAAGTGGGGCCCGCGGGGGATTTAATGTTTAAATTGAGGCCTTCCCCAGTTGATTCCTTCCATTTAGGGAGGCGCGAGGGGGGAGGGGTTGCGATTCCATGTAAGCACGCCTATTTTAATGGGTTTGACCCTAACCGGATAACCATTGGCCGTTGGGACGTACACGTGTCCATCATGACCGCTCCAGTTCATCCATCTGGCTCTCTCACCCCGTTGACCGAAGAGTCCAACGGACGTCAGCGTCATCTCCTACTTTGCTCGAGCGCTCCTGCCCGCCCTCGGATCGTTGCGATTCATGTGGATCAGACGGTGGGGAGCGTCCTCATCTGGCCCCCTCCGCCCACCACGTGTACGCCGGAGGGCGCCCCGCGGCGGGGAGAGGTGGTTCCTGGGATTTTGATTTTTCGTCTCGTGAGCACCGCGGGGAGGGTTAGGAAAATATCGTAGTCAATCTCAATTCTGCCTGAGGATATGCTCTAGAAAGTGGGGCCTCTCTCCAGCTTGGCCTCCTCCACATCGATCGGGGTCCAGCCGGAAAAAAACCGTTCGTGACCCGGAATGAAAATGAACCGTGCCATTTCGTCCGATTAATTACCGTGGCTTTTTTCACCCAAAATTTTAAAAAAAATTACCATGGTTTTTCTTTTTCATCGAATCCCATAAACCCGAATCCAAATTTCCCTTAATCGGAACCAGGCATGAGAATCTGACCCCATTCAATGTATTGGCAAATATGACAGCAAAATGACTCTACTTCGGTTCAAATGTATAGCTAAAACGAGCATGGTAATCGAAAGTAAATGTCTGCCCTATTATTAGAGGGTAAGATAGATTTGAAAGTTGGGTCGCCGCGTTCGGCTTATTTGCAAGAACCGCAAGCTTCTCGTGTCTTCCCGTATCGTGGCACGCTTTTCGTTTTTTTGACTAAAACGGATGGGGACAGAGAAGATTACTCAGCATATGCTTTTCGTTAGGGTGGGGCATAAACCCGATTTCTCTCCTCTCAATTTCTCGTCAATTTGTCGCGCTCGATTCGAATCGGAACGGACTTTCGTTTTCCTGGTCATTAATTTAATTTAATTTATTTATTTTGGGGGTGTTTTCTTTTTTTTTTCGATATTCTGCCGCATCGTCGTCTTCCTCCTTTAGTTTTGGACATTTATATAAAGGGCCCGAAACGCCACCATCTACTCCACCCATTTTTTCGCAGCGCCGGAAAAGGAAGCAAGAGAGAAAGAGCCACCGCCACCGCGACCACCGCCGCCGCGGAGACCTCCGTTCGTCGTCGTCGACTCTCCTTCTCCGTTCGGTTCGATTCTCTACAATGTCGATTAAGAAATCGCTGGCCCAGCGCCTCCTCGGCATGTCCCGGACCATCTCCTCCTCCCAGGCCCTGGCCAGCTGCCGCCGCTCCTCCGCCGCTGCCGCCCCGGCCCCCTCTCCCCGCCGGAGCAAGCTCTCCATCGAACCCGACCCCGGAGACGGCGGCGTCTTCCGCCGCTTCCTCCACCGCAGAGCCGTCCCCGTCCCCTCGCCGGACGCCCGGCCGCCCCCGATCGGGGAGGGCCTGATGGAGAAACTCCGGGCCCTCGACATTGCGCGGAACAGGATCCGGATCTCGGGCCCGATCCCGCCGCTGCCGCCGGCGGCCCCGGAGCTGACGGCGGAGGACGCGAGGAAGCTGATGAGGGTGGCGCGGGTGGAGATGGTGAAGTCGCGGCTGAGGGAGGTCGGGGAGACGTGGGTCCCGTACCCGGAGCTGGTCCGGATCTGCAGCGAGGCGTGCTCGGATCCGGACGAGGGGATCCGTTTAGCGAGGACGCTGGACGAGACCGGAAACGTCGTCGTTCTGGGCAAGATGGTGCTCCTCCGGCCCGAGTTGGTAATTCCCCTTATTTCTCGAATCTCTTTTTTTTTTTTTTTAATTTCCCGTTTAAATTCTTGCTTGGCGTTCCACTTCTTCTTTTTTTTTCACTTTAAATTTTGTTTCCCAATTAGATAATGTAGAGCCAAAAATTGGTCATCACCAAAGGGTTAGAGATTTTAGATTCCATTTAATTTTTCATTTTCATTTTCGTTTGTATAATTTTTTTTTTTTTTTGCCATGAGATTGTAGACTCTACCGAAGACTGATACATGCTTTTTTGGTGATCTTCTTTCTTGCTCCCGACGTTCGGGTTTGGTGCTTCACGACAGGACCAGAGACCAAAAACGTGTAAAGAGTTCCCACGTTTGAGATGGTAGCAACCACACCCACCCCCCCCAAAAAAAAAAAAAAAACCAACCCGATTTTTTTCTAGGACGACAAGGGACCCAAACCAGCCCTTCCATACCTACCGGAGAAACAACCCTTTCCCTCCGCCCCCCGGGGGTTCCTCTTCTCCCCTTCCCTTTTTTTCGAATTTTTTTATTCTTGTTGGAAGATTATGGGGTCATCCCAAAATCCAAATTTTAATTAACGGGGACATGAATTATATTTTGATTTTCCCTTTTCTAATTTATTGGACATGAAAATAGAGAAATTCACAGAGGGAGACGAAAAGGGTGATTTTTCTTTTTGGGTGTCGGAAGGAAAAGGGTAATTTGGAATTGATTTTGAGGTCTAGGTAAATTGTTTTCGGTTTCATGTAGCCTCACAGTTTTTAGTTGGCTGATTTTTTCTTCACATGTTCACAAGTCCAAATTGCCTTCTTTTTCTTCTTCTTAATCAATTCCAAGACAACATTTTTTTTAAAATTATTTTTTAAAGAAAAGTTCACCGACCGACATGAACGTGGCCTGCTACAGACGAGACAAAAACGACCGAGAAAAATTGCAATGTCCGTGGATTGGAATTTAGGGGATGAATTGCTTAGATAGTCCGAATTTGGGGTCTGTGTTAAGACCAAAAAGCAAACGTTGGGTCAAACAATCTGTACCCCTTTCTTGTCTACAGGTGACGAAAGCCGTGGAGGGGCTGATGCCGCCGCCGCCGCGGAGCGCGGAGCTGGAGGAGCTGGAGCGGCTCAAGGCGGAGATAGACCGGGAGGCCGAGTACCTGGTCCGCCGGGAGCTCTGGCTCGGCCTCGGCTACCTCGTGGTCCAGACCGCCGGGTTCATGCGGCTCACCTTCTGGGAGCTCACCTGGGACGTGATGGAGCCCATCTGCTTCTACCTCACCTCCGTCTACTTCATGCTCGGCTACGCCTTCTTCCTCCGGACCTCCCGGGAGCCCTCCTTCGAAGGGTTCTTCCAGAGCCGGTTCGCCGCCAAGCAGGAGAAGCTGATGCGGGCTCGCAGGTTCGATGTCCGTAGGTACGACGAGCTAAGGGAAAGAGCCCGACGTGCGAGCCCCCTGATGCCACCCCCGCCGCCGCCCGCCTCCTCGGCGTTCGGGGCATCGTGAGGGCGGCGCGGTCCGATTCTTTTCCGACATTTGATACTGGAAAAGAAATTAAAAAAAGGAGAACCAAAATGCGCAAAGCATACAATTTTGTTTTGGCTTGTCCGAATTCGGTAGACGGTGAGCAACCGAGAGCGGAGGATATACTAGTTTTTATGACGTGATGATGGTGTACTTAATTATACTATCATTAGTAGAAAGTTAGTGAAAAATCAAAAAAACTTATTTAAATTTTAAAAAAGATTCATCTCTAGTTCTTTGAGCATTTTATTCGGCAGATCTTACCAAAATGGAGAACTAAAATTGGTCTTGGCCATTGACTCACACTTTTCATTAGAAAAAGAAATATTTTGAAATTGATGATCGATTTATTGGTGTTTAGAAGGAGGAAGTATTCCTTGCGATGGTTAGATATATAGCATCGATGATTTAGTGTCACTAGCTAATCATCACTGTCACCACCCGTGAGATATCTCACACATGATGCCAATTAAGACGTTATTCAAAATGGGCAATGACAATGATTTGACCATATCACGTGAACATTGCATGAGGTGAAGTGGTGCATTTGTCACGTACAGATACCTTTTCGTTTGAAAGGGACATTGATTTTCTAATTGCTTATTGAAATGTAAAATATCATTTCCAAGTAAGATGGTATTCATAACATATGAGCTAGGATGATTCTATCGCACCACGTTAGCATTGTTCATGGTACAATCATCATATACTATATCTGTTTCATTTAAAAGTGATGCCAGTTTTCTAAATACTTATCAAAATCTAAGTTACTTTTTGGAAAATTAATATACCCTTGATACTCCCCTTAGCTTGCCACTTGTCGTTAATGTAGCACGCCACATTTCCTCAAATCTTCATCCTAAGTTCTAAGGACCAAATGTTATGGTCCATGACATAATTTTCTTCATCTCAGTGCCATCAATTCCTTTATATTCGAAAAACGAGCTAATGGTCTTCCCTTTTTCTCGAGATTAATCTTGACATCCTCTTCTCCATATTTCACTTTAAAGAAAATTCTACCAAAAACCACTTGCAACCAAACACCAATAAAAAAAAAGGGTACTCGAAACCATTTTGCGACCATAGACGAATACATCAAATTCTCAAGTCTCGCAAGATAGGACTTTGCCCTCATCATCTTTTTTTCTAATGTCAAAATTAATGAACATATTATCCATATCAAGATTATTAGATTATGTTCTATTATAGAGATAGAAATATATTAATTTATAATGCTGTTCTCATTTTAAGGCGTTGAAAGATTTGTTTTATCTCGAGATCATCCAATCAAGAAAGTGAAAACTTTGGGATGTTGAGTTAAATACAATCTGCTCGATGCTCATGACTTTGTTCGCCTTTACTATGCGGGTGTGTTTAGTTTAATTTTTAAAATATTAGTTTAAAAAAAACTTCTTGAAGTTGAATGATGTATAGCTTCCTAAGATGAAGAGCGGTGATAAATTGACTTGAATTGCAATTTTTTCTACGCGTTGAAATTGTGGTTGAATGGTTTCGAGAGGGGATTGGGATTTTGGTAGGTAAAAGTGTGAAAATAGTGAAACAATATAGGTTTAGAAACGTCATTTTTTTTTTTTTTTTGGGTATGGGTAAAGCAGTTTCCAAGCCAGCATTCGGCTTAAAAAGAAAGGATTAACGTTAAACATTTTCAAAAGTATGTCGACTGTTTTGCAAAAGAAATATAAAGGTATATGTTTTTGAATTTTGGAAAAGAGTACATAGACCACGTCGATATTCCCTATAGCTAACACGATCCTGATACACGTGAGACCATTCCCATGCACAAATAAATCATATGATCTCTATGCGAGTCCCATCTCATTCAACGGTTATGCGAGTTAGACTTACAGTGTTGGGGTCATGTTGGGGCTTTTTTTTTGCCCCTCCTATGCATGTATGTACAGCCTTAGTTGACAATTAAAGAAAGGTTTCGTAACATTCTGAATTTTCCGTGTCTAATAATAATAATTAGGTTATAAAGTTAAATATTATTTTGGGGTTCAAGTTGACACGTAAAAAATCTTAGTTGAAGTGTCAATTTACAAGATACAAAAAATATGGAAGATGATTTCCCATGACATAATTGTTTCGAGTTCGATGTACTCGAATTAATTGATAAATGTTGACGTATACGCCAAATGTGCAAAGTAACATCAACTGATTTATTGTCATGGGGACGGACATTCTTTGCATCTTATGTTTAATGACTGTCAAAGTCTTAAATTTTACTAAATTGAGATTTTCCTAGTTTTCAGTATGGTTTGCCTATAATTTTTTAAAATTCAAAGTCATGATTCTATTATTTAATTAAATTTTAGTTAATTAATACTAATAATATTTACTTACACTAATGGTAGCTCACTTTGGCCGAAGGTGATTTCTTTCTTCATCAGATCACTCTCAAGCTTCCCTTGCAAAGACACACGTTAACCGCTTGTCATAGTAAAAGTCGCATGTTAAGTAATTTGCTAAATTGAGATACATGTGTTACTCTTGACTCCTAAACTAAGCCATCATTACCATAAACATTAGTCGTCAACCCTTCTTCCACTTGGCCATAGATTAAATAAAACCTTGCCACACGTAATTTACATTTACACTTAACAATTTACATCTATTTGTTATTGCTAACCTTGATAATATTCTTCTACACCTTACAATCTTAAAAAGAAATGTTCCTATACTTCAATCATTGGATTGAAAAGCAAGGTTTTCATCTTTCAGGAGTTGCAAGGTGGCTAAATTGAAGTTTAGTGTGAGTATGTGCAATAGCAATGTGGAGACCCAGTGATTATTTGGTTTATCTGGTTGATGGTGTAAATGCCTGAAAGGTATTTGACTGGTTTTCTTAAAGTGTGGTAACATGTTGTGTGTGAAAATAATGAATATGTTCTTGGAAGTGTTATTTTTGTAATTTCATATTAAACTATGCTTGGTAATATTCATCTTGTACTCATTGGTAATATTAACCTATTATCGATGGTTAGATCCATCTTGAACTCATTGATTATATCCGCATTGTATTCACTGAGTATACTCACTTGTTTGATCAAATTCACTTCCTAAATATATTCATTTGCTGAGTATATTCACTTGTCTAAATATATCAAATTTTTTTGTTCACGTTCACTTCCTCAATATATTCACTTGTTGTGTATATTCAATTGTTTGAATATATCCATTTATTTGATCAGATTTACTTCCTGAATATATTCACTTGTTGAGTGTATTCACTTATCTGAATATATCCATTTATTTGGTCAGATTCACTTATTGAATATATTCACTTGATGAGCATATTCACTTGTTTAAATATATCCATTTATTTGGTCATATTCACTTCTTGAATATATTAATTTGTCAAGTATATTCACTTGTCTGAATATATCCATTTTGTTTGATTATATTCATTTGTTGTATATATTCACTTATACTAAATATATTCACTCACTAAGTATATTTAATTGCCAGAATATATTCACTTACCTACTCATATCTAGCTAAATATAATCACTAACTACATATATCTAGCTTCTAGCACATGAAATCATTTCTACTTCACTATTTCTCTATTTTTCTATTCCAGGGAATATGTTTGGAATAGAAATTAATTTGGTAACATAATTTTTTTTTTTTATTTTTGGAACAAATTTCTACTCCAGAAATATATTTAGAAAAAAAATCAAAAGTTAAAATTTTTTACTTCTCTATTTCTAAAACAAAAGTGAGAAACAAAAATCCATATTATTGCTCACTCTCGTTATTTCTTGCTAGTCACCCACTCATTGGCTGCCTGCCGCCGTCGATCGTCGGCTACTACCGCTGATCATCGGCTACTACCGTCACTGCCATCATCGGTCATTGATCCCCACCGTCGCCAACGACGGCCGATCACTGCCGCTCGGAAGGAGAAATTTTATAATATTGTTAAACGAATTTTTATTCTAGAAAGAGAAATTTTATATTGTTTTCAAATGCATATTTTGTCTTAAAAATTCGTCTAAGGAATAAAAATAAAAAAAAAAAGATTTTTTGGCAGAAATTTTACCATGCGCGCCTTAAATTTATCCATCTATCGAATATGAACACATGTTCCTTCTCACTTGATTATTTGACTAATACATTTATTGAGTTGACGAACATGTGTTGAAATGCTTATAAATGTGTATTTATCATTGCTTAAATAATATAATTCTGTCACCCATAAATTAACAGTGAAACGTCTCGAGTGAGATGTCCCCAAAGTGTTTGGAAAAAGAAGTAATGAACCAAATGCATGTGTATGTGCAAATATAAATGCATATAAGTACTCATGTCAAAGAATAAACTAATTAGTGATTACCATGCATCAAATATGTTATGCCGTCCATATACATATGAGAAAAACAATGTTGTTATTAGATTTCATTAACATATCATAATAGGAAAGGTGAAATATCTGCTTGTGCGCTTGGCATACATATTTGCTTGTTATGTACTTATTTTTTTTGTTTTTGGGTTGAGTGGTAAGTTGATCCTCTAACTTAAACTTAAATATTATATTTATTGGGCTTCGCCTCACCTTATTTTTCAGATTTGTAGGATAGTGCCACACTTTAGAGTACCTGTTATATAGAATGTGTATATCAGAATATACTCATACCAGGATATGATATGGTATATGTTAAGTGTAGTTCTATTGTCTGGGTGGGATGTAGGATTACTTGAGTTTCTTTCCACCGTTTCATCACATGATATGCTAAAGTAAATGGCAAGATAGTAGAACCTTTAAGAGGGTTTGACAGTCCATCTAAGCATGGCGACGGAGGCAACAAGATGACGTGGGAGGCCAACAACCCTTCAGTAGGTTGGTTGTTTGGATAATGGACAGGCTTGCTTTTAAGGTTGCTATGGGTATAGTGGTGCTAGTTGACTTCTTAGGACTTTTGTATTTAATATTTTGCTTGAATGATGTGTTAAAGTTGTAAAATTGATGTTTAATATAAATAAATATAATATCCATGTTTAACTTGTGCAATTTCTTGTATGGGATGAATGAGAAAATTTTATTGAGCTTCCACTGCATGCTATTTCTGAATAAAAAATATAATAAGAGATGACATGTGTTGCACTTGACATTTTAGGGCGTCACATCCCGCTTGGTATCAAAGTAGGCATCTTAAATGATTGGAGTAGTAGAATAGACCGTACGAGTGTAAAACATTAAATGTATGTGTGCTTTAATTGCTTGTGTGGTAAAAGTAACTTTTTTACTTATTAGTTAGGCATTAAGTTAAGTAACATTATATGTCTTGTTATTTATTAGTTTCCTAAAAATGATTACTTGTGAATAAATGAAAATGTTTTCATTGTTCACAAAATTATTTAAACTTAAACTGTTGTTGATAATGAATTTTTTTAATTGACTAATCATTTCAAATGAAATAAATAATCATAAGAAAAGACTTTCCAAATAATTCATTTTTGCAAAACAAATGAAGCCTTTGAATCTACTTCAATCGCGACTATCGTCTCAGCTTCAATTTTCTCTTTTGATCTAAGAGATAGGCACGCCATTCCAATTATCGCCAAGCTCATGCATTTGACTATATAACGTGAGCCCCATCAAATTACCTCTATAGTTCAAATTGAATTCTTGTGAATTGCAAAGCTGTAAATAAAACGTAAGTCATGTCTGCTGAATGATGGACGCCGATGTAGCTTAAATAACGAGTTGACAAAAATACGCAATGCTTTGCTTAAAAGACTCAATATTATAATTTTGAATTACTATCATGAAAAGTCCCGAATTAGTATATATTTTGATAGATTTACCAAAAAATAATTTTTTGATTGCTAAAACTTCAAACCACACCTTTAATAAATTTACCCTAAACTAGTATACATTTGACAAACTTATCATCCGTTAGTTTCCATTAAATTTTTCTGTCAAATTACTGAGTTGAATAACATGTGATATTTGACTAGTGTACTACTTTAAGAGTTTACTCTTTGTTTGTTATAGTTATATGGGAAAATTCCAAATAAAGGCAAATGCTGTTTTCATTTTCTTAAATAAGGATATGAAGTGGGCATTGTTTCAAATAAGGGCTTAAAGTGCCAATATAAATTCCAAAGGATGGCTTAAAATGGTTATAATTATTTCAAATAAGAGTCTAACTTTGCTAACTCGCTAACTGGCAAAATTTTCCGACTAATCAAGGATATTTTTGTTCAAACACAATCTAAATTTATATTAAATTAAATTATAAAAAAATTTCAAAAAAAAAGAAAGAAAAGAAAAAACAGAGGTGAGAGGGAGGCCCTCTCTCCTGTGGCCGATGTCCCATCGTTGGTGGGGCGGCGGGGTCGTTGGAACCCAGTAGAGGGCCACCGGCGACCTTGCCGACTAGAGGTAAGGGCAGTGACCCTCTCTCAAATGTGCAAGGATTGCCCACCCTCATTGCAATCTAGTTGAGGATCACCGACCTTGTTTGGTGATTAATGAGGTCTGGGCATGTTGGGCGAAGGCCATCGGGCACCTTTTAAGGGCCAACAACCCTCGCTTAGGCTGGGATGAACGGGATGAAGGCGGACAACCTTCACCTAGATATGAGAGAGGGGCCCTACCTCTAGTCAGCGAGGTTGTCGACCCGCCTAAGCTCTGGTGACCCTACCACCCGTTAGGATGGTTATGTTTTTCTTTTTCTTTTTTTAATTTTTTATAAAAAAGAAAAAATGAGAAAATTAAAAAAACTTAAAACAACGAAATTGCCCTTTACAACTAGTGAGTTCAAGTCATTCTTTGAAATTGATTTGGATATTTCAGGTCCTTACTTAAAATAAAATCCATTTCATGCATTTATTTGAGAAAATGAGAACATTTCCGACTTTTATTTGAAATAATATTCATTTTAGCCCTTATTTACTTCAAGCATTTATTTGGAATTTTCCCCAGTTATACTAGTTTTTTGATTTTTTGTTGTATTAATCCAATTTAACAGGATAAATTTTGTAAAAAATGAACTAGTTTTGGGGTTTTAATGGTTTAAAAAATTAGTTTTGAGTAAATTTGTCTTAAGTGTAGCATTTTGAAAATTTTTTTTGGTTATTTAAAGTAAATTTGTCATAATTGTACTAGTTTTGGATTTTTCGTGATCAAAAAATTAATTTAGGATAAATTTTTCGTACATATATTAATTTATGATTTTTCGTGAAATTAACTCCATAATTTTACGTGATATTTTATATATAATTTAATTTAATTTAATTTAATTTGCAAAACAAAATATAATTGACGAAATATTTTACTGAGCTCCACGGGTAAAATGTACGCGACCTTCCTCGTACCTTCGTCGCCGGCCCCGATGTCATGTACATCGCCTCCAAACGTCGTTTCCTACAAGTCAAACCCTCACAGGCAAAGTCAAAATTGATTCTCCACGAGGAGGGAGCGACCTCGACCGTCCGATCCGCGGACGCGTCAGATCCATCGCGAGATCTCGAACCTTCTTCCTCCTTCTCCTTCCTCCTCCCTCCTCCCACCTCCATCGGCCAATACACCTCGAAGCGCTTCGATAAACCGGGCCACCGACAGTCCACAGATCCTGCATCTCTTCGCCCTTCTCGATCGGGCTCGAGTTCCCGCTCGGATTCGTCCAAAGGTGAGTTCCCCGATTCGCGATCGGCCCTAAAAATTTGTTCTTTTTGGCGGTTTCTTCTTTGTCTCGATTTTGGGCGGCGATTCGATCCGATTCGCCGAGATGGGTTTGGTGATTGATCGGTTGTTTGTCGATTGATCTGTTCTCTGGGCTTCCCCCGCGTTGAATTAGGGTTCGGGTGCGTGATTGCGGCGACCTGATTCCGCCGTCTCGCCGTGTCGATGTCGAGATCGGCTTCCTGAAGCTTGATGATTCTGTGCTGAGTATTGGGTCTTGCGGGGATTTTGTCTGCGATGTCGTGAGATTAGATTCTTTCATTCTGCGATACATGTCTGATGTCACAGCAGCAGTTTCGGCTAAAAAAACTCAGCTTTGGGTTTGTTTTTTTCCCTCAAATGTTGTCGAAGTAATTCGATGCAGAGACGTCATCGGTTCGAAATCTGGAAAAGACGAAGCTTTTCCTAATTGCAGTTTCATGACCTTTGGTGTAGAATGTTCTGTTCATGGCAACATATTCATGAATGTCTCGGACTTTCTGTTTCGTAGGTTACTTGATGGAAAGCGGGGCTGGAGAATCGACGAGTAAGCCAGCCCAGAGTGCGTCTTCCTCGGACAACGGTGGCAATGACCCGGGTGATTTCGAATGCAACATTTGCTTCGAATTAGCACAAGACCCTGTCCTGACCCTTTGTGGTCACCTCTATTGTTGGCCCTGTCTCTATAGGTGGCTGCGCCATCACTCGCACTGCCACGAATGCCCAGTTTGCAAGGCCCTTATTCAAGAGGAGAAATTAGTCCCTCTTTATGGGAGGGGGAAGACCCAGACGGACCCGAGATCCAAGTCTTATCCGGGAATTGAAATCCCCAATCGCCCGTCGGGACAAAGGCCTGAAACCGCCCCACCTCCAGAAGCGAATCAGTTTGCGAATTATGGGTTTGGTTTCATGGGAGGGTTCATGCCAATGGCCTATGCTAGGATCGGGAACTTCACGCTATCTACTGCATTTGGTGGGTTAATCCCTGCTCTGTTCAACGTGCAATTCCATGGGTTCCAAGATGCCACCGTGTATGGGACCACTTCGGGTTATCCGTATGGCTTCAACACATTCCACGGTGGTCATGCCCATGGTTTTCCACAGCCGGCAGTGCGGGGGCAGCCGGCTGATACCGTGTTGAAGAACCTTCTTCTACTCATTGGAGTCTTTGTGGTTCTTGCGCTGCTTTGTTGGTGATCTGACTTGGGATTTTCTTGGTGATGATTTCTCTTAACTCTCTTTGTAGTTGTCATCATGCTCCACAGGGCTTAGGCTAGTAAAGGTTTGAGGTGGGTGCTCAGAGATTGTCAATATGATCCGCATGATCCTTGATATCCTGTTTCACATATATCAGGCGCTCCTTTTCTTTGTGCAGACGCATTCGTGTATGTCTGCCTGCGGTTTCCTTGTTCATATTCACATGTGACCTTTTTACTTATTTCACGGATTTCTTCTATAGTGTCATCTATTCTGTTTGCCATCACCAAGGAATATAGAACCTGTCTTGGGTGTTTTCTTTGTAACTGTACAATGCTTAAAGGCGATACATTTGTTCTTTCTCCAAAAGTGTAATTTAGTAAAAGGAACTGCATTGGATTCTGGAACTTTTCGCATGAATCTTTTTCTTATGTTTCGGCATATTGTTCCTCTGAAAAGTGCCATATTCGCGATGCTGTGCTATTCCAAACAAAAGAAACTAAAGGATGGCCAATGCTGAAGAAAGCTTAAGATGCCTTGGTTCTTTCCGTTTGATGTTTGCCTCGCATAATGAATTCTAAATAACTAAGTGGGGAACCACATTCGTATGCGGTTGGAGTGCAAAAACATGCTTGTACACGCATGTTTCGGAGCGGTAATTGGACTCTTTTAAGTTCTGTACTGTCTATGTTGTTGATTGTCAAGCAATGTACGTGATATTAGATGGACTAAGTGCTTCCTGTGGATCTAGTTTCCCAAGTTTTCATAGGAGAGAATTTGCTTCTGTTCCACTTTAGAAGTGAGGGAGGTTTTTGTGTCCTTATGTGAATGGAATGTGGCTAGAGAGTTTACACAATAATGCTGTAGTGACAGGAAAAACTAGCTGTTAGTGTACAAGAAACTCGGGAAGTCTTTCGCCTGTGCACGAGATTTCCAGGCGTATCAGGCACTTCTCCACCCTGGCCTGGCCTACATAATCGACATACTAAAATTGTACGGTGAACCACAGTACGATGTGTGTGTTTGCAGCGTCTTGCTTTTCAGACGAAAGCATCCATTTTTAGCCGACGGAGTCGAAAACAGTGGACTAGTTTTAGTATTTTTTCCAGTGTTTATCTTCTCGACTGAAAACACGGGTGATCTGCATAAAAGGAGGAGAAATTGGACAGGCAGATTGGCCGGCTGCGGAAATTGGTGAAGGGGATGACGTGAAGCTCTAGGAAAAACCCTGGCGATTTCGCCGGAAATGCGAGGAATCTCCATGGAATCTGGGCAAAAGTCCCGTTGAAATACGAGGTTGGGCGTGGTGGGTGATGCTTCAATTGGAGAATCGTTTTGTTCTTGGTTCTTTTTTTATTCAATTCTTCTATTGATCTAAAGCTGGAAACGGAACGATCATAATATATGATTTGTATTATAAAGTATTTGATTAAAAAATGCGCAAAAAATAAGCATATAGAACACATAATCATCCCCAATATCATCGAGTCTAGAAGAATTGGGCATCTTAATAGCATAAACAAGACAGATAAAAAAAAAAAAAAGCATAAAGAAGATATTATTATATAAAATTTGAGGATTTTCATGATAGAAACAACACAACCAAACAAGATGTCGTGGTTCTTGTCGTTATTGAAACCTTTTGTATTCATGAACAGAACACGTTTTCCATGAAAAGAAGAGAGAAAATTGGGTTCCCCTTTAATTTCACAGCACAACCAAACGAGATGTCGTGGATCTCGATGTTGAAACCATTTGTATTCATGAACATAACACGTTTTTCAGGAAAAAAAGAGAGAAAACTGGGTTCCTTTAATTTCACTGACAACGAAATATGACAGCGAAGCCAAATTAGGGTTTTGACGGCCTGGATGACCCCAAAAATGCGAACGAGAACACGATCTGAGATGGAAATATTTATGACGTCAGCATGACGACACCCTTGGATGAAATGATTGCTGCTACGTTTTGAGTAATTGATTTCTTTACCATACCATCAATTTCTAACTTTCTCCCATCCTTTACACGTTGCGTAAAATGCCGAGAGAAATTACTAAAAAGTTATAAATCTATAGTATTGATGACAATATTATCTTATCTGGAGTTAATTTAATTTTTCCAATTAATTTTTGACAGTTACTGTTGAAGGAAAGAGAAAGTAAGAAAAAATAAGGATAAATAAAAGAAAAGAATAAAAAAATAAAAAATAATTTGACAGATTATTAAAAAATGTTCACGTAAACATCGACTGTGTTATGTAAATCGATCAGTAATATTCAATTAGAATTAATTAGAATGACTAAATTGACTTTAGATTATAAGGCTTACATTATTAAAAGAGTTATGACTAAATTTACACAAATACAATAAATTTAGAACTTTTATGACACTTTTCCTAAAATGTCCACGTCGTTGCCATCTTCTCGATTGTCCAGAAAAGGGAAAGCAAACCTAGTTGTGCTCGTCCTTGCTCATATTGAAAGGTTGCGTGAAAAGTAAATGGCTTCTCGCTTCTTATACTTGGGAATTTTTCTCTCCAGCGTAAGCAAAGATAAAGATCACGGCAGCTCAAGAACACTAATAACGCACATATCCTCAAAGAAAACAATACAAAACTACGAATCCTGAATCGCGATCCATGAAGGCCCACGAGCAGGAGCAGGAGAACGAGCACATATCGACATGCCGGTCAAGATTCTGTGCCTTTGCCGGCTTCCTTGTAGTATCCGTGGCCTTCCTCGTCGCTGTTCTTGCTTTTCCTGAAGTACCTGTAGTATATGTACTGCAATATGATCTGGTTTTATCTTGGTCAAGGAGGTGATCGATTCGTAGTAAAGCTTCTCAAGTTACAATCAATCAACGTAATACGTATGCTCTGATTTATGTTAGGGGGAAATCTCAAAGGAAGGGATACGAATAAGTCGAGTGCCACGCAAACGATCGCGTCCAGCAGCCACGGCATGTTGGCTTTGATATTCTCCCACTCGATGGTTCTCACTAGAATGCTGCAACATCCGTATAATACTTGTTAGCATACTGCATATACATGTACATATACATAATTTGTATATATACGCATGAGAGAGAGAGGGAGTGAACCTTCCCACGTAAGTAACGTTAGCGACCAGTGCGAAGATGAACATAAGAGGATTCAAGCCCTAAGATAACATCGAAGTGAAAAGGTTATGGATTCGTCGTCTCATTGTCAAATTCATTGAAACGGAAGAACAATTTTGAGAAATGACAAAAGGGTATCACCTCAACGCTCCCTCGTTTGATCTGGGCGATGACAAAAACAACAAGCTTCGTTAGCAAAGCGTGACAGATCGCATACATATATGATAAGAAGAAAACACACGACATTTCGATACAGAAGATTAATTAATTTAAAATGGCGAGATTAAGCATACGTTTAACCATATCTGAGGGATTCTGCCGCCCATGTATATGGCGGCCATCAGCCATCCAAGCCATTGTCCAAACACACTGTGCTCCATTCCACCTTCCTGCTTTTATATAAAGTCACCAGACCAGAAAAAGAAAAGAAAAGACCAAAAGATCAGGAGAAATAATTCCATCAAATTAGGGTAAGATTTTAACAGAAATTAGGTCATACTTGTAATAATTTCGTCGTGGCGAGTACAACATGAGCTTCTGTGAAAGATTTGTTCAGAACAGGTAGAGTGAGGGATGATGCTAGAAATGTTCCATACCCCACCTGGAATAACGAAATAAAAAATTGTAAAAATTGGAATCTTGATGTGTGCATAATTAAAAAATTAGAGGGTCATCGTCAATCACTCCATAAATACAATTTCAATGTTGTGGCCAGACCATACATCCTAGGAAGATCACATAATTAAGGCAACTAAAATTAATGTGATTTGATTAGTGCTCACCGATCGTGGGATTGGCTTAGGCTTGCTGACCGGCTTCGTGGACAGAACCTGAGTAGCCTCGTCATCGGAAGATGAGTCGCTGTCGAGCTGCATGGCGGACGGGCCGCTCTTGGCCACCCTCATGTACGCCCGGAACGGCGGCGTCCCGCTTCCGGCCAAGGACCGAGCCGAGCTGTGTAGACAAGGCACCAAGTGTACTCCTCTTTCAGTTATTCGTTAGGACGAAATTAACTTAGATGGTTCGATGAAAATTAAACTCCATGTTTCGTACGTGAAATAAAATTCTTTTCTGGGAGATGCTTTTACTGGAGTTGCTTTAGCCGAGGCGCCAGGAATGGGGATTCCTGATTGATGTGCCGCATTCGTTCTCAATGGTTCCTTCTCTTCGGCCTGCAATTAGTCATCGCAGATAATTCAAGAACTACCTTCCACCAAAGAAAGTGACCAAATTTCACTCATACCCAATTGTCTTCGTTCAAGTACACTTGGTGAAAAATACTCATTTGAAAAAATGACACATTGTCATTAAATTTCGGCCCAATATATAATGTGGTCAATGAATTTTTAATTTATTTAATGTGAATCCTAAACATAGTCTAATTTATAATATGGTCCCTATAAATTTAATTTTTTTAATTAATTCACGTGTAGTGCACGCTTAATGTTTAATGTTGTTCTAAAACTTAACTTAATGGAAGAATAATATTAAATACTTTTATTTTTGTTTCGGGATTAAGTTCTGAGATCACATTGAATAGTTAAACTAAAACTTAGGAGTTATCGTGTCATTGTCCGTGATCATTTTTGGCAAGGAAACTAAAGGAGAGGAGATCGAGGATGTTCACCTTTGGGTCGGAGCTCTTGACGCGTCGGCCCTTGCGCCACCTGTAGACATGATCATAGTACAGGCTCTGCAGCACCAGCACCACAGTGCTCGTGGTATAAAGCTGTTGGAGTACAGACAACAAAGTAAGAGTGTCGTTGGAGAGAAGCGTGACGATGGGTCGCGAAACATCTACCGACAAATTTCACCGGCGGAGGGTTTGTAAGGAAAGGTTTCTGTCGGGCCTCCTCCAATTTCAGATGGATTCGGTCCATTGATGCGGGCTTGTCTAGGGTCCAATTGTATGAATAAGGGGCTTTCTTGGCCATGCAAAGAAGCCACAACTGGGGCTACTAATATAGGAGGATGGGGGCTAACCATAAACCGAGTGTACCTAATAACTCGTGATCACTGTCGAGCTTATGCACGCTCCTGGTGCATGAAAGCCCAAGACGAGGCGGGATCCCTGTGCATCCCCGTCTGAGCCCAGGGCAGCTAGTGTGTCTTCAATCCATGGATCCTATTAGAGTATAGTTTCCCGACACGGTGCGTCCCATCCATACATCTCGATCCTCAGGTCCGATATGTCCCAACAACAAAGGCCCTCGCAATCGAGGGCCGAGGTGCATATAGAGCTCACGTTCCATTAACCCGTGCGAGTTAGATGGTTATCTCGATTTTTCGAGATTGCTCACGTGAGAAATGTCCCCCGAAAAAGAAAACCATGGTAGGTATACACTAAAGTACATTACAACTATGGGCAGACCAGGGCTAGGCCAATAAATTCAGAATGGGTTTCTTGGGGAAGGTGCAGGCAGGGGGCTTCAGAATTCCATAAAAACTTCTGAAAGATTCGGGTTCGGGAAAGAAAAAAACACGCGTAAAGCCAGAAGGATATGTAATTTACCAGGGCTGTGTAGTACTGAGTCGGCAACTGCAGCACAACAAGACAGAGAGACAGAGAGAGAGAAAGAGGCCCATTAAACTCGACTGATACAATATTATATGATAGCTGTAATAAAAGATGGCCAGGCATGCAAGTGGGAGAAACATGAGGGCAGTAAAATATGGTAAAAGACTAAAGACTCCATCCTGGTGCGAAAAGGTGTGTGGATAAGCTTCAGGCATCGGCGTGTTGTGTGGTGTGGTGTGGTGTGGTGGTGCTGTGCTGTGTTGATAGATAAAGCACGAAACGGACCAAACATGGTGTGCGGTTGTGGGAGTGTGCATCACAAGAACATCGTCTATCCAATCCTGAGGCCTTTTCTTGGACCACCAGTGTATTGTAATGGGTTAAAGAATCTTTATTCCTCGATTGGTCTTTTTCCTCTTTCTTTCTTTTTTCCTTCTTCATTTTTCCCCTTTTTTTCTTCCTTTTGTTATTTTATGCGTTAAACAAACGTATGTTCACTTGGATTTTTCCTTCCTTTTCTAGTTTTTGGGTCTTCTGGTTTCAGAAATGTTTCAGCTTGGAACTCACCGTTGCCGGTTCAAGAAGACAGCCGACCAGATTGAACACGTCCCTGCATATCGAACCCCACATGAAAAGCTTCAGTACAGCTCTCAAGAATACATAAAGGGAGACAAATCTGCGCGGGGTACTGTAAGATTCAAGCACTAAGAAAGACCAAATTGTCAAAGCAAACTACTGAACGAAATGCGAAGTGATATTTTAAGCTTTATTTGGAAGTGTGAAGTGGATTTTCTTGAACCATCATGACTAGCAACCCAAATGGGACAAAAGCCTAAAGGTTGTCTTGTGAGAGAGAGAGAGAGAGAGAGAGAGAGAGAGAGACCCAGCCACCCAAGTGAGGAGGAAGGCGAGGGAGACGCCGTGGCTGGACTTGGTGCGGAAGTTGGTGATGATCTGGGGGACCTCAGCGACGCCCCAGCACACCAGGCTTATCAGCCCGAAGGCAAACGACGCCTCGTCCTTGGCGTTGCACAGGCAGTCCTTGAAATACTTCTCCACCCACCTCACGCATGGCTTCTTCTCTCTCACGCAGTACGCGAAGGACATCTCTCTCTCTCTCTCTCTCTCTCTCTCTCTGTGTTGCAGCGTGTGAGTAAGTGGGTGTGAGTCTTTGTAGGTTTTGGCTGGTGAGTAACAAAGGCGGTTCTCCCCATATATATAAATGCGCCAGCAGAATGAATGACCACACCGATCGAGGAGCAACCGGTTAAATAATGTAAACGAAACCATCTTATTTTTATTTTTATTTTTGGCCTTTCCTTCTTAATAATGATGGGGTCCCCATTCTGGACGCGCTGGGGACGGTACTGATGACTGATGATGCATATCCTCGTACAATTTCTTCTGCCTGGAACGCATATTCTCTCGCTTGATCCTCCTTGAGGTTTTCGGTCGAGAGAGAGACTCCATGCAAACCTCAGGCGAGTTTAACTTCTGATGGAATATTATTTAGATGCTCGAGTAATGCGAAAAAAACCACAAAAAGAACAACGGTACTGTAAAATGTTTTGATATGTCGTCATTCAAATATGCTTTGACAAAGTTATAATTATTATCTAATTTTAGTTTTGAGAAGGGAAACCTTTTTGTTTTGAAGACACGGATATGATATTGCGGGATCTCTTATCTCAAAACAGATTTCCCACGTATTTCTTTTTTCTTGAGTCTTTTAAGGATAATCTTTAGTTCCGAGAAGGGAAACCTTTTTCTTTTTTTTTTCTTTTCTTCAAATTACCTATAATTCAAGGATATTTCTTGGATTTTTGGTGATTACAGGAGTCTTTACCAAGAAGTAGGTGTCTTTTGACACAATTAAGGGTCACACCACTTGTCCAACGGAAATATTGTTGGTTAGTTGATAGAACCCTAATCTTTATTTTAACGTGTCGATGTCCACATATCTCAATTTTCTAAATATCATGAATTCTTTTCTTCTTCAGGAAGAGGAAATATCTTATTGCTGCTTAACGTTAGAGAGATATCAAGGTCCACGTGGAACCTATGACGAAATAGTTTAAAGTTATATGAAGGACCGAATCTTAGTTATGACAAAACGAAACTTTTTCTTTGTCTTTTCTTGTTTTCAAAATTCATGTAGAAGAACTAATCTTGAGCTTTATCTTGCACATCACGGGTTAAAATAATGTCCTTACGAGGCTCCTCTCGGGCACGAGTCGAACATGCCAAATAAATCAGTATAGAACTTGGATATCATGTCAAAATGTCCCATAGATGAGTGACGTTGGATTTTCACAAGTATAGATATCCAACTTTAATTTTAGGGAGACAAGCTAGGGATATTCCTCTTCTTGATGCCCCCAAACAGGAAGAGCCAAGTCACATTGACGGCCCTAGATGGCTCTGGAAATATAAGGATAGGAATTGAGATTTGAAAAAAAAAAAATTGTGTCATCAACATGACGACATAGTATAGGGTACAATAATCATTTCCACGTTGAAATGATTGATCTTTTACTGTTGGAGCCTACCCGATCGACGGTCGATGCTCTCCGCTGTTGACAGACTCCAATGTTGAATGATCATTTCAATTTTAAATCATTGCTTTCTTTTTACTATCCGAACCTACTCTTACCTGTTCACTAAAGTGGCTTTCAAGCTATTGAGCGAATTGGTTGTAGCCCTTTGTCCCGAATTGTGTCGCTTCACGTGAAATTAACTAAGATTGGCACGAGCCTACATGACTATCACGGTCCATCATGCAGCATTTTTCTAATTAATTAACTAAACCGTTTTATGAAAAAAGGTAACATGTATTCTATTTCTCTCTTATATGTACATTACACAGTCAATTTGGAACAACAATTTGATTGTGTTAAAATTTACAGTCAAGAATTTAAATTGGTGTTCAAGAAAGTAAATTCATGGAGACAAAATTTTCACAAAATTTCTCAGACTTGTTAATATCATGCATCAAAACTGTTGAACAAATTAATTTCTCGAATGGAGAATTTAGATAACTCAGATAATGATCCAAAAAGAAAAAGAAAAAGAAAACGAAAAATCTTGATTGATCATAACAACGTTGATTAAGTCGTCCAATCACAAAATTTGAGAGTGACAAGGGACAAGGGACAAGGGACAAGGGACAAGCATCCACTAACCTAATTTAACATGTGCGTCTCTTATTTGCGTAGAAATAGTATAATCCACTTTGTACATGCGCGCGTTTGTTTTCGTTCTTTGATGGGTGCTTCCATGAACTTCTCGATGAAAGTTGGCCACAGACCTGTGAAGTATGTCGGATCAAAATTTCCATTCCTTCCAGACAAAATCCAAAATTATGTGTTGGGCCACGTCGAAACACATGTATGGCATATTTTCTAAAAGAATTAGTACCATTACAAATTCGTATATCATGATATATTTATTTCGAATTAATTTTTGTCATGCAAAAGATGTTGAATTGGCAGTTCACAACAATTTACCTTAAACTAATTTTCATGTAATGAAAAAATCCCTAGCTAGTCCAAAATCTACCTTTGGTAAAATATATACAAGTCACTGCACATTAATTTTTCACGTCGGATCCATTATTTTCCACATCAATTCTATCTTGTAATTGCCTCTATATGTGTTGACAAGTACGGATTTTAACAAGATATTAGACAAAATGCTAACAATGGGTAGATTTGGGTTAGGTGTACTGATTTGGGTTTTGGGGTTTTTTTTTTAGACAAAATTAGTCTAAAATAAACGGGTAATGGATACCGGTTTTGAATTTTTTTTGTGAGATGAAAATTAATTTGAGGAAATTGTGTCATGAGGGTATTAATATAAAATTTCTAAAATCATTAATCCTTTTTAAATAATAATCCTAAAGATGAAAAGAAGAAAATAATGATATGCATACATTACCATGTCAATTTCAAAAGATTACTCATCTCTTAGACGCACGAAACATATATCATTTGAAAAATATTTTTCTAAAAATGATACTTGTATCGTTTGAAATAATTTACTAATAACAAATGTTTTCATTATCCTCAACAATTTGTGCCTAATCATTTTTGTGGATGAGGAAATTATTTTTTATTTATTCATTTTAATGAGCAATATAGTGATAATCTTTGGAAAGTATTTTTTAGATTATTTATTTTCTGTGAGACAAAAAAAGTCTAAATTTTTCTTCTTATGGGAAGAGTGAAAATTTTTGGGTTTTCCACAATGACTCAAAAGTATCTGGCGGGCTGGAAGTGTTTACTAGTGAAATCCGTACAATGTAAGTATTACTCACTTATAGTAGGACTAGTCCTTTATTTTTGGGGGCAATGGGACACTATTTAGTACGATGAGCTACATGATGAAGAGATCCCCATCAATCCCATAAATCACGATTGGATGTTGGACTCTAAAGAAGTATGGTTAGACAATGTTGTTGATTATTCTGTTATTAGAATATTTAGATTGCTCATAATATGTTCAATAATATGTTCAAGTGAGTGGTGGTAAGCTTGATGGAAATGGAATAAAGTACATGTTCTTAGATTATAGGCAAGGTAAGCGAAGCTATAGGTTGTGGTGTTTGAAATTCAATTAATCTATTACAAGCAAAAGAGTTACGTTTGATGAGTCTCTCGTGCTTCTGGGTAGGAGTGTTTATGACAGTGCTTACATGGATTTGGATAGTGTTTAACTCGAGGTAGAGTTGCAACTAGAAACTTCTGAGTTACTGGGCTCCAACGAAATAATCAATATAAATAGTGCTTGTAGTAAAGTGAAGCCTATAGAGTCTACAATTGCTGTGGTGTTGAGTTTGATAAGGTGCATATTTGATCTCTTGATAGATATAGATAACGATGATTTTTCTTAATCTGTGGTAGGGGAGGTTGTATTTGAGAATTGCTAGAGTTGGTGTTCTAATGAGGTTCATGATTGTGGCAAAATTTAAATGTGGCTCGGACTTTGAAGATATCTTTGGTGGATGAGTCATGTCGGGTTGTGGTAGAGTAGCTGCAAATTTTGATTTTGAATGAAGTGATCATGACTTGGTTAAACATAGAGTTAAGTTGGAGATTGTTAAAATATGTCTAGAGTTTGATCCCAAAAGGAAACTTCCTAATTTAAGTAGGTTTTCTAATTTGAATAGGTTTCCTAAGTCAGTGGTTTGGTAATTGGAGGTTTTCTATTTTGGATCTTGCTCATCTATATATAAAAAGTGTCTTTACCGTGAAGAGTATATGAGAGGCCACTTGTTTGTGAATTACACCATGAGAATTTTTGGTATCAAAGCCAATTAAATTCTATGAGTAAAACTTGTGTATTCTTTTGTGAGATTGAAGTATTATTTCGTGAACAAGTGTGGGGGTTAAATAGTATTTAATAAATACAATATGAATAATTGGATGTAATCGTGGCTAGAAAATACTAAGAGTGTCTAAGCGATTCGAGTGTAATTGTAATTTATACTGTATTGTTTAATTTATAGTGAAATTTTTTGCCGCTCTCTCCATGAACGTAAGTCATCCCAATCGAGTCATGTAAATCTGATATCTATTTTATTTTCTTGTTTTATCTATTTTACTGTTTGATCACTTGTTTCTACAACACTTTAATGAATAATCTTCACTAAATTTCATGAAAATATATTTATCATCTTCATTTAATTTCTTGAAATGTTTCAGGTAAATCATGACCGTGAGTTGGCACGCGACATTAGAGCGACAAAGCATGTTGTCTCTTTCCCAAAATTCTTCTCGCTCGCTCTTTTCTAGATGAATGATAGTTGTAAACTTGATTGTAGAAAACTTAGGCTAAGCACGCTTTTAAATAGTGGTTGCAAGCTGTAAATATCATCTACATGCATAATTAAATAAATGCGAGTATAGATGATATTTCTGGTCGTAATCCACCAATAAGAAGTTTGGTTGAGGAAAACGTGCCTAACGTCAAAGTAAGTTGGTCTTTTATATGCATAAAGAAGTGCGTGCTCTTGAGGTTGTAATTACTCGACCATATTTCATATTTGAGTGAATATAATGGCAAACTTAAAAATTTACTAGATATACTTTAATGTTTTGAATAATGAGCTTTTGGAATAATTGAGATACACTCGGTTTAAATGCATGAGAGGTGGCCAATCTTGTGTCCAGTAACGGTCTCTAAATCATCCAGATCATTGATGGATGTGAACATTGGTTTCTAACTTGGTAATTGCAATATCAACTAGGAGGATCATCGCCTTCTATGTGCCTAGTAACAAGAATGTTAATCAAATCCATGTGAGTGATGCAGGTTACAAAGGGCTCAATAACCAATTGCATATCATGAAGCGTGATAACAAGACGTAACTCTCAATAGACAAATTCTTATTCATGATTTTTCAATTATTTCTTTTTATTTTGTAATCAAACGTTTCCTCGTTAGATTTCGACAAACACAAAATATATATTTTCTCAATTCTGAGGGAATATACTGATTTGGTTCATCCTCCATAGATTGTCAACATGTCATTAAAATAAATAACTGTGATATATCATGATCTTGAGAGGATTAATTGAATCTACTGATTAGAAAGTGTCCCGGTTCTTGGATGCCAAGGTGATATTATAGATAAATGACTTTAAAAAAGGCAAAATTAAAAAGTAAAAAACAGAAGAAGGAATAACTTAGAGAACGGTCTTGGGCGAGCAAGACAGGACGCGGCGACGCCAGACATTGGCCAAAACCATGTAAACTGTACCTCGTCCACCTTGACTTGATCTCTCAGATCGATGGTAGGGCTCTCCATCTTCGAATCATCCCAAAAAGATGGACTAAGTTCATGGACGAACTCGATAAGTGTCACACCATGTTTCGTTTCTTTAAGAAATTATTCTGACATCCTTGAACCCGCCCTCGAAATCAGGACAGGTTCACGCTTGGTAATATGCGGATCTTGGATGACCAGAAACATTTGAAAGCGTCAAAAATAATTCATCTAACAAAACGAGAAAAGCTGTTGATCTATCACCCAATTATTGGTTGAATCTGCGCTTTTTTTCCCTTTGGTGGAAAAGACTGTTAATTGACATAAGCATATATTCTACTGTGTAATCCGCTTCTTTTATTTTTATATCGCAAGCTTTTGTAATCAATACAAATGTGGCCATCGTTTGTTAAAAAACAAGAGCAAAATGTGTAGGTACCCTGAAATCAACGAGTTCTAAGGCGCACCAATAAGAAAGAGTAGAGGTTTCAAAATTTTGGAGCTACTATTCATACAGGGTAGGTTTCGAGGTAGACCACAGACTGTCTTAAAACTTTTGACGGGAAATTCAGAGAGAATGATGAGACACAAGAAAAAGTGGAGAAAATAAAGGTAAGGGGTAAGGTGTGTCAATAATGTCGTCTTAAGGACAGTGTTTCTTTTCGAATAGACATGCGATTCAACCCAATAGGCTAGTTTCTTCTACTTTGGAATTTCCGTCCCCACATGCATGGTCCACCTCGAATCCTCTTCACGAATTATGCGCACTAAAAGAAGATCCCATTGGAACCAGTTTGATAGTCAATGAAGGAAGAAATTAAAAGTTGAACGGTAAAGGAAGAACATCAACATCTCAAAACACAGAACTTAAATAGGAACGTGGCAACGCCCCTTAAGATTGATCCAGTGACAACGGTGCTTTTATTCTTTCAATAAGGAACCGATGGTGTGGGTTTGATTTCTATCTTGGGGAACTTAGCCTTAAGTGGGGACGTGGCCATAGCAATGGATTGCTATGCTGGTGCCCATTCGACTAGTGGGCTAATCATAATCGTACCCATCAGTTACCAAGAATTGCAATTAGAGTCGGGGAGTATCAAAAGTATTGTTGACAAGTGGCATGCAATTTCATTAATCTGGCGTTATTCGCTAGTTGAGGTGTCAAAATATCAAAGAATCCATTTTCTAACTCAAATTAGTGGGTTGGGTTATAAATGAGTTAGCTAAAAATCAAATAATAGATTATTATGACTTTATACTAGTAAAACTCAACTAGAAAAGAGTTTAAATAGATATGGACGATCCCCACCTGTAACCCGTGTTCATCAAACGGAAAAACTCTGTAAACTCTATAATCCGTCCATTAGCTCTATCATATTCATTATCTTACCATATTTATCAAGAATTGAAACATGCTGAAGCATTGCCCCTTGTGATGTGTTCATGTTTCCCTCCAATAAAATCACTGATTATCCACGAATAACATTCTATGCAAACATACCGTTAATGTGCTACAAAACAAAAAATGAAGTCCGTGGGAAAATTACCAAAACAATCTTCAACCTACTGCAATTTTTTTCAATTTAGTCATAAACATTTTTTTGGGTTAATTTAATTCTAAACCTTTTGCAATTACGCTAGTTCAGTCCATTCGGCCGATTTTAACTAGCAGGTGCTAACGTAGATGGCAGCTGTCGAGGCAAACGTTGATGTGGTAATATTTTAATAATATTTTATTTTACTTGAGTTTTTTTTTTAATTTTACTCTCTCTCTCTCTCTCTCTCTCTCTCTCTCTCTCTCTCTCTCCTTCTTCCTCCTTCCTTTGGCCACCAGCGACCGGTCTCTTGCCGGCCTTGAGGAAGCTTGGTTGTGGCTAGGCAGCCTTGCCTAGGTCGCCCACTGGGCTAGGGAGGGTTGAGCCTTGCTAGTCATGGGGGTGAGACCTGACCTCGTTAGAGGCCGTACGAGGTCATGGCCTTGGCGAGGGTTGAGCCTCATCGGCTATGGGGGAGGCCGGCAAGAGCAAGCCTTGCCAAATGTCATGCTCCGAATCTTGAGCATGCGGCAATTCCTTCATTTTGATCAAATGAATGTGACACCTCAATACGTGTCGCCAACTATTCTTTTTATCTTGCGATTAAATGTATGCAGAAGCAATTTAATAATACCTAGTTAATAAACATCGATGATAGTAGAAAGACTAATACAACAGCAGTAACCTCATTTTTATTTTTACTAATTAACTCCAAGAAGTTTATACACAAGCCTTCAGTCGGGTGACTTCCTCAAAAGTTACCCAAAGGTACTATGCATAGTTGATATACTTCCTTCAACCACCAGGCACATAATTCAGCTACTCTCAATGACGTGCTCTTTCACTACTAGATCCTTGGCGATAGAGATGTCCTAATTATGAACTTGAAAAATGGTTAACAACAACGAGTGAGATATATATCTCACGAGTCATAGTTTTATGCCTCGGTTAGGATATCAACTTGCCTTAGGGTTTCTAACAAGCATATTCCTTATAAATGACAGCAGATAAATTGTAAAGCGACCCCCGCTTTACTTTAATTATAAACGTGATCTACCCGGTAAACCCCACATGAACAACAATTATAGTCAATCGACTCGCAGACAACCTTACATTGCCATTGCCATACCCTGCATGGTATATAAGTTCATGTGTGCTATAAACAATGCAAACAACATTTTCATTAGCACAATAACCAATCAGCAGTCAAATCAACTTGTAGGCAACCTTATCTAGCCACAACCATACCTTATATGGTATAAACTCATACATGCTATAATTAGTATAAAAAAGCACATGCATAATTGGAACACATAATAATATGTTTCACATGCACTCTGCATTCACACATATTCTAATTATTATTCTCTCTTCAAAGTCGCCACCGAACTCCTGCCGGTATTTACAACCAAACTCTCATCGGTGTTTAGAATCGAACTCCCACTTAAACAACATTTCCAAAGGAGCATAGGCCTGACCTCTACCGCGACTCGCATCTGGACTCCCGCCAGATATTCCGATAAATCGGACTTCATCCCCCAAAGTCTTGCTAGGGTGACGAGTTACATTATGTGACCACATGAGCATACCACATCATTTAATTTCAATTCATTTTCATGCATACCAATGCAAACGTGATATGTGTTCAACATAATTAACACTGTATATTTTTAATGTAAAAATGCAAGAAAATATTCGTACATTGTCACATAATTATTGAAAACTAGTCAAACTTTGCATGCTTTACTTTTTAAATATATTGGCCTCATTTAAATTGCAAAACTCGACATATACACTTGACACCTCAAGATTTTCCTTTTATATGTCCATAAAAACCATTGTAAAAATTACCACATCGAGTTTTACATGAGGCAAACATTTTTCAAGACAAAGCAAATATTAAACAGTATGGCACGTGCAGAAAAATATCATATATCTCAAGCCAAAATCACATAACAAGTAGCACTTATCGCCCCATGGCAATAGCCTATCAATTATTTCTCGATAACTTATCGCCTATCTAGCAATAGCTTATCCTTAAATTCTCGATAACTTATCACCCCCTTTGTGATAGCCTATCACTTAATTCCCCGATAATTTATCATCTTTTTTATGATAGCTTATCACCTTAATCATAATTAATTAACCTAAGTTATAATTAATTATACTTAATCTTGATTAATTAAATTAATTAACCTTATTCATGGTTAACTAAAATTAGCTAGATAAAAAACATGGTTAATTAACTATAGTTAGTTAATTAACCTAACTACCTATCAACCATGGTTACTTTATTTAACCCAAGTTAATTAACCTAACCATCGGTCAACCATTGTTACTTTATCTAACCATAGTTACTTTATCTAACTAAGGTTAATTAACCTAACCAACCTCAAAATCAATATTAATTAATAATTTTAACTAATTCTAAGCATGTTTAATAGACTAATTGAATGATTATAATATAAACTCACCCAGCGACGATTCCGATGACACGAGTCTGACGGCAGTGGTGAGGGCCATGCGTGGCTATGTTCAAAACATTGAGGAGGGGCTGGTGAAAAATGGGTCTTGGCAAGGGTGGTTTCGGGCAGAGATGAGAACTATAAGGGAGAGAGAAGTGTAGCTTGGGTGGCCTAGATGGGCTGCACCACGGTGATAACGATGATAAGAATGGTGGGCGGTGGTAGTTCGGATTGCAAAGGGGGCATCAATGGCAAGAAACAAAGGAAATAGTGAAAAATGAGAGAGAAACTTAGAGGGAGAGGGCCTGAACACCCAAGGGGGGAGGAGAGAGAGAGAGTGGAAAGATTAAGATATTTCCCTCTTGAAGCCTTCTCCAAGAAGCTTCATCCATTTCCCAAAAAATCATCATTTCCTTTACTTTTCTTCCCTTTTGTCCTTTCCCATTTATCACAAATTTCTATAAGGGGTAACATGGTAATTTCATAAAGTGTAGTATACTGTACTATACACATATACAGGCCAAAATTTTATACAAGTTTGAATAAAATTGGTTTGAGCTCAAAAGGATGATAAACAGGTTTGAAAATGCTATTGGGCTTGCTTGGGCACACTTGAGCTTGGTGGGCTTGGTTGGGGTCCACTTGGCCAACCCACATTGGGCATGAGGCCCATTGGACCTTCGGTCAGTCCATCTCCTCTTGGTTCCAATTTTTTGGCCCGTTGAATCTTTTTCCGATAATTTTCGGGCTTATCGATGAATTTGAGAATCAATGAGATATTGTCCAACATTTTAGTCTTGACAACCTTGCAAGTTCGATACCTAAAATCAAATTGAAATTTGCGGTTAAAATCGATCAATCACAACTTTAGTACAACCTAACTATCAAGTGACTTTTAGGGGTTTCCATACATTTGACTCGTGGTTGATAATTTTTCAATCTACAATCGTACCTATTCAAATCAATGTGATCCTTGATTGTCATGTAATCACAAGGGGTTGATTGTTCTCTTTGAGTATAAAGCCAAAAGAAAATTGGTTTAACATCGTTTGTAGTTAGTATTGAAGCCATACGGAATCACCCACAATCCGGCCTCATACTTTTGCTGAATTGATTTATTTCCGTTTGCTAATCGGCCCGCAATAGCGTCATATCATTTCTTTTTGATTCTTATGGTCGAGTGACCCATCCCTGATTAAATTCATTAGTCGTATGAGTAACGATCCATAATTACCTTTCCGAATAGTTAGTTAACTTATGAGGGGCCAGCTCAGAGTAAACGTAACTAATAGTGTATTGATGAAATAACCATTTCATATATCTTGAAATTGGTTGAATTTCAGGACATCGTACCATAGGCCATGCGAGGTTGTAGCCCTCAATCTCAAACGACTCACCATCGGAGCTCCGAAGGGTGATCTCCTTCATCGAGGACATTGTCGCTGCTTGGCTCCCGTTTTGTCTGGTGGCGGATTCATGCACCAGCGATGAGTGGGTTTCTCTCAAATCAGGATTTGTAGACTCTAGTTGTTGATTTCATTGCTCTAAATGACCTCGCCCATAGCCGACGAGGCGAGACTCACCCTCGCCAGAACTAGCAAGGGCAAGTCTCGCCTAGCCATTGGTAGCCCTTGCTAGAGGCCACGTAAGGTCGTGGCCTTCGACCTCACGGCTTTTGGCTATGTCGGGCCTTGCCCCTATGGCTGGTGAGGCTCAACCCTCCCAGATCTAGCGAGGGCAAGCCTCATTAGCCTAGCGGGCTACCTGGGCGAGGCCACTTGGCCATGGCTAGGCTTCCTTGAGGTCGATGAGGGACCTCGCCGGCCCTACTTCTAGCTGGTCATTGAGGGAGAGGGAGAGAGAGAGAGAGAGAGAGAGAGAGAGAGAGAGAGAGAGAGAGAGAGAGAGAGAGAGAGAGAGAGAGAGAGAGAGAGAGAGAGAGAGAGAGAGAGAGAGAGAGAGAGAGAGAGAGAGAGAGAGAGAGAGAGAGAGAATAAAATTAATAAAAAACTCAAGTAAAATAAAATATAATTAAAATATTGTCACATTAGCGCCGACCGGCCAAAAGTTGGCCAAATGGACTGAAGTAGCACAATTGTAAAATGTTTAGGACTAACTTGGCCAAAAAAAATGTTTATGATTGAATTGGAAAAAATACAATATATTTAGGATTGTTTTGATAATTTTCTCAAAAGTCCGGTGAAGATAGCGATTGCTTGGTAGTGCCTAAAAACACCAATGCTTGACACTTTTCCCTAACTTTACTCATTCTCGCTATAAAATTCAAAAGAAGAAGAAGAATTTGGGTATGAATTAGGCATGGGTTGAGTGAGGTATGAGTTAATAAAATTTTACTACATAAAAAATGGATCGATATGGGCTTAATGGATCAATTTAGGTGAAATTCATTGTCCACCACCCAAGTCCGACCTAATTTATTCATTTGACAAGTTTAATAATCAAGACTCTAAAAAAGTAGATAAGAGCAATATGTAAGGAAAATTAATAAAAAATTCCTAAATCTATAGAACGGATATCAATTCAATCTTAAATATTTCAACTTAGCTAATTAAGTTCGAAATATTTTGACAATTTGTCAATGTAAAAATTTTGGTCGATTTAGGCCGCAAATTGCTAATATAAGCGCGCTTGCTGTCATATGTGGCACAATCAACCTAAGATGGACTTTCAAAATTTTGTAATTTTTTTCCGAATTTTTATATATTTTTATTAATTTTCTTTTTCAATTGTGGCTGGTGAGTGCCACCTTCATTGAAGAGCACAATAAAAAAAATAGAAATTAAAAAATAGAAAAATTAAAAGCTATCAACGTCCTGCTAATTATGTCATATAGGATGGCTGGTATCTATGCTAGTAATTTTCAATCGACAAAATGTTTATGATTAAATTAGATAAAAAATTAAAATTGAATTAGTATACGTATAATAAGTTTATGATAATTATTTAATAATTTACCCGAGACATGTATCGGCTTATTATTACACTCTTATAATTTGAGTGATTAAAAATATGAAATTTGAGTTTTCACTACTGTAACTAAAACTAAATAAAAGAGAATGGTGGGTGGGAGTCATGGCTCATTTGACGGCGACATCTATTAAAAAAAGAAGAAGACGCTGTGGCCAAATCAATTGGAGTCGAAAAGAATTATCTAGAAGACCTAATCCAAATTGGCTTTTTTATCGAAAAAATCTTGCCTTCCTTAACGGGGACATTTCATCATGTTATAGATCCCTTGTCGTTACATTATTATCAACAAGGCCTTCATATGCTTGTTGTGCTTTCATGGTGTATATGTCTTCGCACTTCAGTAATGGAATTCCTTCACGAGAAATACACTCAGCCGAAAACCCGATGGAGCCATGTTGCCCAGAATTAGAAAGCCCGTGATTCTCGAATGTCTTTGTTTATTCTCTCCAAGCAAAAAGACATTTTCAGAATAAATCGTTACCGTGGTGATGGCCGATGCCGAGATCGCGCGTTGGATTTTATTTATTTATATTGAGTATACGCTATTATTTAGAATAGGCCAAGAGACATCGCATTTGTACTCTCTCTCTCTCTCTCTCATCTATCTGTTCTTAGCCAAGAATTCACAATCAGCGAATGCGAAAAGGCAGGGAAAGCGGAAAACGGTGGGTGGCGAGGAGAGAGAGACTCGGCGGGCCGGATAAGGACACGAAGGTGATCAGGATTAGAAGTGCACGGCGACGATTCTCGGCGTTGCAAGTGGTTGTAGAAAGCCGGAAGCCACATGTTCGTACGCATGAAGCCCGGCCACCTCAATCATTTCACTTCCAGTCACTCTCGTCTTTATCTTTTTCATGACTCAGACTCTCTCTTAAATGGGGGTTTTCATTTTTCTTACGCATTTTTGTCCTCGTCTCTTCGATTCCAGCTCGCCGCACCACAGCCTCTCTCTCTCTCTCTCTCTCTGTCTCTGTCTCTGTAGAAGCGAAAGTGATATCATCCTCATCCCCCTTATTTTAATCTGTAGTCCCCAGCGACTTGTACTACTAAATTGACGAAGGAATCGGATTATGCTGCGGAATAAAAAAGCGCACCATCCGACAAGCAAAAGGTTGGTGAGAGGATTGAGGGTGAGGCCTGAATTGTCCTGATTCAAATGAGATAAAGAGGCCCATTTACCTGACTTTTACACGACACCTGATTTGTCCCGATTCTAATGAGATGATTAAGCCTCTTTACTTGACTTTTACACGACATCAACCCTGATGATCGAGATAATCCATTTAAGTTCACCTATCTAAAACGTGTTTCCTCATGATGAAAGAAAACGATATTGAACTGGCACCATATACCATTCATCATTCATTAGCTTATAATGTGGTGCACGACAACCCATAACAAGTTGCATCCGCTTATACCATCTTACCACTTTTTCCCTCAACTTTGAACAGTAACTTCACTAGCAATGAACGGTAAACTCATAATATTTTTCTGAGCTAGACATGGTCAAGTTGGCTAATGCAAATCTATAGAATTTTTTGGGTGCATAAGAGACGTTTATATACCTGAAGAAGTTTTGTTTCTGTTGCACATGACCATTTATGCAAACCCTTTTTAAATTATTAGCATTTCAGAACACGACAAGGTAATGAATGAAATCATTTCGTTTAAAAAGCATTGCATGTGATTTGATCAGTTCTAAACATAATATATAAGGTGCAAGCATCAAATAGATGCCTAATATATGAAAACAACCACCGCAGCTTCATTTTAAATGGAGAAACTACTAAAGGAAAGAGCATAATACAAGTGTGCTTAAATAGTTACAATGGAATATTACTTCCATGTTGTCACATTGTTTGACTTTTATTGACAACATCTGTTGAATGGGAAAGTTCATATCTTACTTAAACATTGTCCATGCCTGTCAAATTCTATTAGATTAGAGAATGATAATAAAAATTTAATTTAGATTGAATAGGTTGATTAGTTCTTTCTATGGTGGAGCAATGTAGAGAACTTAGAGATAATGAGAAAATTTATTATACTCGGCGCCGCATGATTGATTTGTGGGGACATGAATATTGTGCTTTTGGAGAAGTCGGGTAACTCTCTCCACTAGAGTTGTAGATGATAGGTCTTTTGATGCATAATTTCTCATGCATGTGAACTGCAACATGAAGAAAGGTTAAAGAAACAATCCACATTTCCACTCGTGAAGCATTAAACGACGAAGTCTAGTATGATTTATGTTATGATGGACTATGAAAGTAGATCGATATCTCGATGAGGAGTAGCAAATTATTATTCCATTATACCTTGATCATTAGGTCTTACTTATTTCAATAAGGTTAAAAAAAGAAAAACGAAGTCCATATGTCGAATCTTGTTGGGAAACACTTATTAGTTGAAATTGAACTAAGTTCCGGTCGCGCCAGTTCCATTAACTCGTGTTTTACTTCGTATCATTTTTTTTTTTGGTCGTGCAAATGGATTTTGTTTAGCATTGCTAACCCCGACTCTACATGGCATGAAGACTACAGCTTCCATTTTGCAAATTTTAAAGGTCACTTTAATTTTTCTGAGGAGGACCAAACTCAGACAGATTCTGCTAATGGTTTTAAGGCCCAAAACTAACAAGGTTCAATCTTTTCCAAAGGCCTACGACAGAGGATTCTACTACACTAAGCACAAAATCATGGATTATGTGCCCAACACATAGTAAACTAGAACTAATACAAAACATTTGCTTTGCCGTATAAAAAAATTATGTGGTCTTGTCCCATTTGTTGTGGTCATGATGGAGATAACAAATGATACATGACCACAAAGCTTTTGCAATTACTCTGTATAAGCATTTTGCATTGCCAGCATTAGTAAAACCAAATCAGACAAAGATAAAATCCAAATTTGAATGAGAGAAGTCAATTTATTTACAAGTTCAGTAACTCAATGAAGAATGTGATCCAAGAACTATTGAGTTCGCTCGACTTCATCTCAAGATGATTATCTCCCATAAGTCAATTGTGCAAGTTGCATCGAATTCTCTTATTGATTTGGTGGTTGCATTCCGTGACAATTAAAACCAAGTGTCAAAAGAGAAGAATGAACACAAGGTTTTCGCAATAAAAAATCACTTATTTTTCATCACTAAAAGAAACTTGGTAGTAAAAGGGGAAACCTAGTTTTAGATGAAGCTAACTCTTGGAGGGCTATAGCCTATTTTCAAAATATAATTTTGATGTAGCGGTGTTATAGTTTCTAGAATACCATTTCATCTAATACAAATTATGAATATTTAGGCTTGTTTGGTTCTGCTCATGAAGAGTCCATCAAGTAATCATATTTGAATCTACTTTTATTCCATGTAATCAAATTTCGTTGAATAGGTATTATATCATGTTGTCTGGATTGACTAAAGTGCCATGTAGGAATCACATGCCGTTAGGCCTCATTTATTTTGGTCCTGTCTCGAGTCTAGTATTTTGGTAGTCGGATCTTGGGTCGGGGTCGGGCTATGGGGTTGAGGTGCTGGATCAAGGAAGTCTATGCGTTGAGGTCCTAGTTCCAGCCGCTAGGGACACGAGTCTGGGCGCGTAGAACTTGAGTCTGGGCCTTCGAGTCCCAGGTTAAGACATTATGACCCGGGTTTGGTCCTGGATACTGGGGTTCGGGTTCAGGGACCTAGGTCTTAGTGCCAAGAAATGCCGAGGCTATGGATTGTATGTAATATGTGGTTATAGAATTCCAATAATCAGTGTTGCTAGGTAATCGTGCTCAACAATTTTTAAGGATTCTCATTCAATGAATAATTTATTTACAAATTAAAGTTTTTATTTTCAAAACATTAAGGCTATCTTAAATTTATTGGAAATGAGAAGAGTGAAATGTGAACGAGGCCTCATTCCTGTCCGTTATGGTGTTTGGTATCTTGGAATAAAAAGGAATGGAAAATGGATGTTGGGAATAAAAAATGCTTCATGTTTCATTCCCTTATTTTCATTAGTGTATGTGAGGTGTAAATAAGTACAATAGTTATAACTAGGGTGGGCATGGTTTCAGGATATAATATGAAACCGAAGAATTGGATTGGTGGGAACTTATCTTATTCGAGATTTTAAAATATATAAGGTAGGTTTCAGGTTCTAGGTAGGTGAAATTTGGTACCTGAAATAAGTTATTGTATTTTTCTTGGTCTATGTCTTTGCACGATCCTACGATGTTCCATAGCATCCAATGATGAGTATATAATTTAGAGCCACTAATCTAAACTTTCATTTTATGATTGAGATTTTTATTTTATTAATGTTTTATAGTCTTTGTATAAATTGTGACTAGTATATTATAGCAGCAAGTGATGGTCATTAAAGGTGATCATTCATTACAATTGTTCAACTAATAATAAAAGTGGAACTTAGATAGAACTTGGAACCTATAACATGGTAGTTCTGGGTTCCAAATAATAAGAAACCTATTTTAGAGGGAAGATTTTAAGTTCTAGGTGGAACCACTATGGAATCGTAACCGGTCATATTTAGCTATGACTTAATAGAAAAAGGAAATTCCAAATAGTATGATCTCTATTTGGACCATACCTTACGAGACAACATATTCCTGTCTGAAAAATTGATTTGACCTTACTCTTGTTGATGAACAAAGGTAGCGAACATAATCTAATTGGCCCTTACATACGGAAGAATCCTAATCCGAAGAAGCCAAATCATTCGTGCATCTGAATTCGACCTAATTTAAAACCGAGGAATATTGATGCCGAAGTGAATCTGAATCCAGGGTCATTTAAATCCGTGGAAAACCAAATGAGCATATATGAAAGAACAGTTCAAAAAAAAAATCTTGAAAATCTGCCTTTTTTTTTCTTTTCTAAATCTTGAAAATCCAATTTATAAGTCAAATTGGGTGAAGATATAAGGTAGGGAACCATACAAACTTAATCTTAACAAAAGTCTTGTTAGTGAGTGCCCGTTTAATGGAAAAATACTTGATTTTAAAAATATTCATGGTGTTTATCATGAATGAATGCAGTTGTGTTGAAAATTGTAATATTTCCTTAATTGGTTATTTAACAAGTATCCTAAGAGCCTTTTTTTTTAAATAATTTTTTAGAAAATTGATCAACTAAGTCAAATTCAAACTTACGAACAACCAACTCAAAAGAAAAAAAATCAAGGAAAAATGATGTAAATGATCTCCAAACTTTGATCCAATGTAGAATGTCATATCTGCAGTTTTAATTTATTCAAAGTAGTCCATGAACTTTGATCCAATATAGTCCTTGCACTTTTATATATTTTTATATAGTTCAGAGACTACATTAAACATTTACCAATAGTCAAGAGATTACATTGAATGGATTTAAAGTCTAGAAATGACAGTGCACGTTGGGCCAAAGTTTAGATGCTACGTTAATTAAATAAAAGTGCATGGATGGCATTATACGTTTTCATGGACTATTTGTGCTATTATCCCAAATACCAAAGTAGTTTTAACCTCAACTATCCAAACTAAAACCTTAAGTTAGTAACAATTGAGACCTTACACATGACTTGGATTTGGATAATAAATAACCTAAATCAAATCAAGATTGAAATGATTTGTATCTGATTGACCATGCACTTTAAATGTCACAAATCAAGATGATGCGTACTACGTATGTAATATTTTGCCCTTTTTTGCCTTAAAAAATGGGCTTTAAAAAAAAGGAAAAAGAAAAGAGAAAGAAGAGATATAAAGGGAAAAGGGAGACAATGTACGAGGGAGAAAGGGAAAGGTAAAAGGAAAGAAGACATAAAGTCAGAGAAATTTGTCATAACACATCACAAAACCACTAAAGCAAAATGTAATTTATTGTCAGATAAATGTTTTCCAAAAAATATACTATTTGGAACATTGGACCTTAAAAGGTTAAAGGGAGCAACAAGCAGGAGTTCCACACAGGGGGCAAGAGATCCCGTTTGCCTCCCATATTTCTTGGTGAGAGAAGAAAAATATCTCTCACCAACAAGGGATGTAAGGTGTGCGGAACATCGGCATATAAAAACAAAGAACGCAAATCTAGTAGAGTATCCTCATTGGAGGGACTATCGTGGATAACCCTCGTAGGTGGCAACACCTCTAAAGAAGGGTAGGCCAGTAGAGTAGACATCAACTTCTCTCCACCGTGCGCCCATGACCCTGACCTAGGTTTAGTGGTTTTGTGATGTGTTATGACAAATTTCTCTTACTATAAGTCCTCTTTCCTTTTACCTTTCCCTTTCTTTCGCCTTCTCTCCCATACATTGTCTCCCTTCCCCCTTTTATATCTCTTCTTTTTCTTTTTCTTGTTGGACAAATGTTTTCCAAATGGTATAATATTTGGAACATACTTTATGATAACATGTACTCGACCCATCTAAAAAATTGATTTGACCTTACTCTTGTTGATGAAGAAAGGTAACTCATTTGTAATCTAATCGACCCACATATTCAGAAGAAATATAATCCTTAGAAGCCAAATCATTCGTGCATCCGAATTTGACCAAATTTAAAACCGAGGAAAATTGAAGCCGAAGTGAACCTGAATCCAATGTGATTTAAATTCATGCAAAACCAAATGAGCGTATGAAAATATAATTCAAAAATTTTCTTGAAAATCCAACTTATGAAGTCAAATTGGGAGAAGATATAAGGTATGGAACGAAACAAAATTAATTTTTAAAAAGGACCTGGGTGTCCCATGGCACTTATTAAGTATGTTTAATGGAAAAATATTTGATCTTTAATTTATTGACTTTGTTTATCACATTTGTAGTTGCGTTCAAAACTGTAATATTTGCTTAAGTGGTTATTTAACAACTATCCTAATAGCATTTTTTAAATAATTTTTTTAGTCCATTTTGATCTTATGAACAACCAACTCAAAAGAAAACAAATTAAGGGAGAATGATGCAAATGATCTCCGAACTTTTCATTTACTCAATATGGTCCATGAAATTTGGTCAAATATTTAATGTAGTCCTTGAACTTTTAAACTTTTTGATATAGTCTAGGAATTACATAGAACATTTAACATTCAAGGATTATATTGAATAGATTAAGATCTAGAAACAACATTATATATATTGCATTCATGGATTACATTGAATAGATTAAGATCTAGAAACGACATTATATATTGCATCAAAGTTCAAAGGTCACACTACACAAATAAAAGTGCAAGAAGGAAATTGCACATTATACCAAAATTCATGGATCACTTGTGTTATGATCCAAAAAAACCAAAGTAGTTTTAACCTCAACTATCCAAACTAAAACCTGAAATTAGTAACAATTGGGACCGTATCATGACTTTGACCTGGATTATAAGTATTCTAAACCTAGTCAAGATCGAAATGATTAGTATTCCAAAAAAACCAAATTAGCTTGTGGACCAAAGTTCAAGAACCACTTATACTATCATCGCAAAAACCAAAGTAGTTTTAACCTCAACTGTCCAAACTAAAACCTAAAATTAGTAAGAATTAAGACCTTATCATGACTTTTGATGTGGATAACAAGTAGCCTAAACCTAATCAAGATCGAAATGATCCATATCTAACTCAACTTGCATTTTAGATGCTACAAATCAAGATGATTTGTATTCCATAATTACTTGAATCACAATGGGATAACAACATGAATGATTCTTGAACTTTGGCCAAATGTGCAATGTGCTTTATGAGCATTTAAATTGTTCAGTATGTTCCTTGAACTTTAGTATAATATGTAATGTTGTCCATAAACTTTTAATTTATTAAATGTAGTTCCTAAACTTTTGGCATATGTTCAATTTAGTTTCTAAATTTCATGAAAATGTTCAATAGTGTCATTTCATTAATTCAAGTTTAGGGACAACATTTAATATTTTCATAAAGGTCAATGACTAAATTAAATATGCATTAGAAGTCTAGAGACCACATTGAACAAATTAAAAGTTAATGGACTACATTACATATTGAACTAAAGTTTAGGAATCATATCGAACAAATTAAAAATTTATAAATCATATTGAATATTTAATCAAAAGTTCAAGAATCGTTTATGTTATTTTTTAACTGACAAAATCTAATCAGTGATCTATGCTACCCATTCTGTCTCTTTGTTGAGTTCCACCGTCCGATTCTTCTTCCATCATAAGTCGAGTGCCCATAAAATGGGTACGAGGAATAATCTCGTACACGTGTCTGCACGTGTCAGAGTTTGGTACCGAGAACTGCTTGAGCTCGCTCTCAACTCTCATCCTGGATCTGGAACCCGCCAATCTGCTTATTCTTGGCTTGCAAGTTTTGTCCTCGTGGGGTAAAGGTGAAAATAAAGAAGTTCGCTGATTTCTGCGGTAATCCAAATTCAAGAATCGGTTGAAACATTAAATATTAGTGACTGAAGTGGCTGTTGGAGCTGCGGAAGCAACTGTTTCGACACTGATGGATGGCGAGATTGGATCGAGCAGCGGAACTATCGCCACCTTTCAGTGGGGTGGCACCATCTTTGCCATTTGAGTGTTCTCTATCTTTGCTACTTGCTTGATTTTCTTGAAACATTGGTTGCCGGATCATGATGTGCCGATGATTTGGCGATGGGCACGTCTGTTGATAGCTCGAAGGTTTGACGAAATGGGATGATGGGGTTAAGAACTCGGAAAATTTTGCGGCTCTTTCAGCCCATTTGTGGCTTCCGTGGTTTGCAATTTGAGCCACTTCCTGTATAGTAATTTAATCAAGAACTTGAATTACAGTGTAGCATTTGAAGTAATGACTAAGTGATAATGCAAGGGTGTTTGCTTAGGTTTTAACTTGAGGTGTTGCTGGTTTGTGGTGGAACTGTGTGTGAGAAAGGAGCTGAGTAGCTTAGAATAGAGATGCAGTAAGGCCAAAAATATTGTGAATATAGCAGTCTAAAGCAAAATTACACATCAATTCAATCTCCTATTGGTCGTCACGTATTAATGAACCAATTTCTTCTCCATTAAGCGATCCTGTGTTTGTCAAATATAGTCTAATTTCCTCAACTATATTCTAGTTTGAATTTTTGGCCAAAGGACCTACTTTTATGTGGTTCAGATTTATAAAGAGGTGCAGATTGCTAAGTTTCAGAAAATCACACTGAATTGAAAAGGGAAAAACACTTCAGTTTCTGATGCCAGAGTCGTATCATAATTTATGCCAAGCTTTTACTTATACAGAAAGATGGCACACTAACAAGAAGCTGTGCTATTTGATTGTACTTCTTCAGAGACACTATTCCTTCTGAGTCAAGTAATCGCCACGATAGTTTCAGCTGCATGTTATTGACAAAGCAGATCACATGGCTGTGAAATAAAGATAATCAGCACGAAGATTTATGATGTTGGTCATATGACGTTCTTAGGGATAGTATTGTTGGGGAAAGCCTCTTAAAAGTATCATATACAAATTGGAAGGATCGGACTTGTAGCGAATTTGTCACAAGTGCTATACATTTTCTTTCATTTCGCACTAATCCCTATTGGTAAGAGCCTTGAATTTGCCATTATCTTTCCTTAATTCTGATCTGAGTTCTGCTTTTATGTTTGGGGCATGCTAGTCGCTGGACTATTCTTAGCAAAAAGTATTTATTTACCGTCTTTCTTTTGCAGATTCTTGTTGGTCCTGAATCAAACCGGGAGGAAATCATCCATTCAAACTACTGCTCTTGTATTGTATCTATTCACAAGTTTTCCCACTGTACTCTTCAAAATTCTTAGGTAGATTGTGAATCATAGATTTTCGTCAGCATGGAAAATGACTTACTTCGCACTCACTTTTCTAGAAGACATTCTTTGCAACCTTCTGTTTTGGTTACTTATGTTACCCAGACAATGATGCAGGGGACTGTTTGGTTGTTGGGTTGCTTTTCTCGCCATCGCAGCGAACCCTTCCTTCCTCGAACCTTCACAGGTTTGTTTGAAACTACTCTCAAACTGTGCCTATTGGAGAACTTGAATGTCGAAGTCACTGTTCTTATCAAAAGCTTCTAACCAGCTCTGCCTGCTCATCTCTTAATGTGCAGTTTCTCGTTTTATCTTATTCGTCGTAACTCCTGACTGGATCGCCAACGGACTACGTGACAGCATGGTGGGTGGCATATTTTGTCTAATTCTAGGAATCGTACTGGTCCTAAATGACATTTGGAGCATGGACGGGCTCGCTAATTGGTGTTGCAAATGGCATTGCTTCAGTTATCGTCACGGGGTGGGCTTTCTCCTTTTCTTTACAATAGTATACCTGTGTGAGATGGCGATTTCGCACGTTTCAATCCGAGTTGTGCTTGCTCGAGCTTTTTGATTTCTCGGTGGAGTTGCTGCCGAGCAATCACCCTGCTACTAAACTTATTAAATGCGAGCTCCCGTGTCAGTCTCACTAGTCTCATTGTTTTTGAAGTTGGGAAGGATCGGCATACCTCGTGATAACGCTGAAAAATCGTCTCAATTTGCCACACTTTTATGGTTTTGCTTCAGAACGGGTGCAATTAAAGTAAACGAGGCTACCCAGTGTGATATGGACTAAGCGGGGATCAAATATATGTAGACCTCAACATCGAATATAGGGAAAATTACCAAAATAGACTAAATCTATTGCAATTTTTTCAAGTCCTAACCCCTTCTTTTTATCAATTTAATCATAAATATTTTGCATTTGTCTCAATTTAGTCCGTCCGGCTAATTTTGGCCGGTTGACATTGACGAGTTAATTTATTTATTTATTACTTTATCTTTTATTATTATTATTATTATTATTATTATTATTATTATTATTATTATGTTATTATTATTATTATTATTATTTCTTTCATTCTCCCTCTCACCGATCGCCGGCTAGGGCCAACGAGGTCGACCTTGCCGGCTAGTGTGGAGGCAGTGCCACCCTTGGCGAGGCCTTGCCATTGTGGCGCAAGGTGAGGTTGAGTTCACCCAACCATGGCAAGGCTTGCCCTCACCCATCACTGTGACGGTGAGGGAGAGGCTTGACCTTGTCAACGACGGTGAGGCCTCACCAAGGGTATAATTACGCAACCATCCTTCGTGTCTGAGTGGATATAAAGATAAATATAGAATTTTGTATACTCTAGTGTTCTGAATAACGAGCATTTGGAATAATTGAGATACGCTGGATTTAATTGCATTAGAGGTGGCCAATCTGGTGTCCAGTTACAGCCTCGAAATCATCCAAACCATTCATGAATGTGAACATTGGTTTTTAACTTGGTAATTGCGATATCAACCACTGAAATTGTTGTGACACATAAAGCCATAAGAGAAAGAGGAGGATCGTTGCCTTATGTGTGCCTAGTAACAAGAATGTCAATCGAATCCATGTGGATGATGCGAATTAGATTAGGACTCAATACCTGACTGCACATTATGAAGTGCCATAACAGGATGCAGCTCTCAATAGACAAATTCTTGTTATTATGCAATTAAACATTTTTCTTGCTAGATTTCGAAGAACACAACGTATAAATATTCTTAATTTTGAGGGAATACACCGATTCGGTTCATCCTCCATTGATCGTCACCACATCATTTAAAAAAATAGCTGCGATATATCATGATCTCAAGAGGTTTAATTGAACCTAAATGATTGAGAGTGACCCAATTCTTGGATGCCAAGGCGATATTATAGATGGATGACTTAAAAGAACAGCAAAATTAAAAAGGAAAAAACAGATGAAGAAATAACTTAGAGACCGGTTCTGGGCGAGCTGACAAGATGGGGCGACGCCATAGATCCGCCAAAACCATGAAAAGGGTAGCTCGTCCACCTTGACTTGATCTCTCAGATCGATGGTAGGGCTCTCGATCTTCGAATCATCCCAGGAAATGGTCTAAGTTCATGGACGAACTCGACAAGTGTCACATCATGTTTTGTTTCTTTAAGCAACTATTCTGACATCCTTGAACCCGCCCTTGAAATAGAGACAGGTTCACGCTCGGTAATTTGCTGAATTTTGGATCTCTAGAAACAGTTGAAGGTGTTAAAAAATAATTCATATAACAAAACGAGAAAGCTGTTGATGTATGACACAATTATAGGGAGAATATGTTTTTATTTTCCTTATGTGGAAAGGACCGTATGTTATAATTGACATAATCATCTACTGTACTGTGTAATCCGCTTCTTTTATTTTTATATCAATAAAAATGTGGCCATCATTTGAAAAATAGAAAAAGCACATTGTATTCTAGGTACCCTGAAATCAACAAGTCCTAAGGCGCACCAATAAGAAAGAGTAGAGGTTTCAAAATTTTGAAGCTGGTACGCATACATGGTAGGTTTCAACGTAGGCCAAATACTATATCTATCCTAAAACTCGTATTGGGAAATTCAAAGAGAGTAGGCAAGACAAAAGAAAAAGTAGAGAAGCGAAAAATGAGGGGTTAGGCATTTCAATAATGTGTCTTAAAGATAGTGTTTTTTTTTTCCCAGCTGCTAAGAAAATGAATTATACCCCCTATGATTATCATAGAGGTGAGGTAATCCTGTTGGATGAAACACAATTGCTGTAGATACCTATCATGATTGAGGATGGTTCAAAGGGATTGGGCTTTGGTGGTTAACCCTAATAAGCCATGGGGGATAAGTGAAGATATTGAGCTAGAATTGTCAAGAGTTGAACACACCCTTAACATTCTAGTCATTGAGAGCCCTTTTGGCTCAAGAAAGGCCCAATATCATGTTCCTTATGGAAATGAAGAATAAGGAAGAAGTAATGAATCACACCATTTATCAACTTCAATTCTTGCACTCCATTGTGGTTGATCCAATAGGCATCGTGGGTGGTTTAGTAGTCATGTGGAAGGATAAAGCAATAGGAGAGGTTTTATCTATGAATGGGAACCTTATTGACCTTACATTTACTCCAAAAAACAGTGGCATAACTATGCGGATTAGCTTTATTTATGCTCCAATGGACTTTCAAGAAAGAGGGATCTTATGGGAAACTTTAAAAGGCATCCTCATATCCAATATGTTGCCATGGGTGTGTATGGGAGATTTCAATGAGATTCTCTATCATTGGAAGAACGTGGGAAAAAGGCTACAGAAAATTCAAGGTTAGTTGCATCCCGTGATTTTGTAAATGAATGTTCATTGATGGATATTGAGAGTAAGGGATGTACTTTTACTTGGGAAAACATTAGGGAGGGAGAGGCCTTAGCCAAGAAGTGGGTAGATAGGGCATTGTCCAGTTACGACCGGGGGGTCATGTACCCTGATATTGAGGCCTTTGCCTTATTAACAATAGGATTTGACCATAGCCCAATCCTCTTGTTGCTGGAATCTGAAGGAGTGAGGAGGCGGAAATCATTCAAATTTGATGCCCTTTGGTTGGAGGATGAGGGATACAATGAAATGATTAACTTAGTATGGAATAATCCTCTTTTCAAAGATGAAGGCTTGCTATGTCAACTTAAGGAAGTTACTGTTTTTTTAAAGAAGTGGAGCAAGAATAGATTTCCTAATGCAGCCATTCAAATAGAGAATTTAAAATGCTAGCTTATTGAGATTATGAACAAAGGCATGGAGGAATCTAAAAGTGAAAATTCATGGATAATCAGAGGGCAATTTGAAAGGCTATGGAGACAAAAAAGCTATATTGGGGGATGAGATCACAAATTTAATGGCTGAAATAGGGTAATATAAACATGAGACATTTTCATGTGACGATTGTGAAAAGAAGATAAAGAAACAAAATTTTGATGCTGAAAATTGGGGGAAAAGAATAGCTCAAATGTCAAAATTTAGCATGAGAGAATACAAGTGCCAAAAGTTATAAAATGTACACTTAAGTGCTATTTTAAAAAACAAATGGAGCACTTAAGTGCCAATTATGGCGAAGGTTACCGGAAATCTGACGTGACTTATTTTAATAATTTTTAACATTTACATGGATCGCCGGAATTTCACGTTAGCTTATCTTCACAAAAAATGATGCCATTTTAGGCTAAGTTTAATTTTTTATATACATATTAATTAAATAATATTAAAAATGAAAAAAAAGTAGCAACAGCAGAGGCGGGGGAGCCTCACCTGCCTGTGGCCGCTGCCCCATCTCTAGTGGGGCGACGGTGATGGACAGTGAGTGTCGCCGTGCCATTAGTGATGGTGGTCACTTGTCCTATGCTCTCTCTTTTTTTTTTTTAAAAAAAAATTTTAATTTCATTTTTAATATTATTTAATTAATATTTACATAAAAATCTAATTAAGACCAAAACAACGTCGTTTTAGGTTGATCTAGCCACGTCAATGCTCAAAAAGATGTTTTAGGCTTATCTTGCCATGTTAGCACTTAAAATAATGTCTTTTCGATCTCAACTCACCGGAAAAGTGTAACATAAGTATTTTGGTAGGATTTTCTCACCGTTTGTACTTAATTGATCCTTTTTGCTTTGATCTTGGCACTTAAGTGTATATTTCCAAACTTTTGGCACTTAAGTGTCCCATCGTGCCAAGTTTTGGCACTTTAGGGGTTTGCATGTTTGAAAATTGATGATCATGATTAGTGTCGAGATCAATCCCGTTTAAAGCAACATGTGACTCAAATTTTCAATCACTTTATACTTATGAGGGGCCAAGGAACTTCTACCCCATACTAGAATAATGCTCAAGTTTAGTCCGAGAGACCATCAATGAAGCCTTGGTGTGCCCAATCACTATGTAAGAGGTGAGAAATGCTATGTTTCAACTTGGATTTACAAAGGCACTAGGGCCTGATGAACTTAATGGCCAATTCATCCAAAATCACTAGAAAGAAATCAAAGAGGAGGTGTTTCAAGAAGTTAAAAAAATTCTTTGATTCAAGTAACCTCCATCCTAAACTTAATAGAACCAATATTACTCTTATTCCAAAGGTCCCAAATCTAGAAAATTTGTCCCAATTCCGTCCCATTAGTTTATGTAACTTCGCATACAAGATCATTGAGGTGTGGATCTCTAAAATGCCAAAACTTGGCATGTGGGGCTCTTAAGTACTAAAAGTCATGAAATGTACACTTTAGTGTCAAAATTAGAGTAAAATGGATTAGTTTAGTGTCCACAAATAGAAAATCTGGCCAAAATGCTAACATGGTACTTTTTCAACTAATTGAGTTGGAATGGCGTCGTTTTAGGCATTATCATGGCTAGATAAGCCCAAAATGACTTTGTTTGTAGGTGCTAACATTACCAAGTTAGTCCAAAACGACACCGTTTTAGCCTTAATTCGACTATTATATAAATATTAATTAAATAATATTAAAAATTTAAAATAAAATTTAAAAAAAGGGAATGTATAGCACAGGCGGAGGCTCTCTCGCCTGTGGAATGGCAGAAACCCTCGCTAGACACTTGGAGAGGGCAATGACCCTCTCCCAAATCTAGGCGAGGGTTACTTGCCCTCAGCCCGGCTTAGGCGAGGGTCACCAGCCTTCCTATAGGCGTTGGCGGCCCTTACCCAAGCAGGGGTGAGGGCACGCGACCCTTGCTAAGATCTAGGAAAGGGTTGCCGCCCTCTTTAGGAGTTTGATGAGGGTGGCGACCCTCCTCTAGATATAGGTGAGGATTGCTTGCCCTTGCCTAGTGCCGCCGGCCCTTGCTCAATGAGATGAGGGTCAGCAACGCTTGCCTAGGTCGATGTGAGGGCGTGCGAACCTCACCCAAATCTGGGAGAGAGTCATTACCCTCTCTCACCATTTGCGAGGGCCAGCCTCGCTGTCCATTGCTACCACCCCACTAGTAATGAGGCGATGGCCATAAGTGAGGAAGCTTCTCTAGCTAGTGTTGTTTGCTACTTTTTTTAATAATAATTTTTTTTTAATTATTATTTAATTAATAATTATATTAAAAATTAAACTTAAGGCCAAAATGACATCGTTTTGGGTGAAGGGAGTGTAGGTGATAAAAATTAATAAAAAATTGTCCCATAGGATTTCTATGAGGGATCATCGGAGTTAGCATTAAAGTGATTCAATTTTTTTTTTTAAATGACATTTAAGTTACATTTTGTAACTTTTGGCACTTAGGCCCTATTTGGTTCAACTTTGCCAAGGGGCTTTCAACCCCGAAAGCCCCTTGGCCAAATGCAAACCCGTTTGGTTTTTTTTTGGAAGACTTTAGCCAAATAATTGCATCTCCAAAGAACTCTAAATGCCTTTAGCCTAAGAGAGGTCCATAGCCATTTTGGAAAGTTGCATCTTCCAAATGCAAATGACACTATTCATGAATTATTGTTCATCTTCTCCGATGAGCCAACGAGGCCAACAACTGTTGGCCAAGAGGTCATCGAGCGCCGGTGAATGTTGCTGAGGGGTCAGGCAACCCCACTGACCGTGGCTTGGGGTCGCGCGACCGCCGCCCAAGGTTGCACGACCCAAGCGGTGCTCACCTGTGCGACCCAGGCGCCGTCACTGTCATTGGGTTTGTGCAGCCTCGGCAGTGTTCGTCTGGGTCGTGCACCCGGGTGACAGAGGCGGGGTTGCGAACCCAGGTGATGTAGGCGACGGAGGCGCTGTCACTTGGGTTTGCGCAGGCGACGTCCACGGTGGCCGTGCGAACCCGGGCAACCTGGGGTGCGCAAAAAGCCTTGCCTGAGGTCATGCGACCTTAGGCGAGGCTATTCGACGGCCTATTTAGCTGCCAAAAATAGATAATAAATTTTATTGTAAAAGTGCTTTACAAAGTGTAGTATTTACCAAATGGTATTTGAGCCAAAGTTGCTTCGCACTACAATGAAAATTTTTATTTTACCAAACGGTATTTGCATTCGGAAAACTCCTTTAGCCTAAAGATATTTGCATTTTCCTAAGGGCATTTGCCCAAAGTCAAACCAAACGGGCATTAGTGTCATCTCATGCCAAGTTTTGACACTTAAGCTGTTCTTTTGCCAAAGATCATTTTAACAGTCATAGCAAATTGACTCAAACCTTGGCTCCTTGAGATTATAGTGGTGGAACATAGCAACTTTGTTAGTGGTAGGCAAATTTAGGACAACATTATGGTAGTCCGAGAAGTGCTACATCAACTAAGGACTAGAAAACGGAAGGAAAAATTTCAGATGATCTTAAAACTTGGTAAGCAAAGGTTGTACGATCATGTGGAATGGGACTTTTTTAAGGTATGGATGAAGAAAATGAGATTTTGTGAGAAATGAGTTTCCCTAGGAATGGCATGAATAAAATTAGTGACTTTCAGTGTTAAGTTTAATGGTGAACCACTTGATTTCTTCCAACCAATGAGAAGCATTAGACAAGGTGACCCTCTCTCTGTCTACTTGTGTTGTCTCACCTTTTGAATAAAGTAGTAAGAGAGGACATCATCACAAATATTAAGTTAAATAGGTTTTGCCCCACTTTACCTCACCTGTTATTTGCAGATGATGTGATATTCTTTTTCGATGGGAAGATTGAAGGGTGTTAGAAACTTGCTGTAGTGTTACATCAATATTGCTTTGCTTTAGGACATGCTATAAAATTAAACAAGTAGGAGTTTTCTTCAATAGGGGATGTCCAAAATCTCTGAAGAGGAAAAAGGTTGCAGAGCTTAGAGTTTCCATGATAGGTAAAACCGGGAAGTAATTGGGTACCCCTTTGATTTGGGACAAAAAAAGAAGGAAATGTTCATTGGATTTTGTCAAGGGTGAATATAAAGTTAGAAGGCTAGAAAGAGAAGCTAATGTCCAAACTAGGAAAGGAAACACTGATTAAGACAATTGTGCAATGTTTGCCTCAACACTCCATGTCTATATTCAAAATACCTCTTTTAGTGTGTTGAGCTATAGAGCAAGATGTGGCATCCTTCTTAGTGGAAACAAAACAAGATGACAACAGGATTACATTGGAAGAAATGAGAGATTCTTAAAATCAAGAAGGATAATGGAAGTATGAGCTTTTGCGACCTTATATCCTTTAATAAGGTGATGCTAGGAAAATAGGCATGGAGACTTTCCCAATCCCCATGGCTATATGGAGTCGATTATTTAAAAGACTATACATTCCCGAGGGGATTTCTAAAATGCACACAAAGGTTCATGACCATCTTAGAGGTGGCAAAGTATGCTTGCCGGAAAGGATGCCATGTGTGGAGATATAAGATGGGCTGTAGGTAATGGGGAAAAATCAAGGTATAGGAGGATAGGCGGCTGGAAAGGGGTATCATTAGCAGACCAGCTAACCAAGGAGAGCCTCAAAGATTGGTTGAGTTAATTAATCCAAAAATGGGACATGGAATAAACATAATCTACACTCACTCTTTGATGAGGAAGTGCTAGGTGAAATACTAGCTATTTCTCTTAACAAAAACTCTGAGGATGATTGGCTGGTATGATGGGGAACAAGAATGGGCAATACTTAGTGAAAAGTGCCTACATCAAACAAACAGAAGCAACATCCACTTCTTATCAACCAGTGAAATCCTTATGGATTAAACTATGGAAACTAAACACCTTACCCTAAATTCGGATATTCCCTTGAAGTGCTTGCCAGATGCACTTCCTACTAGAGAACTTGTTTAAGAGATGGATAATACATGTCCTGTTATGCTCCATGTGCAACCAAATGCCAGAAACAATCCAACACACCCTCCTCCTTTGCCCAATGGACTGTGTTAATATGGGAGGACCCACGACTCCACCTAAAAATTTTGGGCCAACCCATCACACACTTGGATAGGTGGGTATTGCAGTACTTCAAATCGAAAATGAACCTGGTATCAAACGAAAAAGTTGGAAGTCATGAAATGCACTTGTTTTCAACTCATGTAGGCTGAACCCAAGTAGAGCAATTGACCTTGCAATTACAGAATAGGCCACTTTCATGAGATGGAATTCAAGACCGACTAACAAAGACAAGACCGAGTAAATTACCTCTTAAATGGGTGCCATTGGTGAGGGGTGAGCTGAAAATAAACGTGGATGGCTCGAAATTAGAGGGCTTGGGGAACGCAAAAGTGGCTAGTGTTGCTCAAGACTATAGAGGGGTGTTGATCCATGGCTTTGCGCATTCAGTTCATGCGGGATTTGCTGAAGCATGCGAATCCTTATCTCTGCTCCATCCACTTCATTTTGTAGAAGAGAACCCTGAAATGATTTTCAACTAAAATGTGAAAGTGGAAGTACATTATGAGAAATGTGATTGTATTTCTCTTGTTTAGTGTCTTCGGAAAGTGAGCAAGGCCCATGGGAGATCTGGGTCTTTGGACGAGTGGACGAGTGCAAGTTAAAGTTGGTGCAACTTGATTTTTTAGGTTAATCCTTTGTCCAAGGGAAGCTATTTCGATAGCGGATTGGGTGGTCAAGACAATAAGGAAAAATGAAGTTCCATCCAATTGGCTATTGTAACCACTAAAACCTATGTCAGATTTACTACTATTTGATGTAATTAGATTTTCATACTTTTATTGAAGTTAGAAGTTTATTTGAACAAAAAGAGGGAAAATAATATTAAAAATCTCAAATCATATCACTTGTAATAAATTTATCCTGATTTTTTTTGTGACGCTAAAAATCCAAAACTATATTGTTTATAATAAATTTATCATGAATTTTTTTGTGATACTAAAAACTGTCAATTATATCCACTATTATACATTTATTCTAAACTTTCTTTTATGGCACATAAATCCTGAACTTATACTCATGTGATTTATTTACTCCAAACTCTTTAGCTGAATGTCATTTTTGTCTTTTTCCTTTTCTTTTTTTTTTTTCTCTTTGGTGGAGGGAAGCCAACGAGGACCGCCCTCGCCCGTGTTGGGGTCTGGTGAGGGCTACTGGCATGGGGCTAGACAAGGCCGAGCCAAACCATCCGCAACAACGGGGCCCGGTTGTCACTGCTGATGTGCAAATGGTGGTCGAATTTGGATTTCGACGATGACGCCACCCTCTCCCATTCGTTCATCTTCCCCACCCCCTCTACCGCCTTGGTGAACCGCCCGATCCATGAGGCACCACCCAAATCCCAACAACCAGTAAATCAAAATCAAGCGCCACACTAAAAATATGAAATTTTGAGGACTTACAAATTTGAGAGCATTCTAGGTCTCATGGGATTGTCATGCGAAATACAATTATCGAACTCAAAATTTCCAGCAATTGTCTCCATATGCCGTCAGAGATCGAGTTGCCGGATGCCGTGATGAAGGTCGAGCATGACACTGGGGCGGTGTTGGAGAATTGTCCAGCACATCCAAGATCTCAAAGGCCTCCAAGCATAATCGTCAGGTGAAGAATCTTCTTTTGGGTTTTAGGGTCTCAAAGGGGACGAAGACTCCATCTAAGAAAGTCCAATTGCTTTCCTTCCACCTTATTATCATCGGTTGTTTGGTTTCTGGGAAAATGTGGGTTCTTGAGAAGACGCAAGGATTGACGGTGGGTGGAGATGGCGGTGAGGGTGGCCCTCACTAGCTCCCCTCCATCGGCCATGGCGGAAGGAAGAGAAGAAAGGAGAAAAAAGAAAAAAGATGAAAGTGTCCTTTGATTAGAGAGTTTGAGATAAGTTTTAACAGAGAGGAGATTGAATTCAAAATCAGGAATATAAAGTACATTCCTGAGGATAAATTTTGGATCGAGGTGCACAGTACCAATTTTGGTAACATGGGTAATATTTCCATTTGGAAGTCTTACGGATATGGGAGACTGCGGTTCGCTGATATGAGAAAAAATTTGCTTGTTGCAAACTATATGATCACTAGCCCTGAATCGATAATCCATGCATCATTTGCAAAAGAACTTTCCTTATAAAGAAAAGTACCTGAAAAACTTGCATTGTTATCGCTGGTCTTCAAATGACTCGTAACTTGTATGATGCTTTGGCACGCTCGGAGTGATCGTCCGATGTGCTCCATCAAATTTCGTGTGGATACCGATGCAAGAGATTCATTTTCCTTCTTGTTTCTATCATCTTGGGCTTTCCATGCAATTTCCAACATGTCTCTATGGTATGGTGCGGACGTTTGCAATATTCGCAATATTTATTTTTAATTTTAAAATTTTGTCCACTAACCTTCCCAGATGATGTGGCATTTTTTGAGCCATAGGATCCTTTATAAATTGGGGCTGTCGTGGCTTGATAATATCCACTTGATTCAGTCAATTTGGGACCGTCAGATCTCTCACGCGCATCCCAGCCGTTCGATGGTGTTCGTGCATCCTAGCCGTTCGATCGTCCGCGAGTGTCTCCACCGTTGGATCCTCCGTTTGCATCCCAGTCGTCCATCCTAGGGTTGCCTTCTCTTCTGGATGCCGCAGCCACAGAAGGTTGTCCTCCAGATCTGGCTTCCTTTCTCTCTCCCGGCCATGCCCGAAGGAAAATCGCCAGGCTGATTCCATCCCCGCTCGAACGTGCTCAGCCCGCGGCTAATCTTTGGCTCTCCTCTTGCACGGCTAGCTGGTAGATCCGTCCGAGTGATGGCGGAGGATCCATCGCAAGTATTTGCGAACGAAACGATGAGTACGATTCGTTTAGGGCTAGCAAAAATCTTGTCGCCTTTTCTCGTTCCTTCATTTCCTTGTATTGCTTCAACATGTTTTCGGGCCGTTCAAGCCGTTCCTCAGCCGCTTCAAGCTCATTCCACAGAGCTGATAAGCCGTTGAAGCAGGCGGTCACACTGAGATTCCCTTGCTTAAGCTCTGAAATTGCTTGTGTGTTGGTGTACAGTTTGACTCGATCAAGTCGGCCGTACATTTCCCGAATGTTTTCCCAAAAACGATGGGAGTCTTCGGTCGGTGGGAGCCCAGCAGCGACTTCTGGCAACAAGCAGTTGCCAATCCACGTACGGACGAGCTGATTGCACTTCCGCCAGAACCTTTGGAGCCGCTCTTCGATCGGAAAAGGCACGGTGCCGTCAACAAATCCTTCTTTGTCCTTTGTAACGAGGGCTCGTCGGAGCTCCCGAGCCCATGCAGCGTAATTCTCCGGTCCGGTGAGCTGTAAATGGATGAGCCGGAGTTCTGGTCCATCGTTCGGCGATGTGTGACATCGCCTTGTTCGGCGGCCGCCGCGACCGGCTCGAGTACAAATTCATGATTTTTTATATTACAAAAGAAAGTTTGGGGTAAATATGGCACAATAGGTATAGTTTATGGTTTTTAGTGTCACAAAAAAAAATTCAGAGTAATGGATTTTTAATATTAAAAAAAATTCAGGGTAAATTTTTCATAAGTAATATTGTTTGAGATTTTTTGATATTTTCAAAAAAAAAAAAAAAAATGTTTATTTCAAATAGACACGTGATTGGACGCAATTAACTACTTTGGAAATCGCTTCCACACATGCAAGGCCCACCTCAATTCCTCTTCACTTATTCTGTGCAATAACTGATAGGGGTGTGCAACCGGACCGGGTTTATCCAAAACCTGGACTAAACCACCCGAAAAACAGGGTCGGGAATCGGTTCCCGGTTAAACCGGTCCGGGAACCGGTTCCAATTTTTGGGAACTTGTTGAAACCAGTCCAGGAATAGGGTCCAAGCAAAGATCCATCCAAAACTGGACAGGTTTTGGAATCGGTTTTTACCCTATTAAAAAAAATAAAATCGTCTTTCTGTATAGTGCTTTTGAGTCTCTTTGTTTTTAAAGAATTGTTAAAAAAAGAAAGCTTTTATTTGAATCAAGTTAAGGGAGAATTGTTTTCAAAGAATTGTTAAAAAGAACCGTTGTCATGAATTGATTTTCTTTTTTAATGATCACACCTTCAACTATTACTACAGTTGCAAGACAAGTACTCCTAACTATTGTAACACTAATTAAAGCATTCTCAATCCAACTCAAAAAAGATGTCATCTTAATAACAGTTCCGTCGCATACACATAAGCAGGCGTATTAGATCATATCAAAAATATTTGTGAAAATGAGACTGATATTAGATCCATATTTGTTGCTAATGTTTATGCATTGTTAGGATTATTACTTTGTCTTATAATGTTAGGAGGACTACGTTGTTGTTTTTTCGTGAATTAATGTAAAATTTGAAGCCGTATAGGATATCAAACGATTGCAAAACAGGTTCCAATGAAAATAGGGTTGACCTTGTTTCCAAACCGGAAAAATAGGGTTGGGTCCAAAATAAGGTCTAATAAAAACAAGGTAGAGTACATGGTCTAAAAAAGAAGAATCAGTTATAACATGGTCGGATACAGGGTCCAGGTCTGGACTTTACCCACCTTAGACCCGATCACCCTACTAACTGAAGATCCCGTTGGAACTAATTTGATGGTCAATGAACAAATGTTGGGAGGCAATGGAAGAACATCAACAACTCTTCATAATACAATACTTAAATAGGAACGCGGTCACGCACCCTAAGAATGATCCAGTGACAACGATGGTGTGGGTTTGATTATTGTCTTGGGGAACTTAGCTTCAAGTGGGAAGGAGGCGATGGCAATTAATTGCTATGCAGGTGCCCCTTTGAATGGCTGGCTAATTACAGTCTTACCCTTGAGTTACCAAGAATTGTAACTAGAGTCAAGGAGTATTAGAAGCATCATTGACAAGTGGAATGCAATTCTATTAATCTAGCATTATTCATTAGTAGAGTTGTAAAAAATGTCAAAGACCCATTTTTTACTCATATTAAGTGGGCTGGGTCGTATATGGGTTAGTTAAAAATTAAAAGATAGATTATTATGAGTTTAGATTAGTAAAGCCTAAGTAGAAATGAGCTTAAATGGATATGGATGATACCCACATGCAACCATTGTTCATCAAAAGGAAAACTTAGTAAACTCTATAATTAGTCTACTAGCCTCAATCGTATTCATTATGTTACCATATTTATCAGGAATTGAAACATGCCGAGGCATCTGTTGGGAGTGCGCAACGGAAGTTCGATACTATTACTTGGGAAGATCTCCAAAGGAAAGCCCAAGTTCGAGCCCGTCAATATATCTAGTTGGACCCATTTTAACTCAAATGTTTAAGCTGGTGAGTTATGAGTCAACTGGGATATATTAACTACTCAACACCACATCAATTCTTCGATGTAGGACTATTTTTCTAACATAATTCACACGTGTATCCTAATAATCTCCTCCTCACGTGTGAGCTCTAGTGTTAGGTTTACTCCCGATGTAGGACTATTTTTCTAACACAACTCACATGCGTATCCTAATAATTTCCTTCTCATGTGTGAGCACCAGTGTTAGGTCTACTCCCACTTAAATCAGATATCCTTATGGCCCAACATTATTCTGGCCCACGTGTCTGAGAATTGTAACCATTGGCTCTGATACCAGTTGTTGGCGTAGCAGAAGTCCGATACCATTACCTGGGGAGATCTCCAAAGGGAAGCCCAAGTCTGAGCTCGTCAATATATCTAATTGGACTTACTTTAATTCAAAAGCTTAAGCTGGTAAGTTATGGGCCAACTATGATATATTAACTGCTCAACACCACATCAATTCTCCGATGTGAGACTATTTTTCTAACAAAACTCACACGTGTATCCTAACAACATCACCCCTTGTGATGTATTCGCATTTCCCTGTAATAAAATTATTGATTTTACACGAATAAGATCCAACACAAACCTAACGTTATTATTTCTAGCTAATATTTTGTCATAAAAATCCAAAATGAAATTATTTCTTACTGTTTATGTGCTTCGAAAACAAGAAAGGCACCCAAAAACACAAATGTTTGACAATTTTCTCTTGCTCCACTCTTTCTCACCAAAAAATTCAAAGAGAAGAAGAATTTGGGTATAAGTTTGGTAAGGGTTAAGTTGGGTATGAGTTAAAATTTTACTACATAAAAATAGATTGGTATAGGTTAAATGGATTGGCATGGGTTATCTAGATTGGTATGGGTTAAATGGATTAATTTAGGTTGAATCCATTGTCTACCCACCCAAATCTAACTCAATTTATTTGTTTGGCAAGTTCGATGATATGTAAGAAAAATTAATAAAAAAATGTCATAAACCTATCGTACAAATATTAATTTAGTCATAAATCCTTCAATTTAGCCAATTTAATCCTAAACATTTAAAATATTTCCAATGCATTCATTTTGGCCAATTTAGGTTGCAAATTACAAAGATGGATGCCATGTCCGCATTGGTATGGAAGATTTTTTTTTTTTTAAATTTTTTATTACTTTATTCTTTTTATTAGTGTCTTTTAAAATTGTGGCTGGTGAGGGCTGCCTTTGCTGGAGGGCACAATAAAAAAGAAAACCAATAAAATAAAAATAGAAAAAAATAAAAATTTCCAAAAGTTGACTATGTTAGTGTCGATTGTGTCGTATAGGACAACCGATGTCAATATTAGTTATTGCAGCCAACATCGACAAGAATGACTATATTGGCAAATTGATTAAATATTTAGGACTAACTTAGTCAAAATGGCATCGGTACAATAGGTTTATGACATTTTTTTGTGATTTGCCCCGTGATATATATTGATTTGTTATTACACTCTTATAATTTGAGTGATTAAAAAATGAAATTTGAGTTTTTCCTTAACGTAATTAAAATTAAGAAAGTTGGGTTGGAGTAGTGTGCTCTCATTTGACGGCGACCTCTGTTAAGAAAAAGACGCTGTGGCCAATTACAATCGGAGTCCAATTGAAATATCTAGACCACTTAATCCAAATTGGCTTTTCATCGATAAATCCTTTACCTTCCTTAACGTGGACATTTCATCATGTTATAGATCATCCCTCGTTGTCACATTAATATCAACAAGGCCTGCATATGCTTGTTTGCTGTGGGTTTGCACCTTCGTAATGTAACTTCTTCACGACAAATACACTCCAGGCGAAAACCCGATGGAGCCAGAAGACATAGAATTAGAGAGCCCGCCATCTTGAGCATCTTTGTCTATTCTCTCGAAGGGAAAAAGACATTTTCGGAATGAATAGTTACCGAAGGTGATGTTCGATTTGAGAATATATAATTGCCGAGATTGCGCATTGAATCTTATTTATTTATTTAGAGAGTATCCTATTGTTTTGAATTCTAGGTGACTTGTTTAGTAGCAATCTGATTATTTGATCAGGCCAAGAGGCATCACATTTGAACTCTCTTTCATTCATCTGTTCATAGCCAAGAATTCACAATCAGCGAAAGGGAAAAGGCAGAGAAAGCGGAAAACGGGGGTGGCGTGGAGAGGGACTCGGCGGGCCGGATAAGGACGCGAAGATGATCAAGATGAGACGGGCACGGCGGCTACGATTCTCGGCGTTGCACAAGTGGTCGCAGAAAGCTGGGAGCCACATGTCCGGATGCATGCATGAAGCTCGGCCACCTCAATCATTTCGATTCCTGTCTCTCTCGTCTTTATCTTTTTCATGACTCGACACTCTCTTTAACGGGGGTTTTCAATATTCTCGCGTCGTTGCTCGGTCCAAAGTCTACCCATTTCTTGTCCTTTTATATCTCCGATTCCAGCTCGCCGCAACGCAGCCTCTCTCTCTGTCGAAGTGAAAGTGATATTAACCTCGTCTCCTTTATTTCAATCAGCTGTTACCAGCGACCTGTACTACTAAATTAATGAAGTAATCGGATTATGCTGCCGTATAAAAAGCGCAGTGTCCGACAAGCAAAGGGTTCGTGAGATGATTGAAGGTGAGGCATGGTTTTGTCTCGATTTGAATGAGATGATTAAGTTGGTTTACTTAACTTTTACATGACAGCAACCCTAGCACAATGATTGAGATTATTTATATGAATTTGGCTTACGTCTTATCTAGTTTACAAAATTAGTAAGATATTTAATGAATTCAAAACTAACTACCTGGAACGCGTTTCCTTGTAATGAAAGAAAATGATATTGAATGAGCACCATTTACCATTCATCATTCATCATTCATTAGCTTATAATGTGGTGTATGACAACCCATAATAAGTTGCATCCACTTGTACCGTATTACCACTTTTCCCTCAACTTTGAACGGTAACGTCACTAGCCATGAACAGTGAAGTAATAATATTTTTTTTTAGCTAGACATGGTCAAGTTGACTAATGCAAATCTATAGAAATTTTCAGGTGCATGAGAGATGTATACCTAATGAAGTCTTGTCCTTGTTACGCATGACCATCTACGTAAACCCTTTTACTTATTAAGGTTTCCGAACACGACAAGGTAATAAATGAAAACACGTTGTTCAAAAGCATTACATGTGATTTGATCAATTCTAAGCATAATATTTCAGATTAGCCCCCTCAGATCGGTCACGTATATGTGCAAGCATCAAAATAGATACCCCATATAGGGAAACAACCACCGTGGCTTCAGTTTAAATGGAGAAACTACTAAGGGAAAGAGCATTATATAAGTGTGCCAAAATAGTTACAATGGAATTTTACTTCTATGCTGTCATATAGGTTGACTTTTATTTACAATATCTATTGGATGGGAAAGTTCATTTCTTACTTAACAATTGTCCATGCCTGTCAAATTCAATTAGATTAGAGAAGGATAATATCAATTTGATGTAGATTGAATAGCTTGATCAGTTCTTTCTGGGGTTGAGCAATGTAGAGCACGTAAAGAATATGATAAAGTTCATCATACTCGGCATCCCATGATTGATTTGTATGGATATTGTGCTTTGGGAGAAGTTAAATAACTTTCTCCGCTAGGGTTGTAGATAATAGGACCTTTGATGCATAATTTCTCATGCATGTGAACTACAACAAGAAGAAAGGCACTCGTGAAGCATTAAACGATGAAGTCTAGTATGATTTATGTTATGATGGACTTTGAAAGTAGATAGATAACTCGATGAGGGGTAACTAAATATTATTCAATTATACCTTGATCATTCGGTCTTACTAATTTCAATAAGGTCAAAAAAAGAAAGTTCATATGTTGAATATTGTTGGAAAACACTTGTTAGTTGAAATTGAACTAAGTTCCGGTCACGCTAGTTCCATTAACTTATGTTTTAATTCGTATCAGTTTTTTATATCGTGCAAATGGATTGTGTCTAGCATAGCCAACCCCGACTCTCCATGGCATGAAGACTACAGCTTCCAAATTGCAAAATTTAAAGGTTGCTTTTCTTGGGAGAACCAAACTCAGATGGATTCTGCTAATGGATTTAAGGCCCATCAATCTTTTCCAAGGCCCACGACAGAGGATTCGGCCATACAAAGCACAAAATCATGAATTATCTGCCCCCCCAAAAAAAAAAAAAAAAAAATAGAACTAATACAAAACATTTGCTTTCCGTACAAAAAACTTTATGTGGTCTTGTCCCATTTTTTGTAGTAAAGATGGAGATACCAAATGATACATGATCCAAAGCTTTAGCACATTAATTACTTTGTATAAGCATTTTGTATTGCCAGCATTAGTAAAACCGAATCACACAGATAAAATCCAAATATGAACGAGAGAAGTCAATTTATTTACAAGTTCAGTAACTCAATGAAGAATGAATACAAGTTTTTTACAATCAAAATTTACTTACTTTTCTTTACCGAAAGAAACTTGGTAGTAAAAGGGGAAACCAAGTTTTAGATGAAGTGAACTCTTGGAGGGCCCATAGCCTCTTTTGGGCCGGTCCTTGATTCAAAATATAATTTTGACATGGCGGTGTTATAGTTTCTAGAATACCATTTCATCTAATACAACTTAGAAATATTCAGGCTTGTTTGGTTCCACTCATAAAGAGTCCAATGAGTAATCATATTTGAATCTATTATTATTCCATATAATCAAATTTTATTGAACAGTTATTATGTCATATTGTCTAGATTGACTAAAGTGCTATATAGGAATCACATGGCATTAGGCCTCATTTGTTTAGGTCCTGCCTTGGGTCTAATATTCTGGGAGTCGGGTCTTGGGTCTGGCATTGGGGTATGGGGTCGGGGTGTTGTATCAATGAACAAGTTTATTCGTTGAGATCCCAATTCCAACTACCAAGGGCACGAGTCTAGGCACTTGGAACTTAAGTCTCGGCCTTCAAGTCCAAGTTAAGATGTTGCCAACAAACATCGAGTTTATGGATTGTTTGTGATCTATGGTCATGGAATCCCAATAATAAGTATTGCTAGGTAATCGTATTTTACAATTTTTTAGGATTCTCATTCAATGAGTAATTTATTTACAAATTTACGTTTTTTTTTTTCAAAATATGAAGGCTTTCATAAATTTATTGGAACTCAGAAGAGTGAAATGTCAATGAGACCTCACTCCTGTTGGTTATTGTGTTTGGTATCTTGGAATAAGAAGGAATGGAAAATGGTGGGAAGAAAAATACTTCATTCCCATGTTTTCATTAATGTGGGAGAGGTGTTAATAAGTACGAGAAAATACCTATGACCTAACAAAAAAGGGAGTTCCATAAGTGACGGAGTGTTTATCGCAAGAAAAAAACTAAATAGGTATATCTGATATTAAATTTAATATTATGTTATTTTTTTATTCCCTTTTTACCATCCTTTTCCTTTTTTTCTTTGTGAACTTTTGAAATAAATTTCTATTAATCTGTTCTTTGATATGGTAAATTTTACTGATATCACCAATTATTCCCAGACATAGTAATTCAAATTTTGTCATTTTGATTACCTAATGTTCATTTCCAATGTGATTTTTGCGGAAAATGAATGATTGGCAAATATTTTCCAAAAAATATCAGTTGTATCTCTTATAAAATAAATGAATAAAAAATATTTTCATCATCTACCAAAATATTTAAATATACACTATTCTCGACAATAAAATTATTTTTCATTAACTAATTATTTTAAGTGATATAAATGATCATTTCAAAGTAATCACTAAGTCAATTGCAAACTTATGAATAACCAACTCAAAAGAAAAAAACAAGGGAAGATTAGACAAATAGTTTCCGAATTTTTCATTTATTCAATATTGTCAATTAACTTTAGTCTAATATATAACGTAGTTCCTAAAATTTTAAATATTTTCATATAGTATATGGATTACATATGACATTTACCAAAGTTCAGATATTACATTGAATAGATTAAAAGTCTAGAGACGATATTGCATATTGTACTAGGTTGAATTGCACAAATAAAAGTACAAAAATGACATCACGCAATGGATCAAATTTCATGAGTCCCTTGTGCTATTATCCCAAAAAACCAAAGTAGTCTTAACCTCAATAATCCAGACTAAAACCTGAAATATGTAAGAATCGAGACCTTATCACAACTTGGACTTGGATTAAACCTAAAACTAATTAAGATCGAAATGATCCGTATTCCCAAAAACCAAAGTAGTTTATCAACCAAAATTCATTAACCATTATGCTATTATTGCAACAAACCAAGCAAGTTTTAATCTTGACCATGCAAACTAAAACCTGAAATTAGTAAGAATTGAGACCTCATCATGACTTGGATCTGGATAATAAGTAACCTAAGCCTTATCAAGATTAAAATGATCCGGATCTGACCCAACTTGCACCTTTGATATTGCAAATCAAGATGATTCGTACTACAAAATTACTCAAATCGTAATGGAATAATAACATAAATTGTTCTTGAACTTTGGTCAAATGTGCAATATGGCCCCCACAACTTTTATATTATTCAATGTGGTCATTGTACTTTAACTCAATATATAATGTGATATCTGAACTTTTAATTTGTTAAATGTAGTCATTGAACTTTTGGTACATATTCAATTTAGTTCTTGAATCATATAAAAAATGTTTAATATTGCCCTTCTATTAATTTAAGTTGAAGAATATCATTAAATATTTTCATATAATTTAGGGACTAAATTAAACATGTATCAAAAGTTGAGAAACCTCATTAAACAAATTAAAAGTCTAGGGATTACATTATACATTGGACCAAAATTCAGAAATCACGTCGAGCAAATTAAAAGTTTGGAGATTACATTGAATATTTAGGGAGTATTTGTAAAATTTTTCCAAAAAAAAATCTAGGCTGCCCACTCTATTTCTCTATTAAATTCCACTAGGCCTAATACCCTAAAACCTCCACCTTTAATTCTTGTCCCAATTCTACCTTTTATCTCATACAAAATCTCCAAATTTATGTTATGTCCTAATTCTACCTTAAATATTTTTTCTCTCATTGAAAACACTCAAATATAGGTCTAGTCTCAATTTTATCTTAAACTTTTTTGTCTCATAAAAACCCTTAACTTTTAGTCCAGTACCAATTTTACCTTAAACTTTTTTTTTTGTCTTATAAAAAAATCCTAACCTTAGGTCCAAATTCAATTTTGACTTTTACTTGGGTCCTAAATTTTGCACTATTCGATCTATCGTGCTTGGGAATGTTCCATTTTTCACAATCAGAGAGCTTGCTCTTGAAATGCTCAAAGAGCTCATATGTTAGAATTTTTCATCTCTCAATTATCAACAAAAAATTTTAAACAGAAGGTAAATGGGGCAAAATTTGTGACTTAAGTAAAAGTTTATGATTTTATATGAGATTTTAAAAATTTTAAAGTAAAATTGAGACTAGATGGTATAATTAGGATAAGACCTAAAGTTAGGATTTTTCATAAAATAAAAAAATAGAGTTTATGATAAAATTAGGACATGAACTAAAGTTGAAGGTGTTTCTATGAGAAAAGAACAACTCTATAATAATCCTGAAATTTATCCTAAAGTTTGAGGATTTATACGAGATAAAAGAGAGAATCGGGATAAAAGCTGGAGTTTGAGGGTTTCCAGGGCAACGTGCCAATTCTAGTATCCGATTCTTCTTCTAACATAGGTCGAGTGCCCATGAAATGGGTACGAGGAACAGTCTCGTATACGAGTCTGCACGGGTCAGAAATTAGGCAACAAGCACTGTCGGAGCACGCTCTCAAGCCTCAACCTGGATCTGGGACCCGCCAATCCTCATATTCTTCTCCTCCTTCCAAGCTTTCGTCCTCGTGGAGTAAAGATAAAAAAGACAGAAGTTCGCCGATTTCTGCGGTAATCCGAATTCAAGAATCGCTTGAACTTTGTAATTATCGGTGACCGAAGTGGCTGTTGCAGCAGCAGCAGCAGCTGCTTCGACGCCGATGGATGGCGAGATTGGATCGAGCAGCGGAACACTCGCCACCTTTCAGTGGGGCGGTACGATCTCTGCCATGTGAGTGTTCTTTCTCTTCGCTCTACTTTCTTGATTTTCTTGAAACATTGGTTGCCGGATCATGATGTGCTGATGATTTGGCGACGCCCGCGTGCGTCAATTGAGGTTCGGCGAAAAGGGATGATAAGGTTCGGAACTTTGAAAATATTGCGGCTCCTTCAGCCCATTTATGGCTTCCGCGGTTTGCAATCTGAGTCGCTTCCTGTACAGTAATCAATCAAGAACTTGATTATAGCGTAGATCAATGTCCAGTTGGAGTCTGTCAGCTGAATTTCCGAGAGGAGGAAAGTGCGATATTTGATTGTCTGGGGCATTATCTGAAGCTGAAATAAGACTGGAGTGTGGAAGTAGATGGAAGCCAAGCTCCACAGATCAAGAGAGTGGTAATTGTTTGGTTTATGATGAATCTCAAGTATTAGGTGGAGTGAGAAATTTGGCAATAGAAGGCTAATAAAATCCATATTTAGGTGATGTGGGATTGTTGACACCTATGCTCTTGCAGTTCGAGTGGAGATTGATTGGGGAAGATTGTAAATGCGAGTAGGATAGAAGGATTTCCCATATGAAAGGATTCGGCTATTAAGCAGAGTAAACAATATATATGGAAAAGCACATAAGATCCCATCTATAGGTGATGAGGCATGACTCTTAGTAGATTGGACTTCAGAAATCTATGGGACAGGACTAGGAAAGAAAATAAGGTTTTGATTCTCCGAAACAAGTTTTGTATAATTGCTTGTTATGGCTTTATGATTGACTGTATTTAAACTTCGTGTTACATGGGTCAGTGGATGATGGGTAGCAGGGTAATAACACTTTGCTGTCTACTGGGTCACTAATACGGCTCAAATCTGCACACTATTTAGCTGCACTTGAGAAAACTCTGACATGCCTTCCAGGCCATGCCTCAGACAATGGATGACTGTTTACTTTAAATTATGTTTGTCCCAAGTAACTTAGTGTCCATTTATGTATGTCATATGGTTAATTTGATGCACAATGGAATGCCTACTGTGATACTGTATTTTTGCTATGTTAATCTCTTCCAAGTAAATTGTTGTTGGAGATTGGAACCTGCTATCATTGTTAGATACAGATTGGTGTACTTGTGAAATAACTATGTCTTGAGAAGCAATGGAAGATTGTTTAGGAACTAGTGAATCCTTTTCCCTTAGGATCTTAATCTGGTTCAATTGTTATGTAGCAACGCATGTAAATCAAACACTGCAACTATGTGTTTTCAATGCAGTCTGGTTCGGTTGCATATAAGTTTGACCAGAAAGAAGAGCAGGCATGGAACTAGTGAATCCTTAGCCATTAGGATCTTACAATGCAGTCTGGTTCAATTGTTACATAGCAATGCATGTAAATAAAACATTGCAACTGTGTGTTTGCAATGCAGTCTGGTTTGGCTTTGTATAAGTTTGACCAGAAAGAAGAGCAGGCATGGATGAATAGTTTGAATAAATTGAAAGCTTGTAAGCATTTGTTGGACAAGACAATTGAAGTAATGACTAAGTGATAATGCAGGGGTGTTTTGCTTAGGTTTTAACTTGAGGTGGTGCTGGATTGTGGTGGAATTGTGTGTGAGAAAGGAACTGAGGAGCTTGGAATAGAGATATAGTAAGGCCAACACAATGTGAACCTAAAGCAAAATTACACATCATTTCAATCTCATATTGGTTGTCCGTAATAATGAACCAATTTTTTCTCCATTAAGTGAACCTGTGTTTTCAAGTAAAGCCTAATTTCCTTGCCTCGATTATATTCTAGTTTTGAATTTTTGGCCACAGGGCCTACTTTTTATGTGGTTCAGATTTATAAAGAGGTGCAGATTGATGAGTTATTGAAAACCACACTGAATTGAAAAGGGAAAAACACCTCGGTTTCAGATGCTTGAGTTTGACCATATTATGCCAAGCTTTAACTTATACAGAAAAATAACACACTTACAAGAAGCTGTGCTCTCTGATTGTTCTTCTTCAGAGACACTATTCCTTCTGAATAGAATGATAGGCACAATAGTTTAGACTGCATGTTATTGCTAAAGCAGATCCCATGGCTGTGAAATAAAGATAATCAGTGAACAATTATGTTGGTTGGTCACAAGACATTCTTGGAGGTAGTACTGTTGGGGAAAGCCTCAAAAGTATCATATATACATTGGAAGACTGGGACTTGTAGTGACTTTGTCAGAAGAGATACAAATATCTATAATTTCGGACTAATCCTTATAAGTACGAGCATCGAGTTTGCCAGTCTCTTTCCTTAATTCTGATCTGAGTTCTGCTTTATGCATGGGGTATGCTAGTCGCTGAACTATTCTTAGCCAAAAGTATTTATTCATCTTCTTTCTTTTGCAGATTCTTGTTGATCATGAATCGAACTGGGAGGAAATCATCCATGCAAACTACTGCTCTTGTCTTGTATCTATTCACAAGTTTTCCCACTGTGCTTTTCAAAATTCTTAGGTAGATTGCGAATCATATCTTTTTGTCTGCATGGAAAATGACTCAATTTTCTAGAAGATGTTCTTTGTAACCTTCTGCTTCGGTTATTTATGTTACTCAAACAATGATGCAGGGGACAGTTTGGTTGTTGGGTTGCTTTTCTTGCTGTCGGAGCAAACCTCTTCTTTCCTCAAACCTTCACAGGTTTGAAACTGTTCTCTCTACTCTAAGAACTGTGCCTATTGGAAAACTTGAACGTCAGAGTCACTGTTCTTCTCCATCAATTGCTTCTAACTAGCTCTGCCTGCTCATTTCTTAATGTGCAGTTTCTCGTTTTATCTTATTCGTCGTAACTCCTGACTGGATCGCCAATGGACTCCGTGACAGCATGGCGGGCGGCATATTTTGTCTAATTTTAGGAATTATACTCATCATAAATGAGATTAGGGGCATGGGCGGGCTTGCTAACTGGCATTGCAATTGCCATTGCTTCGGTTATTGTCTCGGGGTGGGCTTTCTCTTTTTCTTTACAATATATTACCTGTGTAAAGGTACTTGGTAGGCTGTGTGCTTTGAATGAGATGGCGATCTCGCACTTTTTGATCCAAATCATGCTTGTTCGAGCTTTCCGATTTCGCAGTGAAGTTGATGCTGAGCATTCACCCTGGTACTGAACTTGTTTTACTTTATTCAAGTGGTATTCAAGATCAGTTACAGAGCAAGAAACGTGAAAATCCGTGTCCTCTATGTGAGCTCCGATGCAAGTCTCACTGTTTCTAAAGTTAGGAGGGTCAACGAACCTCGTTAGAAGGCCGAAAGAATCATCTCTCTTTTTGTCAGACCTTGAATGAGACTCCTCAGCGTGGTATGGGCAAATGGAGGGTCAAATATGGGTAGCCCTCAACCTTGAATCCTAAGACGAGCTCAGCATTGCGTTTACGTCTCATTTTAGGCTTTGACTTGCCCATACCATGTGGAAATATCCCAAGTTTTGCGTGAGCAGATTTGCCACAACATAAAACATTCCAAAGTCAACTTTGCCACCTCTTTCCAGAATCTCTACTCTGTCGCCGCAAGGAAGTAACCACCAGCCATCTTTCGTCCACTGAAACAACTTAAGAAGCAACCTGACTTTATTGTCGTTATTTTAACATTGACGAAAGAAAAAAGAAGGAAATACTCTTGAGGCTTTTGAATCATCCTGCTTTCTGGTTGTATGTCAGAGTTTTTGTTACCCAATTTCGTGCTTTTCAGTAGGGTCAAATTTCTTTCCTAGCCGTGGCCACCAAAGATGACTCGAGCCAGACCCAGAAAATCTGTACTCTGTTAAACCACAAGACTTTTTAGCGTGTATCGAACGATCTTCTGTTGCACCACCAGTGATTTGGGAGGAGAAAGATTCAATGATGGGCAAAATTTGATAATTTGCCTTCCCTTTTTGATTTAATACTTGTGGGAATAAAAGTAGAGCATCATTCGTAGATCCAACAATGGAAAAGCTGAAAGATTGGTCAGTCAATCTTGCAATGCGCCCCACGCGTTGATCGTCTCTATTCCTTCAGAAAAGTCAACTCTCATGACGCTTTCAAAAACCTCCACAACATATTGAAATTATATTCATAGCCATCACAGAACCTGTCACAAGCTTTCCTTCAGATCAGCTTCAACCTCAAAGAGCAAATGGCGCTCTTGCCTCTCTTCTCCCTCATTTCAACCTTCGTTTTCCTCACGTTGCCTCCATCATCTTTGGTGGTTCTTGCCCAGCAGCCTTATGTGGGCTTGACCACAACAGATTGCACCTCCAACGACAACTCCTCCTCACAACTCGGATACTCCTGCAATGGCCTCAACAAAAGCTGCCAATCCTACCTCATCTTCCGATCCCAATCCCCTTACAATACGGTCTCGTCTGTCTCAGCTCTCTTTGCCTCGAGCCCGTCTCAAGTGGCGTCGATAAACTCGGTGTCTGAATCCTCAAGCTTTAGTACCGATCAAATGGTTATAGTGCCCATCACTTGCTCATGTTCAGGTCAGTACTATCAAGAGAATGCAAGTTATGTTGTCCAGTCGAATGAAAACTACTTGTACATTGCCAATAACACTTACCAAGCCCTCTCAACATGCCAAGCTCTCCAGAACGTGAACAACATTAGTCCTACTAATTTGTCTGTTGGGGAAACAATTATTGTCCCTGTTAGGTGTGCTTGTCCAACAAAAAACCAGAGTGATGCGGGTATAAATTATCTCTTGACCTATCCTACTGTGCCCAACGACGGCACATCCGAGATTAGTGCAAGATTCGGAGCAAATCTCACGGCTACTTTGGAAGCTAATGGACTATCCGAACAGGAGACTATCTATGCTTTCACCACACTTCTCATACCAATGGAAAATCCGCCCACGAGTTCCCAGACTGTGTCACCGTCTCCTCCTCCGCCACCGCTATCGACCCCTTCTATTGATACATCTCCCCCAGGCAAAAGTTCGAAAACATGGGTTTATGTCACTATCGGTGTTCTTGGTGGAATTGCTGTGATCGCAGCGCTAGGTACAGTCGTTTTCTTTAAGTTCTTCAGAGGAAGGACTAGGAGAGAGAAAATCGACTCGACCAAGGTCTCGAGTAGCTTTGAGGCATTTGGAAAGCCAAGCAATAAGAAGCTGGATGAGGACTCCCTGGATTTCCTCGATAGCATATCCAGCGTTGCGTCCATGAAGGTGTATAAATATGAAGAGCTGCAGGCGGCAACTGAAAACTTCAGTTCTAGCTGTTTGATCAAGGGATCAGTCTACCGTGGCAAAATCAATGGAGATTACGCGGCGATCAAGAAAATGAATGGCAATGTATCGAGGGAAGTGGAAATACTGAACAAGATCAACCACTCCAATCTTATACGCCTCTCAGGTATATGCTTCGACGAGGGGCATTGGTACTTCGTATACGAATATGCAGTGAACGGACCCTTGAGCGAGTGGATTTACCAAAATAACAGCGAAGGAAGATTCTTAACATGGATGCAGAGAATGCAAATTGCTCTGGATGTGGCCACTGGGCTCAACTATCTCCATCGCTTCACGACCCCACCTCACGTCCACAAGGACATCAACGGTAGCAACATTCTTCTTGATAGCGAATTTAGGGCCAAGATAGCGAGTCTCGGACTCGCTAGAACGACAGAAGGAGAGCATGGAGAATTCGCCTTGACAAGGCACATCGTTGGGACGAAAGGCTATATGGCTCCCGAGTACTTGGAGAATGGTTTGATCTCTGTGAACTTAGACGTCTATGCATTCGGCATTCTCTTGCTGGAAATGATGACTGGGAAAGAGGTCATTTCTTTGTGTGAAGGAGAGAATATGCAAGCGTATGATGTTGTGAGTCTGATGCTTACTGAGGATGGGGGGCACGAGAGACTGATGCAGTTAATTGATCCTTCGATGGGAGAGACGTACCCTCTGGACCTTGCCATTTACGTTATCAGAATAATCGAGAGTTGCCTGAAGAAAAATCCACTGGATCGCCCTGCGATGGATGAGATCGTGCAGTCTCTGTCGAAGGTCTTCACAGCATCATTGGCCTGGGAACACTAGAATTTCCTCCTGACGCAGCCAGGATTCTTCCTTTCTTCGAGCTGTAATTAGATTAGCACAGAGACTCACTGGTACAGATAGACTACATATTCGTTTCTTCAGTTATCATACTGAATACAACATCCTGTTTCATAATTTAGCGAAACAGCAAAAGAGATGACTCATTGCAATACCTCTTGCCTTGTTGTGAAAGGAACAGCTTTCGATATGTTGCATATATGTAGAAAAGATTCATACAAAAATTTGTGGTCAAACTTTTGCAAGTTTATCCCTAGTTTTGGCTCAACGTTCAGTTTTTCCAGGGCATTGTTTATAAAGGGAAAATGAATACAATTTTAGTTTCAACTATACTTGCATTGATGGATCTACAAGTAAAAGACAATTACAATGAAATTTCACCAGGAAAATAACGCTTCCAGTCCAATGAGTCGTGAAATGTACAGAAACTAGTGCGTATTGGCTTTTATTACAAGATGAAAAGATAAGACATTTGTGTGAACCTTGCGTCTCAAGGACTCAGCGAGCAGTGGCTGGAATGATAACTTGAATACTCTCGTCTGGTTCTATTGTTGTAGTCCAAGACCTTTCCAACGCTACTGAAGACGACTGAGCGAGCATGCAGAGATTAAATGCAATCTCTGCCATGCTTGGCCTCATAGAAGATTCCTCTGCTGTGCACGCATGGGCGAAGGTTGCTAGGCTCAGTGCGTCATGAATCGGATAAAAGCTCTCTAGATCTGGATCCATCCATTCCCTTAACCTCTCCTCTCTATTCTCTTCCACTTCCAAGATCTCTGTTACTTCTCTCACGCCCATGGCCCGCTTCCCTGAAAGTAACTCGAGCAAATGTAACCCAAAAGCGTAAATATCAACCTTCAACATCGCAACACTTGTAGCTGGTCTGGCCTTGGAGAAGTTTGATATTTTGGCCTTGAAATTGGAGTCCAGAAGTATGTTGCTCGCTCTGATATCTCCGTGCACGATGCTCGGTTGAGTATGCTCATGCAGGTATTGGAGGCCATTGGCGACATCAAGTGCGATGCCCAATCTCTGAATCCAAGTGAGGAAGTTGACAGACTTTAAAGAGGATGAAGGCCTCTGGTACAGCCACTTATCGAGCGAACTGTTTTCAGCATATTCATATACTATAAAGAAGTTGCCGCTTGCATCTGATGAAACACCCATTAGCTTTATCAAATTCGCGTGGTTAACTCTCTGTAAAATCTTCAGCTCCTCCGAGTTTTTGCCCTTAGTTTCTGTTTTCACAGCAAAAAATTTCCCGTCAATTGTGCCGCGGAACACTGAGCCCCCAATCCTAGAATTCTCATCAAGATTCATCGTTGCCTCCATGATCTCTCTAGCCCCATACATGATTGGCTTTCTCAAGTAGTCCGAAATGCTGAAAAGTAACTTATCTTGAACGACCTTTGTCTTAGATGACTCCGATTTCCCTTCTTTTGAGAACTCCTTAGTTTTGATGAGATTTCTGTACCCCCAACAGGAAGCATTCCGATTCAGGATCTTTGGGTTCGCTCTCCCATGTAAATGACAAACATAGACTAGTGAAAACGCCAATCCGATGACTAATACAGCTGCTGCTACACTGCTTAAAACTACAATAATCCACTCATGCTTGGATTCTTTTCTCTTCAGAGGAGCCTTCAGTGGTTGAGAAAGAGCCGGCAATTGTGATACTGGTATGAGGACAGGTAGACCAACAGATGTAGTAAGATTCCCTCCATTGTTTTCCTTAATTATATCGCTAGGAGTCACGTTGAACTTTTTGGCCAGTGATGAAAGGGCATCTCCAGGCTGCCATACATAAGTAACAAGAAAGTTGAAGCCTGCCTCAGAATCTGCTTTTGCCGGGCACTTACAGTAGAGAGGAATAGTGACTTTTATTCCAATCTGCAGGATATTTGGATTGATCCCCGGGTTCATTTCCTCGTCAACTTGCCAGTTCGTGAGGTTCTCAAACACTTTCATTGAGACCAGAAAGAAACTGTCGCCTTTCTTGATCTGATAGGTTATGTTGGCGAAGAAACTGTCACCACTGCAGCTGCACGTGATCGGTATGAGCAAAAGCTGGCCAGGGTACAAAGGTTCATCTTCAGAAGCCAGGTTGCTTGCCTGCGAGATGGATGAACGGCTGACACTAAACAGGTCGGAGATGCTTCCGAGGTCAATGAATTCGGGTTCTTGCGCGATGTAGGCAACGTATGCTGTGCACGACGTCTGTGAGTTGGCCAAGCACGAGAAGTTGGCACTCGGGCTAGGAAGTGATTGAGTTGTGATAGAGATGATGAGGACGAAGCAATGCAGGAGAAGTAGAGACTTTGAGGGGGAAGGGAAGATGGCCATTTGGATATCAGCTTGGATGGTTTGAGCCTCTCAAACCTATGTTATATGAGGGTGAAGCTCTGAGGTTGGAAACAGCCAAAAACCCATTCTAGTGTGAATCTTTCGGTTGGAATAAGGGAAATCTCGTCTTAATAAAACCTGGAAGTAGGTAAGTGTTTGGGCTTTGAATTGAACAATTCTCATTTGGATCCAATGATTAAATAAGCTTTTGTGAATAGATTTTGTTTTTTTATTCTTTGGAACAGATTTTTTGCATAGTGGAGTGAATAGCAATTTGACAAGCAATGCATGTCTATAGTAGAAAATAATAGGCGGCAATGGAGTTTGTATTTTGTTTTGGCTGGTAGTTGCTTTTGCAAAAAGAATATCTGATGAGCATCAAATTAATATAAGGGGAGGAAAGCCCAGTTCGGCCGGCGAAGGAGGTCATCCTGCATATTTAACACACATAGAAAGTTGGCCAAACAATAGAATAAAACTCTCGAAGCCACAAATCTTACTTGAAGAATTCAAAAACCACAAAGGAACCAACAGAATATGATCTTGGATTAATAACTAAGAGGGATATCATACACGGGAGGATCGCTAGTGCAGTTGGAATCAATACCATGCGCACATGGATTGATGAAATGATCGCACAGAATGAAAGAACATAGTTGCCTAGACTTCCATTTTGACTTTTAGCTATGAGACTTGGGACGGATCACACTTCCCTCAATTTTGTCATCTTGAAATTGAACTCAAGCCAGTTTCTTATTCCTAAGAGAGAAAAGTGTTAGTTGCCTTTCACCTGGGCTGACAGATTAAGCTGGCAAATCAGCGTGAGGTTCCTTACTGTGGACCGTAAAGGGCTCAATATAAATTCTGCACTTACTCTCATCATACAATGCCATAGATTCACTTTGTTAGAAAAAAATCAACTTGAGTCGGGGCATGGTTTTCAATAGATGGACCAACCTCAAAAACTCAAAGGTCAGCATGGCGTTGCTAGACAGTCGAACAAAAGGTCCCTTGACTGAGCTTACGCGCAATCCATCTGACATGTTATCTGGCAAAACAGAAAACTGTATTCATACAGTCCAACACAAAGAATAATTAAAAATAAAAGGGAAACAAATAAACAATGAATGAATAAGCAAGATCCAGGCCAAAAGCTCCTGTCTAAAAATTGATTGTGTATGATAATCTCCGACAGAACAGCTTTGTCTCATTATCGTTTCATCTACTATCAAATCAAGCATATAGGATTGAGCAGAAAATAGCTCTCCCAGATACACAAACAAATCCCCATAAACATATGAGGCATGCAAGGGGAAGATGATTCTGGAAAGTAGAGTGTTTTCTGATATCCTGAAAGGCACAAACGAATACAAACGAGTACAGACTTGGTCTCTGTAGATAATGTGAACCTATTAGAGAAATGCAACAAGGCGTTCTAGCATAGACCACAGGATCATTCATAGACAGAGGACTTCATCTCCTGTCTATCTAAGATTGATGCAAGGACTGTAGATACAGAAAGACCAAAACAGAAAGAATCACGGTCTGAAAACTAATGATAAGTAGTAAATAGAGATTCCTGCAATAATTTCATGCAATACAGAAAACATTTGTTCAAAGCAAGTAATGGTAAATGTAGATATTGGCACTAGATACAAACTGCAACTAAGCTGGACAATAGACATCAGTGCTTCCCTCAAAAAAAATACGAATTGAAAAATAATTAGATTACATTATGCTTGCATTCCCAAAAAAAAATAAATGAAAAAGAAATTAGAATACATAATGCTTGCATCTGCAGCCCCATTATGTGACAAACTCAAGTTTGTCAGCTAGGACTTAACAAAACTATACTTGGTCCTGGGGAAAACAAAAGTAACATTAACAGTTTTTGGATAGTTGTAAATAATGCAACCTATAAATACAGTTGCTTACTAGCCCTCCCCATTTGATGTTGGACCACAGCTTGATGTAAAACTACTTGCATAGATGTTATAAACTTGAGTGAGGTTGGCTGAGCTCACAGTCCATATATGACCACGTAAAGCAAGAGGAAGAGAATCATTTATCTCCTCACAACTTTCTTCTACAATTGCAGCCTCTCTCCTCCTGCCTTCCTTCCAGAGACTTTTCACTAGCAACTCCTTCGTGGCATAATCAGGAAGTAGATTTGAGTTTCTCATGTCCTCAAAAACCCTCCATGCAAGAGCAGCTCTGTCACACTTGCAATAACCATGAATCAAAACCTTAAACATGTAAGCATCTGGCTCGATGCCGCTCTGCCTAACCATTCCAAAGATCTTCTGCACATTCTTGATGTCTCCTTGCTTTGCGAAGTGATCCATCAAACCAGAAAAAGTTTGAATATCTGGGCAAATACCATTTAAAATCATTTCATCAAGCACCTCAAGTGCGTCAGAGCTCCTACCGCACTTGGTCAATGTCCGTAACAATGATGAATATAGAACCATCAGCTTAAACTTCGAAATAGAGCCACAGAGAGTTCTATCCTGACGGAAAATCTTCAAAGCAGCATCAGGATCTTTTGAAATACCACAAAAGTCAATAATTAATTTAATGGTACTGAATGGAAGCTTTAGTCCCTCCTGTCTAATTTTATCCATGAGCTGATTAACCAATTGGACATGGCCATGTCGTGCTAGAAGGGTCATCATTCTCTGCACTGTGTAAACATCATGAGTAAACCCTGGTTGGCAAGCAACCCAGCAGAAAAAGTTCCAAGCTGCCATTGGAGATTTGAAATTTCTAAGGACTTTGCAAACCAAGCGAGTTGTCCACACAAACTCTGCTTTCTCCAATTCCGAAACCTCACTGGGGCTCCAACTCTGCAAGGCATTTGCCAAAGCTCTAGGATCTAGCCATGGTTTCAATTTGACCCCATTAACCTCATTGACATCACAAGCAATGTCATTCTCCACCTCATTCTCATCCTCATCATCGTTGTCGTCTTCGGTACCATCCACAAAATACTCAACACTTTTTATCCTCTCATTTGGCAACATTTCAGATAGAATTTTATCATTCTCATGAATATATCCTGCCTCTTTCATATGTTGCAACGAGCAAAGCAGAGCTCGAACAGGCAGCATACCTTCAGCGTGCATATTGCTGAGTAACATTTTCACCTCATCAAACCTCCAAACACTTACAAGACCCTCCACCAAAATTGAGAACTGTTTCGATGTGCGCTTGATTCTCATTAATGGTAAAACACTGAAAATCTCCAGTGCCGAATCCAGCTTCCCAGAAGTCACAAGGTGCTCAATAATATTTGTATATGTTCTAGAATTAGGGTTTGCTCCTTCCACAATCATCCTATGGAATATCTCCACAGCCCTGGAATCTTCACCCTTTTCTGCATATAGGTGCATGACAATGTTATACGATTCTGTGCACACATGTCTGTCCAACCCTCTGTGCTTATCCCATACATCAAGAACTGAGTCAATGTCTCCAGTTGCTGCATACCACTGCATAAGGTTCATATGGCTAACTCGAACATTTTTAAAGCTCCTGGCATTAATGGCATCAACCAAAGCATCAAGTTCCTCCCTTCGACTGGATCTGGCCAAAATATTGGCCAGGGCGTAAATGGTACTTTGTGTATGATTAAAATTCAAATTTGATTTGAGAATGTCGATAACTGAGAGTGCTGAATCAGCAGAAGGAGCAGAACGGAGAGCATGAGTGACTACAAAAGAGTCCAAAAGGCGGTCATTCAAGACAGTGCTAAGCAAACTCTGGGAATTCGATCGAAGCGCAAGCCTTATTGAATCAATAATTCTGGCTCTATAGAGGTAGTGCGAGACCTTGCTAGGGAAAGGGTCCCGAGAAAATAAGCGAGTCTGCTGGTTTAAGCTCTTGAACAGGATGCCAGTTCCAGCACAATAGAAATGCTTGCGGAACATGGGCTCTCAACAGATTCCAATGTCAAACACAGAACAGACCAAACTCGCTCCCGAATGTCATGATGGGTTTGGCTAAAACGACATCACGGGTCAAGGATGAACTGATTGCATGCATCAAACACCTGCTGTGCCCATAAACGTTTCGACCAGGACGCACTCAGCAACACCAAACCCACAACAAGAGGGACCAAGTATAAACCGGGCACTTATCTGACGTCAAATATCACGAAGATTATTAGCGAAAACGGAAGGATTCAGACGTCAGGCAAAACATCAAACACCTTCAGTGCGGACACCGATTTCCGTGAACCTTTCACCGAGACACGTAATGATCCCTCTGGGCAAGGCAAGAAAAGAGACGACCCACGACGCGGCTACGAGAGAACGCGACGAAGAGGATTTCCACAGTGATTTCTCCCTTCAGGAGGAAACAGCGAGAGAATGGTTTTGGACTTTGGAACTTCCGCAGGCCGAAAGGGCTCACGAGCCGAGAGACCAGAAGTAATAAGAGCAGGGACTATGAAGGTTCGCACCGAAATCACAGACCACCCCTCTCCTTGGGGAATTACTCACGGGGACCGGAGTCCAGTGAATTAGATGGATCCATCGCAACCGTTTATTCGGCCGGTCTCATCGAGATCTCTTCTATGATATTTGTAAAATGATGGGTTAATAACATAAAAATATCTCATATTAATATATCCGTAACAAATTTACTTAAAATTAATTTTTTAATACATTTATGAAAAATTTACCATCTGTTAATGACCGTTAAATCGAATTAATATCATCAAAAACCACAAACTAAAAACCTAAAACTAATATATTCTTTAATCATCATGTGTCATCAAACTTATCAATTTGATGGTAATATTTAACGGAAACTAACATAGGGTAAATTTGTCACAGGTATACCGCTTGAACTTTTTTGTAGTCGAAAAATTAGTTTATGATTTATTTGTTAGAGATATATTAATTTAAATTTTTTTATGATATTAACCTTAAATGAATGCTTGTAATTAAACCCTCGTTGATACAGCATTTTCAGAGTCATTTATTGAAAATTATGAAGACCCATGGCAAATGTATATTTGAAAAATCTTTCACCATTTTTTTTCTCATGTAGATATCATTGCATAACTTTCTTCTAAAGCACGTGAATATCAAATGAGAGAAGTGTTTTTTTTTTTTCCAAAATGTAGCAAATTTTTTTTATTGTCAATCCTACCCTACTCCTACTTTAATGCTTGGACTTTTTTTTTTTTTGGTAACCCTGAGAACCACACACGTGCCACCAGGGTAAGTCACCCTACAGCGAAGTGGGGTTTCGAACTCCCGACCTTTTGTGAGAGGAGGATAGCTTGATCCAGCAGCGTTATCCAGGTGGGTGGTTAATGCTTGAACTTTTGTCTTGCCTCTTTGGAGGATATGGGAATTGAAACCCATACTTGAAACTAAATTGACCTCACCTTAACCACTCCTGAAAATAAATTGTCCCTACTCCCTACTCCATGAATAAATCAATCCACAATTAGTGCAACAAGCTCGGAGGCAAAAATTGGGAGAAGAAACTCTCTCAATTTTAGGGATGAACATGGTCTAGGGTTGGTCGGTCCAACACTTAACCTAGGGACCTACCTGTATAGTGTCGGTCCTCAATTTTCAGGATCGAGGATTGGACAGACCTTAGGGTTTCGATCTGGTTCCAAGGTCAATTGGGACCAACCGATTATTTTTTTTATTTCATTTTTTGCATTACTTAAAAGAACAAACATACTATTTTAAATTACATATCCATTAATAATGGATATTGAACAAGCAAACTATGAACATCAATACATATTAAATATAAATACATGATAAATTAACAATAGAAATTTACACTTGCTAAAAGTAACTAGCCTAATAACGAACATTTGAGTTGAGGGAACAAAGGCAAGTAGTGAGGCGAGCGAGGCCAAGACACGTGAGCAAGGTAGAGGCAAGTGAAGAGGTTTCTTTCTTTTATGGTCAAATTAGGATTATGTTTTTTTGTACTTTCTAATTAATATGACAAATTCAAAGAGAATGAAGGAGGTGCTAAAATTTAAAGTAGACTATATATATATAATATTATGTACTCATTTGGTTCGGGTTAGACCAACTCTAAATTCCCAAGACCAAGGACCGACCCAATCCCCCTTAAAAATCGAACCAAGAGCAGCTAAGTAGGATTGGGTCAATTTAGGGTGGGTGTTGACCTTGAACCAATGCTCACCCCTACTCAATTCATATTCTGTAAAATTATGTCAAAAGTTGTCTGACACTCCAAAAAGAACAAAATAATACTACTCGGGAACTCTAGGCGATATGGCAAAACTCAAAATAACTCTTAAGCAGTCTAGAAGTTCATAAAAATGAACAAAGGGCTAAAATAATATAGAAAATAGGATCTAAATAGAAAAGTATCTAAAAACATACATAAACTGTTGAAACATTGTCCCACATCACTTGACATGAGGTCCTATGTGCTATTTATATTTGTAAGTTTGAACTTTTGCATTGGACTTTCTAGCATAGTATTTGAACTTGTGTCTAAGTCAGATTAGAAGCGGCACATGTGGCACATGTGATATCAAAACGAGAGGTTTTCTAGGTCCCTTAATTTGTCTCCCAATTATATATTGTCTAAGTGTGAGGAAAGTGTTTGAATATTTAATTTTTACATTACATATTGATCTATCAACTTAGTTTTTAGTTGAATTTTCTAACATAAATAATGGATTTTGAGGCCTAAAATCGAAGGTAGAAGACCAAACAAATACCACAAGCTTTGGACTTTCGTTTGTGGGTGGGCTGTGCTGCTTTAATCAACGGACGAACCAAATAAACACCACAAACTTTTCCAAAAACATAACGACACTCCATGAGAGTGTAGAAACCTGCAACATGCATCTAGCCTTTTGTCGTTTGACAAGATCAAACTACACCATTTTTCTGAAATCGAGCTTCAGCTGAGGCTAGAAATACCGCTCTAACACTGATGGATTTTAAGGCCCAAAATGACCGCACATGGAGAACCTCTTTCCACCTTAGCATTTCTCTCAAAACGAGCTTCCCGAATTGGTATCATAGCCCCTGTAACTCTTCCTAGATCAAAAGTTATGGCTAATTTACCGAACACTGTAAACCCATGGTCTAAGCCAGCCTAACTGACCATCTGCCTATCTTAAGACACCAAAAAGTCATTAGCAGACACGTCCACATCACAAAATAATACCTTTGGATGGTTGCTGCTCATCCGTTTAATCAATTGATAAATCTCCCTATTTGTCAAGGACAATATTTTGAAACCAGGAAATTCAACTAAGCAGGTAAACCCCAGCCAATGGAAACTTCTGTTGATCTCATGAGATAGATAATACATGAGGTGAAAACTTGACTGGGTCACCTAAATATGATATGTCTTCATCTAGCGTTGCGGGAGCCGAATCTCTGTTCTGCTCTTAATCCACACATGCGCATCTCCCTTTCTCAGGATTGCAAGCAGAGAAGACGTCTTGTGCAACTATTTGATGAACCGAATAAATTTCATGACAATACAAAAGAAAACGGAATCACAAGGAAGCCGGTCGATGTTTTCTAGCATCTTATGCACACACATTCATCTTGTTACTGAGCCAAACTCAAAGCATGCTTTTTGTTCGTACGTTGATGAAGAGATCGAGAGCATATACAAGAAACTTTCTTGAAAATATGTGTAGGTCATCCAGGAAAGCTTCCCGTCATTCGTATGTAATCGAGCGTCCCTTTAAGGCCATATGCGTCCGTCGCCTTCTTCACTAATCGAAATCCAGTGCCATAATTTTGATCAGTTCTTGATTTGATTCCACGCTGAAGAAATTTGGCAAGCCTTTTCTGGAAGTCAAACTGTGGAGATGGTGCAGCTTTGCTCTCAGACATGGACCGGATTTGAGAACCCAACCACATATAAGCCAAAAATTGACAAAGGCCTTCTTTGACCTCAAGACTCAAATTGTGATAACCTGTCAAGCATATGACCGTTTTCTAGTTCAAAACCCAAACGTCCCAAAAGAAAGATTAGTATAACGTAGGGACAAGGAAATTAGAAATGCCAAAAATTATGTACGGTGTTCACTTTAGTACCAATAGTTTTGTTCGCTTACTTAAGTGTCAAATTGGAGAAAAAATGGTCACTGAAGTACCTTCAATGAGAAATTTTAGCCAGAGAAATTATGTGACTTTTATAATTAAAAATTGGGAGAATAACATTAGAAGTGCCTTAACTTGTATACGTCACTCACTTTGTTACCACAACTTTTTGCTAGCTCACTTAAGTGTTAAAATCAAAGAAAAATGGTCACTTTAGTGGCAATAGTGAGAAATTCTGACCAAAATTACATGTGGCTTTTTTAATGAAAAAACCGGTCCATGTGGCATTTCCACGTATACATTTCTCCTCCACATCATTTTTTCTATTTTTTCTTTCCTTTTAAGTTGGCATTGAAAAAAATTATTTTTCAAAAAATTTGACATTGCAATGATCCGGTGAAAAGTTGGTTAAATGACGTTGTTTAGCACCTATGTTTTCTAGCAAGCCACATCGATTAAAAATATGAATAAAAAAAGGCCATGTCAGATTTCTGGTCAAATAAATTGGAGTTGGCACTGAATTAATCGTTTTTCAAAAAATTCAGCATGTAAATAAGCTGCCAAAATTTTGTGACATTAAAGTGAGCATTGTACATAAGTTAAGACACTTTTGGTGTTCTTCCTTAAAAATTTTATTTGAGGTGGCATTGTTTTGGCACTGAAGAAATCACATTTTCATGGAGATTGACACTAAAGTGATCACTTTTTAATAACTGACACTGAAATGATCATTTTTTAACAATGATTGATACTAAAGCGATCACTTTTTAACCCATTACACGATATTGTTTATGGGTTATATGTTGATTGAGCATGCTGGCGAGCTATATAGGATTGAAAAATTAATAAAATATTGCCACATCAGATATTTAGTGACCAAGATCGAAGTTAGCACTTAAATTATCTTCTTCTTCTTCTTTTTAAATTGGCACTTAAGTAATTCAACAAAAAATTTTGGTACTTAAATGAGTGCCGTACACAACTACTACGATATTGGACTTTTTTATCAGATGCTACCCAAAATAAAGTGGCAATTGACTAATCTAGGGTTTTTGATTGTCGAATGGGGATAAATCGTTTAACTACTCAATCAATGATCTTAGGAGTTAAAGCATAATAATGTGGGGTCTAGACATTGTAATAGATCACACTCACCTAGCAAGCTAACTTTAGAAGACTAGTCGATTTTGCGAACTTATTATCGTTAAAATTAGAGTTAAAAATCGCATCATAATCAAGAGACGAACCGTCAAGTTCAAGTATGTGCCACGCGTGCATCATCTCATGGACGAGGGTTTCCCCTGTTTTTAACCTGCACGAAACATCAAATTTTCTCCTGAAGTCTCCAATCAAAGATATCTTAATCTGAATTTTTTTTCGAATGAGACCTTACGTTGAAATTGCAATGATGGGAAAGGGGGGGAGAGAAAAGTACCTCGGAAGACCATACAAAATTCTTATGGATACAACTCTTGTGTGGGCGACTAGCGCATGTTTCCTACCTTCCACAGTCTTAAGATTCAAAGAGAGCCAACAGAAAGAAACGGTGACCACTGTGTTGCTAGATAGACTCAAGTAAACGATGTGAAAAAAGAATGAGAAAATCTCAAAATGAAAGAAGCACATACGGTACAAATACGATCGTAGTCCGGAAATGTCTTTCCCCAGGTCACGTCCAGTCCGTGATGCCCCTATCCAGTGCGGAGCAGACACTTAGATTAGGAGCGTGGGATGAAAAATTATGCATCCTCAGCTTAGAATTCTGTGGAATTTCATTGATGATGCCACAGAATAATGCAAGATATGCGGATACTAACATTGATTTACCAAGCGATCAGGTAAATTGGTATTGAATGAGCGAATCATATAAAACAGCAAGCCAAACTAGGAAAGTATGACGATAATTATAAACCGAATTCCAGCTTACCTTCTTTTTATCCCGTGCTCTGGGTTGCTCCATCTCTAGCTCGTTCACCAGGTATAGTGGAATTTTTCGCTGGTGGACTTTCATGTCTAAGCGCTCATAGAATTCTCGTATCTCGAGTTCGAGAGCTTTCAATGCTGGAAGGTCCATTATCGCGGAGTGATGACAGTTTGGGCATAACCGACGACCGTCGCTCAGGGTTAAATATGTTGATCCTCTAGGCTGCACAATGTTTCACAAGCATTAACGATCTCTCTCGATTGCTGGGGAGTTTGTGCAAGCCAAAACAGATTGTCGAACATGAGCGCATTTAACATAATCCTTTTATTGTATGCTACTGACATGAGGATCTCAAATAACTTAAAATGATGTATATATAGCTGGTCAATAGGCAAAAGAAAGATGTCATGGGACATGGAGAATGGGGAAAGGAGCCACATAGAGATGGAAACTTTCTTTGGGAGGTGGGGCATCGCATTATACAGCGAATAATATTAACCTTAATAAATGACAAGAAATTGCCTAATGAATTGGTTTTTAAACAAATGAACATATGGATTGGTATTATAAAGTCAAATAAGTTACGTACTTGATAAAGGGAAAATTCCAATTAAGGACCTGATATGCCCTCATTTTCTCAAAAAAGGGTCCAAAGTGGACATGGTTTCAAATAAGGGCCTAAAGTGCCCAATCTTGTTTCAATTAAGGGCCTAAGCTCGCCGGCCGGCGAAAACTGATTTTCCGGTGACCGGAACAAGGACATTTTTGTCATTTCCCACTTCTTCTTCTTTTTTCGTTTTTCCTTATTTCATCTTCTTCATCATCGCCGGTGGCCGGCGACGCCCACAGAGGGCTGGGCGAGGGTCGCCCTCGCCCGATCCGGCAAGGGCCACCCTCGCCGGCCTCAGGCGAGGGACGGGCGAGGCCGTCTCTCGCCCTGAGGAGGCCGCCTCGCGGCCATCCGCGAGGTCGGCCCTCGCCGGCTGCGGACGAGGCCGACCTCGCCGAGATGGCGAGGTCGGCCCTCGTCCGCGGCGGCCGAGGTCGCCCTCGCCCGCGGCCGACGAGGGCCGACCTCGCCAGATCTAGCGAGGTCGCCCTCGCCCGCGGCCGACGAGGGGCTCCTCGCCCTCGTCCGCGGCCGACGAGGGCCGCCTCGCCCTCGCGGATGGCCGCGAGGCGGCCTCTTCAGGGAGAGAGACGGCCTCGCCCGTCCCTCGCCTGAGGCCGGCGAGGGTGGCCCTTGCCGAATCGGGCGAGGGCGACCCTCGCCCAGCCCTCTGTGGGTGTCGCCGGTGGCCGGCCAGCCACCGGCGATGATGAAGAAGATGAAAGATAGAAAAACAAAACAAAAAAAGTGGGAAATGACAAAAATGTCCTTGTTCCGGTCACCGGAAAATCAGTTTTCGCCGGCCGGCGAACTTAGGCCCTTAACTGAAACAAGGTTGGGCACTTTAGGCCCTTATTTGAAACTATGTCCACTTTGGGCCCTTTTTTGAGAAAATGAGGGCATATCAGGCCCTTAATTGAAATTTTCCCCTTGATAAATTAATCGATGCGTGAACAATATTAGAGATGGGCAAGGGCGGGACGAGGAAAGGAATCACGTTCTCTATCCCCTGCCCACAGGCTAAAATCTTGCCCCACCACGAGGTAGGGCATCGCATTATATAGCGAATAATATTAAACTTAATTGATAATAAGAAGTTGCCTCATGGATGGGTATAAAACAAATGAACATATGAATTGGTTATATAAAGTCAAATAAGTTAAAAACTTCATAAAATAATCCATGTGTGGACAATGATAGAATGGATGATTGCGGGACGTTGAAGGGAATCGCATTCTCTATCCCTGCCCACGGGGCTTGGGGCAGTTTTGCCCTCATGTGATGAAGAGACCCGGAAGGCATTGCATTATACCATATCAAAATACTTGACAATTTTTTATTACCATTACAATACGTGTAGTCACATATACCGTTGATAAGAAAAAAAATATCATTTATTGTTGAGCGATGTATGACCCCAAACATGTTTTGCTTTAGATCTATCCCTAGATGTATGAAATCGTTTTCAAACAAAAAAGAGGAATCTAATTGAAAGGAATCCTACCTCCAATCTTTTGCAACCACAACAACGAGGTGTTCCATCTGTCCTATGCGAAAGACAATGCCTTTGTTTCCAAAAAGGATGTTCATAGTCCAGAAGACGGCCACTTGCATCCACCGGGATCTGTAATCAAGCGACGGCAAGTTAAAAAGAAAACAGAAGATTGAGACTGTTAATTTTACAGAGAATGAGCGGTTTCAAAATATTTTCCCGAAAAGATCATTTGTAATATTTAACTAATGAAAAATATTATCATTGTCAACAATAGTTTATATTTAAGATAATAGAGATATTTTTTGTATATTTATTTTGCAAGCGATATAAGCATCGCCATAAGAAAATATAGTAAATTTATATTTAGGTCGATCATTTGTGACAATGCTTCGATATGTAAGGTAAATGAACAGTTTGAGGAAAAGTCCCCCCCAAAAAAAAAAGAAAAAAAACAAGAACTCTTACAGGTTGCCCGCAAACACTGCATACTGGATGACCGCGATGGTGGTGGTGGTAGTTGAAGTCGTGGTCGTGGTCGTTGTCAAAATACTGATTAGTAGAGTCATCCTCAGACATAAAATTCTATCACCACGACAAACTTTCAAAAGTTACAATAACAGCCTATAACTCGAATATTATGCAGTAATTTAGCTGAAATTAAGCAACATCAGAACCTCGGGATGAGTAAGCCAACCATCGGAAGCATAGGAACGAACGCATTCTGGATGCAGAAAGGCTTGCCTGTAGTATAGAAGGAAGCCAAGGAGTCGTTCATGAAGAAATTCACCTTCTTTTTTTAACCACAGAAAACAGTCATATTACATTGGGTAAGGATTAGTGAAAAATACAAAAGTGAGAGTACCCGTCATCGGGATAAAATGAGAATGGAAAAGGTTGGAATATGTTTGCAATGTCCCACAGGGAGGATGATTCGAATGCCGAACTTTGTTGGAAAGACTGGGCAGGTCGTTCATCTTCATCCTCCCATTTCAGTTCTTCATATTGAACCCAGTCCTGAGTCGATGTTGCTCCATAGAGATCGTCCGCTGAATGACATTTGCCATTCATTTGTATCAGCATCACAAAAAAATACATGGCGTAGAGACATTACGAAGGAATCTAGGTGCTTTAAGGGAAATGGTTTCCAATTCGACTGCAAAAAGTTCTAGGTTCTACATTTTGCCAGACAATAAGAAGAATATGCATTCTGGAATATAAAAAACTATGGTCTGGTCTGGATCTAAGTTGTTCTTAAGTTGATGTCAGAGAGAAGTTTCACGAACCATGGTCTGATTTACCTTGACCATCTTCTGAGAAGGAAGGAATGTGGGCAATTTGGTAACCCAGTTCTTCTTCCTCACTCTCTGTTGATTCATCCTGCAAATTGAGGTTCTACAGTTATGTAACACTGTTCTATTGGAGCTATCAATTCCCAACACCCGACTTATACATCTACACTTCTTGTGCATTATAAGCACCCATCAATTAACCACAAAAGAATACAAGAATAACAAATAACTCCCAACTAATACTTCTTGTGTTACCTCCGTGTCATTTAGCTCATCAGAACAAGAACGATGATCATCAACCTCACAGCTTCTGTTAGATCTCTGTCTGGAATTAGTAGTAGAACCCTGGAGAATTCTTTTCAGCCAACCCATAAAGAGAAAAGGGTATTACCACTGTTGTAGCAATAAATCGACTTTCAAGACAGAGCACACTCTGTTGTCACCAGACAGCACACTCTGATCCAGATAATAGAGTATTACCACCATATATGATAGGCTTGGTGTGGTAACAAGAATCCCTTAATTTTCTCAAGATTATTTTATTTGTTGATGTGCTGGTCATATGTCTAACTCTATCAAGTAAATTCTGTAATGAACTGGAACAATAAACAAAAACATATTCTGCTAGAGTTCATTTTCTAATGATCGTTAGCTATCCTCTTATTGTATTTCAATTTGTGCCATTCACCTACCATATCATGGTCCAGTTTTCTGTCACCCAAAGTCAGAAAAAATTGGACGACTGCTTCCCATTAGAAGTCCAGCAACTCACAACCAATTGGAAGCGCCAACTTGGCTAGACCTTCACCGTAATGTGGTAATTAACCATAATTATGCAGATGCTTAAGTTGATGGGTTGGTCGATTTGGATTCCCAAACTTCCATCAGGTCAACTCTGCAAGAAAGGTTTTCTAACAAATGAATGGCTACATATCAACCGCCCCCGGACCATGCATGTTCATGCAAAAAAACTATTCGATGACAGATTCTTTCGCTATAAACTATTCAAGGTAATATTATAACAAGGCCATGAAACTTGAATATGAATGTAAACTTCAAAAATCAAAGTGAACCTGCCCTCCATTTCATCATATATTGAACAAGGAAATTACAATGAGGCGTTTGTCCAATTAGAGATAGTTGATGATTGCATTTTGGGTGACGAGTGTTTTGGAAATAGAATTGTAGCTAAACTATGACCGACAAATAATCAAGTACTTGTTAGTAAGTTAAAAATAATTTAATGTAAGTAATAACCATTATTTGTCCCAGAACGTGTTAGCAAGTTACTATGAAAAAACCACCTCTAACCAAGAGGAAAGTGTGGAGGGTGGCAAATCCTGATACTAACTCGAATATATGGGGAAAAAAACAGCCCCTAACATTGACACGAATGACCGACCGGAAAAAATAAATACATCGACACGAATAGACAATATACCGCCAAAACACAAATGGATACCAGCAAAGACGAAATGATCTGTATCATGCTAATTTCCAAAGGTAAGAGGACAGACGACAGGGCCGGTGGGACGGAGAAAAAGACATGGTCATACAGTTGCGCTTACTAGGAAACTGTGCCAATCATTATTAACTAGAAAAAGACATCAACGTGCGGTGGGGCAGCGTTTTATTTTTGAAAAGCGTCCCTAGTGAGGGCGAGCGCTGGTTAGGAAGCTTCAAAGGCGAACGAGCTACTTTGAGTCTTCGCGGCCGGAGAACAGGGGCAAAACAGCGCATTCCCTGGGTTCTCCCCTCACCGGTGTGGACAGAGAAGAAAGCTGATCAAGGATTTCCGAGATGATTCGCAAAGCTTCGGTGATTGATCACCGCTTCACAAGCCATACACGAGCTAGGCTTGCAGCCGTGGACAAGACCAGAGTGACGCTGCAAGGGATGACCAATGACGGTGTTGCTTGTGAGAACTATGGATAGAGCTAAGTGTCATGGTCTGTGATTCTCTCGCACTTGCATATCCTTGTAAGTGGAGCTTATTCGTGGGGGTGTGGTCAAGATGTTTGGTGCTAGAAGTTCTAAGATAAAATATTTCTCTATGGAGCTTTGAAGGTCGAGTTAGCCTTATGTGCACAAACTGGTCTGGAACTAATGCCACTCTCATGATGCGGCCATGGCTGGTCGAAATCAATTGTGTTTAAAGTGATCAACTGTCTTGCTCGATAGACCAGATGCCTAAGCTAAGCTAAGTACGGTACGATCCAATATAAGGAAGTTATTCGTCATATTGTTCTCTGGAACAATTATAGAATGAAGTTTGGCTTGATATTATTCACTTACCATGTGCTACAATATAAAGAAACTGCCAATGGAGTGACATGTTTTGTTGGACGAGCATTGTCATTGGATGTATGATCCAAAGTGGTGCCCCTAGGACGATGGTGTTGCAGAATTGAATAGGGGAGAATGTCACAATCTATGATTTTTTTATGCTCGCATACCTTTGTGAGTAGAGCTTGGGATTGTAAGGTGAAGAGTGAGTGATATAAAGGAGATGAATACAATTAGTCCATGAGAGTGGCATCCGGACGGTTGTTGTTAAGAGTTGTAAGATAGAACAAATATATCTCCATAGAAATCTGAAGGCAAAATTGGTCTCTTGTGCATAAATTGGTTGAGAGCTGATGTCGCTCTTCGCCAGTTGTTGTGCTTAAGGTAATCTGTTGTTTTACTCAATGGACTCGATGTCTCAGTTAAGTTAAGCTTGGTACGATTCAATATGGGAAAACTATTCATTGTATTACTCTCTAAAACAACTGTAGAAAGAAGGTTGACGTAGTTTTATCCACTCATCGGGGTAGCGCATAGGCTACTTTTTAGCCAAAGAGCTGCCAACCCGTGATATAGGCCTCTAGCCAAATCTAGTGTCACGTCCTGACCCTCGAACATGCGACAACCCCTATTCATCTACAGTTATTTAAATGGGACATCCAAGGATGCATTGCTGGCCATTCATTATTATCTTTCAAGTTAAACGCATGCAAAAACAATCCAAAGTTCACCCATCATCAAGAACATCAAGGATAGCAGAAAGACATATAATTAGTAACAAAACATCACTTTTATTTATTTATTGAGGTTAACCTTGGGAAAACATATATACACACCCTTCCTTGGGCTCTTTTTCCTACAGGCTTACACAAAAAATGATAAAGTCAAGTTAACCTACTTCTATCGTCAAAAAGGGGATAGTCCAAAAAGTAAGCCTCAGATGCCTATGCCAAAGTACTCCTCCAGGTCCTCCTCTTCCTATGAAGAGGGATCCTCTATGGTGCCATCAAGGACATCGACGGCCATCGGGTCCCAAACCTCATTGCTTGGACCATTGCTAGGTGGCTCATCAAATCCCTTAAGAGGGCCATAGAGATCCTCTTAGTCCCTAAGGTACCAGGCCTTAAACATTTAGGGTACCCATAAGGCTATGCCCTCATCAACCTAGACGGTGGTGAGGTGATACTCGTAAATAAAAGGGTAACCTAAAGTAAGACACAGAGTGACCACGTTGTCCATGTCTATCGGGACACTGAATCACACCGAAAGGTGTGCCATGCTAAGGTCTTGAAAAGTGGTTATACAATAACTAATGAGATAAAATCTTAGTAAGTTAATAACTTAAGCCTCGGTTATGAAATCTATTTCCTTAGGTGCGCCCTAAACGTACAATCTTTCTATCGCTAGCAAATCAACAATGGTAAACCACCCGTTTAGCCATTACTAAAAGCATGATTATGCCATAACTTATATGCAAGTACTAACAATTAATAGTTACATTCACAGGTACCCTTATCTCATCTTGGCACACACGCCTATATGATACAATTTACACATGCCCATTTCCGTGCAACCAATATATCACACAATCAGAACATATCTTAGGCTATTATATGCACCATGCATTCACTTGTGTTCCAATTATCTCTAGCCTTGGGGGATTTGCTCCAACATGCTAGTCGGAGTCTATTGGCATGACTCGACTTTGTCCTGTCCCATTGGGTATGGCATTGTCACAGGACCCCCACTTTGATGACATTCCAGAAAGGAGCATCGGCCTAGCCTTTACTGCGATGGCTTCCGGAACACCTTCTAGGAATTCCAATAAAGCGGACTTTGTCAACTATAGACCCTTACTAGGTGATGGGCTTTTTATGCAATGATACAAACACATCAATCACTCATGCTCATTTCATTGTCTTTCACTTTAGCCAATGCAAACATGATCCGTGCTTGCACATAACGATTCATCAGGAATTTCAGCACACAATGTAACAATATTTCATACGTGGTCATATGAACATGCTAAACATATCAACTTTCCCAACCTTCCTTTTTTTTAGATTTTCCGACCCTAGTTCACAGGCAACTAGGGCATTCACAATCAAGGTCTCATGAACTTACTCCACATAGTACATCTTATACAACATCTTCCGTGCCTCAATCATAAAAAAAAAAAAGTACATACATTCAACCTATAATCCAAGTGGAAAAACACATGTAATATCTATCTGTTCAGGCAATGATATAAATAACGATCCACAATAATTAATTAACCTTCAAAGAATCAATCACTGGTAATTCAAGGATAACTCATAAATTATCGATTGAAAATAATTAATTTATACCCAAAATAATTATTTATTTATCTCCCAAAAATAATCCTTTTCTCCAAATTAAATATTTATTTATCACCCATAAAATAATTAATTATTCAATATTCGAAATTAATTTATTACGCAAAAATAAATAAATAATTATTACCCAATATTAATTAATTAATATCCGAAAATAATTAATTACTCATAAATAAATAAATAATTATCATCCAAAAATATAAAATATATACCAAAAATAATTAATAATAATAATAATAATAATAATAATAAAACGATTCCGAAAATAATTAACTATTATTATTTATTGAAAATAAATAATTATTAATATTTAATAATTAGAATTAGTTATAATTAAGTATTATCCAAAAATAATTAATCATAATTACTTAATACTAATCATGATTAACTTTAATCATCCTCGCTAATCAAGATTAATGGTATAGTTTAATACTAAACAAGATTAGTCAAATAATTTAACACTAATCAAGATTAATTATAATTAAACAACCACAATTCAAGATTAATTATAATTAAGATATCACAAATCATCATTAGCACAAAGCATCATTAAATAGTACTAAATTAATCCTAACCAAGATTAGTCCTAAACTAATTATCTGTAATAGAGTTTAATACTTTAATCAAAGATTAGGAAATCAACTCACTTGTTAATGAAATCTGACAACACAAGGATGACAATGGTAGCAAGGACAATCAAGGGCTAGCTTGAGAATAATAATGGATGACAATCGACAGCCGATTCCCGACAAAAGAGCTTTTGGTGAAGTTGATTTGCGCAAGATAGGGGGAAAACAATGACGGGTGGTGCTAGGCGATGGCTGGCTGAGCTTCGAATAGTGGCTAGCAACTCTAGTGGATGGCAGTATCTTCGACCAGCACAGTAGCGAGCAATAGGGTGGAAAATAGTGGCAAAGGGGCGGAAAAACAAAGGAAATGAAAGGAAAAGAGAGAAAACAAGAGAGAGAAGGCTAAGGTGAGGGGGTGACAGCCAAGGAGAGAGAGAGAGAGAGAGAGAGAGAGAGAGAGAGAGAGAGAGAGAGAGAGAGCTTGGTGGACAAGTTGAAATTGTACTTGTCTTCCAAGTTTCAATGTGGTCCATGCAATCTACTTTAACTTAGGACCACAAATCTAATGGTTTAAGAAGCCAAGGGCAATATGGAAATTTCATCTATCCCATGGGCCTTTGGTGGGCCGACCAAAGTGGCTGCTAGGCCCAATGGGCCTTTGATTGAGCCCAACTCCCAAGTCTCCAATTTTTCCGGCCTTATCAATAAACTTGAGGACTAATGAGGCGACCTCCATTAAGTTAGTCATGAAGTCCTTAAAGTTCCATGTCCAAAATTGGATTAAAAATCGAGATTAAAATCCATCAACTGCGACTTTAGTATAACCTAATCTATCGGGTGGCTTTTAGGGTTTTCACGTGAAATTGACCCGTGGTTGATAATTTTCAATCCACGTTTATGCCTCTTCAATTCAGGACAACCCTTGATTGTCATGTAATCTCAAAGTATCAATTACTTATCTTGAGTACAAAGTAAAAAGTGAAATTAGTTTTCTATCGATTGTTGTTAATATCGAAGTTGTACAGAATCACCCACAACCTAACTTCGTACTTTTATCAAATCGATTAATTTATGATCGCTAATTAATTTGTAAAGGCATGGTATTGTCCCTTTTTGATTCTTTTGGTCGAAAGGTATATTCCTAATTGAATTCTCTAGTTGTACGTGTATCGTCCCCTAATTGCCTTTCCAAATAGGTTAGTTAACTCATTAGTGTTTAATTCAGAGTAAACGTAACTAATAGCGTATTAATGACCAACCATTTTATTCATTATAAAATGGGTAGAAATTTGATGATGTTTCAATTGGACAAGCAACGATGTTGCTGAACGTGAGCGATGATGGAGGTGTAGAGTGGGCCAACCGCAAGTGACCCCATAAAGGGTGGAAATGGTCTCCAAACAGGTGGTCTTACGTGATGGAGGAGGAAGAAGAGAAAAATCAGTTTTTAATTTTTTGTATTTCACCTCAGCAGAAACAAATATGTAAACAATTAGCTCAGGGCTATTAATATTGATTGGGTATGCCTACGAGTTATGTGAGTAGGATAAACTGAGGGATAAAAGCAATAGGAGTGTCATGCTTGCTTGAGTGCCATAACTTTGTCACTTAAGTACCACAGATTTGAAAAATCGATCACTTGAGTGTCATCGACAATTTGCTTCATCGGAAAATCTGATTTAGATGTCAATCATCCTATGTAGCTTCGTTGGTGTTGACACAAATAATTTTTTAAAATTTTTTAATTATTTTTTGAATTTTATTTTTTATTTTCATTTATTTTCCCTTTTCTTAGGGCGGGCCATTGGTAACCCTTACTAGCCTTGAAACCCTCACCTAGATTTGGCCGTGAAGCCCCCGCTAGCTCTAAGTGACTGCGGGCGATGCTGCTTCACCCAAGTTTGGCGAGGGCCCTTGCGGCCTCACTTGTGGCCGACAAGGCCATGATGACCTTGCTCAAGGCCTTTGCAGCCGAGGGCAAGGTGGCCCTCACCCATATTAGGCAAGGGTTTCTCAATTGGCAAGGGCTGTCTATGGCCCTTGCTGACCCTAAAAAAATGTGAAAGAAAGACAAAAAAATTCAAAATTCAAAAAATTCAAAAAACCCATGTAAGATGATTTGCCATAATTGGCATTCAAGTAATCAATTTTACTTCAATGTGGCACTTAAGTGAGGGAAAAAAAGTTATGAAGCTCAAGTGAGCACTATACAAAAGATATGGCCCTATTGTTCTTCTTTGGGAGCCAATATTGCTTTCTTGATGAGGTCATGGTAGGCCGAAACCAGTTGTTGTACTTAAGTGATCTGCTACCTCATTTGATGGACTAGATGTCTAAGTTAAGCTAAGCTTGGTATGATCCGATACAAGAAAAGTATTTGCCATATTGTCCTTTGAAACAATTATACAAGGAAGGTTGGCACGGTGTTATCCGTTCACTAGGCACCATACAAGTTATTCTGCGATCAAGGAAGTACCAACCCATGACATAGGCTTGTGGCTAGATTTGGACAAGCAATGACGTTGCTGAGCACAAGCGATGATGGAGGTGTAGCATGGGCTGACCACACGTGACCCAGAAGGGGTGGAGATGGTCGCCGAAGTGGTGGTAATATGTGATGGAGGAGGAAGAAGAGAAAAATAAGTATTTTAATTTTTTTCTTCCATCTAAATAGAAACAAAATGTAAACAACATAGTTCAACACTATTAATATTGACTAGACATGCCAGCGATTTGTGTGGGTATGAAAAAGTTGATAAAAAAAATTGCCACATCGAATTTGTAGCGATCATATAGAAATTTGCACTTGAGTGATATTTTTTTTAAAAATGACAGTTGAATGATCCGAATTTTTCTTTTAGTACCGAAATGAATGCTGTATGAAACTTTCTAGTGCTCTTATGCTCTTAAAATAGATAGAAAAGTGTCCCGAAACATGAATATGATATGCTTGCATCACGATCCACGCATGCATCTCCCTTTCGTAGGATGAGAAAATATTAGGTGACTTCAATATTTCACGTGGGATGGTGCAGCACACCATTCAGTTATGGACACGTGTCCATCCGGGTCCACGCTATCTTCCTCCCCTCTCTATCTGTCAGATCCAGGCCCACATTGACAGCAGACCCTCTCTCTCCTCTCTCCTCTCTCTCTCTTCTGGTTCCAACGCTCCGTTTCCTTACGGAGGAAAAAAAAATGTTAAAAATCGATTTGCTCGAGGGGCGACGGCGGGGCTCGAGGAGGTGACGGCAGCGTCGGCGTCAGCGAGCAGGGGGTGCTTCGCAGAGAAAAGAGAGAGAGCAGAGTGGAGGTCACGAAAAGTGAGGGGAGAGCGAGGGAAAAATGTGACGGCGGAGACGGGGCGGACGGCAGAGGCGGAGGCGGGGGCATTGGCTTGTGGTTTGCTCTCAAAGACGCACTTCTTCACGGAGGAGATAGAGCGATTTTTTTTTCCTCCATAACTTCTTCGCGGAGGAGAGAGAGCGGAGCGTCAAAACCAGAAGAGAGGAGAGAGGAGCGTCGAAACCAGAAACCAGAACCACAAGAGAGGAGAGAGGAGAGCGTCGAAACCAGAAACCAGAACTAGAAGAGAGGAGAGAGAGAGAGGAGAGAGGAGCGTCCAAACCAGAAACCAGAACCAGAAGAGAGGAGAGAGGAGAGAGGAGAGAGGGTCTGCTGCTGATGTGGGCCCGGATCTAACACAGAGAGAGAGGAGGAAGACAACGTGGACCCAGATGGACACGTGTCCATAACTGAGTGGTGTGCTGCACCATCCCACGTGGAGTATGGAACTCACCCAATATTTTCTCTTCGTAGGATAGCACATAGAGGAGATGACTCAAGGAACACTTAGTCAAACCGAATAAAATTCAAAGCAATATCAAAGAAAATTGAATCACTAGGAAGCTGGGCAACGTTTTTAGCATCTTATTACTGAGACGAACTCATAGTCAATCATTAGACAGACCATGTATGACCAAGAAAATTTTCTTAATAAGAATATACGGATCATCAAGGATAGCCTCCTGTCATACGTATGTAGTCGAGTGTGCCTTTAAGGCCATCCATGTCCGTCGCCTTTTTCATCTTTCGAAATCCCCCGCCATAAACAGGATCAGGATTCGTTTCGATGCAATGTTGAAGAAAATCGGCGAGCCTTTTTTGGAAGTCAAACCCTGAAGATAGTGCAATTTTGCTCTTGGACAGGGACCGCATGTGAGAATCCAACCAAATGTAAGCCAGAACTTCACAAATGCCTTCTTCGACCACGAGATCTAAATGGTGATAACCTGCCAAACGCACCACAATTCTCTAGTTCAAAACCCAGATGTCCCGAAGGAAAGATCAGAGTATCTTATTTTATAGTCAACCGCACCATTACACTTTTAAATTCACTAATCTAACTAACTAGATTGCTTTGTCTTTTTTTTTTTTTTTCCAGAAAAATCTCTTTGTATTGTTTTTCGCATAGAGATGTTAAGCACAATAATGTGTGGTTTAGGTAGTGTAACAGTGTTGGGAGCGCATGGCATTGTCTAGGTAGAATGTCAAGAGAGGACCCAAATCTGAACCCGTCAATAAATCGAGTTGGACCGCTTCACTCAAGTCTAAGCTAATGTGTTACTAGCCTATTAGGATATATACTAACTGTTCTATACCATACCAATGCTTCACATCTCATCAATCAACCATTGGTTGTTATACTATAGCACAATCCAATACTATCATCTAGGATATCGTAATGTGGGCCCCTAAGTCTGAGTCCATAAATATATTTAATTGAACTTACCACCACTCAAAAATTTAAACTAATAAGTTACAGACCAATTAGCATATATTATTTACTCTACACCACACAAAATAACTCCAATTCTCCAATGTCAAAATTTTTAACACATTTCACATGTACATCTAGGTTATGATTCTTTGTCTTTTTCTTCTTCTTTTTTTTTTTAAAATTTTGTTAGAAGTCCTCCATACTTTTAAACACATTCCACACGTGCATCTAGGCCAGGATTCTTTGCTTTTTTCTTTGTTTTATTTTGCTAGGAAAGATAGCTAGGATTATAGAAGTGTAGCTTCAAGAATTAAATCAAAGACAAACCTAGCAAGCTAACTTTAAAAGATCAATGGATTTTTTTGAAACATATTATGGTTAGAAGTAGAGTAAAAAACTGCATCACAATCAAGAGAAGAACCTTCTATTCTGAGCCACGCATGCATCATCTCGTGAGCGAGCGTTTGCCCTGTGAACAACCTGTAGAAAAGATCAAATTTTCTCTTCAAATCTCTAATCAAGGATAGCAAGTCTTAATTTGAAAAATTTTCTGATGAGACCTTAATTTGAAATTATAATGATAGGAAATTACCTCGGTAAACCTTTCCAAATTCTTATGGTTAGATCGCTTGCGTGGGCGACTAGTATATGCTCTTTTCCTTCCACCGTCTGAAATTAAATGGGAGTCGACCAAAAAGAAAAGAAAGGAAAGGTTATCACTCTGTTGCTAAATTGACACAAGTAAACAATGTGGAAAAAAATGAGAAAATCTCAAGTGCAAAGAAGCACATACCGTACAATATCTAGGGAGATTCCATGACGTAATGCCAAGCGTGTTATTTGCCCAATGATGGCCCTATCCAGTTGCGGAACAGAAGCTTTGGTTAGGAGCGTTAGCGTGGAATGAGAAATTTAGCAATTCTTTATCTGAGTAACCCCAGGCGTTATAAAGTTCGTGGAATTTCATTGATGATGTCATAGAATAATGCTAGACAGCACGGGCGATTATACTAATTTACCGAACGATTGGGTAACCGAGTCTTTATGCAAGCGAATCACACAAAATGACCGACCAGATCAAGAAGAAGTAGGATTATAGTTATAAGCAGCACTTCGTCTTACGTTCTTTTGGCATCTTCGATCTTTGCCTTCCATCTCTTTCTGGTTCACCAATAACAGTGGAATGTCTCGCTGGTGGATTTTCATTCCCAAGCGTTCGTAAAATGCCCGTACTTCGCGATTGAGAGGTTTTAGTGCGCGATCGTCCATTACCGCAGAGTCACAGCATTCTGGGCATAACCACCGGTCGTCGCTCAGGGCTGAGTACACCGATCCTCTAGGCTGCACAATGTTTCACAAGCGTTACCGATCTCTCTCGATTGTTGGGGGAGTTTATCCAATCTAAAAACAGATTTTTGGTAAACATGAATGTATTTAACCTAGTCATTTTTCTTTGTGTAAGACATGCATAGAAATATGCTGCTCACATGACGACCTGAGATCTCAAATAATTCTAAATGATGCGTTGCTGGTCAATGGGCAACGGGGCCCCGTGGCCACCGCATCATAAGTTGTTAATTTCATAAACCAACTATAAGATTAAGCGTTTTTTTAAGGAAGTAAACAAAATGTAGTAAATGATAATCTTTTTTTTTTTGGGTTGTTGTCATAGATAAGAGAAGGTGGTGATTTTAGAAAATCAAATAGATAGTGATAATTAACTAAAGGAGGAGTTGATAATACAAAATAGTTGGTAATTTAGAAGGAAAAGAGGTTGATAACTATTCTGATGGAGGCTGTTACTTTTGAAATCTGATGATATTTAGAAAATCAACAAGCACGGCAAACCAAGTAGTAATTACTGATGTTATTTTAATTTCTACATCACTAACTTGTCTTATTTTTAACGAAAGAATTTCTCCTATCCTTTTACCTCTATTATAAAAGCCTTATTAACTGACTATTATCAAATTACCAAACAGTTTTGCGTGTTTTACTGACTTTTCTTTGATTAAGTTGCCAACTATTTCTAACCGACAATTATTTGGATATTTTTAAACTAATCGACTTTTCTAGTAAGTAACCAGTTTTATTTGTCTCACTAAACAATCATCTTCTTTACCAACTTAGTATTACTTATTTTTATGTGAGTTAGTTGCCGACATTTGTTTGGTTTCTTTTTAATTTACCAACTTCTCTTATATCTGATAAAACAACTTGTCTAATCTTTTACCAGCTTTTATTTATCTTTCTTACCGATACCTAACATTTCTTTACTATTATTATATGAAATTCCCAACATTTATTAAAGTGACTAGCCAACATTTTTCTCAATTAAGTTAAACTAAAGAATAGTTGGTAATTTAAAAATAAGTAGACATTGATAACTAACCAATTCAGAGTTTATAACTTAGAGTTAGTTGATATTCACTCGGAGAAAAAAATGAATAAGTCACTTAAATTAAAGTTAGGCGTAGTTTAGAAAGATAACTAAAAGTTGGTGAAATATAAGAAAAAATTAAATTTTTTTGGTAAAAGTCTTTTGAGAGTTGGTAATATAGAACTAGTAGTTAGCTTAATAAGAAAAAACTTGATAAATTAGTTTAATTAAGGTAATTATTTTCTGAAAGGAGTTGGTAAAGTGTTGTTAAATATACAAATAAAAGTTTGCACAAAAAAAAAAAACCAAATGAATAATGGTAAGTAACTAAAATTAGAGTTTAGGTCGCAATTAATCAGGACACATGTTGGTGAGTCATTCTACTTAAGGGTGGTAATCACCAAAAAGAATTAGTAAATCTAAGGGATTCCCAACCAAGACTAACAAAAATTTGTTAATCAAAAGTAAATTAAATGATGGTAAATTCAAACGAGAGTAGGAGATCCAAATTTAGTTGGTAATTTAATACTTTTGTGATGTTTGCATGGGCAGATTTAGAGGAGGCTCGAGAGAGCCAATACATCCAACTTTATGACATTATACTTAGACAACCACCCCCCTCCCCGGCCCCTTTTTCAGAAACATTCACATATTCATCCATAAAAGACCTTCCAATTTAAGAGCTATAATCATACTTCTGATTGTGAGATACGAGGAACGATGAGTAATTATTTCTAAACATGAGAAATAACGCTTTGGAATAGATAGAATGATTGAACTGTACTGAAGGTCCGCCTCCATTCTAAAATCCTTAATTATCCATTGAAAAGTCATACGCTATTGACATAAAACGAAAGATTCTTTAGGAAATAATTTACTATGTTATTAATCCTAAAAAGCCAAGACTTAGTGATGAAGGAAAAAGTTAAGAGGAATTAGTCCAAGATTAAGTTAGTTACAAACTTATTGATAACATCAGATATCCTTGGCTATTTGTTTTGTGCAATATATCATCTTTATAAAAGGAGAAAAATGAAAATCGCTTACCATGATACAGGTTAGTTATTGAAAAGAATCGACTTCGATTTTCTTAATAAGATTCTCTGTCATATATTTACAAAAACAAAAAAAAAAAAAGATCATTTTTAGTGGACGATATCGCATCCCAATATGTTTTGCTTTAGATCCGTCATTAGATGTCTGAAATTGTTTTCAAAACAATAAGAGATATCTAATTGAAAAGGAAACCTACCTCCAATCTTTCGCAACCACAACAAGAAGGGGTCCCATCATTGTCATGCCCAAGACAATACTTTTGTCGCCAAAAACGATTTTGATTGTATAGAAGATAGCCATTTCCATCCACTGGGATCTGTAACCATGAAAAGACAAGAAGAAAGAAGAAGATTCAGTGAATTTATACTTTGGTTGATCATAGAAAAACATTCAAATTATCAAAGTCTCCAGTTAATAGATTCTGCTTGAGGAAAAGTCGCCAAAAAAAATGAAAACGAAAACTCTTACAGGTTGCCCACAAACAAAGCAAATTGGATGAGGATGATTGTGGCGGTGGTGGTAGAGGTGGTGGTCTTTGTCAATATTCTGATAAGTAGAGTGATTCTCAGAATCGTGGGAAGCATAAGAGTGGACGCATTCTGGATGCAGAAAGGCTTGCCTGTTGTATCGAAGGAAGTTAATGAATCGTTTATGAACATTCGCCTTCTTCTTTCTTTTCTCCCACAAACAACATTCATATTGCATTGGGTAAGGAGTAATAAAAAATTTTAGAATGACTATGTAGATGAGTACCCGTTGTCAGGATAAATGGGTATGGAAATGGTTGGAATATGTTTGCAATGTCCCACATGGAGGATGATTCGAATGCCAAACTTTGTTGGAAAGACTGGATGGGTCGTTCATCTTCATTCTCCCATTTTAGTTCTTCGTATTGAACCCAGTCCTTAATCGATGTTGCTCCGTAGAGATTGTCTGCTGAATGAAATTCACCATTCATCTGAATTCGCATGGCTAAAGATACATGGTATAGAGACATTGTTGAGGAATCTAGGTATTTTTAGGTAAAAAGATATCGAATGTGACTGCAATAAGTTCTAGGTTCTACATTTGATCAGACAAAAAAAAAAAAATGCATCTAGGGACAAATAAAACCGTGGTCCTTTGTATATCTAATTTGTCGGAGAAAAGTTTTATGAACCACCGTCCAATTCACCTTGACCATCTTCTGAGAAGGAAGGAATGCAGGTGATTTGGCAGTCTGTTTCTTCTTCCTCATCCTCTGTTGATTCATCCTGCACGTTGAGGTTCTACAACTATTTAAAATTGTTCTATTGCAGCTATCAATTCCCAACGCCCAGCGTATACAGTTATATTTCTCGTGCATTATAACCACCCATGACTTGACAAAAGAATACAAGAAGAACAAATAAACCCCAACTTATATTTATTGTATTATTACCTCTGTGTCGTTGGGCTCATCAGAACAAGAGCGATGATCATCAACCCCACAGCTTCTGTTAGATCTCTGTCTGGAGGAAGAAGTAGAACCCTGGAGAATTCTTTTCAGCCAACCCATAAGGAGAAAAGGGTATACCACTGTTGTAGTAATAGATCAACTTTTATGTAATGCGATCACCAAAAAGAGCACACTCTGACCCAGATTAATAGAGTGGCACCACCATATATAATAGGTTTGGTGTGGTAACAAGAATCGTCTAATTTTCTCAAGATTATTATATTTGCTGATGTTCTGGTCATATATCTAACTCCATCAAGTCAACTCTGTAATGAACGGGAACAATAAACAATTTGTACTATCATATTCTGCATGAGAGTTCTTAATTTTCTAATAATCGTTAGTTGTATTTAACCTCTTATTGTAATTCAATTTGTACAATCGGCCTACCATTATTATGCTCCTATTTTCCATTTGGTTTACAATAAACAATTTGTACTATCGTATTCTGCATGAGAGTTCTTAATTTTCTAATAATCCTTAGTTGTATTTAACCTCTTATTGTAATTCAATTTGTACAATCGGCCTACCATTATTATGCTCCTATTTTCCGTTTGGTTTTTCTACTCGATAAGTAAATGATTTTATAACACAAACTCAGAAACTATAAGGAAGACCAGCAACTCACAGGCAATTGGAAGCGCCGACTTCGCGAGACCTTCTCCGTAATGTGGTGGTTAACCATAATGATTCAGCTTATGTTACAAAATATGACTAAGTCGATGGGTTAGTCGATTTTGATTCCAAAACTTCCATCAGGTCAACTTTGCAAAATGGGCTATATATCAACCTCCCCCAGACCATGCCTGCATATGTTAAAAAACTACTCGATGACAGATTATTTTGCTACAAACTATTCAAGGTAAGATTATAACAAGGTCACGAAACGTGAATATGGATGTAAACTTAAAAAACCAGAGTGAACCTGCCCTCCATTAATCATATATCGAATAAGGAAATTACAATGAGGCATTTGTCCAATCAGAGATGGTCGACGATTGCCTTTTGCCGAGGCGTGTTTTGGAAATAGAATTGTGCATCTCCATTAACAAGTTTAAAACTTTTGAAGTGGAAAAAACTTTTGAAATAGATTTCCCTAATGTATTTATCTCCGTAAAGGCCATTAAGATTTTTTTTTCTAGATTTTGCAGGAGACATAATACTCTTCAGTCACCAACTTAACTGTTGACCCTTCATGAGAGAACTATCAGTGGTTAAACGAATAAATTGTTCCTTATCTTCGTTAGATGATTATTAAGTTCATTGGTTGATCATGTAATTTGTACTCAACTACGAAACTTCCATCAATTCAATTCTTCTGGAAAGATTCTTTTACAGATTATTAGCTATATATCACCACCATGTTTATACTGGAAAACTATTAATGAAAGATACTTTGCCGAACACTATTCAGTGTTCCATTATGACAAGGAAGTTAAACGTGGGTAAGTGTGTAAATTTCGAAAACTAGAGTGATCCAGCCCTAGTGATTCACTGTAGTGCTTGATAGGATGAGACTCACTTCTTATTGCAATTGAACTTGGGAGTGTTGACGTGAACCCAAAAAAGTTGGGTAGAGTAGGATCTAAATGTTAGTTAAGTAAGAGTTCTAATTGAACTTGGGAATGTTGAGGTGAACCAAAACAAATTGGATAGAGTAGGATCAAAATGTTAATTAAGTAAGTCCTATAGTAAGTGGAGTGATTATCAACTCTATAAACGATCTTCATAGGGATGGTGATTGAAGGGAGAGCATTGATAGATTGAAAAAAACCCTCAACCATTTGGGTTATTCTACACTTAAAAACGTTTTACTAATAGTAGGTTTCTACGGTTTTGTGCACGAAAATACAAAATACTACTCTTTACTGGTAATTCTTATTCTTTCGAAGTGTTGGTAAACTTATTACGGTTGTTACATGTTAGTAAGGAGCAAATAATTTAATAGAAGTAATAACCATTATTTAGCCCAGGACGTATTAGTAAGTGCTATGAAAACACGACGTCCAGCCTGGAGGAAAGTGTGGAGGATGGCAATTCCTGAGACTAACTCGAATATATATGGGAAAAAAGACAACCCCTAACGTACCGCGAAAACACAAATGGGTAAGAGGACAAACGACAGCTCCATTGGGACGGACAAAAAGACATAAACGTGCAGCTGCGCTTACTAGGAAACTGCGCCAATCATTATTAATTAGAACAAGACATCAACGTGCAGTTGGACAGCGTTTTATGTTTGCAACTCAATAATATTATAAGTTTATGATTGAATTATATGTCCCAATAAAATGGGTTTAATTTTTTGGACCAATGGGTGAAGAAACCATTCTTAAAAATAAATAACCCAAGGTTTGGTGGGTCAAAAGATTCCGGGGAGTCTTAGATTTAAGTAATTATAAATCAAGAGTATTGGCTTTTTAGAATCATATAATGCATCTAAAGATTCCTGTTGAAAAAAATCCATACCAAATTATGATAATTCCAAAAATATCTTTTGTATAATATCTATTACAATAAGTGTAGATGTTCATTATGATGCCAAAAAGGATTGTGATGATATCAATGGTTGCTAGGAGCTCAGCAAAAAGTGGTTATAAAGGTGAAGATCATGACAGAAGGAGAACAAGTCAAACATGATGAAGTGATCATAAGACTTAGGGGAGAAGTGCACTATCAGTGCTTTAATTTGTGTACGGTGCTCATTTTATTGTCATAACTTTTTGCTAGTGCACTTAAGTATCAAAATCGAAGAAAAATGATTACTTAAATGCCTCTAACGAGATATTCCGATCAAAATTAACACGTGACTTTTTAATTAAATTTTTTAGCTAACGTGGCACTTAACATGGTTTAATCAACTTTTCCGGATCACTTAAGTGTCAAATTTTTTGAAAAATGATTTTTCAAATGCCAAGATTATTGAAAAATGATTTTTTCAGTGTCGAATTTTTTGGAGAATGATTTTTTCAATGCCAAATTTTTTGAAAAACATTTTTTTCAGTGTCAATGAAAATTTGGCACTGAAAAAATAGTTTTTCAAAAAATTTGGCACTGACAAATCATTTTTCAAAAAAATTTAGCACTCAAAAAATCATTTTTTAAAAATTTTGGCATTGAAAATAATTATTTTTCAAAAAATTTGGCACTTAAGTAATTCACAAAAAATTGGTTAAATGACGTTGTTTAGTATCTCTATGTTCCAACAAGCCACGTAGGATTTTCAGCTAAATAGATTGGTGATGGCACTTAAGTTGTCATTTTTTTCTGATTTTAGCATTTAAGTGCGCTTGCGAAAAGTTGTGGCACTATAGTAAGCACCATACACAAATTAAGACACCGATAGTGTACTTCTTCCTAAGACTTGGAGGTACCAAAGTCAATCTACCATCAACATAACATCAATGTGCGGACCTCTAGAGTGTCAAAACTTAGTATGAGAAAACATTTTAAGTGCCAAAAGTTCAAAAAAGTACACTTAAGTACCAAGATCGAAGCAAAAAGAATCAGTTAAGTGCCAATGGCATGAAAATCCAGTCAAAATGTTGACGTGGTATTTTTTTGGCAAGTTGAGGTCGAAACGGCATCGTTTTAGGCACTGACATGGCCAAATAAGCTCAAAAAGACGTCGTTTTGAGCATTGACATGACTAGATCAACTCAAAATGATGCCATTTTGACTTTAATTAGATTTTTATATAAATATTAATTAAATAACATTAAAAACGAAATTAAAAAATCAAAAAGAAGGGCGGAGGGAGGGGCTCCCTGCCTATGCTACTGCTGCTTTTTTTTTTTTAATTTTAGTTTGATTAAAAATCAAACATTGGCCAAAATGACGTTGTTCGTATGGCTAACCCAAACATTTTTAAAGCTCCTGGCCTTAATGGCATCAACTAAAGCATCAAGTTCCTCCCTTCCACCGAATCTGGCCAAAATGTTGGCCAGGGCATAAATGGTGCTTTGCGTATGACTAAAATTCGAATTAGATTTAAGAATGTCAATAAATGAGAGTGCCAAACCAGCAGAATGCGCAGAACAGAGAGCTTGAATGACTAAAAACGAATCCAAGAGCTGGTCATTCAAGAGAGTGGTAAGCAAACTCTGGGAATTCGATCGAAGCACAAGCCCAATGGAATTAATAACTCTGGCTCTATAAAATAAATGTGAAGACCTTATTAGGGAAAGGGTCACGAGAAAATAAGCGAGTTTGCTGGTTTAAGGAGTTGAACAGACTGCCAGTTCTGGCAGAAAGGAAATGCTTGCAGAACATAGGCTTTTGTCAAATTCAAACGTCAAATGCATAACAGATTAAAGTCGCTCCTGAATCTCATGACTAGTTCAGCCAAAACAACACTGGGAGCCGACTTTACAAGTGAAGGATGAATTGACTGGATTTTCATCAAACACCTGCTGTGCCAATAAACGTTTCGACTAGGACACACACAGCAACAAAAAACCCACAACAAGGAAGAGGGAGAAAGTAGGAACAGATCGCAGCTAAGAGCCGAAATGTTCTCACACGACTTCAAACATATGAAGATAATTAGCCAAAATGCAAGGAGTCAGACGTCGGGCAAAACACCAAACATCTTCGGTGCAGGCTCGAGTTTTCACGAACTTTCTCAAATACTCGGAAATCATCCCTCTAGGAGAGTAAAGAGAGGAGACTCATGACAAGGCTATTAAAATGTGACCAAGTAGAACCCCATAATGATTTATCTTCAGGAGGAAACATCGAGAAAACGGTTTGGAACTTACGAAGGCCGAAGGGTTCACCAGCCGAGACTAGAAGCAGTAAAAGAGGTGGATTTTACAGGTTCACACTGAAATCCCGGACCCCTCTGCTAGGGAATTTCTTGTAGAGACCCGAGTCTAATATGTTTGGATACACTGCGGCCATTAATTCCGTGAATCTCACACGAGTATTTTATGTAGAGAAAAAATAATGGGGGTAAAGACATCATAATTGACATAATTTTTATATGGTGTTCACTTGAGCACAATAACTTTTTTGTCGATCACTTGAATTTTGTAACTTCTAAAAAAAAAGTTTACTTAAATGCCATAACTTTTTCATAGTGTTTTCCCAAGTGCCAGAAATCGACATGGCATGACACTTGTGGTGAACATTTTTAAAAATACATAGTATTTAAGTGATTTAATGAAAAATCATGTGACAATTAAGTGATCTAGAAAAAAGTTATGGCACTTAAGTAATCGAAAAAAAAGTTATGAAACTCAAGTAAACTTCATACGAAAGTTGTAATATTTGTGATTTTCATTTTTTTAAAGAAGAATGCACTGCCTCTTTTTTTTTTTTTCTCCAAAACTGTAGAATTTGTTGGATTAATTTATTCCTATCTAGATATTTACCATAAGATATTTTAAGAAGAGTGTAGAAATATATAGTAAGGAGATTTCTCGGGAGATATTTTTTCCAGAATTATCGGCTGAGGGATAGAAATATTTAGGGATATATTTGTCTAGAAAAAATCTAAGGGAAAACTTCTTCGTTCTACAAAGATATTTATCTAGAAATATCTAGATAGTTTAGGAGAAATATCTAGGAGCTAGAACCACCTCCTCAGGCCTACAAATAGACGAGCTCTCGTTTGAGTAAGCGTGAGCTTGGCTCCCACAAGTGAGTGTGTAGTGTTTTTGGCATCCAAGTGCGTGTATAAGAAGTTCTCCCAATTAGGGGTGTGTAAGATAGACCATCCAAATTAGGAATCGTCTAAATTGGGTGGTTTGGTCCGGTTCTTGAGAAGGTTGGGCTAGTTCCCGATTTCTAAAAGTGGAATAAATGGCCAAGCAATTTGTTTCCCAGTTCCAATAGCAAACCAAACCAAACCAACTAATATATCTTTCTATTTTATTATTTCTTCAAAAAATTAAAAATATGAACTAAATATCATCTCATTCTAGTTCCAAGTAGCAGGAAAAAAAGTAAAAAAAAAAGTAGTGAAAAAAAATAGTGACCGATTTATTAGACCGGACCATTGGTTCGGTTCCCGGTCCTATGACCAATCGGTCTAGTCTCCGGTTCCGAATTTTGGGAAAAGGACTAAACCAAGTATGGATCACCCCTACTCCCAACTAATATTGTAAGAGCACCTCTGATAATGAGTGTGTGTTTTCTTTCTTATCAAGTGATATAAAAGCCACACTTTCCAAACTCAACAGGTAGTATTAGAGCTTCCACTACTTGCACCCAACCATTGTTATCACAGCTAGCTATCAGGGAAGCAATTGTGGATTGTACCAAAGCTAGGATGGTAGACTATATCAGAGTGAATGGTTAAGGACCATGAATGCGTTGATTAAGACTCAAGGTATGCAAAGACAGTGGCCAAGGACTATTGTATGTGAGCAGGCGATTTGGGACTGAAGCATACCAAAGTTTTGCCAGTACACAATCAAGGATTGCGATCGATTAGTCTAGGAACAAGCTTATTTGGTATGGTGTTGGGCATTATAACCAAGTCACGATGGCAAATTATTTGACTTTGACAAATAGCATTGAGAAGCTCAACAATTCTTGGTATAATGATTGGAGTACCCACGTGCAATTTTACCTACTAAGTCAAGATTTGTGGGATATCATTGGTGGTGTTAGCACCACTACACCACCTATGACACAAAAGAGCTAAGGAAGTGGAAGACTAAAGCTGTTAAGGCACATTAAGAATACGGCGACTTTGAAGGAGGCATGAGATGCTGGCAGCATTGTTTGCAAGGACAAACTTTAACAAGGTACAATTGTTGGAGAATGAGCTACTGTTAATGTTGCACCAAGATATGAAAGTAAATCAATATTTTTTCCAAAGTTAAATCTATTGTGAAGAAATTCAAAGTTAGATCTTCAAAATGTCATCTCCGAGACAAGGATAAGGAGAATTATCCACTGATTATGGCTGGAGTATAATGGCATTGTTTCGTCCACCCATGGATGGGCAAATGACCTAATCTAGCCGAGGTGGAGAATATATTGGCAAAACAAAAGACTTTCAATAGATGAATGTCTAAATTCTCAGTGAAGACGATGAAAGTGCCCTCTTCAAGAGTAAAAGAGGGTTCAAGTGCTAGAGGAGAAATGGTGCTGTCATTGCGATGGGAAATGGAGGAAAAGTAATGGAGACTAGCAAAAGTAACTAGAAGGAACAGCACTCAGCCAAGGGGAGTTCATTGGGATTGCAACAAGGATGACAATGAAGATTGTAGCGGAAGGTGCTACATTTGTGGTAAAATCGGTCACTTTGCTAGAGTCTATCGATTCAACTGGAGAGAATGAAATGTCACAACTCCATCACGAAGGAGAATGACAGTGAAGAAGAGTGGACTTCATCACGAAGGAGGACGACAGTGAAGTAGAATGAGATGCCCTAACATTCACTACAGTAGAGGAGCAAGAAGAGCTTGTATCAACCAATAACTTCGAGCCAGATGATGCGAAAGCCTTTGTCACATCCTTAGAGAAGAGCAATGCAAGGGCAAATTAGAAGAAGCAAGTTGCGGCGTCAACAAGCATCCTTGAGAAGGAGTTGAGATGCAAAAGACGAAGACAAAGATAGACGAGATGTCGAAGTAGAAGGACTAAATGCCGAGGCAGAAGAAAAAGAAGCTCAAGGCCAAAGAAAGAATGTACCATTAGCTCCGATATGAGCTTAAGACTTTGCAAAAGCTCAAGAAATTCAACTCCACTGACATTCCCAATTGCTCAAATTGATAAAGACAAGGAGAAAAAGAAATGTTGCCTGAAATGGAGGACATCTCCATCTTACATATGTGGAGAAGAAGCCCTATGAGAAGGACCAAGATGTCTACATCGAAGTGCTTCAAATGGAGGCGAATCAGTTGAAGCACCAAGTGAAAACTGCAATCTCAACAATTTAGAAATTGCTGACCAAGTGAAAACCACAATCTCAACAAGTCAAAAATTGCTAATAGAGACTCTGGCCTTCTTACATGACATGGCCGACGATCTGGCATGTCTAATTTCACTCAAAACTATGTTGTTATTAGAAATTCTTTTTATTTATTTTTTTGAAATCTTCTTTCTCTGCTTCATCTTCCAGGATTTCTGACTGGTGGGGTTGCTGCAAACCTAAAAAAATAAAAATAAAAATAAAAAATATCTAAAAAACGACATGGTTCTAAGCCTCATTGGACCCATCAAATCACCAATCGTATTAAGTAAGATGGTAGACACTAACTGAACTATCACATCAATATTGTCTGAACTATCACATCAATATTGTCTTGCCCAAATTAGCTAGATGGACTACATTGGAAAACTATTGAAAGATTTATAGCTATATTGGCATATTGAAAATATTAGGATTCAATTGGCAAACATACAATAGGTCTAAGACTTTTTGAACAATTCTTTGGCAGACAAAATAACCCTAACTCATTAACTGGACATAGACAATATACTATTTTAAATGTTAAGACAATTTATAGGAACTTTTGTTATTCTAATGTGTAGCGTCATCAAGTTTGGATCACACAAATTATAGCTTGTTCATGTAATGGGGAAGCTATCCATGTCCTGGGTCAACCACAAATCTCATTATTGAGTGGCTTAAGTAAAATGCTTAAAAAGTATGTAAAGAACAATCATCTAGGAAAATTTCCAGTCATCCGCATGTGATCGAGTGTGCCCTTAAGGCCGTACGAGTCCGTCGCCTGTTTTACTAATCGAAATCCACCCCCATAAACTTCATCTTTTCTCGTTTCAATATCATATCGGAGATGCTTAGCAAGTCTTCTCTCGAAGTCCAATTGTGGAGACGGAGCAATCTTGCTCTGAGACATGGCCAGTATTTGAGAATCCAACCACATGTGAGCCATAAATTGACAAAGGCCTTCTTTGACCTTCCTAGGGAAATCGTGATAACCTGTCAAAAAGGCAGTTTTTGTGTATATTGTATCAAAAGCAAATGTTGTGAAAGCAAATGAGAGCAACGAAAATGTATTTCTCAATGCAATCACATTTTCTTAATCGGAAACTAAGAGACACTTTAACCTTTTTCCGTGTGTAAGTTTTTTCCAAGAAAAACACAATGACGGTGGCCCTTTACTGGGATAATTGCCGAAACTGTCTTCCATTTTCCCCACAACCCGGACAAAAAGACTAAATTATCCCCAGGATAAACGGTTCTGACACAACTTCCCCTCTCTCACTCCACGAGCATTAACCAGCCCAGCCACCATTGCCGACCTTAGAGCAATCGAATGCCACCATACCACGGCACAACTATGGATGATCAGTTTTTGAGTGGATCAGTTTTCGACTATGATGGGGAGCTAGTCCACCTTTATTATGTTAAAAATCAAATTTTATAATATAATATTGCACATTTTAATGGAAAAATATATCTTAGTCAAGTGGTTTTGTTGTTGTTTGTTATGGTTCCAATTTTGATGGGTGCCAACTATTTGTTTATAAAGGTGCTTCAAAACCAGTTCGACCTGAAAGAACAGCAATGCCGACCTCTGAATCGGGAATCAAATCTATCCACGACTTGTTCTAAGTTCACGGAATCGGGAACCAAATTGGTTCTCTCTAGAATTGATCTTAACCTAGTCAGTTGAATTCAGTTCAGTCCAATTCCTAGATTTAACTGACTTTGTGCAGACCCCTAGAGACAACGTTGAGTCGCTGTCCTACCCCTAGGTGCGTTCGTGCTGTCATCCTAGCAATTTGGACCCCTCCCTCCATCGAAGTTCTATCTTTGCTTCTCCTACTTGCGTCAGCACCACTTGCGGACCTTACCTTAGCTGCTCGGGACTCAAGCGCGCTCAACCTAGCCATATTTGGGATCTAGACGACCTTAAGGCCATTGCCACTGATGAGGGTGACCCCTCCATATCCAAGGTCCTGATCTGGAGGTGTCGCCCTCGTGAACGATATTCAAAAATTTTGTAGGACTACCATCAATTATTCAAAAACTTTAAAAAGTTAGATGAAGGCGTAGTTTTTATTTTTAAATATTCTAACAAAGTCCCTCATGTGTAGACTGGACTATGACTAAGGAGAAAAATAAGGGGCCTCAAAATACTGAATTTAGAATCTCCTACTTTAATACTATATCAGACTTTATAAGGCCTTGATTAATTATTAAAATTTTGTAAGATCATTATTAATCGTTTTAAAATTTTAAACTATGAGGTGAATGCATAGCTTCTAACAAATGGTCATATTGTTACGACAACTAGGTTTAGATGGAGAGGTTAATGGTGGTTGTTGGGGGCGCCAACTTGGTCGTAGATTTTAGTGGATGGTAGTTGTCAGCTGGTTGTGGTGGAGGTTGGCGACCGTCACGACGGGGATGGGCTCGATGAGGAAGCAGCAGCCACGCGGGGTGGGGTATGAGAGAGATGATGAGAGGAGAGAGAAGGTCATGTATTTGTGGTTTGTTTCTTGGGTGAGTGATTTGAGAATAAAAATGGCGAGTTATGAAAGAAGTGTGGATGACAAAATGCAATTTGTAATTAAATGACAACACTCAAGATGGAAGTTGTAGGTTATTAAAAGTCGGGTGGAAAACTCAAGATGATTTTTGAAAATTCTCTTTTTGCTGACTAGATTCCTCCCAAAATTCATTTTAGTTGTGCCTAAACCAGATCTCCCTAAAAAGATTTTAGAAGATTGACCTGCCTATTCTTTGATTTTATAAATTCATGCTTGTTTTGAAATAAAGTTGACCCAATTTTTTTAAATTATTTTTTTTCTTGGGATAATTTCCTACATTGGGTAGACCTAGGTCTCGTCTAACTAGTATACGTGTCATTTCTTCCATTGGTCTTATTTTTTTAATGTATTGGTGAAATCATATGCTTATTAAAACTAACTCTCTACTCTTGCAGATCTCACTTACATGGAAATGTAGCATTTTAGTAGAGTGACAATGATTATGGAAGTTTATTAAAGGGTAGGAAGTATCACTTGATAATGCGTATCATTTGGTAGATAATTGAACATCATGCATTCATTTGTTAAAAATCTCTTATGTAATATTCTATAAAAATTGAATTTATCATGGACAATTTCTATGTAGGTCGACTTGAATTGTTTCTTCATTTGCTTAAGTAATTATTGTTATTTAAGTTACATTACTCTAATAATAAAGTTTTTACTACATTTTTAGGATAAAACCAAAGTAAAATTTACCCTCTATAATGTATTGTATCGTATTGCATGTCACAAAGTCATTCTTTCTCTCTATGTTATTCTATGGATGCATCAATACATTTTACTGTATAAATACAACATCATAGACCAGGCATAATACAGTCAGTTTGGTGTATTTTAGAGGTATTATTATGTTCACATTCTCCTAGAGTCATCTTTAGTACTTATTCCTTTAAATATTACTAAATTTTTTTAATATTTATGATTATGTCAATATCTTCAAAAAAATTCTCTTAATTTTTTTTATCAAATATTTTCTCATTCTTGTAAAGTCAAGTTTATTACTTATTATCGAGATATTTTGCCCCAAATTTTTAATTTTTAATACTCTTATTTTTTTTAATATGAAAAGACTAATTTAATCAAGAGAAAGTTCCAAATAAGGGTCTAAAGTATTCTCGTTTTCTCTAATAATGGTCTAAAGTGGACATTGTTCCAAATAAATGCCTTAAGTTGATTTTATTTCAAATAAGGCTATAAAATAACTATGTCAATTTCAAAAAATAGCTTGACTTTCCAATTGGTCAAGGGCATTTCCACAATTTACCCTTGTTTGAATTTTTTCTTTCTTTTTCTTTTGTTGGTTTTCTCTTTCTTCTTCATTGATGGCCAATCTCAAGCAATGGTTGGCCATTGCCAATGCCTGGAGAGGGTTGGATGAGAGTCACTCTCGCTGGCTACAAGCAAGTAATGGCCTCACCTAGGCAAGGTGACCCTCACCGTAGGTGAGACCGCCCTCGCCAGTGATAAGTAAGGCTAACCCTCACCAGATCTGGGTAGAGTCGCCTTGCCAACGATTGGCAAGGGACAACCTCACCTTGGCATGGGGACACTCACCTTAGGTGAGGTTGTTCCTCATCGGCACTTGCTAAAAAAAACATTAATTTTAAATTACAATTTTTTTTATTTATGAAAATACCCTTAATTGGCCGAAATATCTAACTAACTGGCAACTGGTGAGGTTAAGCCTTTATTTGAAACTGGCATAGCTACTTTAAGTTTTTATTTGGCCATTGGCTCTTATTTGATACAAGATCCATTTTAGATCTTTATTTTAAAAAATGATGGCAATACATTCATTTGGAATTTTTCTATAATCAAATGTGAGTGCAATTAATGTGCAAAATTCACTTTAAATACAATATGTTAGATAAGATTGATCATAAGTAGGACGAGCAAGTATTAACTTCTTAAATAATAACTTTAGCTTCTATGCTAATGCCATACAATAAGATTATTTAGTTTTAGGAGTATTTAAAATATAAAACTCCATAGAAGTTTTAGGTGTATTTAAAATATAAAACTCCATAGACTAAATTCGAAATATTGTATAGGCTATACTTAAACTTCAAATGATGCTTTTTATCCATTTGATCCCACTCTCACGGTGTCATTGGATACAATGCACTGGCATTGAAAACCTCATCTTCTAAAATGGATTTCTAGCCTTGTAAATAGAATTGTGTAACCACCAGTGATTACTCTTCTCACATGGGAATGGGGAGGTTGGGGTAAAGATGATTTAGTTTTACATAGGGATTTTGACTCACATGCCTTGTAAGAATATATGGCAAAAGTCTGAAAATAAGAGTTAGAGTAGGATTGATAGAAAAAAAAAAAAAAAAAAGGAATTGTGTTGGCTTGTACAGCAAAATACCATTAGTGGGAAAGTTCACCACATAAGAGCTTAAGTTCAAATCTATCAATATATATAATCATATGTGCCTTCACTTGAAAGCCTGATTGCAGGTCAACGAGCATATATTAACAAGGATATTAACTGGTCATGTTCAGTTTGGGGTTCTACTGATATCCAAAATGGGCAGAACATAAATGTTATATATATATATTTTGTGACACGCCAAGACCTGACCATACAAAACTTGAATCGAAATACATATCGGTTCAGTTCAAGTTGGATTGGATTTTCAATTTGTTCTTTTTTTAACTTGCTCCCAAAATTGAGCCCACTGACGGATCTTGAGAATTTGATAAGGTGCATTCAGATCTAGAGTATCTCCTTCAGATTTGTAGATGAGGAGACTCCGTGACTACCGATCTTGTTGAGATGTGAATGGCCATGGACGAGAGAAACAAATCTCGAGCATGGACAACCATAGATGAAGCTATGACGGGCTAGACGTCCGTGGACGCATCGAGATCTGAACTGCCATGAAGAGCTGAATGACCATGGACAATGGCTCCGGTAGAGTCGATAGTGAGTTGCTCACGTTTGAAGGAGGCGCCTTTGAACATGGAGGTCGGGTGGAGCTGGATGAAGGAGATCGACATGTGGAAGTCGAAGGGCTAATGGTGGACTTCCTGGAGAAGCTAGAGGGATTAATGGTGAAGAATTCGGGCTGATGGACCTAGTGGTAAAGGTGAGTGGGATTGTGGTGAAGAGGGCATAGAAGAAGGCAGATACGCTAAGGTAGGGAAATTGTTTAGAGCCTGTTTGATAACATTTCAATTTCTTTATTTTTTTATTTTTGTGTTCTCTGGAATATGGGGAAAAAATAAAAATCCATTTGGCAACGTCATTTAATTTTTCTATTCCTTATAATAGAAAAGTTTCCGGTGAATAAATTTGGAATAAAAATAAGAAATAATAAAAATCTACTTTTTTATTTTTGAGAACAAATTCTGAAGCAAGGTCAATTTTTTTCTTCCTTCTTCTTCATCCTCTAATTGGTCACCAAGCTTCGATGATGGCCAACGACTAGCCAAAGATGAGAGTTGGCAAGGCTTGACCTTGTCCACCTCGCTGACCTTGGGTGAGCCTCGCGGTGGCTAGGCAAGGCCGAGAGATCGGCTAGAGAAAGAAGAAGGGAGGAAAAAAAGAAAATAAAACAATCTCAAAAAATTATTAAAAACTAAAAAAATTCCATGTCACAAAAAAAATTGAAAATCATATCAAACACTTTTCAGTTTTTTTTCCTATTTCAAGAATATAAATTTTAGGGTTGTGCCAAATGCATTCTTCTACTCAAAAAATCATCCAAGGAATAGAAATTATTCCCGAAAATAGAAATGTTATCAAACACACCCCTAATGTTTAGGGTTTCTTTCTCTCTATTTTTTGGGTACTTAATGTGTCTTGGTTCGATTTGGGTATTCCCGAGGTCAAGATACCCAATTTTTTTTATTATTACCCAAATTAGAATGAGACCTGTTTAAAAAAGACTCAAAATTTTTTATTCGAGTCAAGCTAGTTTGAGCATTTTTTTACACTCCTACTATTACCTACTTCACCTTACACCACATTTTCGATGTGGAACTTCTTTCGCCTAGAGAGCGTTTTTGTTAACAAATCTCCACCTCAAAATGAGCCTCCTATATTATGCTCTCCTCCCCAAACCTTGGTTTCCTCAACTCAATTTAATACCTTAGCCTGGCCAAAAGTTTAGTGTGAAGGTGGGGACACCATCCACAAGCTTGACTTCAGAGTCACATCCAAGATTTCTTCTTTTGATAAATTTGATGAAATGCTAATATATTTTCAGAGTAGGTTACCAATCAATCATAGACTCTTATACATTTATTGGTTCATACATTAAAATCCCATATCTTCATTGTTGAGATCATTAAGGGAGATCCAAGTACAAACATGTTAACATATCTAGTATACCTACATTCACTTAAAAATTTAAGTGAATGGGTTATAAGCTGACAAAGATATGTTAGTTGCTCTACCTTTTACCACATTCTCAATGTGGGATCTATTTCACAGCATACCCTTACACGTGCATAAATCTTCTTTCATGCGTAAACCTCACGTGTTATGCCTACTATTCTTAATTTGAATATCCTCCATGCCAACATCATCTCGATTCGAATTTCTATCTTGGCTAGGCCAAGTTTGGGAGATGTTCTTACTGACAGCATCTTTCCGTCAAACTTCAATGCATACATCTTTACACTGAATATTATCTCAATTCGACTCTTTACCTTGGCCATGCCAAGTTTGACAGATGTTCTTGTGGACAACATCTGTCCTTCAGACATTTGCTCACCAAAAGTTCAACAGGAAATTGGGGACACTAACCATGGACTCTGATACAGGAAGTTAGGGAGTCACACCTAAATTTTTTTTTCTAAGATATTTTATGAAGCACCTACACTAATCAACCATGGACTCTAATACTATTTATTAGGCCTACAACAAAAGTCTGATATCTTTATTTGGGAAGATCACCAAGAGGAAACCCAAATTTAAGCCGGTCAACATATTCAATTAGAAGTACCTTACTCAAAAGTTTAAGTCAATCAAATGTGAACCAATTAGGATACATCAAGTACTTTATATTACCCCACATCCTTAGTGTGGGGCATTTTTCACCTAACGCCCTCACATGTGCACGTCAACAAAATCTCCCTCTCATGTGGGAGCTTCCTATGTTGTACTCTCCCTTAATTTAAGTATCCTTCCACACCAACATTATTTAAACTCAATTCCTTCCAACTTTATCTCAATTACCTTGGCCTAGCCAAAAGCTCAAAGAGAATTTGGGGATGCCATTCGCCATCTTGATTAAAGAGTCACATCCAAGATTCCTTCTTTTAAGATATTTCACCAAAGGCCAACACACATTAGGAGTAGGTCACCAATCAATCATTTATATCTTTTTGGGATTATGCAACAGAAGTCTGATGCATTTATTCAAGGAGATCACCAAGGAGAACCTTTCATTGATAAAAGGATATTTATATGGGTGCATGAAAAAAGGGAATGTTGGTGCGTCACATTTTTTTATTTTCTCATTAGTGAATAGATCTAATTGCTTTGATAGGATATATGGTCAAGTTTGAGCCCACTTACATATTTAGTCGAATCCACATTTACTTAAAAGTTTAAACCAACAAGTTATAGGTCAACTATGTTAATTTACTATTTCACTTAGGTTACATACTCAATGTGAGATTTGTTTCATCTAACACCCTAGCATGTCCAGCTCAACAGACTGAAATGAACGACATATGCATCAAAGAATGGAATCTTGTGATCCATCAAAGAAAGATTGTGACCACCGATTACCTCTTCTTCCCATTCTTTTTACCAATGAGATAACCTTTATTCAAAACTAATGATGTAATGAATTATGCCAAGGATATAGAAGTATAAAGATTCACTTGCGACATGTCAAATAGATTATGTTAATTGACTTACTAAGAAAATAAGTACAGATTTTTGTTTGTTTTACCTTCAAGTGTGAGCCATGCGTGCATCATCTCATGAGCAAGGGTTTGCCCCGTGAACAACCTAAAGATATTTAATCTTTTGTTATATTTTTAGTGAAAATAATTACTCAACTTAGAGACATGCGACAATAAAAGGGAAAAGAAATCTACCTTGCGCAATTATCCAAAAGCTTTATCCCCTTCACTTTGGAGTAACCGACTAGTTTATGTTGCTTTCTTTCCACCGTCTAAACATGAAAAATAGGAGAAAAAATATTACTTATATGGAAAGTAGTAATTACAGTAGTATAGAAATAATTACTTCTCAAATCTGGATGGCTTCCTGAGAGCTTAAATTTTCAAAACCAAATAGGATCTAAAGTTCAACAAATCATATTAAGAGAAACCAAGCTTGAAAATGTTAGCTTCTTAGAGAAAAAAATGGGTGGGCGTTTAATATCTTATCCCCCATGGAATATTATACACATACCACATTAATAACAGGCTCTCTTTGTGATTTTGTTTTTCCGAGTGTCTCTGAAGTCACTTGGATGGCTCCTAGGCCGTCACATGCTTGATGGTACCCCTATTAATGACAAAAGGAGAAGGTGACTTTTAACTCTGAAATCATCCGGATGGCTCCAGGGTTGTCGCGTTAGTACAGTACACACATAAAAACAATAAATTAAGAAAAGACGCTGGCACAAATATATAGCGAACAAGGGGAATTTTATTTGTCTTCCTACCTTCGTTCCGTCTCCGTGTTTTTTCATACCTTGCCTGTCCACCAAAGAAACTGGGATTGTTGGCTGGTGTACTTTCATGTCCATGCGTTCATAGAATTTTCGAATTTCGCGCTCGAGAGGTTTGCATTCATGAGAGTTCATTATTGCGGAGTCGCGACATTCTAGGCATAGTGGTTGATCATCGTTGAGGGTTGAATATGTGGTTCCTCTGGGCTGCACATGTTTCCCAATTGTTGTATCATTAGCGGGCTCCATTTTGCTATGGAGAAAAAAAATCGTTTGAAATGCGGAGCTAAAGGATGTTGTCTTAGCGGATAACGATCAAGGTGCTCAAAATCGTGAGTCCATATATGAGGGTGAGCAAGCTTTCTTGTAATACTAGTTATGAGCCTATGCCTATAGTACGCTATCAATAGTAACACACGCAATTATATGTCTGAGTGTTACAGAGGTGGATAGAAAGTCAAATCACAAGGTTTAATTTATTAGATTAGTGTTAGCCCACAAAAAAGTGTATAATTATTCGTTGAATTTGTTGCTCAATTTCTTGTGGAATCAGAATTTCGAATGAGCATTGGAGAATGAGATGGAATTAGGGGTGTTTGGGGCTGAGCATGTAGGCCCGTCTACACACGGCTGGGAGGCTAGGAAGTGACCTGGAAAGTGCCTTTCGAAACTAGCCATCAGCTGGTTGTGAAAATCCTCTCTCAAACACTCATAAACTAATTTTTAGAGTGAGTTCTCTGTGAGATTGTGCAACATTTGTGATTTCCTTGGGTGTAATCCTGGTTGGAAAAACCTTGAGCCGTCCTGTAATTGTAACTTTATAAATTTTTTAATTCATAGTGGAATATTTTTGGTTTGCTGTCCCCATGTATGTAGTTGCCAAATTGGACTGAACCATATAATCATCCAGTGTCCTTATTGTTCTTTTAGATTTCCTCTCTTAATTCTATCCTCTTGCATTTGATGTTGAATTGCACGATCTGTGTACTTTCGTGCTATTTTGCCACAATTGGTATTAGAGCATGTTTAGGGTTTCTAAAGTTGATTTAACGCTTTTGCTTATTTGATAACTGTTGAGAAGTATTGTGCTTGCAATTATGTCTGGAGCAAAGATTGACATTGGATGACGAAGATAAATTGTCTAAAAAGATCAAAGTAGCCAATAAGGTTGAGCTGTGGAGAAGGCAATCAAACATAATCTTGTTAAAATCTGTAGTTTGAGGCCCTTTATTTGAAGAAAGGTTTGAACCATTGTTTGTTTATACTTGGCGTTTTATATTCGGATGGTTGAATGCATATTCATCAGAACCCAAATAGATGTGTTTACCAAACTCATGATGGATTAGTAAGGCTCCGCTTGAGAAATAAGGCATGATGTGGATGCTCGAGGGTATCTTCCCCAGTTTAAGGGATGTGCCAGGTTTGTGCCAGGTTTGTGTTGTCCTTCCTTGATGACATTTGACAAAAGCTTGGAAAAGCCTTCTTAAGCACATGAGCAAGGTGCTCGGTCTTTGTGTAAGTCATGGAAGGCGATGATCCAAGAGTTACTAGGAAGGAAGACCATGTGCAAGAGAGCTAAAAATGGATAAAATTCCGTTTTAAAGAGCATAGTCAGTTTTGCATGGAGGAAGGCATAGTGAAATGCTAACTGTTACCAACACACTACAATTGAATGGAGTCGCAGAACTTATGAACAAAATTATACGGAGTAGGGCTTGTTCTTTACTCTGCAATGCAAGTTTAGGTGAGAAATTTTAGGCTGAAGCAGTGGATATTGGCCATTGGTTGGTGCATGAATCACCATACATACAATTAAGAGGAAAACTTCAAGGAAAGGTGGTTGAGTAAGTTTGCTAATTACACCAGGTTAAGTGTTTAATTGTTCCTCTTATGCTCATGTAAGAAATGGTGTGCTGGAGCTGAGGTGAAGGAGGTGCTTATTCCTAGGTCATGCACATGGAAGGGATACAAGCTATGTTGGACTAAGGAGGATTAACCCAAGTTTGTAATAAGTAGAGATATTATCTTCAACGAATCTGCTTTGTTAGAATATCAGTGAGATCAATTGCAAAGAGAAATCTAAAAAACTCAGTGGAGTTTCAGGGAGAGCAAGATGATTAGAATGAGGGAGATGTGACAAAATTTATGATATCTTCTAATTTGATAATAGCTGACAGATGTTGAGAGAATAGCTAAGTATTACACTTCGAGCTAGGAAGGATACAAGCTATGGTGGACTAAGGAGGATTGACCTAGGTTTGTAATATGTAGAGATATTACTTTCAACAAATTTGCTTTGTTAGCATATCAATGAGGATCAATCACAAAGAGAAATCTAAAAAACTCAGTGGAGTTTCAAGGAGAGCAAGATAATTAGAATGAAGGAGATGTGACAAAATTTATGATATCTCTGATTTGATAATAGCTGACAAATGTTTCAAAAGAACAGTTAAGTATGACGCTTCGAGCTGGGAAGGATACAAGCTATGGTGGACTAAGGAGGTTGACCTAGGTTTGTAATAAGTAGAGATATTACCTCCAACAAATTTGCTTTGTTAGCATAGCAGTGAGGATCAATTGTAAAGAGAAATCTAAAAAACTCAATGGAGTTTTAGGGAGAGTAAGATGATTAGAATGAAGGAGATGTGACAAAATTTATGGCATCTTTTGATTTGATAATAGCTGACAGATGTTTCAAGAGAACAGTTAAGTATGACACTTCGAGCTGGGAAGGATACAAGCTATGGTGGACAAAGGAGGATTGACACAGGTTTGTAATAAGTAGAGATATTACCTTCAACGAAATTGCTTTATAAGAATATCAGTGAGGATTAATCACAAAGAAAAATCTAAAAAACTCAGTGGAGTTTCAAGGAGAGCAAGATGATTAGAATGAAGGAGATGTGATAAAATTTATGGTATCTTCTTATTTGATAATAGCTGACAGATGTTTTGAGAGAATAGCTAACTATGAAGGTTCGAGCTGGTTAGTGAAGGTGGATGAGCTAGAATGACATAGAATGACATTTGTATACAGAAGTCTAGATGTATGATTGGGGATTAGTGGAGATGTTTTCATTGGCTGCAAGAAAAAGAAGACTGCTGGGATGCGTCACTGACTTAGAGGAGCTACATGGGGAAATTCTCTAAACGGTTTAACATGTACTTGGTGAAATTAGTTAGTACCCCACTTGTTGTGTATTATAGCTCATTTACACTATTATTGTGCACTTGAATAAAGGCAGAGCATTTATCCCATGCTTCATCTTAGTACTATTTGTTATCTAAATAATGACATGGTTAGTACTAGACTTAATATTTCCCATGTTCTAAGGAGAATGTGTAAGGCTAATCCAGTTATACACATTGGACGCTATGAGACAGATTCTCTTGGACTTGTTTGAGATGACAGTTACTAACTTGAATTTCAAACGATATAGTTCAGATAGTACGACAGTAACTCAACTTGTAGACCCCGATCATACAAGACCCTAAAAAATGGTGATTTTCTAAGCAGGCCTGCCTTTACTTCGTGAGTGGTGTAGTGACTTGGAAGGCGATTGCGGGACATGGTGGTTTAGTCAATAAGTGAGGCTGAAAACATAGTCAAATTGAATGAGTTGAACAAATGGTTTGGTCTACTAACTTGTTTGATAGAAGCGATTCAATATATGTTAGTGTGGGCATCGGATTTACTATAGTTCGGTAGTAACCGGAGTTAACACGGCAGAACCGTGATCATTGGTAGCTGATATTTCCATGTCAGAGATGACATATGTTAGGAGAGGACGTAACTATAAAGAAGTTTCTTGCAGCAAAAACCCTAAGGACATTTTGACCTAGTTCATTCCGCTAGACAAGTCCAAGCTTAGTTGGAACTTGATGAATGTTTGTGGTGATTGAGCAGCACCCACTGGCCTATTGGGAAAATCCGCGTAGATGACAAGAAATATGACTTGACTGTTAACATGGAGCCAAAGAGGGGAGTAGTTAATTTTTTGGCTCAATTTGTTGCCAAATTGAAGTTTGGGACAAAGCACGAACAAGATAAGGCCGAGATGGGTTAGAGGTGTTTGCGTGCGAGTAAAATGACCTGGCCAAAGGCCCAGGCGCCCAGCTTGCTGTGCCCAATAGCAACATGCTATTGGGCATGGGCTTGCAAACCGGCCTAGTCTGACCAGGAGCTCAAGAAGGGAACTAGAAAGTACCTTTTGGCATTGACCATCAGGCAAGAGCCTAGCTATTCCTTAGACTATCGAAAACTCATATTTTTTTCTTATCTCACTTCTCTCTTCCATGTAAATGTGTGTGTAATACTCATGGGAGCCCTAAAGGTGATTGGTTCCTAGTTCGGTCCGGTTCCAAGGTGGAACCGGGAACCTGACCGGGAGGACCGGTTCCTAGATTCTAGGACCATGGACCAAACTGGCCGGTCCTGGAACTAGGAACCGGTAATTTTCTTTTTTGGGAAAAAATTGTTAATGTTAGAGTATGTTTTCAAAGAAAACCCACTTCGTTTATACACTGCTTTATTGATTTGTCCTTTTAATTTACATATAATTGTATTTTCCTAAGATTCTAAAGAATTTTCTTCTTTTTTTCGAATTCTTAAGAAATTTTAATATATATATATTAAAAACTACCGGTCCGGTCCGGTCGGTCTGGTCGGTCTAGTTCCCACCTTGGAATTGGGAACCGAACTGATCGAACATCGGTTCCAAGAATGGGAACCAGGAACTGGACCGCCGGCTTCGAGAACCACCCAAAACCAGCCGGTCCGGTCCGGTCCGGTTTGGGTGGTTCCCAATGCACCCCCTACAAACCCCACCCTCCAATCCCTTTACCATCAATGAAAATAAGCATTAGGTTCTATTTTTGTGTGTTTTTTGAGTTAATTCTTTGAGAGAATTTGTCGGTTGTTTGATTTACTTGGGTGTCATCTAGGACTGAGAAATATGACTGTTGAGCGGTCGCAATTTCGTAATTTTTCAATTTATAGTGGATTTTTGGCCGTTGGTTCTTTGTAAATATTTGGTGTTCTTTAACTTTCTCTAGTAATTTCGTCCTCTTGGTTTATACTAAAATTGCACAATTCGCATGATTTCACTACATAAAAAATTTATGTACTCTAAAGTCAACCAAAAGCAGGGGGACAACCCTCATGATTTGGTTGAGTGGTTAGGCCTCAAGGCATTTTCGTCTTATGAAGAGAGAGGTCCTAAGTTCGTCCTCCCTTATCGCCTAATTCCATGGGGACAACCCAAGATTTACGACTTATGCGTAACTCTGTAATTAGCCAGCATGGTTGAGATAGGGGACTGCCAAATCCGATATAGATTAGTTGGCAAGCCATTGATGCTAGATACCCCAACAATATGGAGAAAAAAACGAAGAGAGAGCAAGGGGGGATTACCTGTAATATGAGCAAGATACGCCGCCGCCGGTCGCGTACGGTAGTATGTCAAGTATTTGTTAATGGTTTGCTAGGTATCTATTAAAACAATTTCCCGACTCAAAGCTTCCCAAGTGCTCGAGGCAGTTAGATAAAGTATGGGTTTGAAAACCAACCTTCAATCTTTTGCAGCAGAAACAACAAGGAGTTCCATCTCTTTCATGCCGTCGACAATACTTTGCTGGCCAGAAAGTATGTTTCCCATATTGAAGATGACCAGATGCATCTACTTGAATCTGTAACCAAGATGAAAACAAAAAAAGAAGATTGCGCTTGTGTGTATGTGAATTTAATCAATCATTGTACTTCCGGAAAAGTCGTGAAAATAATGTAAGTGAAGGAATAAAACACACTCACAGGTTCCTCACAAACGTAGCACGTAGGATGACGGTGCTCCTTCTTGTAAATATTCAGATTTGAATGATACTCGCTCTGATACAACAAAAGGCAGTGACTACAATATAATGCGCTAATCAAATGGAAATGGTGTATGGGCAAACCTTGTGATTAGCAATAACTGGATCACCAAAAGTATAAGGATGAATGCATTCTGAATGCTGAAAGGAGTGCCTGCGGTATATATATATGAGTTAACGAACCGTATTTGTGAGAAGGACTTGCTTTTCCTTTTATCTCACATTAAATGTTTTACACTGAGTTATGTAAACACTAGCAGAAATCTTGGGAATTTCGGGAAGACAAAAGTGACCATGTTTTCTTAGTACCCGTTGTCTGGATAAAATGAGAATGGTGATGGATGGAAGATGTTCTCGATGTCAGACAGAGAGGATGATCCGACGACCAAACTTTGGTCGAAAGCCTTGGAAAGTTGTCCATCTCCGTGCTGCATTGGTGATCCTACATATTGCACGGGGTCGTAGGTCGCCCATCCTGCTCCATAGAGATATTGTCCTCAATGGAGCATTCATTCATCAACTCATCTGAATCTGGACCGCTATAATTACAAGGTAAAGAAGGCTTTTGTCTAGGGATTCCTCAGAAAAACCTTTAGGCTCTGTACTACTTGATCAAATATTAAATGCATATCCAAAATATAATGTTAGAAGGAATTGCTATAAACTGCAAACGAATTCACCTTGACCTTCTCCTGAGACTAAGGAGGAACGGAGAGCTCTGTGGTATGTTTCTTCGCCACTGTCCATCAATTCATCCTGCACATAGAGTTTCTCCATCGACTTTAGTACGATGCAAGGATATTTTCAACAGAACAAATGTCGGGATAGGAGTAGGATATATTTCATATTTTAGAGACTTTATTTCATCGCAGCTATCATTCCAAACACCCACTTACAATTGTTGTGCGCTAGTACAACCCCTAAATTGGCAAGAGAAAAAAGATATAAGAATGACAATAGCACTTCTAGTCAGAAGATATATATACCGCAGAGTCGTTCACTTCATCAGAATAACGGCGACAATCGTCTTCATAGTTTCCATGGTATTGCATTCTGGATTTATAAGAAGAAACATTGAGCACTCTTTTTAGCCAACCCATAGGAGATAGTGTTCTGGTGTTGTAGTAAATCACATTTCAAGTATCACTATTGCCACCAAGGGCAAAAAGGTGAGACTCCTCGAGTTGTCTTTGTTAGTGACTATCTATTGCATCTAGATGGAACGCAATTGCAGACAGTTTCAAAACAAGTCGATTGAGCATCGTCTTCTATTTGCTAGGATTCGAAAGGTTATAAGAGGTAGGGCATCACTCTTAATGATATTCACATATTTATATCCAAAAGAAAGTATCACTATCGCCAAAAACAGCACTTCTCTGATCCAAATCTATACAGAAGTTCCTCCATAAAAACTTTAGTGGTTGCACGGATCCTTTAATTTTTTTAATGATTATTATATTTGCTGATGTGCTGGTCATATGTCTAACTCCATAAAGTGATCTCTATTATGAACTTGTCAAAAAAAAAAAAAAAAGCTTCTGCAATGAAGGACCTTCAGCATCTTCTAATAGTCATTAGTTGTATCTAACCTCTTATTTTCTATTCAAATTGTACTATCAGTATCATGCTCCTATTTACTGCTTGTTTTCACGTTGTATACATGCCAGGAGAGGAGTATTTTCAGAATAAGAATTGTCCTTGTTCCTTAACAACTTCGAAACTTTTGAAGAAAAAAAGTAACTTTTGAAAAACATTTTCATAACATGCATACCTCTATAAACACCCATAAGATTTATTTCTTAGATTTAGCAGTAGACAAAATACTCTGGAGTCACCAACTTAACTGTTGACCCTTCATGACTACCAGTGGAAGCGCCAATAAATTGGGTAAGGAGTAGTGAAAAAAATAAAAGTGACTATAGCAGTACCCGTCAATGGGATAAAATGAAAACGGAAAAGATTGGAAGTTGTTTGCAGGGTCACACAGGGAGGATTGTAAAGCCCAGCTTTGTTGGACAGACTGGGTAGGTCGTTCATCTTCATCCTCTAATTTCAGTTCTTCATATTGTACCCAGTCCTTGGTCATTGCCACTCCATAGACATTGTCTGCTGAACGACATTAACCATTCATCTGAATCAACATCACTAGCGTTACATGGTAAAGATACATTATGGAATAGAAGGTTTCCGATGTGACTGCAGCAAGTTCTGGTTTCTATATTTGGTCAGACAATAAGAAGATCTATGCATCCAGAAATATATAAAACTGCAGTCTGTTGCAAGTCTAATTTCTCCTTAAGCTGATGTCAGAGAGAAGTTTCAAGAACCATGGTCCAATTTACCTTGACCATCTTCTGAGAAGGAACGAATGCGGGCGATTTGATAGTCCGTTTCCTCATCCTCTGTTGATTTGCCCTGCACATCGAGGTTCTACAGCTATTTAACACTGTTCTATTACATTTTTTGATCCCCAGCACCCAACATATACAGTTATATTTCTTGTGCATTATAACCACCCATGAATTAACCACCCAAAAAAAAAAAAAAAAAAAAAATACAAGAATAACAACTAAGCCCCAACTTATACTTCTTGTGTTACCTCTGTGTCGTTGGGCTCATCGGAACAAGAACGATGATCATCAACCTCACCGCTTCCGTTAGATCTCTGTCTGGAGTTAGAAATAGAACCCTGGAGAATTCTTTTCAGCCAACCCATAAGTTGGAAAGGGTATACCACTCTTGTAGTAATAATTCAACTATCAAGTAAAGCTATCACCAAAAAGACCACACTCTGATCCAGATTAACAGAGTGGCACCATCATATATAACAGGTTTGGTGTGGTGACAAGAATCCTCTTATTTTCTCAAGATTATTATATTTGCTGATGTGCTGGTTATATATTTAACGCCATAAAGTGAACTCCGGAAATAAACTGGAACAATAAACAAAATCATATTCTGCATGAGTTCATCATTTTCTAACAATCATTAGTTACATCTAACCCCTTATTGTAATCCAATTTGTATTATCGCCTACCAATATTATGCTCCTTTTTTCTGTTTGTTTTTTTCTTTTCTCGATAAGAAAATGATTTTACTACACAACTCAGAAACTATAGGAAAACTGCTTCCCATCAGAAGTCCAGCAACTCACAGGCAATTGGAAGCGCCAACTCCTGAGACCTTCACCGTAATGAGGTGGTTAACCATAATAATGGAGTTTATGTTACAATAGATGACTAAGTCGATGGTTTGGTCGATTTTGATTCTGAAACTTCCATCTGGTCATCTCTGCAAGGAAGGTTTTCTAACAAATACTGGGCTATATATCAACCACCGCCAGACCATGCATGTTTATGTTAATAGACTATTCAATGACAGATTCTTTTGCTACAAACTATTCAAGATAAGATTATAAAAAGGCTGCGAAACATGAATATGAATGTAAACTTTAAAAACCAGAGTGACCCTGCCCTCCATTAAATGTATTGAATAAGGAAATAACAATGAAGCGTTTGTCCAATCAGAGATGGTTGACCATCGCATTTTGCCGAGTGTTTGTAAATAGAATTGTACATGTTCCTTAACAACTTTGAAACTTTTGAAGGAAAAAAAGAACTTTTGAAGTACATTTGCCTAACCTATTTATCTCCGCCCTTAAGATTTCTTTTGAGATATAGCAGGAGACATAAATACTCTTAGGTCACCGGCTTAACTATTGACCCGTGATGAGAAAACTACCAGTGGAAGCGCCAATAACAAGACCCCAATGTGGTGGTTAAACAAATAAATTGCTTCTCATCTTTTGTTAGATGATTATTTAGTTCATTGGTCGGTCGTGGAATTGTGCTCGACTACGAAACTTTCATCAATTCAACTCTTCTGGAAAGATTCTTTTATAGATTATTAGCTGTATATCAACCACCACGAAAGCACAAAAGGTGTACCAGCAAAGATGAAATGATCTGTATCATGCTACTTTCCAAAAGTAAGAGGCCAAACGACGGTCTAGTGGGACGGAGAAAAAGACATGGACGGCCAGTGCGCTCACTAGGAAACTGTGCCAATCATTTTTAACTAGAAAAAGACATCAACGGGCAGTTGGACAGCGTTTTAGTTATCCAACTCAACAATAATATAAGTTTATGATTGAATTATATGTCTCAATAAAGTGGGTTTAATAATTTTGGACCAATAGGGGAAGAAACCAATTCTTAAAAATAAATAACCCAAGGATTGGTGAGTCAAAAGATTCCTGAGAGCCTTGGAGTTAAGTAAATATAATATTAAACAATCTTGCTTTTTAATATTTATTTGGTAACCATTTTGTTCCCGAAAATAATTTCTATTTAAAAATAATTTTTTTAAATTCTATTATTTGGACAAGTTTCTGAGTATTCAAACACGTTTGATAATTGCTTAAATTTCAATTCCCCAAATAAAAAAAACTCTTAATTTTTTTATGATGTAGAATTTTTTTAATAACTTTTGAGATTTTTCTTTTTTTTTCTTTTTTTTTCCTCTCTTCTTCTTCCTCCTCTAGCCAATCACAAGGCCTCAATAATAGCTAGCAACCGGCTAGAGACAAGTGCCAATGACCTCGCCAGCCTCAAGGGAGCCTCACCAACCCCCAACAAGGTTGGCCTCACTGTGGCTAGGTGAGGTTGGCCTCACCCATAGATTTGGTGAGGTCAAGCTTTGCTCAGCCCCAACCATAGCCATAGCAAGGTCGACCTTGCCCAGCCACAGTGAGGCTCTAGCAACTAGCTAGAGGAGGAAAAAGAAGAAAATGAAAATGACTTGGTTTCAGAAATTATTCCCGAAGAAAAAAAAAAAAAAGGTAACTTTTTTCTACTTCTTATTTATGTTCCAAAGTTATTCCCTAGCTATCGATCTATTTTGTGAAATAGAAAAATTAACTTACATTATCAAATTGATTTCTATTCTTATTTTGTTCCGGAGAACAAAAATGGGAAATAATTTGAGTATTACCAAACAAGCGCTTAGCATCAAATAATGCATCTAGAGATATACGTTGGGAAAACATCATGAAATTTCAATGATGTCAAAACTAACCTTTGTATAATATCTATTATGTTAAGTACAAATGTTCATGGTGATGTCAAAAAGGATTGTGGTGATATCAATGGTCACTACGAGCTCAATAAAGGCTAATTACGGGCGAGGGTGGGAGGAGGAGGAGGAAGAGGAAGAAGAAGAAGAAAAAGAAAGAAAAGAAAAAGAAAAGAAAAAAAAGGGTGAAGATCTTTACAAGAGAAGAGCAAGTTAGAAATGAAGAGGTGATCATAAGGCTTGGAGGTACTAGGATTGATCTATCATTGACGTAACATCTTTGAAGGCTAACATACTGAAGAGTGTCATTGGCTGATATGTCACTTTTTGGTAATAATGTCCCCTCATCCATTCCCTCCAATCACAAAATAAGTTTCCAATTGCCTTCTTGAGGCAGATCTGCATTATGCACATCTTGCATCGTTCATGCTAGAGCTGGTAACTTGCACTTAAGTGCTCCTTTCGGAGAAGTTGACACTTAAGTGTTCACTTTTAAGCACCGGCGGCACTTAAATGATCACTTTCAACAATAACCTGACACTTAAGTGATCTTTTCTTTAATTTGACTAGCACTAAAGTGATCACTAAATACAACTTATGGTACTTAAGTAATAGCTCGTGCTTGTCCTATGATACAGCAAACAGCAAACCTAAACCAACTCCAGTTCAGCTGGGTTAAGGTTAACATAGCGAATAAGAACAAAACATCCCTATTGCAGCAAGCAGCAAACCTAAACCAACTACATGTGTATCATCTCATCATTCCTTTTTCTTGACTTCCCTCAAAGCCGGTCAATGGTGTGGACAACACAAACACAAATAAAATAGTCTACATTTAATCCAAAGCGATTACATTTATCAACTCATTTTCAACTACGGTAGCTGAAGAAACTTCTTCTTATCTTCAAGTGCTTTACATTTGATCATTAAGTAGGCTATATAACAAAACAACACTATAATAAACATTTGATAACACTTGTTCAATTTTCATTTTTGAAACTTCATTCTTCAACAAATAATTAAGAAGATACTTCACCTTGCTTTGAGACTTCATTCTTCAAATAATTAGCCGAAGATGCTTCAACTTGCTTTGAGTCATCCAAGTCGTCCACGAATGTAGATGGAGGTTGACACCGCCCATCAAGTAGGTCTAATATCACCTCTGTCCCTCGAGAACTCATCGATCCATTTGAAGTATTTGCACTTTGACCCTTCTCTATATCTAGCGCATCCATAGGGATTCATTCGAGTCCATGATGTTCTTCTTGGACTTTAACAGAAACGTTCGCACTCGCCTTCTCCGTCGCTTCGATGAGACAAGTTAAAATTCTGATAGCGCTCGGTAACCCACAACAATAAGAATTCATGCTTGCCTTCTCCTTTGCTTCGATGGGATCTGGGGGTTAATTGAAATAAGTGCTTGAGGGATTTTTGGGGCAAATTGAAATTAGGGTTACTACTTGGGGGATTTGGCTGATTTATGGCACTTAAGTGTACCTTTTGTAACTTTTGGCACTTAAGTGTCCCTTTGTGCCAAGTTTTGACACTCCCGCTGTTCTTATCACCCTTTGTATAATATCTATTATGTTAAGTACAAATGTTCATGGTGATGTCAAAAAGGATTGTGGTGATATCAATGGTCACTACGAGCTCAATAAAGGCTAATTACAAGGGTGAAGATCTTTACAAGAAGAGCTCTGAAGAGTGTCATTGGCTGATATATCGCTTTTTGGCAATAATGTCCCCTCATCCATTCCCTCCAATCACAAAATAAGTTTATCATCTTTATCATTTACATGTCTATCCAACTTGCACACAAGTCTAGCGTACACAAGACAATTGTACATTATGGAAAAGAGGAGTTTTGTTAAGCATATAGATTGATCAAACTTCGAAAGAAAATTTCTGATCGTCATATTTTCAACTAATATTGGTTAGCTATGTCTTTTAAAAATAATATTTTGCAGAGTATAGGTGTTGCAATTAAACTTAGCTTGGGCTCTCCCAAACCCATACCAATTCGTGATCTAGGGTTTAAGTTTTTAGTATGCAAATGACTTTTACTTAGAATCACCACTAATCTATTTTTTGGTCAATCAATTAGAAACTCAAATAAATTAACGGGAGAATTACTTCACTCCTACGAACCACAGATTATGGGATCGGGGACTTGATTACGTGAGATTTCTCTAACACCCTTTTGGAACATTTCTCTTTTATTTATAAAAAAATTTATAGGCAGCTTGCATTGATTTTAATTTACTCCCTAACATGCAATGTGATCATGCAAGTGCACAATCATTATCTAGCACCCAATAAAACCAAGCAATAAATAAATTGAGCATAGGGAGGAAAAAACTTACCTCAAAACAACGGAAGCATCTGCAATGTTAGCTTAAAAATTACATCAATGGTCCTAAATATAATTTCTAATTAACACGTGATCATTCAAATATTTTTAAAGGTTTTCACTTATTTAATGAGACCTAAAGACTACGTGCAATGCATGCAATGATGTACAAAAATATCTAACTAAAAAAACAATGTTCCAAGGATAACCTAATCCTACATGACAATGACATTTTTTATGTTTTCTTTTTTTTAATCAAAATTCGAAATTAAAAATAACCTATATTTAAACATGCAATCTTAATTAAGGAAATGGAATTAAGTTTAATCAAGAGCAATATTTTTTATTTTATTTTTTTGAAAAAAATTAGAATAAGAAATTACCCTAAATATGAAATATTATCTAAAAAAAATCTACTCTAATTTATTGTCTAATCTTATTGGGATTTTTCTTTTAAAATAATTCAAATCAGACAAATATAGAAAGAAATCACATCCACATTAGGCACGGCACCAAAGCACGTAAGATACCATCTATGTCCATTTAATATGAAAATAAATTAATGAATCATATCTCAAATTTGAAATCGGATCGGCCAATTTTTCAAAAAATCATGAATCATATCTCGGGCATGAAATCGAATTGACGATTTTTTTCCGTGCGATTGTGAATTATATTTCGGGTATGAAATCTAACTGACAATCATATGCATGTTATGAAATCATGAAAATTTTCTAATTTAAAAGGCTACTTAATATTGTAAACATGATAATATATTGTGAATTTCATCGCATATATCAACGATATTTCAAATAAGAGAAAAAAAAATTCGAAAAAAAAATTAGACATGATTTTTTACCTAATCCGAATATTTATTTCTAAATTTGGCAATTTGTAAATCACGATCATCGAGTGGTGGATCAGCATGATTACTGCTTGGTCGCTAGCCGCGATAAGGACGACTCGTGGACTAATCGGACGCCGCAAGTGTGGGGACTCCACGAAACAGTGAGGATGGCCCTTCGATGGATTGACCTTAAGTGGAATTTGCAAAAAGAAAGTAAAAGTCAGTGGACTTTCCCTTCAGCCTTCACAGCCACCGCTTCTATCTCTCCGTGAATGTCTCCTCCCAATTTTTTTTCATCAATAATGGGTCATTATTCCTGCACCCACACGCCACAGAAATAGAGAGACAAAGTAACGGCGTCAGTATGGAAGTCCGAAATTGCTGCGCATCTGGAACAGAGGCAAACGGAGCAGTTGTTCTGTCGCGGATTTGGCGAGAAGCAAAGACATCAGGGAGGTGTGCAGCAGTGCGTCGCAAGTGGGTTAGCGACGAGCTCGAAGTTGGTGGTGCGGCTGAGTTCAGCAGCCGAGTCTTCGTGGGTTAGCAGGGACGTTGAAGGGCTGAGGCGCGCGACGGTGGCAGTTGCAGCGTCATCAGGCGGCTTGTGGCATTGGCCTAGGTTCTGGTGAGCGGGGGCAGCGTGATGCAAGCGCCGGCTTGGATGAGCAACAGCGGCGATTGACGGAGGAATGACAGCCGCAGATGGTGGGTTGTAAGCGTCGGCTTTGTCGACGCTCGAAGACTTCCTCCCTCTCAAAGAAGACGACCCGCCCTCTCTTTTTCACTTTTCTCTCTTTCCTATCTGCACCTTGTCAGAGAAAGTGAGCAAAGACACTCCCTATGATGTTTTCTCTTTTACTGTATTTAGTGTGTTTCAATGTTAATTATGTGGCCTCCTTTTATAAGTGACTGGATTATGTTATTTAAGAAAAGATGATAAATTTGCATATTGCCTATTTAACTCTTGTATACCATGTGCAATATTTTTTCAATATTTTATTCAACACCTTCCCCGAATATTGGAAGAATAATACAAATCTTCTTGGGAATATTCTCATCTTCCAATTCGTCACTGCTTAATAGGCCTAGCCAAATTCTCTTTCATTGTGAGCTTAGTCCAACTCATTAAATTAAAGCTTATAACCATCAATTAGAGCTTATCTGCCATTAGTTCATTGCAAATGCAATAATAATAAATGCTCCTAAAACTATATGCTATGTAATTTAATGGTAATATTTTTTGTTTAGGGGTTAAAATTAATTCCTAAATTTTTGTGCATTAAATTACTAATGATCAATCAAAATTTAGGTGTCAACAATTGCCAATCTTTGAAAGTAAGCTCGCAAAGGTTGCATTTCAAAGGCAAATTGAGACCAAAATTTTGTCCATGCATATGCAACATAATGTTTTTTTTGTGGGAAAATAAATCCCATTTTAAAATGTAATATGATATGATGCATGAAAAGTTAATGCAAATATATTATGCAGAAAAGAGAGAGAGTGTGTACCTATAGTTACTTATCAATCAGTACAGTAGAGCATCTTGAGATCCGAGATAGATCTTTACTCCACAAGTATCTGGTTTTTATTCCAAATTTCTTGAAGAGTTTGATGTATATTGAATTGCCTAAATCCAAACTGAGGCAACCGAATGAATTTAATCAACAAGCGCTCAATGTCAAGGGAGACAGCCATTAGAATAAGATGTCTCGAAATATTTAGATCCAGACTAAAGTATAACAAGAAAAATTAAAAAATATTCATATCCAAAATAAAATGTTCAATGAAAATATTTGAGACATTTAGATCCATATTAAAATGTCAAGAATTGAGGAATTTAATTAATAAACACTCAATATTATGTGAGATGAATATTGGATTAAAACAACTTAACCAATAGATTCTCAATGTTAGGTGAGTCAAATATTGAATTAAGATAACTCGAAATACTTAGATCAAGACTAAGGTATAACAAGAAAGATCAAAGACTATTCATATTTAGAATGAAGTGTTCAATAAAAATATTTCATAACATTTAGATCCAGACTAAGATGTCAACTAATGACTGAAAGATTTTAGCTGGGATATCCGATCACTTTAATTTATGGGAGGAGTTACCATATTTTGCTTTGGGTACTCAGAAATATGAGATACTTACCTGAGGTTTCCTACTAGATAGCCTTATCTGCTTACCTCAAGGTTGCTTGCTAGCAGTATTTTGGGAATCATGGAGTATTTGAACACATCCTAATGCTTCGGAGAGTGAATTGAGCATCACAACTACTCAATTTTCATGAGAACTTTACCTATCAAACATGGTTAGCAACAACAGGTATATGCATTCATCATCACTAGATATTTCCAATCCACTTGCGATTCACAATTTTATCAATCCTGTATTACCAAATTAGTATTGGCGAGAATTTTTGAAGAGCAATCCATTTAGAACACATGAGTATCATTGATGTGTCAAATAAATGACATTTTTGGTTTGAAATGACTTTTCACTCACTCTTACAAAAGGCTATTTTATCACAATAATTGATATGGGAATTTGAGAATCATTCTATTTCACTATCATCATACTAGACAAGGGTCTGAGTATTCTCGTAATCGGTACGACTTTACCAATCTAAGAGGTCTTTAACGTGGACCGTAATATGGGTTTGGTCAACGGCTTATCAAGGGGACTCTTTGAGTCAAGGCTATTGAAAGAAGTGATTTTGCAATCATTTCCGAGTTTACAAGTCAAGAACCCTGCAAAATGAGATAAGAATAATCTTGCTCGCACTTCTTCGAGCAATGCTTAAGACATGTGAACACCTACGTTAATTCAAGTGCCCCAATTTAAAGAGACTTTGTAAGGGATGTAACATATGTCACGCCCCGAACCTCGAGCAGGCAACAACCCTTTCCCTTGGTCAATTGAAAGTGACGTCCCAAGACTCGTCGATGACTATTCATTTTATTTTTTCATTATGCGCAAGTAGAAGATGAACCATCCCCTAGACAAACAAACAATCAAACAATCAAATAGGGATAGAAGGATGAACAGCAAGATAACCACAACTACTCATTTAAACAATCTTACTAGGTTAACTAATGGAGGATCGTTTCCGATTTACAAGCTCAACAAAGGTCCGATTCATCCTCTAAGCAAGACCACAAAAAAACTAGGCTAGGCAAATCCATCTATATAAAAGAACCATCAGGTTCAACACCATTATTACTCAAATCCATCGAACTTGGGCTCCATCGGGTCGTAGTTAGAGGAGTTCGGGTCGATCACCGATGGAGTGAGGGTAGGATTCTCCACTGCGCCATCGGGAGGATCCAGCTCCATGGGGTCTAGTCAGCGTCTTCGGTGCCCCCACCGGGCCAGCTCGTCAAAACCACGTAGAGGACCAATCAGAAGATCATCCTCCTAAATATACCAAGTGAGGAACTAATGGGGAATCCATTGCCCTAGTCCCTCGTCCACCCAGATGGTAAAGAGACCTAAGGACGGGCTATCATCAATTGAGGATCTGAAAGGAAGACATACCAAAGACAGCTATCTATACTCGCTATAGTCATTATGAGTTTACAATAATGCCGTTTGGATTAAAAATGCCCCTAACTGCTTTCATGGATTTAATGAACCGAGTGTTTAAGGAATATTTGGATCGGTTCGTGATCGAGTTTATCGATGACATTCTGGTGTATTCGAAGAGTCCGGATAAACATAAGCAACACCTAAGGACTGTGCTGCAAACCTTAATGAATCACGAGCTGTGCGTGAAGTTTAGCAAGTGTGAATTTTGGTTGACTCGAGTAGCTTTCATTGGCCATGTGATCTCAGGTAAAGGGATTTTGGTGGATCCAACCAAGATTGAAGCAGTTATAGATTGGTCGAGACCGACTTTAGTGACCGAGGTTTGTAGTTTTCTAGGACTAGCTAGTTATTACAAACGATTAGTGACAATGATGTAATTGCTGAAGAAGGACAAGAAATATGAGTGGACAGACAAGTGCAAGCGTAGTTTCTAAAAGCTTAAGCATAAGCTGACTACTGCACCAGTTTGAATGATTTCGTTCGGCTTAGAAGGATATGAGATTTATAGTGACGCATTGTACAAAGGACTCGATTGCATTCTAATGCAACTGGTAAGGTGATAACTTATGCTTCCGAATAGTTGAGACCTCACGAGCTGAATTATCCAATGCATGACTTAGGATTGGCAGCCATTATATTTGCGTTGAAAATATGGAGACATTATCTCTGTGGAGAGAGATTCTATATTTTTATGGACCATCAAAGTTTGAAGTACATATTCTCCCAAAAGGAACTGAATATGAGGCAGCGTAGATGGATGTAACTTCCCAAGGATTATGACTGCAATATTTTGTACCATCATGGTAAAGTAAACAAAGTAGTAGATGCATCAAGTCGCAAGTTATCGGTTGCTTGTATGATGGTTCAAGAATGGATCATATTGGAAGGAATCCGCGATTCAGAATTCAAGCTCAAGTTATGCCATCTTTCCAATTTAATGGCTACCCTTGGGATCGAACCTGAAATTCAAGCCAAGATTAAAGCAATGCAACCTTCGGACGCTAAGATCCAAAAGATTCTACAAATGGACGTAACCAAGAAAAAGTCAGATTTTCTAATGTCCGAGGATGAGATCTTTAAATTCTGTGGACGGTTGTGTGTGCCAAGCGATGTTGAACTTAAGGAGAAATTGTTATTTGAAGCTCATCGCAATGACTATAGTGTGCATCCAAGCAGTACAAAGATGTATTAGAACCTGCAACAGTATTATTGGTGGAACGGCATGAAGCTAGACATCGCTATGCACGTGGAGAAGTGTTTAACTTGCCAACAAGTGAAAGCACAGCATTACAACCCAGGTGGGTTACTGCCACCTCTTGAAATCCTCAAATGGAAGTGGGAGCACATCACAATGGACTTCGTGACGGGATTACCAAGAAGTCAGTATGGTAATGATTCAATTTAGGTCATAATGGATCGATTGACAAAGTCAGCATACTTTATCGCCGTACGCAAGGACTTCACTCTAGAAAAGTATGCAGAGTTGTACGTGCAACAAGTTATTCGTTAGCATGGGGTACTAGTAATGATCACTTCGGATCGAGACCCTAGGTTCACAACTGCATTTTGGAAAAGTCTACAAACTTCAATGGGAACAAAGTTGTAGTTCAGTACGACCTATCATCCTCAAACAGACTGTCAATCAGAGAGAACCATTCAAACCTTGGAAGATATTTTGCAAGCCTACATATTGGATTTTAAAGGAACTTGGGAGGGACAACTTCACCTTGTGGAGTTTGCATACAATAACAATTATTAGTAGAGTATTAGAATGACACTATTCGAAGCTTTGTACGGTAGACCATGCAGGACTTCAGTTTGCTGGGACGAAGTTGGTGAGTGGAAAATTACAGGGCTAGAGTTAATGCATCAATCTTTAGATGCCGTTAAGATGATTCAAGAAAGATTAAAGACGGCTCAAAGCAGATAGAAGAGTTATGGGGACAAACGGCATAAGGCATTGGAATTTTAATTGGGTGATCATGTGTTCCTTAAGGTATTGTCGATGCAAGGTACTTCGCGATTTGCAAAGAAAGGAAAACTAAGCCCGAGGTACATCGGACTGTTCGAGATTTTGGAAAGTATCGGAAATTTGGCCTATGGTCTTGCGCTACTGCCTCAACTTGCTCAAGTACATGATGAATTTCACGTGTTGATGCTAAGGAAATATTATCCAAACCCGACCCACGTGTTGAATTTTGAAGAGGTAGAGGTGGGCAACAGGGTGTTGTACGTGGAGAGACCGATTCGTATTGAGGACCAGAAAGAACTAGTGTTGAGAAACAAAATGGTCTCATTGGTCAAAGTCATTTGGCAGCATCATGGCATAGAGGAAGCCAAATGGGAAAGCGAAATAATCATGAGGCATCAATACCACTATCTTTTTAAGTAGCAGCGTGAGGATTCAAATTTCGAGGATGAAATTTTTGTAAGAGGGGAAGAGTTGCAACATCCTAAAAATCAACCCCATTTTTGGGATTTTATAAAATGACGATATTAGTCGAATGCTTGGTTAGTAAAAATATTTCAAACTATTTGTTCTTGGGATAACGGATTATAGGGAGGTGCCGATAGGAAGCGATATTTGTACGATTCGCAATTTCGAACAAGAACAAACCCTTCGACTGTTGGACCTAGGCAGAAACGATATCCTCTAGTACTAGACTATTAGGAAAATAGATATAAATTGATTCGACAGAAGTACGAAGTCGGGTTGTGGGTGATTTCCGCATGACTTCGATACGAATTACGAATGACGCTAAACCGAATCATTTTCATCTCACACTCAAGATTATCAATTGAGTCCCCGGGACCACATGACAATTGAAAGATGTCCCTGACTCGAGAATTGGTGTAAACGTGAATCGAAGAATGGTTGACCATGAGTCAAATGTGAGGAAAAGTCCTAAAGAGGCACCTGATAGTCCAAATTATACTACGGTCACGATCAACTCAATTTAATCCTGATTTTTAATCCGATTTTAGGAACTGACTTTTCAGGGATGTTAGGACTAAATATTTGGACATCATCTCATTTATTCTTAGATTTTCCGTTGGGCTTTAAAGTGTTGGAAAAAGAAAATTTGGACCGGGTTTCATGCCTGTAAGTGGGCCAGCCCAAGACCAGTAGCCCATTGGGCCTTGTGCCCAACCAGCTCGGCCTAAAAGGGGCCCAAGCTAGCCCATTCTCCCCTTTCTCCCCTTTCTCCTTAGGCCATGGGCTTCTCTTCTGACATTTTCTTTTGGTAGCCCAAGTGAGCTTTGTTTGGCTTGTTTCTCATTGGTTCTTGAAGCAAGTGGGCTAGCCACTTGCCTTGGCTTCTTAGACAAGTTTAGACGCTCTCTCTCTCTCTCTCTCCTCCATTTCCCCCATCTCAGCCGCCCATCTTAGCTCTCTCTCTCTCTCTTCCTTTTCTCTTCATTTTCTTCTTCCTATTTTTGCCTTTGTTGTTCACTACCGGTTGCTACCCTTACCACTATCACTGGAGCTACTACCACCGTCCAGCATGGAGCTGCCGACGTCCGGAGGCTAGCCACTCACCGCCGGCCACCCCTGATCGCTGCCGACCACCCATCCAACCACCCATCCAACCACCCAACTGCCGCTGCTTTCCTTTCACCCGGAACGGTTTTCCAACACTATTTTGGCTATATTTGACCACCGTCTATCGTCTATCACCATCCCCGACCTAACCTTGCATAGCCCTCGCTCTTACCTTTGCGCTAGTGTTGCTGGATTCCCGAACCAAGTTAGTTAATTTCCTAATCCTTTGTTAAGGGTTAATCTTGCTTAGATTAGTTTAATTAGCTTAATACTTAAATTATGCTTGGTTAATGATGGATTAGCTTGTTAATTGTGGTTGATTAGATTAGTGTTGACTATGGTTAGTATAAAGTAACTATAGGTAGTTTAATTAACCATGGTTAGGTTAATTAACCTTAATTGGGTTAAGATTAGTAACCATGGTTAGGTTTATGAATTATTATTATTTTTGATTAAATAATTATTTATTAATTATATTGTTGTTTTATAATTTCAAATTACTATTAATTTTTAATTCAGAATAATAATTATTTTTGAATTTTGGTAATTATTTATTGGAAATGGGTTTTATTGAGAAATTTTATGGAAATTGTGTTTAAAGCTTATATTTCCCTAGACTAATTGTGGTTAGTCTCTTGTTTATTAAATGGAATTTTTTTGTTAATTTAAGGTTTTGGAAGTATAAAGTATTGTTGTTATTATTAGTTGGATGAATTGTTATATGGTTATTATTAAATGTCGGTTTTTTTCCCGAGAATTATGGGGTGCACGTGATTGTTGATTGATTATTGTTGTTGTCTAATGTTTAAATACATGGCCCATTAATTGCTGATTGTTGAATTTTCATGAGTACTTGGACTACTGCTATCTTACATGATTGTTAAATATTATTGTATTTCATTATATGTGTGTTAACTGTAATAGCATGTCGCATGAGCACGAGCTATGTTGCATTTATGAAAGAGCAAAGACAAGAATGGATCGATTGATGATGTGTTGCATGGTCAAATTAAAATGATAACCCAATGAAGTGTGGTGGTTGATGATTTGACAAGTTTAGGTTGTATGTTAGACTACCCTAAGGTGAGCGAAGTGCCTAACCGAGGCTTAGGACTTTAACTTACTGAATTTATCTTAACTCGTCGTGATTAATAATTTTTAGGACCTAGATGATGCAGAACCTAGTGAGATTCGGCGTCCCCATGGACATGGGTACTACCGTCACCACGTGGCCCATCCGAAGCCACAATTTTGTGTACAAGCACCACGTGACTACGGTTTGGGTGGACGAAGGGTCAAGGGACCATTACGCACCTCATGTCTTTAAGGCGTGGTTCCTCAAGATGAGAGGCATTCTATACGGTCCTCTTTGAGGTTTTAATGGACCGGTCCCTCCTGTGGGGCCAACCGATGAGGTTTGGGATCCCATGGATATGGATCCCCCTGATGGCAAACTCTCAGACCCGATGACTGGAGAGACTAATTTTTCTGAGGATAGCGAGTAGGCAACTGTGGCTTATTCCCTTTTTGACGAGCCCCTCCCCCACTTGTATAAAGATAGGTTAGCCAGACCAGTTCCTTTTTGAGTAAGTCATAGCTTTTCACTTGTAGTTAGGCGTGTACATATTTGCTGTTATGCAGGCTAATCCTACAGATAAATAAAATAGTGTTTTGTCTTTCCTCTGATGTTATTGCTGCCATCCCTATTTTTTTTTATTGGGAAGTTTGTTTGCTTCTGCATGTGCTTAATTATAAAATAAAATGAATTGGTCGACAACAATGCCTAGGACGTTATACAGTTAAACCTCAAGTAAATTAGGGTTATCGAGTGCTTAAGGGTTGGGGTGTAACATCATTTCTCCTAAGTTTGTCACATTTTGGGATAAAAACACTATAAGTGCCATAACTTTTGTACAATTCATCTGTGTGTCACATTAGTGTAAAGTCAATCACTTCAGTGCATTGTCCTGCAAATTGCCCTACGTGAATTTTTTATTAATTTTCCATTTTGATGTGAAATTTTTAAAATTAATCTAAAGTCCAACGTGGAAATTTTTGTCCAACATGACAACAATATAACAAACGTCGTCATTTCTTATTAATTCTTTAAAATCTTCCATAATTAGACAATGCCAATTTCAGACTCTCTCTTCGTCAAACGACGTTGTTCTCAAAATCTCTCTCTTCCTATCACTTAAGTGGTCATATTTATAAAAACAAAAAAAATGATGAATCTAATTATTCATTTCCAAAAATTTATTGCATTGAAATGATCATTCATGAAGTTATTGAAAATTCCACTATCATTCAATCAGACACTCAAGCAATGTTGTTCACCTTCTCAAGTGCTAACTTTAGCTTTCCGAGTGTTGCATCAGATAATGTATTATAAATTAGGGATAAGTATATTTGAAGCTCTAAAACTTGTCAACAAAGTGCAATTTAGTCCTCAAACTTTCAAAAAGTGTAATTAAATCTTAAAACTTATCACAAACGTGCAATCGAATCCTAAAACTTTGATAAAGTGCAATCAAATCTAAAACTTATCAAATTGGTCAAATCAAGTCCTCTCTTTGATAGCACTTTTTGAAAGTTTTAGGACTTAATTGCATTTTCTTGACAAATTTTAGGACTTAATTGTACTTTTTGAAAGTTTAGAACTCAAGTGAATTTTTGTGACAAATTTTAGGACTTCTAATATACTTATCCCTCTAAATTAATGCGACATTGGCTTTTTCGGCAAGGCAAATCACCAATGGCACTCAAGTGATCAGTTTTTCACATTTACAAAACTCAAGTGAGCGAAAAAAGAATAGTAGCAATTAAGTGAGTATCATACATAAGTTATGCACTTCTAGTATACTTATCACATCACGTTTTACTAGCATGGTATGGTGTTCTCATATATTCCCAATGGAGCAGTAGAATTGTCATACCATCTTACACTCACTTGAGACAATGCTTAAAGCTGATGCACTTAAGCAGATGATACGTATGAACTCGCTAAACATTGCCTTCAATAATCTTCATATGTTGAAGATACACCAGAATTCAAAGAACCATTACTGCCTTATTGTGTTCATATAGCTGGGATGACCCGCTTCAGAACAACTCATCCAGGAAATGTATCTGTCATACAGATGTAATCGTTTGTTCCTTTGAGGCCATTCATGCCGATCACCCTCTTTGCCCGCTGAAATCCAGTCCCATAAGGATGTGATGTTCTTGACTCGGTATCATACTTGAGATACTCAGCAAGCCTTTTCTTGAAGTGATTATCACTTATTGACATGGATGAGATTTGAGACTCCAATTATATATGAGCCATGACTTCACAAAGGCCTTCTTCCACCTCTTGGCTTATAAATGGATAACCTATCAAGTTTTCTTCCCCATTTAATTTGAGTTATGCAGAATATAAAAGCAGATAACTCGCTCAAGCAATCATCCACCACTGGGCATGCGCACACGTGAGAGAGAGAGAGAGAGAGAGAGAGAGAGAGAGCCTTCAAGTCGTAGCCACGCATGCATCATTTCATGAGCAAGGATCCTCCCAGTTAGTAACCTGAAAATGGATAAGTTCTGCATGTCATAGTTCATGTAAAAGATGGGCATTTCTAAAGCACAGAATAAGATGAATTTGATAAGTAATTAGTCGTGTGTTACCTTGGGAAACCATACAAAATGATGATCGCTATGACCTCAGAGTAAGCGACCAGTTTGTATCACTTAGTTTCGATTTTAGTCTTGTTGCCATCCCTGATTCTCGATTGCTCTACAATCTGCAGAGTTGAAGAGCAGGAACAGAAATGAATGACTATTCATAATCACCAGTAATTTGAAGGGAAGAACAAACTCCCAGTACAATCTGACCTATTAAGATGATTATATTTGTAAAGAAAATTCTAAGGACAGGATGTCATACGGCATCGATGCTGCATCCCTTTGTCATGGTGACTCCTCTTATCTCTCTGAACAGATGATGTCCCTGTCAAAGGTAAAGGAACACGTTGACTTCTCGATCAGCATCAACATAGAATAAGACCTAACACTTGTTTGTTGCCCATTTCGCTTACATTGTTTTGCTTTTTTCAACTTCATTGAGGACTTGTCTCTCGACCAAGTATAACGGAATTGTCTGGCACACCTTCATGTTTAAGTTCTCGTAAAACTCATGCACTTCACAGTACAAGGGTTGACATTGACCCGTATTCATTGTCAAGGAGTCGACGCAATCTGGAAACAGCTTCCAACCATCAGTTAAGGAAGAAAATGTCGTGTCCCTTGGCTGTGAATTTGAAAGCATAGCAACAGAAATTACAGAAAACTTGCGTCTGACGCTAGTGTTTGTCATCGTTTTACCATTGACATGTTTTCGAATTAATTTCATTGCTACGGCGAGAATATATACATAAGCACGTTTGGATCAGTAGAACCAACCTCCAACCTCCTACAACTAAAACAGCGATGAGTTCCGTCATGTGCATGTGAGGGCCAATACTTCTGTCGCCAGAAACGATTGGACCTATATTGAAAATGTCCGGAAGAATCTAGCGGGATCTGAAATCAAGTGATAATGTATAATTATTTATAGTCGATGTTACAGACTTAAGCAAACACAGCATAGAGATCGAAAAAAAAGAGCACTTGATCCATCACAGCCAAAGTGAACTTCTCATAAAAGAAGTTGATGAAAAGCCTAATTACTTACCATGTTCTTGCAAATATAACATATTGGTCGATGAAGCTCCTTATTGCGTGATCTGACAAGGGTTAGTCCCAAAACCAGAAGTCCATCATGAGCCAGAGGGTAATTAACATCAACACAAGCCTTCGTTAACAAAACCAGAAAAATCAAAAGACTAACTGAAAAATCAAAACACAATCCGTCGACTGTTAGTGGGCTAGCAATGTTCTTTAAGTAGAAACAAAAGATACATGGGAATTTGAGTTGGCCCTTGGACATTGCTAAGAGGCTAAAAGACGTCACTTCAAACGGATTTTGGGCTAGTTGGTTTTAAAATAGCGCTCTGGGCTTTGATTGTGGATCGGTCTAATTCAATTATTATTTTTTCTCTTTTATAAACTTAAATTAGGGGAGCAAGTGACATATAGGAGTGAGCGAACACAACCAAGCTCTGGGCTTTGATTGTGGGAAATCTTGGGTCTAAGTGGGCCACCCTCCTGGGCCGGCCCATTGCGAGCCCAAATTTCCAAAAATTTTTTCGAGAATAAATGTGGTCTTTTAGTCATGAAGTCCCTAAAAAGTCGATAGAAACAAAAGATACATGGGAATTTGAGTTGGCCCTTGGACATTGCTAAGAGGCTAAAAGACGTCACTTCAAACGGATTTTGGGCTAGTTGGTTTTAAAATAGCGCTCTGGGCTTTGATTGTGGATCGGAAAACTTTACAAAGTGGTAGCTCAAAGGGACAGAAACAAATGCTTTTGCATGAAATCCCACGGACAAATATTGTATGACTATAAAAAGAGATTGCTCAAACGCTCAAACTCGAGTAGCTAAGGGAGGCAACCTTGGTGATTCAATATTGAACCCTAAATTAAGAACATTCATAAAAATATGAAAAATTATTAGTAGTGTGCATTACAAAATGAACTCTGAGTTCTATCTTCTCAATGATTTCACAATCAACTCAGATAAATTGCTCATGACGACGATTGACTTGACCACTCCTCTCTCTTCTTTGGCTTGAAGTGACTCGACTGATGACAAGCTTCACTTTTCGTTTTCAGAATTTATCAATAGTGATAAAAAGCACAAATGAATATAATCGAGTGAGTAGATGGGCCCGGCCCATACACCTTAAGCCTATGGGCATGAAGCTTGGCACTAATTAACTAGTGACAAAGATAAATTGACTCTACAACATAACCTAAAGTTCTGGAACGGGGAAGGGACCATCGATCTCGAGCAAGACATAGGTATCCATGTGTTGTGGTGCTTCTGTGCGTGTCCCATATGATTTCCAATGATGCGAGTGAAAAGGGGGGGCTCTCCTGATTTGACTCTTCATGGCTCAGTTGAACAAAAAACCAAAAGAGACCCATGCAATCACCCCAAAAAAGCATTTTGCATAATTCCTCTAAACTTTCTTTTCACAGTACCGGGATCCATAAGTAAAGAAAATACAGGGATCGCTATTGAGAAATACAGACGTCGAGATAAGCCTCGATATCTCAATGATCGCCTCGCCTCGCGTGGAATATAGTCAAACCTCCGACCCCCTTTGACCGAATTCATCCTCACACCGACGAACAAAGGACCAAGCTTTGAAAAAATAAAAAGGAGGGGGGCAAGAAAAGGAGGGGGAGAAAGAGGAAGGTCATGATCCCCCCTCCCAATGCCAATGCCAATGCCTTGGCTCCTTTGCCCACCAGCCTGTCACCCCCCTCCTTTCTGGACACGTGGCGCGGTGCAAACCTGGGGCGAGCCCTTTGGACCACATTTCCCACGTGGCCGAGGCCATCCCTTGCCGGCTGCCGCCACATGGACCCCCTCCGAGCTGGAGGACCACCTTGTGAATGTTTAACACGGCATTTGTTGCTACCTCTCGTTCTCATGTCAAGATTTTTTTTTAAAATCATTTTTCTATATTATTGACACAACGCGTCGAAAAAATTGTTCCTCATGATCTTGACAAATGAATAATACATGCGCGTTTAAATTACAAAAGAAAAAAGAAGAAGAAGAAGTTGATCCCGATTTCAAAATAACTTTATATAAAGGTCGGATAATATTGGTTTGGTGAATAAATCAAAATTTTCATGAAATGCAATGTAGAAAAAGCCCTCTTTTCTCTTCCGGAAGTGCAGCCTCTTTCAATTATTTCAGGGTCGTTATCTACGAAAGAGCGGGCCACGGCTGAAAGTTGTCCCCAATAACTAAAGAATCACTACCACACTCACTCCCTCTTTAAATTCCAATTGCTCCTCTCTCTCTCTCTCTCTCTCTCTCTCTCTCTCTCTCTCTCTCTCTCTCTCTCTCTCTCAATTTATTTCTATTTTCTTTTTTAATTTTGTGTGTTTGTGTTTGGACAGAGGGAAAGGTGGAAATTGGGAAAGGAAAAGCAGACAATAAAAAGAAAAAGTGGGGGGAGGTGTAATTATGTTTGGAAAGGGGTGGAGACATACCATGAGAATGTTTTTGGTCCTCTCGGTTAATGTAATCGATCTGAACCCGGAAAGTGACCCCATTTGAGAAGGACATCCTCGTGTAATGCTTCCCAAGTCCCAAGAACACACAACAACCGCCCCTACCAATTCGTGTGTTCTTTTCAGCATTAGTTTTAGCAGAAGCGTTAGGGGAAAAACAGCTCTCACTTTCAATCTTAAAGCAAATTGGATTATTTTGATTATATCCATTTGAGGTTTTGATCGACATGATGCGGATATTATGGTTTGATTATAAACCCGTGATGTCTTTCGTTGGCCAAGAGATGGAAAGGCAGCATCTCTGTAATTTCCTCAAAGATTCAACCGCGGATTCGCTCATTTTGGAGGTATGTTTTCCAGGAACAGCTCTGTACTTCGTGGGTCATTAAAATATTGTTCTAGGTAAGCATTGCTTCTAATCCAAGTCATATTGATTTATTTTATCTTGTTCCCTTGCTCATCACTACAAAAATGTGAGACAAAAATGTTGAAGAATTCTTTACCATGTGTGTTGACAAGGAGAGAGAGAAGACGGGGGTGCCCAAGAATGTCCTCATCACCTATATCATAATCAAAATAATATAAAAGCAACGTCAGCATCAAATTGTTTGTACTCATCACTCATGCCACAGTAGAAGGTGACCACAGGAGCTGAGATATAATAATGCTTAATGTGTTTGAAATGATCTTAGTATCATTAGAGTAAGCCTTTCCTGACCAATGTGGAAAATGATTGATAAATCTTGATCTGGCCCCCACTGGCCAGCATTTTCCTATGTTGTTTCCTTGTGCCTTGAGAAACCACACCTTGTTTCTTTCTCAAAAATGAACCCACACCTCTGGATGACTATTGCATGACATGAATGGCACCTTTGAATTGGACAGCCTTTTATTTATTTATTTTGTTTCCACACTTAATGAATAATAATATAAACCTATGATTGAATAACATATGTTTTAGCATAGTGGGTTTAATCTTGTTGGACCAATGGGTGAAGAAACTGATTCTTAAATGCCACCCAAAGGTTTGGTGGGTCAAAAGATTCAGGAGAGCCTTGGATTTTAAGTAAATAAAGTATCAAAAGAGTCTTGGTTTTTTGGCATCATAGACTGTATCTAGATATACCCGTTTAGGGGAAAATGGTTGGTTAGGGCTTTAACATCATTAGGTGGGTTTACCCATTTTTCAAACAAGCAATTTGGATATAATTGCATTCTTTTAATCCAATCATTTAATGACAACTTTAGATTATACACAGTTGGTCTAATGATGTATTGCTTATATTTTATTTCTCGACCTGTGAATTTAAATTGCAATACTTGAAGTTGAAAAATTATCCAAGTGTCGATGAAATTGCCTATTTGGGTCCATCGACATGACATTCTATAAGTAATTTCAAAAGAAAAAATTTTGAAAGTTGAAATTGTACGCCATCGATAGGGTTAATCTTTAAGGAAAATAATGACATGTTTTTATTATTCTTGAGATATTATACTAGTTAGAAAGACTAAAACGAATTACATCATAGCCAACCCTTTTATCTGGTGATTATACTTTTTCTTATTTCTTTTATTTTGCTACAATTGGTTAGGTTTCAATAAATGCGCCTTACGGTTGAGAAGTCTTAGTAATCCTCGTACGTTGAAACTTCTACGAGTGTCTAAACTTTTAAATAAAGAAATATTCTTATTTCTGATACGCCATCTCTATGGTGTTACGTGCAATTAGGATATTAAATATCTTTTAGAGATATTCAAAATATTTTCTCCGATTTTTTATATCTATTTTGATTATGCACATATGATTTGATTTCCTTCGAATTCCTCTATATACACCTATAAATAGACTTTCCATGTACTCTATTCAATATATTAAATATACTCCATTCTCCATACTTAAATAGCTTAAGGATGTTCATATTAGAGCACCATGCACCACGATGATGAAGATATTAACTACGCTCATATTTATTTGTAATGAACCATTAGAGTGGTGCCAGCCTACAAATGGTTATTATTGATCATGATAGTTGCCTCACCCATGACAATTCCAATGCAACTAGAGGACAACGATCTTGGAATCCATCATATAAGGGAAAGCTGGTCATTCTCATTTAAACCCAATATCTTTCGGAGGACATTGTTCTTTTGCAACTTTTCGTGGCTGGCTCAATTTGAGTGGTTTGATATATATAAGTCAAATAGGGATTGGCATTGTTGCGAATTTTGTGTTTGGAATATCTCGCTTGATGGTCCTTATATGCATAGTGACTCCGGAAAGTATGATATTTGTTATCCATGGAATTTGTCTCTTATGTAGATGTGTCATCAAGAAATATGAAGTTATGAACTCATAATTCTTGATTTAGATGGAATAAGAATCATCTTTGTTATATTTTAAATTCTCAAAAAAAAATTGTGCATCTTGATTGATATGTTATCTTATTTTTCCCAAGTGTCCATTCAGCTAATTTTTGTTTCTTGTTATATATCAACTAGTATAAGAGCCTTTCTTTCCTATCGCTAACAGAGATGTTGATGTGGTGGTCACCAAGCACTTAGAGAATTAGCCACATCCCTACCACATCAACAATTCGTCGGAAAAAACGACGTATTAAGAACCCTTCCGTAGTGGAGGAAAAATTTATTGGGTTTATTATTGTGTACACTGCCAGTGTAAATAAACTTTTACCTAATCCTTCTCGATTCCAATTGTGAGCAAGCCGCTTTGATCAGAATAGAAAGCTCATATTTATCCAAAGCATTGTGTGTTATGCTCCTCGTACTTTTTGGACACAGTTTCCATCGGAGTATTTACTTTCAATCTGTGATATTTTCCGAGATGCACCGAGATGCCATGAGAGATTGTGAGCAAACACAATTTGGAATCTACTAAGTATACTTTAGGGCTGGGATATATTTGAGCAATTGGGCCATTATACAATTTGTGAAAAGAGAGGATACTAAAACCCGAATCAAACCACAAAAATCTCCAATCCCCTTATCATTCATTATTGATATCTCTAGTGATTTTTCATCTTCTCACGTTTGATATTGCAAGATCCAATAATTTCCATATGATATTGCAAGATCCAATAATTTCCATATTATCTCACAGTAGTTAGATTGAGATTGGCCTTTGCAATCCAAGAAAGTAAAACGCAACATTTTCAATTTCCAACACCGTTATGATCGAACCCACATATGCCCGAATCTTTGGAATGGAATAACATATCAGGAAGAAGAAGAATACAATGTAGTATTCAATACACATGTGACAAATAAAATAAAGGAATCAAGCTTGTCCATAAGCATAAAGAGCACTTATCCTTTTTTTTCTTGTTACATAATAAAGGATATCTAAATTGCACTATCTGACTAATCTCCATGCATGCATGTAAACAGCCTCATTAATGTGTGCTCAAGATTGTTCTACATCGAAAATATTGTGATTTAGACTATAGTTACACGCATTTAAATTTTGTAAGGACTGCTTAAGATCACTTGGAAAGGAGACTCTCGAGAGACAAATTACAAAATGTGTCTAAAAGCAAGAAGAGGGGAAAGAAAAAAAAGAAGAGGGAGGCATCCAGAAAAGGAAAAGGAACAATATCATTTACATAATATAAATATGTATGCACTATATTCAAATTCAAAAGGGCACAAAAGGCAAATGAGGGACCATCCATCCACATTGATGTGTCCTCTCGCATATATGCGATCATGAAGGCACTATCAGTATTAGCGATAGATGTGGGGGCGAAATTCGCATTTTGTCATGCTTTGTACACTTGTGCCTTCGCATCATTCTCCTTTTCCAATCGCACAATCCTCGTACCACAAGAATTGTCTCCACAACGTTTAACTTTTTCCCCTTCCTTTTTTTCCTTTTTCTTTTTTTCCCTCCAATTCAATCCCCTTATTTTCCCCCTACGATTTCCTTTTGTTTTTTTGGCCAAAAAATAAAATAAAATAAAAAGTATGTCGATGTTCGAGGAGTCTCAATTTTTTATCTTAACTTTTTGACCGTTCATAGAATTACCTAACCTTTCGAATTAGTTCCAAACCTATAACGGTCTTTTAATACGGTTAATTAAAGGGAATATTCAATTTGATTCCCTCGAAACTTCATTGTTTCTCTTGTGCTCCCCTCATATCTCTCCCCAACTATTCTAAATCACATGTTGTAATGCTATACGTGATTTTATGAGATTACTATCAACTTTTCTGAAAGTTTAAATTAATAGATAAAAATATAATTTATTATTTAGATATTCCGACATATCTGTATGTGTATGCAAGCATGCCCAAATAGGATTGTAACAAATGTGATGTGCAATTTTTCATCTCGGTCGAAGTTACATGTGCATGTATGATTTATAGGCAAAGTAAAAAAAAAGTCATAAATTTATTGCATTGGTATTCATTTAATCATAGACTTTTCAATATAACCAATTTAATCATAAAACTTTCGCATCTATGCTAATTCAGTTCATCCACCTAATGCTTAGCCAATAATCGCTAAAAATGACACTAGCTATCATCATCCGTCTTACGTGACACAACCGAAGCCGATATGGACAAATTATACGAATTTTCAAATATTTTTTCTTTCTATTATCTTTTTGTCTTTCATTGTGACCAGTGAGGGTCGCCTTGCCAGGCTGACCACTAGTAACCCGGGACATTACCAATTGCAGGCGAGGGCCACCAAGCCCTCACCAAATTTGGCAAAGCCCTCACCCCAACCATCGTGGGCAAGGCCCTCATTGTATCCAGCAAGGGCTTGGCGGCCCTTGCCCATGGCTAGCAATGCCTAGTAAGAGGCATAAATCTTGTCGACCACAATGCAAAAGAAGGAAAATAAATTTTAAATTAAAAAATCACAAAAAAAAATTAGAAATGTTTAAAATTTGTCTACATCTATGATAGTTGTGCTACTTATGATAGCCAGTGTCCATGTTACAAATTTCCGATTGAAATTAGCTAAATGAATTGAATTGGCCAAAATACAAAATGTTTATGACTTAATTAGTCCAATTGAAACTTTTAATACTTTTTTGGTGCTTTTCCCATGATTTTATCTATTTTGATTATAGAGAAAAGTATTAGAAAGTCCAATCTAAAATTTTAATTTATTAAATAAAAGCGCAGTTTAGTATTTAAATACTTCAACACTCCCCCTCAAGCATATGCTAGACTTATCCTAAGCCATAAAAACATGAGCCTAATTATGGACTTTGTTAGATGATTATTTAAGATAACATATCAATTAAGGATATGTACAACTATAAGGAGATCTATATGCAATATTGGGAAATACAGAGAATTAATAGAAATGTTCTAATTATCTCCGATAGAGGAAAATTTCTTGGAGAAGAATCTCTAACATCCCCTATTTGCCTCCTCAAATAGATCTTAAACTTTGCCTAAATCTAACAACTTCAATTACATATTTCCATCCTTTAGATTTAGGCCAAAGTTTAGCATAAGGGAGAGTGTTATAATATTTAAATATTAACCTAAGCCTTCATCTAATAGTTTTAAACTTTTGGGTTGGACATTTTAAATTAGTACTAAAACTAGTGCTATCCCTTTCATATAAATGCATCCATCCCCTATCAATCAAATTCCACGTGTTGTAGTACAAAATTCTATGTACCTCTCCAAATCCAACTTGTGCATGAGAGGGGGCCTTAATCATATCACTTGACAACCGGTCTTATATACTATTCATATACATATGTGGTTTCTCTTCTCTATCAGTTTAAACTTTTAAAGTGGTTGGCAATTAATCTCACTAAATCTTCTTAAACATCATCGTCATTGTCAAATTACGAACCATCTGGAGAGAGCACAGCGAATACCCATGCCATAATTCGCGACCATGACCATAATCCGTTGTGACAGATGTCCTTGACATCTTGGAAATAACACATAACCAATATTTCGGTCCCATCTATTTAGTCGTTAAATTGATCTTTTTATAGCTGAACATGACCGGTTTACATATTGCCGGCTTATGTGCAACCAAGGTCACGTCTTGGGATGTTAATGTCAGCCTCCTCCGGGACGAAATATAAGGCAAAAAAGACAAAGGAACAAGGAAACGGTTTAGTATTTATACAAGGGAAAGAGTGGTTCGATGCGTTTAGGGTTTGGCCCCGTGAAAATGATAACATTCAAAGCCATGCAAGGCGGTCCAAAAGCACAAAGAGAGGAGTAATATCGAAAAGTTCTGATCACACGTGCGTAGCCGACTTTGGCACGTGACGGGGGGAGATAAGGTGAAGATTATAATGGCTAATAATTATTGTTGTTAGCGAGTGGAGGTGGTCCATGGGATTTGAGGGCGTGTGAGGTTAGAGAGGGGGTGGGATTCACGTGCGAATCCCAATGAAAAAGCAAACGATTTCTTTGTTTTTCATATTTTTATGTAATTTTTTGGGAGAGAAGGTTGGCCCGTCAATTATCAAAGCCGGTTTGTGGTTGGAAAAGGAGGTTTTAACTCCCCTTTTGTGGAGAGTATTGGTGAGGGGCCAAAAGGGTCCAAAATGTTTATTTGGCAAATTGAGAAGATTATGATGTGTCTTTTCCTCGTACTTCACAATACCTTGGCCGTGAATTTGATTAATTCAACTTGCAATTCAAGTAAAATGAGACAAAGACACATCTTCAATTCAGACTCGTGAAATGCCCTATTCATCCCGGAGATTAGATAAGACGCGAGCTGATGTCCGACATCTTGATGATCAATGAGCCACGTGTGCTTTCATGTGCCAATATCACCGATTGCTTGAGTTACATGCCCAAACAATCCCAAAATTTTTGTTATGTCGATCCACTGCTACGTTAATAGATGTAGTGACCTCATGTATGCAACGAATCACTGAACATGTCAATAAATATTGCTATGGCTTTTGAATCAGACTCATAGGAGCCATCTGCCAATTCAGTCTTTTCTAGCTCAGGATCATTATCTAATGAATGCCATATCTCTTTCTAAATGATCTTTCAAACAAATTACCCATGAAACCTCCACCACATTCAAGTCCAAGTCTGGTTAGTCCAAGCGCAGAATTTTGTCCATGGTTTGCAAGTTCCACTTTCACAAATCAACAATTTGACTTCTTCCCCAACCTCTAACAAAAGTACCTAATTTGTTGGCAAAACTAACAATGGTCAAATTCTCCTTTTTGCTATGCTTTTGTACGCATTATTAACTTACTGAGAGGGGTCAACTATTGATTAGGCCTAGTGTTTTCCTCTGACAATGAGGGAAATTATTCAATAAGTTGGCATCGTAGGTTTCTACAGTTTTTGCCAAATCCTTTTTTGCCCTCAGTCAACTTAAAAAAAACATAATAATAAATGTAAACTCTTATTAGGTCTAGGGGTAGGAAATAAAATATATTTTCATTGTTGGATATTCGAAATGTGGGTTGATTATGTAACGATCTCTAAGTACACATATCATTCATTGAATGATGAATGCATGAAAGATTTTTTACAATGGCAAATGATATAAAGAGAAATCCAATATGGATCTGGAAAGGAACAAATTAAACTAAACAGTAAATTAAAAAACAATTATTTGACCAAATTTTTTTAAAAAATAATAATAATTCATCGAAATTGTTGCATTTAAGAAATTTCATGGTATAATTGAGATCTTTGATATACTTTCGTGCGTCCCACGGAGAGGAACATAACTCGAGGGAGAAAATAGAAAATCGAAACATTGAAAAAAATACATAAAAATATTGAGCTGAGCAATTATCACGAATATTTTCTAGCCAAAACTCAGAGATTTTGTGGGGAAGAAGCTGACTTTGCAAGGGGGGGAGAGCCATGTACATCTCTTCCGATACGAGGATGCTCAGGTCAAACCCCCACGAAATTCGCGAATTATCACGTCACGTCTCATTTTCTTTTTCTAAGTCCGTCTGAAAATAAAAATAAAAATGAAAAACCCAAATCTCGTCAAGTCAAACCAAACTTCATGATCATGGAAAAATAATTGTCGATCAAAGTCGAGCAGGAGACCATGTAAGCGCTCTAGGGTTTTCAAGAAATGGGTCGGCTCCTAGCTAGAAGAGGTTCGTATTATTTATGTGCCATTTACGTAATTATGGAAATTTATCTGCCCTCGACTTTTAACCAAAGTCAACGGCTCTACAGCAATTATCCCTCTCCCTATTGTCTATTATTGACTGATTTCCTCACGCTACATTATGTCTTCATCAACTTCAGTGAAATGGAAATATGAATTAGTGGGAAAAACCCGCACGTTGCAGCGAGAAGGGAGAAATAATTAGTTCGATGATGTTTTGAATTTGCAACGCCCAATAGAGACTCGTCAATTAATTGATAATGGACGTCGAAAATATTTGGTAAAAAAAGTTCATTCTGAGTAGTATTATTGTGTGAAAATCATAAAATTATTGCTATAAAACTCAAGAAAATGATTTATCGGATAAGGAACAGACTTGTTTGTGGATTAGGTGTGTAGTGTGATACGATTTTCCACAACATCGAATGCAAATGAAATAGCCGACCTATGCGTTGGCTCGCTTTTCACTTCAATTCGTCAGGTTAGCCGCATATCTCCTAGGTTTAGGAATTATCTATAAGCTTTCTCCCCATAAAAATAAAAAGATAAAACCGTTGCTAAATGTGAATCAATTAATAGACTATCACTAAACATAAAGAAAATTTACTTAAAAAGTTCCATGCAATATTGGGTTTTCTAAAGACCTTTATAGTTAAATGCGTCTAAGTTAATCAAATTGTTGTATCAAGAAGAAATTATTTAAATTCATACATAGTAAAAGCATCATATGAAAAGTGGAAGGAGAATAAAAAAAGAGAGTTTGATAAGATAGAATGTTTTATAATTAAAAAATCGGGGAAATGTTTTTATTTTTACGGCAATGCTCTGATCCAAGTGATTGCCATTCTCTAAACTTATATGTTGGAAGAATAACAGCCAATGAGAAGATTCCGCTATATAACAAAACATGATGTGATAGTTTCAAAACTTAGTCAAGAAAAGGTAGTGGTTATAGTTGTGTATTTATATAAATCCACCTACGCCTTTCATTTTCTACGATAATAGACCTTAATGTAAGAAAAAGTAGTGGTTTTTGTTATGTATTATATCAACCATTTCTTAGGTCATATCAGATTTTAGCAAGATCTTCAAAGTAATGACATATTGATTTGCTCCATAAGATTTAGAGGATGATTGATTTAGTCACTCTTCATGATGAAAAAGGAGTGTTTTAGCTTACCATAGTGATCACCTAAAACCATTCCGCCTATCTATGACAACGGCCATGGTGGTGATCATGTTTGTCACAGTGATCAACTATGATCATTGAGACACAATATCTACACTTTGATCTCGATCAAATCTGGCTCTCGGCCTACAACAAGTGACCATCATGGCGGGGTGTGATCGATGAGAGGCAACTAAAATCATAGTCGTCTCTTATGTCGTTGCGATATTTGACCACTATACATAGCCAAATATAGAGAGGAGTGAGAGAGAGTGGGGATGGTATAATCATAGGCAGCCGTTGCGACGATGGTCACCTCAGACGTGCAGTCATGGCGACGGCATTGTCAGCGGGATGCGACCACCGTGCAGTGGTCTCTAGCGGCCCATCGATGGCACTGCAATTGGGTCCTAAGGCAAAACATCTTGCTTTTTTTGTTCTTCTTTTTGTTTCCATCCGGATGTCATAAATTATTCCACAACTAATACCAAGAGTAGTTATCGATATTTTATCTGGACTTATCCCAATCCATGGGATAAGATAACTTTTGTCTAATCCAACCTTCATCAAGGTGAGTAAACGCCTCTTGACACCAATTTTGGTGTCGACATTATGAAAATCTTGGTAAAGGTAACATGCACATATAAATAAATTATCTTGTTGGGTTGACATCATAGAAGTCATATACCTCACTTAAAAAAGACTATCAAGATAAAACCTTAATTCAAGCCCATCAACATTTTCAGTTGAACTCACATTTTTGTCAAATGCTAAAGCCAATTTTTTATCGACCAAATAAAATATACTAACTGCTCTACATAATAACATATTCCCGATGCAGTACTTTTTTCATCTAATACCCTTGTACTTGCACCTCAATAGTTACAAACTTGTGAAACCTGTTATTATAGTGAATCTTCGTATACACTAAACAACAAAAGGAACAGGGAAAAACATTTGAATTTGAGTAGAACAATTGATATGGCCAATATATATAAGACGGCTCAAATTTTAACTAAAGAAATTGCAATAGACGATATTTGTCCATATGGCACTGAGTGACCTCAAACACCAACTCTTGGTTGATTATCACCAAGGCATAACATATGGTTGATTATAAAGCATCACATGGAACAACCCAAACAAATCCAGTGCATAACCTAAGTGTTCTCGATGTAAATTAACCTTCTCGAGCCAAAACTTCGACGTAACACACATTTCCTCCTAAAAAAGTAGCGAACATTCGATTATCTAAATTGACATTATCAATCAAACCACATCACTAAAATTCAAAACCACGCACAGCAAATTGAACGATGTCTTATCTACTTTCGCCAAGTAGGGCCATGAGTAAGAAAAATTGTATCATACGCAAATTTGTGAGTTAAACCCGTCAATGTATTATTTACATAATTTGTGAATCACGTAGTCATATTCCTCGAACGGCTAATTTGATGGAGCCCTCACATGTGCAGAGTACATGTGACAACTCGAATTGACGCATGAGAAGCGATTGCACGATGGGTTTTGCCAGTGCATAATTGCCTTTGTCATGGCCGCATCAAATCAAACATTATGCTCCTGTCAATGGCCCATCTTCCATCACCATGGATAAAACACGACGCATGCTTCTAGTTCGTACGACCTAAATGACAACTATGTATATAGCACATGACAGTTCGCACAAGCCAATTCGTCAACATTTCAAATGCGCATCTTTGCATGGTAACACATCGTTACTAATGCTCGCATTGGCATCAGCGACATATCTAATGCACATGTTACCTGCATCCTTGGCGCCACCACACATGCTCAGCCAGAATATCGCCAGAGACATTCTCTCTGCAGAAGAAGCGGCCGAAAACCAAATTGAAGCTATGCTGCTATAGATAAGAGGCTGTGACCACCGTGACTTGCATGCACAGACGAGGACGACTCAGGGGAGGGACCTCCAATCTGAACTCGATAATCTAGAGAGAGAGAGAGAGAGAACCAAAGGAGAGAGGCTATAGAGAGAGGGGCGGCCTTGGTGGTGGTGGTGGGGTGGGTGTAGCAGTGGCTGAAGCATGATGGAGGCGAGTGATCAGGGGTAGTGTTGGTAGTTAGCCAGTCGTGGAGTTTATGGGCAATGGATAATTGAAAGGAGGAAGAAGAAAAATAGAGGGAAAAGAAAGAGGAAAAAAGAAAAAGTGAACATCTCAACCATGAGTGGTGAAATTGAATGAACTTATGCATTTGAATGAGAACAGAAGAATGAGAATGAAAATTGAACAATTTGAGAGTAAGTGGGTGGATTTTTATAGAAACAGAAATGGGTTTTCATTTTTTATTTTTTGAAAGCAGATAGGTTTTGAATTTGGGTAGGGTTGGATTGGGTTACTTTGGAAATATTCAAAAGCTAAACAAAATAGCATGCCCCAAAAAAGTGTTGTTGGCTAAATAGCCTGGGGCCAAATCATGTTGAAGTGCATGTCTAGGGTGTGTTGGTAAAGTTTCAAATGAGGTTTGGTGTGAGGTGCAATAAGTAATACATCCCAATTGACTCTCATTATTAGCTTACACTTTTGCTTGTTGGATAATAACATAAATGGTCCATGAATTTTGACCCATTATGTAATGTAGTCCATAAACTTTTAATTCACTCAATATGATTTCTTAATTTTAGTTTAATGTGCAATATGATTATTGAACTTTTAATTTGTTATGGTGCAAATGATAACCATTCTGGTCAGAAATTGATTTTTGGAATAGAAATAGATTTTTCTATTTTTACTTCTGAATTAGTTTCTAGACAAAAAAATGTATTTGATAATGACAAAAAATTTCTATTCTTGGAATAGAAATTCGTTTGATAATAAAAAAAATTTACTTTTCTAAGTGTTGATGAGAATGGGAACAGCGACGACTAGCGGCGGCAACGGCAAGCGATGGATGACTGGTGACTGGCGACCGGCGTCCGGCGTTCGGCGATTGATCGCCAGTCACTAGTCGTCGAGCGGTAGTCGTCGGACTAGCGGCGGCAACGGCAGCGGCCGGCGGCGTGGCGATGGATCAGCTACCAACCGGTCGGCTGGACACCGGTCGCCGATTGCATCGACGGCGAGCGGCGGCGGCGACGGCGACCAGCGGCGGCGGCGGTGACCGACGACTGGCGACCGGCGGCGACGACCGGCAACCGACAACCGGCGGCAGCGGTAGCGACCAGCGATGGACGAGGGGTGGTGGTGGTGATGGTGAGCAGCAAATGGAAAAAAACATTTTCGGGTGAGAAGTAAGAAAGAGATAAACGATTTCTAATTTCTATTCTAGAAATAGAAAAGTAAAAAAATTTTGTTTCTGATTTCTATTCCAAACCTATTTACGGAATAGAAATTTGTTAGAAAATAGAAATGAAATTTTTACCAAACGGATTTCTATTCCAGAAATAGGTCTGGAATATAAATATATTTAAATATAAACAGAATGGTTATCATGTGTAGCTTTAATGATCCCTAGATTTTCAATATGTGTTTGATGTAGTCCTTGAACTATTCAATGATTTTTTATTTTTTTTTGGGTTTGAACTGTTCAATGTTGTCTTTTCGTTAATTCAAGTTTAGGGACAACATTAAATAATTTCAGATAGTCCATGGACTAAATTGAATATGTACTAAAAGTCTAAGGATCACATTGAATAAATTAAAATTTCATGGATATTGCACATTAGGCCAAAGTTTATGGACCATATTAAATAAATTAAAAGTTCATTAACTACATCATACATTGGATCAAAGTTTAAGGACTATATTTGTTATTTTCCCTTCTTTGTTTTGGATGAAAATTGAGTAAAAATTTTAAATGAAAATAGATCCAACTAGATATATTAATATACCTGAACTTGAATTATCTCTCGATGATCTCGTAATGTAATAATATCTAGTTGCGACACATCTCAACAAGTGGTGTTAAATACCATAGTGGAAGAGTTCGTTCATCCCAATTTGTATAGACATTTAGATGACAATTTCAAGGAAGGAATCACACGATCAACATGATTTTCAAGTAGGGTTTTGTGGTGTAGTAACACGGCCTCAAGGCCAAACTTCATGGTTCGCTAAGGCATAAGAGAGTGCATGTGAATGTGGGTGTTGCGGTGACTTCAAATTAATGGGAATGGAGCTATAAGTCGAGATACATGACGATGAGAAGGATATGCAGATTAAGGGGAGCTAACTTAATACAAGAGTCTCACATGTGAGTGAAGATGGTTCGAGTGCATGTGAGAAGGAAGTTGGTAGAATCCCACATTGAAGATTTGGTGCGAAATGGTCAATTAATTTATCATAATTAGCATGAGACCCATTGGCCTGAGCCTTTGAGTGTGGTGGATCAACATGAATATATGGATCATACTTATAATCTCTTAGTGATCTGATTAGATGAAAGTATCGAATTTCTGCTACGCATTCCGATAATTTGTTCGGAATTGTACCATGCTGAGGGCCGATGCTTATGTGCCTAGCATGGCTTATGACATTTCAAGCAAGACCGCGTGCGGCAGACAGCCTTGCCCATTTGTCACCTCTAACTCTCATCTTGTTATGTGTATACCTACTGATTTATCAGCATCATATCCTTCTTGCTTAATGTAACAATCCAAACCCTACTTTCAATAGGAGAATACCTTTTGAAGTGTTTAGCTTAATGACTCGCTTACAAAGACAACCGTTCGAGTCCTCGTTTTAGAAACTGGGCCATATCTAATCAAATCAAGACGTCGCACGTCAAATGAGTGATTCTTCCACGTTTAGCACTACTCATCCAAATTTCACATCACGTCAAACCTAGTTCACCGTAAGTGAGACACCTCGTAGGATGAAATTCATCCTCGAAAAAGTGAGATTCCTCCTCATCATAACAGGAACAAAGAAACATAATTTCTCCATCAACGAAACGACGGAAACCCCATGACGCAGCCACCCCTGTTTTTTTTATGCAGCATCTCGATCTAGGGCAAGAGGAATTTGCCTTCCCCTTCCTCTGTATCGTTTCAGCAAAAAGAACGGTAGCAAAAGGAATCGGTTCTGGTCTCGCGTCATGTGCCTGCGACCTGGCTACATCGCAAAGGCCGACGGCAGCTCCTTTTTCTCTCTTTATCTCCCCACCCAACCACTTCCATCGAGACCCCGAAATCCACACAAACAAAGTCCGAGGTTGAAAAATCGCCTCATTCATTAACGTAAGACTTTAAATCGCAGATTTATCACTGCAAGGACGCAGTATGAACAACTGACTTTTGCCCATTCGTTCGTTCGTCCTCGTCGTCACCATCTTCTTCTTCCTTCCTTCCTTCCTTCCTTTCCTTCCCTTTTTTAAAGCAAAGACACTTTCCATTGCTGTAACAAGAGAAACAAGAGGGGGAATAAACAACAGAAAAAGTACAAAAGCATCGCCATTACTGAAAAATCGTGCTGCCTTCTTTACGATAAGTAAATAAAGTATCGAGATGTACATATCCTTTTCCATGAGACCCCTCCACTAGGTTAGCTTACAAAAGAAAAGTGCTCGCCATTGTCAAGGCACCCCATCTTTTCCACATCCCTATGATTGGTCGATCAACCTATGATTACCACATAAAGTAGTCGTTCTAATATCTTTCTTAGCGATCGAATTGTAGTTCCCTTTTCCCTTCGGGCTCGAGACCATTGTTGGAGAGGGTCGTGACCCAATTGATGCACTGTCGAAATGCGGCGCACAAGGGTCAATGGTACCCCGGTGGCTGTAATTTTTCGAGGCGACATTGGTCATGCATGGAAAGCTCGGTACGGAGCAAGAGATTATCGTCAATGTCCTCGCCCTTTAATTGAAGTCCGACCCTCATCAAGTTTGTGGATCAAGACGTGATCTAATCAATGCCGAAGAACTCCCGTCGTTTCCTTATGCGCCGCTCGCACATCGATAAAAAGAAAAGAAAGCGGAATTAATGGTTTGGAAAATTAAAGGGGAGAAATGAGTGAAGGAGACGCCTATTATCATCAATCCAACTTTACAAATCAAAAGCGAGCGAAAAAGAGGAACCCAAGCATGCCTATCCCTTGACGTACCAACGCCTTCGCCAAAGCGGTTAACTGTGGCTTTCAAGCCCCCCTCGTTTCACCTCCCCACACATCAACAACAACAACAACACCACGAAACCTAACTTTGGCCTAAAAGCCACAACCTACGGCACGTGCCGACCCGACCTGACCCGTCTCACGTGCAGCGGCCCGGTTTCTTTTTCTTTTTCTTTTTCTTTTTCTTTTTAATTTAATTTCTTTTTTATACTTTAGTGATAATCCGATGTCCCTTGGCTTTCTTCCCCTAAGCTCCATCTACGACCCTACCGCAATTTGCCACCTCCTTGTTAGCCACGAAGCTAGAGGAAGGAGGTGGGGGCGCCTACTCGAAATGACCAAAATAGCCCCAACAACTTTGGTTATCGCTTAAATAAAGACAATTTATTTTTCTTGGGGGGAATTTTGGGGAGTGTGGATCGAGAGAGTATGGTGGCAAGCTTTGGATCATTTGAGATGGACTCTCTACTGACCCTGTCTGTATTATATTCATCTCGTCATACGTCCGTAGAATTTTTATTTTTATTTTTTTGCGTAGGTTTCCAAAGGGATGGAGAATACTTCGAAAGGGACGATCTTGTCATTTCATGGAAGGAATTGCAATGATCGGGTGCGCTTTCTCCATCGTATGTTGCCGGTGATGACGAGAAATAGTATAGAGGCTTGTCTTGAGGATAGTACGAAGGACAGAGTCAATCACGACATATCGATTTAACGGAATCTAATGTAATAAATGAAAGTTTGGGGAGTATTTCGTCAATTATACAATTGAAGAGGTCCGTGTAAGATGCTTGTTTGTTTTTTTACCTTGAAAGTCTTTAAGGGACTAAACTACCCGAGAATCCATCGTTTTCTATACAAAGGTTGTATTTGGTCATCTTTATTTATATGTATTGATAACCCAAGTCTTCCCTTTTGCTTATGTTAAGTTTTTTCTTTTCTCTCTTTTTGTTTTCTTCTACTTGGGTATAATTTATTCGATCTAGATATCGTTGTCACGATGAAGTACAAATAATATATCCATAAAATAAAAATAGAAAACCCCATAAAATCATATAGGTGCATTGAAAAGGAGGGTGACGAAGGTAAGAAGAATAGCGACCTCTTCTCTCTCTCTCTCTCTTGGGTTGGGTTTGGTTCATATTGAGAGAGATATCAGTCCCCCCCAAAAAAAAAAAAAAAAGAAATAACCCTTGATATTTAATATTGTTCTCTACCCTCCTCTTTCCACACCGCAATTTGTCCCAAACAAAATAAAAAGGAAAAGGAGGGGGAAAAGAAAGAGAGAGAGAGAGAACACTCACTGCAAAGAGCAGCAAAGAGAAATAGAAAAGGAGAGAAAGAGAAAGATAGAGACGACAGAGGGACAAGCGCAGAGAGAGAGGAGAGAGAGAGAGAGAGAGAGGAAGAGAAAGAGATAGTGGAGGAATTGAGGAAGCTTTCAATAACCACAGAAGGGGAAAACGATGTCTGAGAGCTTTTGCATCCTTTCATGCTCTGCAACTCTTGCGAGGTATATACTCAGGTATACAAACACCATCCATACAAACCCACATATATATATGAGATGGAGACACCGGTTGAGAAAATGATGAAAGTGAAGTGAACGAAAGGAAGAGATTCCCAAAATTATTTGTTTTGCCTCTTCAGCCTCTTTCCTCTCTCTCAACTGAACATGTTCTTCTCTTCCCTTTGTTCAATTCTGCAAATTCTCGGTTTCTTCTAATGAAATTCATATTGATTGAATCATGGTTTTGCTTGGTTTTGATTCTCGAGTTCTATAGGTGTGGATACGGTGTGATCCAAGATTGAATTGGGGCAATAGATCGAGAACTCTCAAGGTAAGAGGAATTGTGTGTGTGTGTGTGTGCGCGCGTGAGAGAGAGAGAGAGATCACCTGGGTGTGGCTGGCTAAGTCGTTAAAAAGAAAGCAAAGATAGAGAGGGAGGGACTCAAAGAGAGAGAGCAAGAGAGATGATACTGATATGGGCATAGCAACACCACCACTCCCACCAATCTCCTCCCACACCAAGACTCACCACCATCACTCAATCGCAATCTCCAATCCCACCAAGTCTATGTCCCAAGACTATCACCACCCCAGCATCTTTGCCTTCTCGAATAACGGCTTCGAGCGACCCGACGTGGCAGCCGCCTCTGCCGCCACAGACCAAGAACAGCAGCACCATGTAGCCCAGCAGATCTGCCGTGACAAGCTTCGAGTGCAAGGCTTCGACCCACCTCCGCCGCCACAACTGGTTGGCATGGAGGAGGAACCGGGCGGGCTGCCCGCATACGAGACCGCTGGGATGCTATCTGAGATGTTCAATTTCCCTCCCAGTGGCGCAACCGCAGCCGAATTGCTGGAGCAGCCGATGGCATCAGGCTATCGGGCGGCCCGGCCATCGCTGCCAACCAGTGAGTGGTACGGCTCGAAAACCCAGGTGTGTATAGGCGAGGAGAGAGCAACATGTCACAGCAACATCAACATGCTCACCATCATCAGCAGCAACAGCAGCAGAATCAGATTTCGAACATGAATGCGGAATCAGCAGCAGCCATGCAGCTTTTCCTCATGAACCCGCAAGCGAGGTCGCCATCACCTCCCACTCCTCATCACCACCATCATCACCCACCACCAACCTCCTCTTCAACCCTCCAAATGCTCCTCCCAAACCCATCTCCCCCTCCTTCCCTTCAAGGGTTCCATGTGTCCGGCTCAGGTAGCGCTGCCCCCAATTATGGGACCGGCATGATACCCCCGGCTCAATTCACTTGGGTCCCCGATGGTGGCGCCACAACCACAGCCCAGCTCAACAACCCTAGCGAGATCTCTGGGGCGGCGGTCGTGGAGGGTCAAGGCCTGTCGCTGTCACTGTCATCATCGTTGCAGCACTTGGAGGCTGCCAAGGCCGAGGAGCTGCGGATCGGAGACAGCGGCTTGCTGTTCTTCAATCAACCCGGAGGAGGCGGGTCAGCTAATTCTTCAGCTTCCGCTTCTGCTGTCGCTGCCTCTGTTCAGTACCACCACCAATTCAAGAACTTGGGAGTGCACAACTTGCAAGGCCACCACCACCAAGTCCATGTCGGCTATGGGTCGTCTCCGTCTTCTTCGTCTCTTGGGGTGGTCAACGCGCTGAGGAATTCGAGGTACCTCAAGGCAGCTCAGGAGCTGCTGGAGGAGTTTTGCAGTGTGGGTAGAGGCCAGTTCAAGAAGGGCAAGTTCGGGAGGAACACAAGCTCATCAAACCCTAGTTCAAACCCAAGTAATAACAACACTAGTAGCGCTAGCGCCGTCGGTGGAGGCGCTTCTTCTTCGTCGTCCAAAGACGTCCCTCCTTTATCAGCTGCTGATAGAATGGAGCACCAGAGGAGGAAGGTCAAACTTTTATCGATGCTTGATGAGGCATGTCTCTCTCTCTCTCTCTCTCTCTCCTCTTCTTCTCTCTCAAAGAGTCATGCATTAGCATCAGCATTACCCAATCATTGCGAATCATGATTTGTTTAATCGAATTATTATTAATCTGCCGCGACAAACAGAAGACACCGACCTTTGGACATTAACCGTGAGTTTCTTTTAGTACACCGAACAGTGAAAAAGCCGGCTAATCCCGATACGATAGGGTTTCATTCCTCATGGTTTTCTTGACTTTTCAGCATTTCTTTGTCTTCGCTTCAGATTGATCATGTTTCAGTTCACACACATGTGGAGGGTAGTTGAAGAAAGCCTCTTAAGAGAGGACTTGCTGCTGGGTTTTCTTTCTTTTTTCCCACTTTGGTGTCGTGTGGTGAGAGACTACTATAATTAGAGTCAAGATTATATGGCAAACAAGCGAAAAGCCACCAATAATTCGTCACGTATTATCCTTGTTTCTATTATTACGCAAGAAGGTGGTTAAGATAGTGCTCCCGCAGCTACAGCAAGAGATCTACCGCGCACCTATCTTTAGCACAACCAAAAAAAAAAAAAAAAAAAAAGACACACATACACACGCTCGATTTGTTTATATCATGGTCGGAATTGACATGTGGAGGGTTCTCTTTTAAAAAAAATTATAATTTTTTCGTGACTTTCTATGTTGAATTCTCCTTTTGTACGATGCATGTAAACACCAAACGAGCCTGTCACTTGTGGCTGTGCTGGGAAGGGGAAGACAAAGAGGAAAAGAGGAGAGAGAGAGAGAGAGAGAGAGAGAGAGAGAGAGAGCAAGAAAACCAGAGAAACTGTGCGGAAAATATTCTTCATTCACATGAACAGTCATCTCACTGTGACCCCCGCAAGAGCCAATGAGAACCCTCGTTGAGGGTTTATCACGAATTTTTATGATAATGATAATCTGAGAGATTTCGTTCCCTGATCATATCAACTATCAAATCACATCAGTGCCCATCTAATGCTCTTTTGCTCCCAATTAGAATAGTACCCAAAGATTCACCTTCACCATCATGACCCAACTCTTTTGTTTATTTTTCTTTCCTTTTTTTTTTCCATTTAAATTAGTAAAGTAAGTGCATGCTTGTTTAGATCACCATCCAATTCCGTTCGCAAGTCATGGGACACCAGCATTGTAGCATTCACTGATTAGGACCAAAAACCAAGGAAAAAACGAATGAATTTCATGGTCCTCATGGTCCTTTCGCAGGTGGAGAGGAGATACAACCACTATTGCGAGCAAATGCAGATGGTGGTGAACATGTTCGACCTCGTGATGGGCTACGGAGCTGCGGTCCCGTACACTGCCCTCGCTCAGAAGGCCATGTCGCGGCACTTCCGGTGCCTGAGGGACGCAATTGCTGCCCAGCTGAAGCACAGCTGTGAGCTTCTGGGTGAGAAGGACGGCGCAGGCGGCTCCGGCATAACCAAGGGCGAGACGCCGCGGCTCAAGCTGCTTGACCAGAGCCTGAGGCAGCAGCGGGCTTTCCACCAGATGGGCATGATGGAGCAAGAGGCCTGGAGGCCGCAGAGGGGCCTGCCGGAGCGGTCGGTCAACATACTGCGCGCATGGCTCTTCGAGCATTTCCTGCATCCGTAAGTCCCTCTGAACAAATCATAGTTCTCCGCCTTCATCGCCGACCAAAGTAGTTTTAACTAAGTCGTGGGATGGAATTTCTGCGACATAAGCATCCTTAAATCTGGGATTTGTGCATGCGTGCAACTCACTAATTGACACTATTCCTAATGCACCCCTCCAACGATGATTATGTTTTTACTAGACTATCGTTTGGCTTTGCTCGCGACATTTACCGCATATTGATTAACATGCATACTCTTGACGATGCTTTAATTAGTGAATAGGACTATGAAAAGTGAAAATTACATCTCTGTTTTCTTTTTCTCCTCAGCTTTCTCTGGTGTTTTTTTTTTTTTTTTTTTTTTTGGGGGGGGGGTTGTTTCTTAGAGAGGAAAAGTAATGCAGTGTCCTTGGACGTTGTCTCGTCCACCAAAAAGCTGCCTAAAGACCTCACCATTTGTCCTCTCTCTCTCTCTCTCTCTCTATAAGCCAGTGGTCCCTCCCATGGCTGACCCCCATGAAAATTAGTTATGTGGAAAAAGATCCTTTATTTTGAAGCACAATTTTCTCTGACCCGCCCGATCTTTGTCTCGAAAAACTGTCCCATCCGCCCTTTCTTTCCTTTCTTCCCAAGCGCTGTGTTTTCTTGACAGTAAACGCACAAAACCCTATATACTTATCGGCGTAACAACGAGTCATATTTAAGAACTATACCGAATTCAAAATGCCATTAACACAAATGAGGAGATTAATCAACAACAGTGCTAGATATATAGGGATAATGCATGGGGTGAATGTATGAACTGGGAGGAAGAGAAAGAGAGAGAAGATATAGATGCAGTGAGTGCAGATGTGTCCTCTTCTTTACCTCTGCCAAGTGCAGCAGCTGACCTTTAGCGACTTAGATTCTCACGCCCCATGCAGAGAAAGCAGAGAAAGAGAGAGAGAGAGAGAGAGAGAGAGAGGGGGGGATTATGCTATGTAATGCTGCGAAGGTAAAATGAACGAGAGAGGAAGAGGGAAAAAAAGATTCGTCCTTTATCATTGTATACAGTTTTCGGGTAATGAGAGACTCTGATGTCATTTTCTGGTCTCTTTCTCAGGTATCCAAGCGACGCTGATAAGCATCTGTTGGCTCGACAGACTGGTCTCTCCAGAAACCAGGTTCGTCCTTTCGCATACCCCGCTTCGTTTCTCTTTCTCCCGTGCGCACTTTCGAATCGGGAAGTGACGACATCGCATTTCTCTCATGGCGTCCGATGCAAGTAACATTTCGTGTGCCTTCTGATCTCACCACCTCCCGCGTTAAACGAGATCGATTTTCGAATTCTCGTGCACCGCACCGCTTATATTCTCATTAGATGCATCCAGTGCTTTGAAATCTTCCATTAAGACTTAAGGAATGATGTACCCGATTCGAAACTAATTACATCGCCGTGCATTTCACTACACTCGGACACAAATTGAGGTCATTTGAGGTGCACGAATCTGTGTGCTGCAATAATCACCATGCATGCCTCGAAAAAGTCCTGCACACCTCTCAGTCTTCAAAAAATAAAATTTAAAAGCGTGCTGTATATCAATATATATATAATACCCACTGTGATATACCTTTCTGTTTTCCGTTGAAAAAAAAATGTGGAGTTATTATCATTTTTTCTTCAATTGGTTGATTTTTTCCATCTCCCTTGGATTCTATAGTTTTTACCTACACCGGGACATAAATTCGGTGACCACTTGAAAGAACTCGACATAATGAGAGCGCAGGCAAGTACACAACAGCTAGAGATGACAACCTGAGTCCCTGCAGCTTTGTGTTTCATACAGACATCCCCCCTCCCTCTCTCTCTTTCTCACCTCGTATGATATTATCTCATCCACACACGCACGACCAACACTTTAAAACACAAAAGAGAAATATCATAGACGGTAAAACCAAATTAGAGCTGTCCATTATGAGGTCACGGTAACATCCCTGCACGAATGCATGCATGCATTCAATGGATGCAATCGATATACCATGTACTATCCTACAATGATGTTTTTCAAGTTAGCGAGTGAATACTGATTCACTTTAACTTGAAAAATAAAAAATGAAGACTGACTCCACAAGTAAATAAACATAATATAAAAGCAACGTCAAATACATTAAGAATGATTTACAAAAGATAGGTTGCCAAATGATGTGACTATTTTTTATGGGAATTATGCCCATAACGTGTAAGATAATTTTGCAAACTGAAATTATATTGTTTCCACAATAAACATAGGAACAGCTGTTACGTCATTATTGCTCTTAGTGTGTTGGAACATCCAATCAAAGTTAGAGAGTCTGTTGCTATCCCATGCATATTTTAGAAGCTATTTCACCTAAAGTCTACTAGAATTTTAGGGTTTTCTAAGGCGTAATTGCTGAAAACTCAAGAATTTTAGGGTTTTTTTTTTCTGAATTGTGTCTTGAAAACCAGGTTCTTATGTTAAAAAGTAATTATAATAATGGAATTTATGAATAAGCAGAGAGAAAATAAAGATCACAAATAGAGAAAGACAATGGTAGAAAAGTCATGTTTAAGATGAGCAAGTAAACTCAGTAAAGATTATATAATTTCATTAGAGAAATATATTCAAACCACGATAGTACAACTAGTGATGGGATATGCCAATAATGAAGTTTAAATAATGGGGAAATTAGTGCTACAGCTGTGGTGTCATTATCATCGTTATTATAATGTTGCTGCTACATCGGTGCTACTTAGGAGTTTGATGTTTTGCACCGAGGTGGTAATATAAGAAAATCTCCACTTCTTGTTACTAACTACTACCTCTAATCTCGTGAGCATGACTTCAGCTTAGGGAAGGAAAAATAATTCAACGGATTAATAACTACAAGCATACCAACCTCCATGCTATAAACATGTGACCATGGCTAATAACTTTGTGCTAAAAAGAAATTGTAGCCTAGCTAGCTCATATTAATACGAGTCATCACAAATTATTAGAGTTGACCTCTATATGACATAATTATCATCATCATTAACATCTTGTTAATAAGTGTTTTCTCAGTACTTGTTAAGCATTATTACAATTTTTTTCTTTTCTAAAAAAAAATTGTGTTTTGAAGGTAGTAGGCATGGGTACAGTGTCTGGATTCTGGACATCATTAGCAAATTAAACAAACAAAATTCACATTTTTCTATCCAATTCTAGAACACATTTATTGTCGCTCTGCAAGTGCCCTTTAAGCGCTTGTTGACAATCATTACTAATTGATTTGCTGGGGCGGCCGTTAGGACACTTGTCGTCTTGATATCAAAAAAGGAAAAATGCTTGATTTTCATGGCACCAACTTTTCTATGGCGTGTGCAGCTAGAACTTTGAAAATTGAATCTCTTCTGTTTAGGATGCTTGACTCAGCCCTCCTTCTAATCTCCTCAAAATTACCATTTTCCATTCATCGATTGCCTCTAGAGTAATTGTTAAGCAAATTAAATAAGGAATGGTTCAATTTTCAATACTTCGATTGCATAGAACAATAACTTTCTGAAATTCGGTTATTTTAGTTGAATGAAATCTTTCTATTACTTGTATCTTCCTTGAAGCCCTCGACTTTGCGGAGTTAAACAACGTTCTAACGTGTTTGGGGTTGTGAATCTTTGCAAAAAATGAAATCCGGCAGGTCTCGAACTGGTTCATAAACGCCAGGGTCCGGTTGTGGAAACCCATGGTGGAGGAGATGTACCAGCAAGAGGCCAAGGACGTGGATGAGGACGACGATCGCCAAGCAGAGAGATCAGAGAGCTCCAGGAACAACCTCAGCACGAGTGGCCATGCGCAGACAGCAACGCCTTCCTCCATCGCACCACCACCCATTAATAACAACACCACCACCACCAACAACAATGTATCGACACCAACGAGAAGATCCGAAATCAATGCCTCCGAAAGCGACCCTTCACTTGCACCCGCCATCAATAGACACCCTTTCTCGGAGACGCAGGCCACCACCCTCCTCCAGGCCACCACCGCCATGATCTCCTCCGCGGTCCAGGTGGCAGGGCCGGCACACATGGATGACGCCTGCCGCCGCAGCATTGGTGGGAGCGCGGGTTTTGGCACCAGCAGTGCTGCGGACATTGGGTCGGCTCTCATCCGGTTTGGGACCGCTGCGGCAGCGACAGGTGACGTGTCCCTGACCCTGGGGCTGCGCCACGCCGGGAACGTGCCGGAGAAGAGCTCTTTCTCGGTCACCGACTTGAGTGGCTGTTGAATTTAGTAATTAAATTTTTTGCCTTATCATCTTAGCTACCTCTGGAAGGACAAAAAAAAACAATTTTAGAAAAAGAAAACCCTCTTTCTTTTTCCTCCGTTATCATTAATTTAGCTTTAAAAAACAAGATACACCAACCCCCCAAGAAACAACGTTTGTACATTGTCTTACTAGCTAAATAGGTAGTTCTATTGAATTCCAGCAACTTCCTCTATATTGTAACAGGTGTATAGTAGCTAGAACATCATTATTTGTTGTGGGACTAAGACTTTCTCTGTGCTCTCTGGGAGCTCTCAAAACGCTCTCTCTTCTCTTTTATATTTTCTAGGAGTTAGACCGTAGGTGCAAGAGAGAGGGAAGAGAGTGAGCATGAGAGACACATTGGCTAGCTCCTATAAATTGTAAAATCTGGGGAGGAAAAGGGTGGTGGATGGTGATGATGATGATGATGATGATGGTTGTGTGTGTGTGATTGTATCAGTTAGTTTAATAATTGACTGGAAAAAGGAGCACCTATGTATTTCACTTAGGGCTTGCATTATTGTTTTTAACTTGCTGTGCAGCATGTGAGCTTTTATCGTGTAAGTGGGGAAAAGCTTTCTCCTCTGGAAGTCCACATCAACTGCTATCGATTTAGGGTTTGATAACCTTGGACTGATGGTGAAATTGATGGGTGCTGCTCGTGGACTGATCTGTCGCATTCTATTATTGTAGGCGTCCATGACTTTGACATCATAACATAGACATGGCTAGCTACGAGCCTATTGTAGTACCGTGCAGAAGGTTCGGTTTTACTTCACGAAAAATTAAAGATTTAAAAAATATTTTATTTAAAAATGATCATTTGTATCGCTGAAAGTAATTAATCAATGAAAATATTTCATTATAAAATTTACATCTAAATAGTTGAGTGGAATCTTTTTTGTTCATTAATTTTGTAAACTATATAAGCGATCGTTTTAATGAAAATATTATCAAAATTATTCATTATTTGCGAAACAAACAGAGTCTAATGCTACAACAATGACATCAATGAGTTTAAAGTCATCAGCTTGACAATATGACCTTCCTAACGGGGATATGATAAAAATAAATTAATTTGAAAATCGTATGAAAATTTTTAATACATGCATATTACTACAGTCAAAGCTTACAATGAGTTCAGAATAATTAATTCGTTAACTGTATGATAAGATCTGGGAATTTATAATAATTTCTATTAAGTTTCTGTGATACGTCGTTCATGACACATAATGCTGCAGTTTTCAAGAAAATTATTTAGATAATGGCAATAAAGCAGGAGAAAATTCGTGGTCATTACTTCTCATGAGTTCATCCTATCAAAACGATAATCAAAGTGAAAAAAGATCGTTAATTATCTTGGAATTGTTCAAATGGGTCGTGACCGCTCTCGAGTCTTGCGTCCTTACAAAAGGGAAAAGTTTGCGCACTTTTTTGGTTGGTCGTTTTATGGGAGATTCACTAATACTAATTTCCTTCATTTAAATTTGTCAATAATATTTACACCCAAAAAATGGGTTTTATAGTATTTGAGATAGCTAAATAGTGAATACATATAATTACATACTCAATGTCCAAGGTTCGCCGAGAATGTTAAGAAAGCTTAATTACTTCTTTCTATTATTTTCATAATTAGTTGGTGAAATTAGCTTTTTCTCTCGCCCCCTCAATCAACTTTAAAAGCCTAAATCACTTAGTTACTTATATAAAGTAAAGAAGACATCTTATTTTAAGGGATCTCAATTGAAAATATCCTTGGTTACTTATGATATAAATATTGTGTGTTTATATGTATGTGCGTTTGTAAATTCATAATTTTATTTTATCTCTCGAATGTTTCAGATATTAAAATATGGGTATTTTCTATTTTACAATAACCTAGAAAGACTTCAAATCTTGAAATAATTTTCTTTTTCCACATATACTGATACTATTTATTTGTCCCGTGTATGTATTTATATCATTTTCTTTCCATTACTAAAAGATTTAAATAATTCGTAACATAGTGACCTTTACTTAATTCTTCAAATATCAATTCCTTGCACATTCGCAATGCAATGCACATTTGCTTGTGTTGATTATTGCAACAACTCCATATAAAGGCAAAGAAAAAGGCCACAACGATGGGCAAAGTTCCAAGGAACGCATGCAAGAAGTCTAGGATACCAAGGTTTGTCACTGAAAGCTCTCTTTAACCTATTGAAAGCAATTGAAAACTAGAAGAGCACCTAAGATGAAAGCATTCTATTTCTCTCAGAAGGGATCTAAAAGAAGCAACCCTTACCCTTAAGTCCTAAGTTTCCTAATTCCCAAACGTTCACCCACCTCGTTTTGCCAACCGTAAGATTGATTTTCTTAGCCTGCTTCCGGTTAATTTTGTATGGAGATAGTGGCAGATTAAGTCATCCTTTTCCCGTTTGCACAAGAAAATTTCGATGCTGAGAATATTTGTGTTTTTGCTTTTCTAGTGTAGTAAAGTGATATCTTGAATCAACTTTCGTCTAGGAAATTCGTTTCTTTGTTTTCAGGAATTATCAAATCACCCTCCCCCCCAAAAAAAAGCCAGGTACAATGATTTTCTTGTATAGTTCATACTCAATTAGCCAAAGATAGTAACTTCATATAGATTAGGCTTCACATTATGTCCAACTTTTTGTAGAGCGATACCTTTTGTCTCAAGAAATAAAGAATTCAATTACCAGATCTACTTTACTACACAATAAATTATCCTTATGTAGAAAATGTTACCGATGGTAAGCCTAATAATAAATCTATAAATCAATTGACATCCTTTTGCAAATAGTCAAATAATTATTGGGAAGGTTTTCGTACCATTTCAGAAGGCGTTCCTTTTGGTTGTTACAAGAATGATCAGAAAATGGAATCGAGAAAGGAAAAACGAGATCTTGCCACTTGAAGATGATTATCTGTTCAGGGAATGGTGGCACCGACATTCCAGTGCATAACCAAAAAATATTTTCGGTCCTTGTCTATCTCATCATGTAAAGGGATAAATAAGGCAGAGGTTGTGTGGAGCTTTCAGACATAACAAACGCAATCGTTAGTTCCTTAAAATCCTCAGCCGAAGGTATCCCTAAGCAACAAGTGCCCTTTACCTAAAGAACGCCACAACCAACAAAAAGCACATTGCCTTAAATTCTTCATTCACAAAGGTTGTTGTCCTGCAACTATCAGGCTCAGTTACTTTCAAGATCGGAGGGGGGGGGTGTTTCAGCATTGTCATTGAAGAGTTATTTTAAAGCTAAAAAGTCAGACAATAATGATGCTGGATGTGAGTAACCTCTGAGAGGGTGATTTTGATGCTGCATTGCACGTCTGCGTTCGGTATTTACATCGCAGAAAAGAACAAGGGCCTCTGCGTGAAGCCCAGTCTTTCCTTTTCAATGGGCAGGTGTTCCACTGTCATTTTCAGCTACAGCTGCAACGTTTAGCGTTACTCACCGAGCTCCATCTGAAGCCGATACTTTCCTCTTTCCCTTTTTTGTCTCTTCTTTTGTTTATTCCGAGAGCAGATGCTCTGGAGAAAGCAAGAAACAAGGTGTGACAGCAACCCCAGTGGCAAGGACTGTGTTTCCAAGGGGGTAAAACTGTTCTGGTTTGCGGTAAACCGGACCACGGCATGATTCTGAGTGTTCGAAAGATACTCATTAAGTATTCATAATTAACAAAAAGAAAAGTGGAGTTTCGTTTATCAACACGCAATTACATTTCCTAACTCCGTCTCTTTATAGAGAAGTGCATGATTCATTAGAGTAGTGACTCTTTTAACTAGCCTGGAATTTTATTTATATATTTATTTATTTATTTATTTTGGCTGCCCTCGAATGCACAGCTCGTTTACAGCTACCAAGGATTGATGGCATGGACCAATGAAGGAGGGAAAAAAAGGTACAGTGAAACCTCTAGGGATTGACATGCTCGCAGGAGTATCAGCTGCTATTCCTAGATTTTAGAGCTCACTAACTCTGAGTCGAAAATAAATTTGGGTTGATGAGATTTTTTTTTTTTTTTTTTTTGGTCGGAGGTTGATGAGATTAAGGAGTGTTGTATAAGGACACTAGTTAAGTATTTTCCGACAACAGTCTTTGGAAAGCTAATGTCCTTCTCATATGATTACTCGGCGAGTGCTCTTCAAAGACACCGACTGACCAAATCCTAGTTAAAAAGTGGTTTTCGTGAATATTTGGCCAGAGCACTTCCATTTTAAAATGTAATCGATGGTATCTTCTTACGTGTCATTTTCTCTTCGAAAACCCCTCATCTAGTACTCCGCAACTCTCGTTCAGCATAATCGCTATCGAAACGAGGGGCCCCAATGTCGTATCAGCTATCTTATAGGCTATTTCCTAACCTATGTCCTAATCCGAAGGCCATAAGAGTCAGATTTTCACCGCGTCTCGATTGAAATTTTATCCATTCCGGTGACTACTCTGAAAAGGGTCCGAACAACTGATCCGAGAGCACGACCACATAAACTTCATCGAAGTGTGTAGCACGCCACCTAGGGGCAGCAGTTGCAGAAGGGGAAGCCCTACTTACAATATTTTTGGTCAGATTGAATGATGGATTCTGGACCGGACCAGTAGGCATTAAATGTGCGACATACAATCTTCATCTCCCCTTTCTCTCTTTATCTCTCTTTCTACATAGGACCCGGAAATTTGCAGCCAGATCATCTCTCTCATTCAATCGTCTCTGTGACATAAATGTGGGTATTGTGGGGTGGGTGGCTGTTTTCTCTGATATCTCTATCTCTCTCTGTCTCTGTCTCTCTCTCTCTCTCTCTGCTGCCCTGACCCGACAACCTCCACGCCCCACCCCCATTGGCCCTGAGATTGATAGATAGATACAGCAGATGGGCTCAAAAATCCCCAAGAATGATTTATTTGTCTCGCCTGCCAAAACCCCAAATTTCAAATTCGCAGAGATTCAAGGTTGGCAGAAACTGACGAGGAAATTGACATGATGAATGGTCATAAATATCGAAAAACAGAAGAGGGTCGAGCCGGGATCAGACCAGACTGCTGAGGGACGAACAATTTTTGAGTGGACCACATGCCCCTCCTCCCTTCCTTTTCCCCTCAATTTCTGTCGATTTCTTGCCCCTCTCTCCCTCTCTTTTCTTGATCTTGCTGCTAGAGAAAGGTACCCATCAGATCCAAATCCAAGGACTGTCCACCAACCAGATACCGGAGCCCGGGCCCACACTGAATTAGGAAAATTTAGACGTGTGAAATTTGATTTTTCAGGGCCCCTTTCTTTTGGCTTATTCGAGTTTTTCACCCCCACTTTTTCTGTCTTTTAATTCAGTTTTGTCCCACCATGACCGTCTTGAGCTTTGGATGATGATAAGAATAGCCATAATAAGTAACTTCTGTGATTGGTGACAGGGTGCGGGGGGTGGGGCCATGTGGGGAGAGAATGGCTACATCGTAGCCGTAGGATGGGCCTGGGTCAACACAAAAAGATGGGTAAATCGATCTCAAAAATAAAAAAAGGCAGTAGTAAATAAAAAAAATTTCCCATGAGAATGGTCAATTTCCATCAGCAATGTGATTTCGTCAGCCAGTGATTATTTAGCTGATTCCTAGGCAGGCATCTTTTACGTCCTTTTTAACTTTTTTAGGTTCATATCATTGATGGTACGTGACTTACCTTCTGTAATTGGCATCTTCTTGAATTAAGGACAAAACAATCCAATGATTTTTTGACTCTCCACGTGTTAATTCGTGACCAGGGCTCTGAAAATACCAACAGGAACATTTCTATGGACGATTAAGGCTAATGGCAAGACCGAGCGGAGGGCATGATGATAATAATAATAATAGGATGATGATTTTGAGTTGTTCTAATTATGATAATAAATGTTGCGATCACACCCTTCAAATATAGAGGTATAATTTTTGTTTCCATCATGAATTATACACTGATATGTGCGCAAAATAGAAGATTATTCTCGTCTTGGATTAGGTATACTAATATCTTGAATATACTAAGGATATATTATCACCGGTCGCCCCTTCTTACACTTTAACCGATCCAAGAAAAAGAGTAGGGGATGCCTTAAAAACTTTGTTTTGAAAAGAAGAGGGAGAGAGAGAGAGAGTCAATGCAAAAGTTTATTGTTGCAAAATTAAATATTTGGTGTTCTTTTCATCACATCGCCTATAGCCATCCTATCGAAGTTAGATGGTGGATCCTTTTCTCGCAATGTCAATTCTGAGAATAATGACAATGCGTTGCAACAAGAATTTAATTAGTTTATGCATGCTCACGCGCTACATCAATGTCTCAAACAGCATGCAACTCCATATGGTTGTGAATTGTGATGGAGATTATTGTGGCGACACCCCGTTGTATTTTTCAAGAAAATGACTGTGCCCTCTTTTTCACCTTCCTAAGTTGTTTTCCTTTGCTGTGTTTGAGAAGCTGCCGAATCAATTTAAACAAAAAAGAAAAGAGCAAACAAAATTAGTTGACTTTGCTTTCTAGTAATTGGTACCAAACCAGTGAACTCTACATCATCAACCGTCTCCATCAAACATCGGATTGTTAAGATTCCAATCAAATAATGCGTCTAAGGCTAACCAACATAATGAAATGCTATGAGCAATCCTAGTCTAAATGTACTCAAAAGAGGTCACATTTCAACGTATTTTCGTTGTTTTCTATTTGGCCTAGTCCATTAGGAGCCGTGCACGCCTGAAATTTGACGTTTATCTTTTGCGTCTATTCAAAATCTTCCAGACTGATCCCTTTAAATTTTTCCGCAGTTTTTAATATTGAGAAATTGTTTCGTGTTTTAGAAGGAAAGTGTAAAGTCAATTAAGGAAAAATTCAGGATAAACACACGATTAATGTGAATAAACCTCTGATTGATTGACTTTTTGAACTGAGTTTTGAATGTTGAACGGGCTCGCTAAGTCCAAATTAGAAGGAGGCTCGTCTTGGCGACCAAAACGTGATGGCCCAAGGTTTCCTTTAGGGCCTCATTATGTTAGGGACCAGGCTTTAGGTCCATTCTGGCCCAGTCAACCAATTGTATTCCATTTTCTTGCTTGTAAACTCCGTGAATCGTACATCCGCCTGCAAATTACCAAGCTAGACCCAGGGTGTCGCATGAAATTCAGAAAATCAGTGAAGTAAATCAGCTACCTTGGGTATGCATGGGAGACTTTATTGAAATTATGTATCATTGGGAAAAAGTTGGCAAAAGAATAGCTGAGCATTACAAGCTTCATGCATTTAGGGAGTTCCCGAGTAGATGTGCATTAATGGATCTTGAAAGCAAAGGTTGTGGCTTTATATGGTCTAATAATTGTGAAGGAGAAGAGCTTGTGAAGGAAAGACTAGATAGAGTAATTAGCAACTTAAATTGGAGGTAAAATTCCTTGAAGCAAGGGTATATGCATTATCAACTATCAATTCTAAGGGTGATCAATTTCCAATCTAGTCTAGTCCCACTTGGGAACTAGGAACCAAACCAAGAGGACCAATTCTCAATTTTTGGTATTGGGGACTAGACCAAGAAGACCGGTTCCCAATTTTTGAGATAAGGGACCAGACTAAACAGTCTTTAAACTAAGAACTAGACCAAACTGATTCGGTCCCATGGAACCGATCACCTAGCAAAAATAACTATAAAGAATTTTAAAAATACTAGAAATATTAATATTTTTAGAGTTTATTGTTATTTTTAAGAAATTATAAAAAAATTAGAAAAAAAGAGCTGGTCCGATCTGGTCTGGTTTTCCCCGAAACCGAGAATTGACTAATATCAACGGTTCCATTTTTATGGAACTAGGAATTGGACCAATGCCCACAAGAATCGAACCGAATTGGCTAGTTTGGTCTAGTTCAGATGATTCCCGATTCAGTCGATCCAATATGCTTACCCATAATCAATTCTTATCATAGTCCTATTCTTTTGTCTATTTTCCAATCTCAAAGAAGGAGGAGGAGGGTTTTCAGCTTTGAAGCATTTTGGGTAGAGGATTAGGGGTGTAGAGATGTCATAAACAAGGCTTGGACCTTGACTGCATCAACCAATGAGGATCTTCTAGTTGGGATAAAAAGGATCTAACTGCATTACGAAATTGGAGTAACCAAAATTTTCAAATGGGCAACAACAAATTAACTTATTAATGAAAGAAGTTTACAAACTACAAATAGTCGAAGTGCCGAGAAGGAAAAAGAACAACTCTAGAGATTGAGAGACGAAATTGGAGGGCTATGGAGGCAAGAGGAAATGTATTGGGGGATGCAATTGAGGATCAATTGGGTTAAGTGGGGTATTTGAAACACTTTCTTTCACTCCACTATGATCCAAAGGAGACAATAGAACAAAATGCCAATGCTGATGGATTCTGAAGACCATTCAGAAGCTAAAAGTTATGACAGTTGAATTCTTCAGAAAACTTTATAGCTCAATTAGGTTATGTGATTTCACTCCATTACTTGACTATCGCTCATGTAAGGTGAAGGAAGAAACAAACCTGATACCATTAAAAGAATTAACACTAGAGGTAAAGAAAGTAACATTTCAACTTGGAACATCAAAAACTCCTAATCTAGATGGCCTAAATGGCTAGTTTGATTCAGTACTATTGGAATGACATAAAGTTAGAAGTGTTTTTAGAGGTGAGTAACTTCTTCTGAACTAGTATGTTAAACCCTCAACTTAATGGAACACTCATTTCTCTAGTGCCAAAAGTCAAGCATCTTGAGAAGCTAGAACAATCTAGATCTATAAGCTTGTGTAAATTCGCATATAAGATCATCTCTAAAGTGTTGACAAATAGGTTGAAACCATGTCTTCCATATTTGATTGAAATTGAAGAAAGTGCTTTTGTTGAGGGAAGGGAATTCAAGACAATATTATGGTTGCTTACACCAGCTTAGGGTTTGAAACAAAAATCAAAAATCCCAAGCAGTATTGAAGTTAGACATGCAAAAGGCTTATGACCAGATAGAATGGGATTTTTAGAGGCATGCATGATTAAGATGAGATTTAATGAGAAATGGGTGAATCTAACAATGAAATGTGTCACAAAAACTTCATTGAGTGTCAAGCTGAATAGGGAACCTTGCCTTATTTCCAACCTTTAAGAGATCTAAGGCATAGGGATCCTCTCTCCCTATATCTATTTATATTAGTTGCAATTTCTTATCAATGATGATGAAAAATGCTTTGGCAGGTGGCACTAAAAGAGGGATACAATTAAACAGGCATTACTTAATATTATCTCACCTACTCTTTGTAGATGGTTTGATTTTCTTCCTAATGCAGTAATGTCAAAACTTGATTGCAATCCTAAACCAGTATTGCTTTGCTTTAGGGCAAGCAATTAACTACAATAAATCAGGCATATACTTTTGTAAGGACAACCCAAGTAATTTAAGAAGAAACATGGTCAACGAGCTAAGAGTCCTAGAGATAGAAAAGACAAAGAAATACCTAGGTATCCCCTCAAATTAGGGAGGATCCAAGAAGCAAATGTTTGCTTGGTTCTTGGCGAGGGTAAATATAAAGTTGGAAAGGTGGAAAGAAAACCTAATGTTGAAAGCAAGGAAAGAAATCCTCACAAAAATATTGGTCCAAGCCTTACCACAATACGCGATATCCATTTTCAAGATCCCAGTTTCAATATGTCAAGCAATTGAGCAAAAAATAGCAACATTCTAGTAGAAGAATCAAAGTTCTAAAGCAAGAATATGCTGGAGGAAGTGGAATTTGCTAAAGTACAGAAAAAAACATGGGAGGTCTCAGTTTTAGAGATTTAATATCCTTTAGCAAGGCCATGCTTGAAAAATAAGCTTGCAAATGAGCCCAATCCCTTTCTACCTTGTGTAGCAAGATGTTAAAATGAATATACTACCCTCACAAAAGTTTCTGGAAGGCAAAAAGGGGATCCCTCGTAGGGATGGCAAAGCATTTTAATGGGGAGAACAACAATGGCAAACTTGGCAATATGGTCAATGGGAAATGGTGAAAATATTAACATTAGGGAGGATAAGTAGTTGAAAAGGAGAGTAATTGGGAGGACTTGGAAATATGGAAGAACCTATAAAAGTTGCTGAAATTGATCAATCAAGAGAAACAATCATAGAAAAAACCAATCTTGTGAAGTATATTTAACGAACAAACAGTAAGTGAAATTCTCACCATTCACATTAGACCATAATTGATCTTAGACAAATTAGTCTAGATTGAAACAAGAACAGGATTGTATACAGTAAGGACAATACACTATCGAGAATGTGGGAAAATTTGGTTTGTTATGGATAGTAGGGGGATGGCGAGGCCACAAGATTTGACAATTAAAAGGTCAAACTGTCGAGAATGAGGAAAAATTGGTTTGTTATAGATAGTGATCCAACATGGTTTGGGGCTCCAATGGTCCCCAATAGTACGAAGACAACTAGAAAGATTATACTAAATCAGACAATGCACATCCCGACAAGAGATTTTGTCAAAGAAGAAAAAAGACAATTCTTAATGGAGGATATCATGGTCATGAGGACAACTTTCCTATTAGTGTTGGCTGCCTTTCTAATGGAACATGCTTGTTCCATTAATTTTGATAGCAAAAGGAGAACAAGTACGTGTTATTGAAGCACTTCTTCCACATGATAAAGGTGATGCTCAAGATAAAGACTATTAAGTTAAAGGAATTGTTGAATGGGTGTGTACGCATCAATGCGTCCAAGAATTAACGCAAATAAGTGAGATAGAAGGTGATGAGGATACTCATTAATTAGTATAGCAAGGAATATGGACAAGTTTGGGATTATGATTGGGAGTGTGGGCTTTAAAACCATTCAAGTACAATGTGTGTACAGGTCGTGGAAGGTCTCGATTTAAGAGTTTTGATATCCTTTAAAAAAGCTATACTTGGAAAATAGGCTTGGAAATTTGCCTCATCCCCTTCAACCTTGTGTAGTGAGATGTTAAAAGGAATATAATACTCTCACAAAAGTTTCTGGAAGGCAAAGAGGGGATCCCTCTTGGGGATGGCAAAGCTTTTTAATGGGGGAGAATAGCAATGACAGACCAATGTGGTCAACAAGAAATGGTGAAAATATTAACATTAGAGAGGAAAAGTGGCTGAAAATGGGAGTAATTAGGGGACCTAGAAATATGGGAGAACATATAATTTTTTTTGAATTGATCAATCAAGAGAAAAACTCATGGTAAGAGCCAATCTTGCAAAGCATGTTTGACGAACAAACAGTAAGTGAAATTCTCACTATCCACATTGAGCCATAATTAATCACAGACAAATAGGTTTAAACTGAAATGAGAACAAAACAGCACACTATAAGAACAATACACTATTGAAAATGTGGGAAATTTTGGTTTGCTATGGATGGTAAGGGAATTGTGGGGCTGCAAGATTCGAGATTCGTAAGGGTACAACTGTGGGGTAAAAATTGGGGAAAATTTGATTTGTTATGTATGGTAAGGGGATGGTGGAGCTATAGGATTCAAAAATTGAAAGGTCTAACTATTGAGAATGAAAAAAAATTAGTTTGTTATGGATGGTGATCCACTAACGTGGTTTAGGATTTCAATGGCCCTTAACAAAATAGAGATAGGTAGAAAGATTATATTAAGTAAGACAATGCACATCCCGACAAGAGATTTCATCCAAGAAGAAAAGAGATAGTACTTCATGGAAGATATCATGGTCATGAGGACAACTTTCCTATTAGTGTTGGTTGCTTTTCTAATGGAATATACTTGTTCCATTAATTTTTACAACAAAAGAATAATAAGTACATAGTTGTCCAAGTACTTCTTCAACATGATAAAAGTCATGCTCAAGACAAAGACTATTCAGTTAAAGAAATTGGTGAATGAGTGTGTACGCATCAATGTGTCCAAGAATCATTACAAATGAACAAAGCAGAAGGTGATGAGGATACTCATTAATCAGTATAGTAAGGAATATGGATAGATTTGGATTATGATTGAGAGTATAGACTTTAAAACCCTTCAAGTAGAGTGTGTGTAAAGGTCGTGGGAGGTCTCCATTTTAAAGATTTAATATCCTTTAAAAAAACCATGCTTGGAAAATAGGGTTGGAAATTAGCTCAATCCCCTTCAACCTTGTTTGGAGATGATTCTATCCTACAATTCGGCGAAGGAACTTTAGGACACCCTTGGGGAAATGCACTGGGTGCCGTAGCTAATCAAGTAGCTCTAGAAGCATGCGTACAAGCTCGTAATGAGAGACGTGATTTTGCTCATGAGGGTAATGAAATTATCCATGAGGCTAGCAAATGGAGTCTTGAATTAGATGCTGCTTGTGAAGTATGGAAGGAGATCAAATCTGAATTCAAAGCAATGGATACTTTGTAATCAAATAATTACCATTCGTTCTCTTAATTAAATTGCAACTAAACTCAGGCAGCAAGATGTTAAAAGGAATATATTACCCTCACAAACTTTTTTGGAAGGCAGAAAGAGGATCCTTCTTAGGGATGGCAAAGCATTTTAATGGAGAGAACAACAATGGCAAACTCGGTAATGTGGTTAGTGGAAAATGGTGAAAACATTAACATTAGGGATGATAAGTGGCTGAAAATAGGATAATTAGGGGACCTAAAAAAGTTACTAAATTGATCAATCAAAAGAAAAATTCATGGAAAAAGCCAATCTTACGAAGCATATTTGATGAATAAATAGTAAGTGAAATTCTCACTGTCCACATTAGACCTCAATTGATCATAGGCAAACTAGTCTAGACTGAAATAAGAACAGGACAATACACTATCGAGAATTTGGGACAATTTGGTTTGTTATGGATGGTAACGGGGTGGCGAGGCCATCGGATTTGGGATTTGTAAGGGTATAACTGTTAAGGGAAAATTTGACAAAAAATTGATATGTTATGGATGGCAAGGGGATGACGGGGCTGCAGGATTCATGATTTGTAAGGATACGACTGTGGGGAAAATTTGGCAAAAAATTGGTTTGTTATAGATGGTAAGGGGATGGTAGGGCCACAGGATATGACATCTGAAAAGTCCAAGTGTTGAGAATGAGGAAAAATTGGTTTGTTATAGATAATGATCCACCAACATGGTTTGGGATTTCAACGGTCAAATAACACACATCCCGACAAGAGATTTCATCCAAGAAGAAAAGAGGTAGTTCTTCATGAAGGATATCATGGTCATGGGAACAACTTTTCTATTAGTGTTGGTTGCCTTTCTAATTGAACATACTTGTTCCATTATTTTTAACAATAGAAGGTAACAAGTACATGGTTGTCCAAGCACTTCTTTGACAAGATCAAGGTAATGCTCAAGATAAAGACTACTTAGTTAAAGAAATTGATGAATGAGTGTGTACGTTTCAATGTGTCCAAGAATCTATGCAAATGAACAAAGCAAAAGATGATGAGGATACTCATTAATTAGTATAGCAAGGAATATGGATAGGTTTGGGATTATGATTGGAAGTTTAGGCTTCAAAACCATTCCACTAAAGCGTATGTAGAAGTCATGGGAAAATCCCTGATAACTCTATTTTTAATAGAGTATTCTTGCTTATTTAAACTTGATATTTGCTTAATTTTAATGAATTTTGGGTAAATTTAATTGCTACTCACGTAATTTTATTTTGTATGAAATATTTTTAGATCTTCCAAAATATTGCAATATCTTTCAAAATATTTCATCTTGAAGAAAAAGCCAGCCCAAATCAGATATTTAGAGAATTTGACCATGATTAAAGATAAGGTTCAAAGGAAATCAAAGAGATAAGGAGGAATCTTTTCCAAATTCTAGTGGGAGTTGACCTAGAGCAGATTTTTAGAGGCTAATGAACTAATTCACACGTTTGAGTTGCGAACTTGTGACTAGTATGCTATCCCACACACGACTCTTTATGGCCTCAATAGGGACTGCCTGTCAGTCACCAAGTTTCTTCTCAAACTATGAATTTAGACCATAGTAAACTTTGAGATATCGAAAATTCCGATGCACAGGATCTCATGAGGGCAAGTGTAGAGCATACTCCAGGAGAAGAAACTTGGTGATTGACAGGCAGTCCCTATTGAGGCCATGAAGGGTCGTGTGTGGGATAGCATACTAGTCACAAGTTTGCAACTCAAACGTGTGAATTAGTTCATAGTGCCCTTCATGGTATCAGAGTCCGGATTTCTTTGAATCATTTTAATTTGGTCACTACCACGTTTTGTTACTAGAAGAGAACCTCTCATCCCATGGAAACACCAAATTCATCTTCTACATATCTTCCCATTTCTCTTACCTCTAACCTTTCTCTCCAGCCTCCACCAAAACTTCGACAATCTTCATGCTCAAAGATAGACTATCTTTATGAGGTTGCTTACCTCACCGAGGATAGCAAGATCTCAAAAACCCAGCTACCTTTGATGAATCCATACACCACTTTTGCCAAACCACCTTCCTTCTCTCCACTTCAATCCATCAAACACTTGATCAAACATACCCCTCACACAGTAAAGGAGTATGTCCAATCCTCACATTTTGACCAGCATCCTATCTAAGCAACTGAACAAGAACATTTTGTCACCCTTCAAATACCACAAAAGTTTTCATCTCAATGGATTCAACAAGGCTATACTCATCTCTATTTTGGAGCCATCCACCTTGTCTTAACCTTTCATAGCCGAAAGGGCATACCTATTACTGCAAGAATATCCCTGTTAGACACCAGATTTTTGGAATATCGGCAAGCTTGTGTTGACACCATCCAGACAACAATGAATGCAGGAACTATCTTTGTTACACTCTTCCCAAATTTCAACATTGCTCTTGCAGATCCCAACCTGCTTACTGCTCTTAAGGTTCAGCTACAAATCACTAGAGCCCTCAGACTCCTTAGATCTATTATTGCTACCTTACATTACCAAATGATCTACCGTGTCCAAAACCATACCATTGATCTTAATATTCCAAATTCTGAAGATGCTCTTGTTATATCAGTTGATCACAACCAGACCTCCTGCATCCATGTTTTCGACAAATCCCATGAAACGAGCTTGTAAAGCTCCTCCCTGATAGTTAGGTTACCAACTACAAAAAACTCCATCAAAGTTGCAAACCGGTCCAATCCAGTGAACCATAGTTCACCAAAAAGAAAGATGGTATTGTTGCCATCAAGTTCAGTAAAACCAAAGAGGAACCTTCCTCTATTTTTCCTACCATCCTTCATTTCACACCTTGACCCACTGACCCCGTTTCAAACGAACCAGATGACAAACGATTTGTCCACTCTTTTGGTTCTCAATGACAACTAATCCATCTTTTCAAAGACCCTACTAGGCATTGTTTTTGGGATCTAGATTGTGCTTGTTTATCCTACACAAAATCTGAAGATAAAGATGATAGACCTTCTTCCAAAAGAAAGAAAAAGAAAGATACCATTTACCAAAGGTATTTTGATGGAGATCCAACTGTCGGACCTCTTGGAGAAGACGGTGGCAAATACCAGTTCATTGTTTCGTATGGACCACCCAAACCTCCTGTAGTAACTTCATCTGCACCTTCTTGCAAGCCAACCCCTTCTCCTCAATCACCATCCAGATCCATGATCACTTCCCCTCTTTATAAGCCGATTCAGAAATGGATAAAAAAGAATCATTCCTGTCCCTTGAACCTACCCAGGCCAAGCACTTGCGTACCTAAACCCGTTCCACTTCTTGTCTTACCTAGTATATGCATGTTTCACCCTAATGACTTCCCCCTATTCAAGGCCACATAATCATCTGAAACCAGCACCCATACCGAAAATTTCCTCCGTTAGAAAAATTCTCTGATCCACACCAAAGGTATCAGCACTCACCCAAGGTACCAAACCCCACTGGCCTTGATGCATAAGGACAACGCAACCAGCCCTCTATTGTTGAAACCATTTTGAATTGGTAAGCTGAAAATGCTTTAGCCCAAAAGGAGCTTCTTGGCAGTGTCGGTACACATCTTGAATGTGTAGACAGACCACTAACTTATCCTGTCACATGCTAAAAGACTTCTAGAAAATGCTTTACCTACTAGAGACCAAGCAGACACCTCCTAACCATTATTTGGAAGATCATAAACTAGAAATTGAGAAACTCAAAAGACAAATCCAAATTATCAAAAGTCAGCAATCATTCACTCTAATTGATCCACCATTTTTTCCCTCTCCTTCTTTACCACCAAAATCAAAATCATCTCTTGGATCATCATCATCATTTGTTGCTGTTCTCAACTCAGCTGCCCCTCCGCCTCATAATAATTTCTTGGTCCTTCATGAAAAGCTTCGCAAGCTTAAATAGAAGTAAAAGAAATCTCCCACTCCTACAGAGTCTTCCCATCCCCTCCTGGTACACCTGAACATCCTCTAGGAAATCAACCTACTACCTTAACCATATCCAATCCACTCGAAAACTTCCTTCGACACCAGATCCCTTCAATTGCCATCATCAAACCATCCACCACAAGACAAGTGGAAACTTCATTTGAATCCGATTCTGATATTCTTATCGAATCATCTTCTTCATAAAAACCTTGTTTATGGTAGACAGTGTCAAAACGAAGAAATATTCTCTAAACCCAAAATCCACCATCAGGATCAACCTAATGCAACTCAGACTTTCACTACCTCATCATCCAAAGTTTACTTCACCTTAGATGACATTCCATATTATAAGTGGCCTGAAAGGCTCTAGGAATTCCATGCTTGGCTCACTACCATGCATATTTCTAAACCTAGCACTTATGACATTCTCTTGAAATTTACCAACCATTTTACAGGAACACTTAAAGACTGGTGGCATTATGCCTCAGAACAAGACCAGATGTATCTCTTAACTCAGCCTCTCGATAATGCCATCCAGATTATCCATATGTACTTTATTGGCAAGCCTAAAGATTCCAAAGAACTCAAAAGAAAGGATTTTTTCGACTGAAAATGTTGCTCATTAAGGCGCAAAGATCTTGACCGACACTTCAAGCTATGATCAAGTTATTTTATTTACTTGGTGCAAATTGGAACCTGAAGCCTATTTTCTTGGCATCTATTTCAAGAGAACTTAGCTAAGCTGTAGAGAAAATCCTTTAATAAAGACAGAAAAGCCTAACAGAGGCTACTCTTAGTGAAATCCAACATGCCGTTCATATTGCCATAGAAGAACTTTGCCTCTGTAGAGAAGCTTTCTGAAGTTTTCTCAAAGAAAACAAGCATCTTGACAAGGCATGCTTTAAACCTAATTTAAAGATCAAATGTCTCAAGGATTGCTCCGATCCTTCCTGCATAGGATGCAAAAAGAAAAGACACTTTAAACGGATTTCCTTCAAAAAGACATGCAAAGGGAAAATCAAAGGCAAATGAAAATTTTTGCGTAAAAGCCATCATGGCTCCTCCAAGAAGCGAAGCAATGACAGATGTTATGTTTACAACAAAAAAAGACATTTTGCCAAAAATTATCCAAAGGCAAAGAAGCGTGGAAGCCATCTAATTGATAAAATCGCTAAAAGTACTGTCATCTAACTTGATGATTCTGACATTAAGTCTATCTTTTCCTTAGATGACCAACCGTTGGAAAATACTCTCTGTGCTATCTAGATATATAGATTCTGAGAATGATGTGTTCACCTTCTTCCCTGATTCTCCTGATGAGATTCACATCACTGAATCAATACATCATCCATACATTTCCATTCATATCCTCTTGTCCAAATACCACAAACCAATCCCTTTGGTGGCACTCATTGATATTGGAGTAAGTTCTTCCATCCTAGACACAAAGATTCTCCCAGAAGAATTTTGGAAACCCTACACCAGATATTTCAAATTAACTTCTAGTGACACTTATGCTACCAAGTATCGCAGTAAACCCATTACCATCCAATTTTTCCCCAGTGTTCTATTACCACCAAATTCCTTGGTTTTAGGTCCCCAAACAAAGATATTATAATTGGTTGGGACATCCTGACCCAACTCCCTAAGCTTAGAATCATTTCCCATGACCTACATTTCAAAAATCAATTCAAGGAGTTCGTGGAAATCAAACGATTATATGCTCTCCAACTAGCCATGTTGGACCCAATCATCCAAAGTTTACTTTCTTCTTGCGCTGAGACACATTCTCAGTTTTCTCAAACTTGCACCAAACCCTTATGGAAAAACTCTCTCTTTTATGTCAAACTTCCTTTCAAAAGGAATGAATACATCAATCCTACGAGAGCCAGTCATTCTGGAATGAGCCCAGAACATCTTGCACTTGCTCAATAAGAATGTGCAGAACTATTGGCATAAGGTCTCATTGAACCCTCTAACTCTCAATGGGCATGTGAAGCATTCTACGTCAACAAGCGGGTCAAACAAAACTGTGGAAAAATGAGGTTATTAATTAATTATCAATCTCTGAATCAGTTCCTTCAGGATGATAAATTCCCATTGCCCCATCAAAATTCTCTCTTTCTTAGCCTTGCTCAAGCAAAGATTTACTCAAAATTTGATCTTAAGGTAGGATTTTGGCAATTGGGCATTGATCCATTAGACAGACCCAATATCGGGTTCTGTATCCCAAACCAACACTTCCAATAGATAGTCGTCCATTTTGGTCTCAAAACTGCACATTCCTTTTTCCAAAAGGCTATGTGCAAAATTTTTGAGCCCATCATTCTAAACTCTCAGATCTATATTGATAATATCCTTCTGTTCAGTCCTGATGAACAATCTCACAATTTGCTGATATTGTTAAAAAGCATGGAATTATGCTCTCTTAAAAAAAATGATTATTGCTCAAAAGGAAATTGAATTCCTTGGCATGTGCTTGAAAGAAGGAACCTACTACCATGAACCTCATATTGCTAATGAACTCCAAAAATTCCCTGAAAAGGATCTAAATACTAGACAAGTTTAGCAATTTCTTGGCATTGTGAATTATCTGCGAGATTTTGTTACCCACATCTCCAAAAATCTCAAACCTTTGCAAAGAATGCTCAAGAAAGATCCTCCTCCATGGGGACCCAAGCAAACTCAAGCTATTTCCCAATTTAAACAACTCTTACAACACCTTCTTCCTTTGAAAATCCCATCCATTGGTAAGCGGATTCTGCAAACTGATGCAAGCGACAAATATTGGGCAATCATTCTTTTCGAAAAACTTGATCAAACCAGGCATATTTGTGCCTACAAAAGTGGTCGCTTCTCTCAAGCAGAAATCCATTACCATTCCACTTTCAATGAGATACTTGCAATCAAATATGGCATCAAGAAGTTTGAATTTCACCTCATTGGACACCATTCTCTTGTTGAAATGGATATATCATCATTCCCTCAAATGCTCAAGTTCAAGCAAAAATAAGTTCCCCATCCATAGTTGCTCCGATGGGCTGAATGGTTTTCCAAATACTCCTTTGAAGTCAAACATATTTCAGGGACTAAGAATGTCCTTGCCGACTTCTTATCCAGGCCAAACGAACCAATTCAATCAATCAATATGTATGTCAAGAAGGAACCTCTCTCAGAGACATACCACACCACTGACATGCAATGTGGTTGGCCAAGTCTCAAATACCCTCCTGATATCCCATTGGCCATTCGACACAATGTTCTGAAAAAAAAGGCTTCCAGGATTAATGTGGAATATCATCTCTGAATTTTTCACGAGCATGGTGAATTGATGCTTAGACCAGATGGACTCCATCCACAATATCCATTCATCCATCCCCTCCGGTGGTCTCCTAATGATGAATTTCTCGAAGACCTAAAATGGTTATTTTGGTACATGTTCAACCTATACACCATAGCCATTGAATTTCCCACTAAAAAAATTTTTTGCAAGTTTTTATCAAGAACGCAGCTGGACATGATCATAACCAGAAATATCTCTTGGACATTTTCGCATGGTTCAAATCACTCCAATACTGGAAATAACTTTTCAAAATCTAGAATCATCAGGGAAAGCCTGAACCGGAGCGACATACTATTGTCCTGTTTCACCGACCATGGACATACTATTATCCCACTAGATGGATTTCTGACAAACCTTCTGTTGCAAGAACTTCAAGTTACAAGCCCCAAGTTTTCCAAGAATTTGCACAAATTTACCAGATACTTCTTTACTCCATCACCACTAGTAGATCTTCATCTCGAGAATTCCAGAGGATCCTATGTTAAGAAAATCGCACCATCCCACCAGAAGCATGGCCATCCGCCTAGGTCCCTATCTCTTGGGATCACCTTGAAGCTTTGGATCCTACGAGAGAACATATTCAAAAAGCTCTCCATATCTTCCGACAGAACAATCCAAACTCCTCCACCCCCTACGATTCCATGGGGGAACCACTTTCACAAGACATATGAGGAGACACCCCAAATTACGCCCCTTTTTTTCGGCTCTTTCGATGCTAGCTCCTCCCACCTGACCTGTCAGCAGAAAAAATTGAAAATCTCATCCGTGCTTTCAAAAGAGAAAAAGACGGAAGCTCCAGCCCATTAGATATTGATGAAGACGTTATATTCAAGGAACATATAGCTCATCATAGCTCTAATGATTCAGACTATGACTACAATGCTAGAGACGGAAGAGACAAATAAAAGCCGCTACGAAATCACTGTGGCACCGGTCATTGTTCACTTTTACTGTTCATCTAGCCCTCTGTTCATTGTAACACCAGGCGAAAAATCATTATTCATAGCCCGTCACGGGATTACTTTAGGACTCCCTATGCGTGTAGCCCATAAGTGGCTAGTTTGTTCCCATAATTATGTCCGAGCATGACCAATATGCCTGCTCTTGTATCCTCTCTGCCTATATAAGAGCAAGGAGCCCTCATTGTAAAAACCAGATAGTGAAATAAGAAGTGTGTTGTGTACTCTACTTCCAACATGATCTTCTAAAAACACTCCCATTCTCTTTTAGTCAAGAATGATGGTTCTGAACAAACACTATAATTGAGAAAAATCCTAGAGTATGCTTTGCACTTGCCCTCATGGGATCCTGTGAATCAGAATTTCCGATATCTCAAAGTTTACTATGGTCTAAATTCATAGTTTGAGAAGAAACTTGGCGACTAACAGGCAGTCCCCATTGAGGCCATGAAGGGCCATGTGTGGGATAGCATACTAGTCACAAGTTCACAACTCAAACATGTGAATTAGTTCATAGTGCCCTTTATGGTATCAGAAGAAGAGAGAATCCTTGGAGAGACTATCTTTGTAGAAGATTTTGACTTTTCTTACTTAGATTTTGTTCTTCTATTTTAGTGGAGTTGGCACATGTCAATGAGAGGAGGAAGAGACAAACCTAAAGCTCCTTGTATCTCAATTCGGTGAATTTTTTTTATTTAGTATTATGTTTTCTTTAATTCTTGTTAATTTAGTTTTTACTATGTTCTAAATTTCTTCTGTTAGAGCTACAATAGATCTTAATCCTGATTGATTGATTTTCAAAGACTTTCATGTAATAGAATTGTTTTGATTGTGTCGTTCTTTATTATGATCTTAATGCTTTTAGAAGTCTGGCCAACTTTTGAATGATTTTTTATGTATACATGATACCGGGTGGAAATTGTGTGCATGTGCATTAGTGATATTGAACCATGAATTAAATCTAGGTCAAGGTACACTAGGTTATTTATATGGTTGCGGTAGTAGATCTAGGTTGGGACTACTTAGATTGAATCTGGGAATTTCCACAAGAACTTAATACTTTTAGGTAGTTTAAATTCACATAAGGTTAGTGTGGATTAACATACCTAATTAGGGATTATTAGACCGAGGTTGGCTTTTAATTCATCTTAGGGAAATTTCGCCAACACAATTGGAAATTAAATTGTTGCATGAAAAGTTTAGAAAATTAATTATGAATGGTTAAGTGAAGTTGGATGCTCTAACACTTTGTGATCTTGATAATTGTTAATTTTTAGTTTGTTTTAGATTATTTTTATTTTACAATTTAATTAGCTTTTGAATCCTTTAATTTTTATTTCTTTTACTCTTTTATATTTTAGTCTTTTAATTAGTTTAGTTCACTTTTTACTCGTCTGTTCAATTTGGTTAGTTAGATTTTTGAATTAATCACTTTCGGTAAGTAATTGGATAAAATAAATAAAATAGTCATTGTAGGAACGATACTCACTCATCACTTTATTACTTGTTGATATTGTGCACTTGCAATTCACCTAACAATCCCAATTTTAGAGATTTAATATTGTTTAGTAAGGCCATGCTAAGAAAATAGGCTTGGAAATTGACCCAATCTCCTTCGAACTTGTGTAGCAAGATGTTAAAAGGAATATACTACCCTTATAAAAGTTTCTAGAAAGTAGAGAGGAGATCCCTTTTAGGGATGGCGAAGAATTTTAATGGGAACAACAACAATGGCAGACTCAACATTGTGGTTAGTGGGAAATGGTGAAAATATTAACATTAGGGAGAATAAGTGGCTCAAAAGGGGGAGTAATTGGGGGATTTGGAAATATGGCAAAACCTATAAAAGTTGATGATTATCAATTAAGAGAAAAACTCATGAAAAAAGCCAATCTTGTGGAGCATGTTTGATGAACAAACAATAAGTGACAGTAGGTGAATTTCTCATGTCCACATTAGACCGTAACTTATCATAGGCAAATTAGTCTAGACTGAAACGAGAATAGGGCAGTGCACAACAAAGAGTTGTTGTAATACCTTTCACAAATAAGACAACAAAATAAACACTGAGTAGGCATTCTCATTATATCAAACTCCAAGAAAGCTATGAAATAGAATATGGATTATGCAAACCCCCAACAAAATTAGGAACTTTATCCAAAGCTTCTACCAAAACACTCTCCCAACTAAGGAAAACTTATTTAGATAGAAGTTTATACTTGATTCTATGTGTCCAGTATGCCAAGTATATATCAAAACCCTAGATTGCATATTCCTTTAATACTATTGGTCAAGGCTAGTATAGGAAGATCATGTACTAAAAATTGAACTTTCAAAATATCAAATATCCAGAAAAGATGGATGGATGGTGAATTTCATACAAAAGGAATAGAATTCACAAGACTTTGAATTAATCTCAGTTGTGCTTTGGAATATTTGGAAATCAAGAAATAAGCTTATCTTCAAAGGAAGATCTCTAGATCTGAAGCCCATAATGGAATAAGGGTTACAATTGCTCAGAAATTTCGCTGAATAAGGCAACTTGAATAAAAAGGTGGTGGCTGTGAGAACATACAAGGAAGATAGATGGAATCCACCAATGTGTGTCAAAGTTCTACTAGGATTTTGATTGATGTCTTCAAGAAGAACGTACTCATTTCCTTGGCCAAGCAAACTAAAACCCTCGCCATGGTGGAGAATTTGAAGTTTCTTTCTCCTCGAGCGATACAATAACTCATTTTAGAGTCAAACTCGCTCAACTTAGTGAACAACTTGAAGTTTGTCGATCACTTGCTCTAGGAAGATTGAGGACATATTAGCGAGGCCCATAGGTTATTGCTTCTTTTTTCTTATTTAAAGATAATCTGTTGTTATTAGCTTCTAATAGAATAGCTGATTGGTAGCAAAACCTCATAAGAAAAAAAGCCTTCATCAAAACTAGTCGACAAGTCCCCTAGCAAACTCTTTGGGATCTACTTTGTTTTGATACTCCACTAGTGGGTTTGGTTTCTACAAGCTTTTAAATGAACATATGAAATTTAGACAAAAAAGAAACTCCAAGTATTGTCTTAGTCTTCTAAGTTTTAGCATTTGTGTAAATTTGTTGTCTCTCTTTTTCTTTTTCTTTTTCTTTTTATTTCGTTTGCTTGAGTCATCTAACTTTCTTGACCTGCACAACATAGTACTTTAAATTCTATTTCATGCAATCAAATTATCTAACTTTCTTGATTCATGTAATTAAAAACTTCAGTGAATCATTTTCACCAATCCATCATGTTAATCAAGGACATGCCATTGTTAGTGTGACATGTGAAGGTGGATGTAAATGAGCATCATATTAGTGAAAAGAAAATCAGAAGAAAAAGAAAGAAGAAACCCTAATTTGATGACATTAGTAACAATAGGTAAATAAAGCGCTAGATCACACAAAGCAAGAACATTTGAAGACTTGAATGAAAAGAATAAAACTTAAAGAACTATTGCACAAATAAAAAATGTTTTAGGATTTGAATGACAAAATAAAAGTTAGGAGATCAAATCACACAAATTGATGATCATAGATGACTTGATTGTATATATGTGGGCAGAAGAACATTTCAAGTGTCATAATTGGCATTGAGAAATACATTAGTGCTAAAACTTCTAGAAGATACACTTAAGTGTCAAAATCGAAGAAGAAATGAACACTTTTGACACTTAAGCACCAACAACTAGAATTTTTAGCTAAACAACTAACATGGCTTTTTTCAACAAGAATTTTAAATAATGTGGCATTTCTTTAAAAAAAATTATCCATGTAAATAGGGCGAACGACATCACGGCATCCAAATAGACTATATGAGATGACGCTAAATGATGTTGTTTTGGCATGGTTCATTAAATAACATCGTTTAGCATCTTGACTTGATTTTACAATGCTAATAACATTGTATAATCAAGCATAGCCACAACTTGCCATTCCTTCTCATGCTCACCCTTTGTGCTTGGTCATCATTCTCACTAAGGCTTCATTATCACTCACCATTTACTCATAGTTGCTTGTTGCTTGCCATCATCACTTGCTCAAGTTTGTCTTCTTCTCTCCCTATGGATGGAAAAAATAGAGCTCAAAGGGCGATTGAAGATCTTAAATGGAAAAATTATTGCTCGAACAAGAAAATTGGGATTTGGATGGGAAATTTAGGGCTCAGATGGGAAAATAAGGGATTGAGGGCACAAATGTGCTACTATGATGTGCGTTGGTGATTGAAGGGCTCGGATATGTTACTATAATGCTTTACTTCTTTATAATTTGATGCTTTGCTACTATGAATGCGCGCACAATTATTGGGATAAGAAATTTAGGGTTCACAAGAATGTTATGGGGTCTTGTGCATAAAATAGTGAAGATAGTACTATGAAAATTTGAATTTATTTAATCGAAGTGGTTATCGTTGGAACATTTGCTCATTTCTTTCCACTAAATGACAAATGCACTTTTTTTAATAAACCATTTAATATTGTGACAACCTCTACATGTAATTATTGTCCTTTGTCATTGTAGTCCCAAAAGTTAAATACTTTTCTTTCTTTACATGCATGAATTGGGATTATATTGTTGTCATCATTTGCTATACTAAGGAATTTGTAATCGAGGAGGATGAGTGAGAGTATGAGAGTGAAAATTGGGACACTATTTTTATCAATGTAAATAATGTTCTTACAAATAGCTTAAAAGATGGTTTGAGAAATTTTAAGAATGATAATGGTTTTAAAGATGTCATATACTATTATCTTTATGGCAAAGAAGCAAAAGTATACGTTGAGTACAATATTGATGATAAGGATAAGATGATGACACAAAAAGTACCCAAATATGAAAAATGGGAAATGATATTCAAGTTAGTATTAAGGTTGAGGATGAAGGACAACAAGATAGATAGGACAAGGACAAGAGGGGCATAAATGCAGTTCAACAAAGTGTCGATAACATAGGTGATGACACAATCATCGAATTAGATTGCAAAATAACTTAATTAAATAATGATGATGAAGTTATAGCTCTCAAAAATTTCCTAAGTGATAATGATGATGAAAAGTTTGCACAATCTAGGAAAAAACAAAGGAATTATTTGACAAATAAGTTGGTAGCTTCGCAAATAATTGAAGAATTTGTATATAGGAACAAAGGAGCTGTAGATATTGGTGTTGCTGATGATTATTTTGATTATGAAGAAAGTGTCGAGAATGCTACTTTTTAAGACGAGCTTGAAGAAGATCCAAGAGCTATGCATAGAAGGAAAAGTTAGTTTCATTCCTATAATCTATCTATTGCCTCTCTTGCTTTCTCTATAGGCATGAAATTTCATGATTTAAAACAATTTAGGAAAGCTATACTCAAAAGAACTCCATTGCCAAACAAAGAAATCTTGAATTTATCAGAAAAATTGAAGATTTTGTAAGAGTTAAGTGTTTGCAAACTAGTTATCCATGGAAGGTCTACGGCATGCTCATGAAAAAGAGTAGGTCCTTCTAGATTTGGGCCTTATGAGAAGAACAATACTTGTTCCATTAATTTTGAAAATAAACAAATAATAAGTACACGGTTGTCCAAGCACTTCGTCAACATTATCAAAGTGATACTCGAGATAAAAATACTTAGTTAAAGGAATTGATGAATGAGTGTGTATGAGTGTGTATGTATTAATGTGATGAAGATACTCATTGATTATTATAGTAAGGAATATGGGCAGGTTTGAGATTATAATTGTGAGTGTATGCTTTAAAACCTTTCAAATAGAGTGTATGTAGAGGTCATGGAGATGCCATTTCTTGATAGTAAGACCCAAGTTCAATAGGTTTTATATGTACTTTGATGCATGCAGACAGAGATTTTTATCTGGTTGTAGATGGGTTGTATGATTGGATGGCTATTTCTTGAAGGACTTTTGCAAGGAAGAATTATTGGCTGCAATTGGAATAAATGTGAATAACCAAATGTTTTCACTAGTTTAGGCTGTTGGCAAGATAGAGAACAATAACACTTGATCCTGATTCCTAAAAAATATAATGGCTCATGTAGAGATAACTAATTAGGAAGGGTAAAGTTCATGAGTGGCTAACAAAAGGTAATGGCATTATCAATTATTTTCTTTTGATATCAAAAACATGTTCTTTGCTTAGATTTCTAATTTAAATTATTATAGAGATTGGTTTCAACATTACCTAAGTTGATGCGCTTGCCGAACATCGGATGTGTGCGAGACAAATATACGCAAATTGAGCAAAGAACTACAAATGGGATAAGTTGCAGATGCAATTTTGTTAAGTAGCAAAGAGCACAAATATTAGTGAATTTAGGTTGTCAAATAAGGATTGCTTGAGTTGATAAAGAAATGTTTTGAAGCATTATTCTAAATAGAATTGAAGAATTGGTGAAGGTCTTTTTTACTAAGGAATTCAAGTGTGATGTTATTGATAACAACCTATGCAAAACATTCAAAGGAAGAATAATAGAGGCCAAGTGCAAACCAATCACCATGATACTTGAAGATATACAAATTATGGTTATGACTCGGCTACACAAACAAAGAGATGAGGCTGCAAAGGGGATTAGGTAATGTGGTCCTAAGATTACAAATAAATTTGCTAAGAACTTGATTTTGAGTAGGTTTTGCGATCCCATTTGAAATGGGAATGAAGGATATGAGCTTATGAATGATGCTAATAAGTATGTTATTTATCTAGATACGAAAAAGTATTTATGTCAAGCATAACAACTAAGTGGAATTCCTTATGCACATGTCATATGTGCCATCCAATTAAAGGGCCGCGACTTAGAGGATTACCTTGATGATTAGTGCAAGAAAACGAAATATCCTATTTCGTATCTATTCATAATGTAGCCAATTAGAAGTAACAAATTCTAAGAGCCAAAAGATCATGAAATACTCTAACATTTGTCATTGAAGAAGCAAATAAGATGGCTAAAATGAAGATGAAGACTATAGGATGAGGAGGTATCGAGTTAGAGGAGGACAAGTAGGATAGCTACAAAGACAATGTACTCTATTACCATGTAGAAGGGCACAATATAAATATTGTTGATTGAGGGGGGCAACAACAACAACAATAGTTAGGTGAAAGGCTATCACAACTTGACCCTTGAGCTTGTGACAACCCCTTTTTCACTTGTGGTCATTTGATTTGCGATTCTCCAAGATTCATCACCGACCATTCGTTATTAATTTTCGAGTTATGCATATGCAGAAATAATTCATACTTCATCCAATCAACAACAATAGCAGGGATAGCAGAAAGACATATGTCATAAACAAACATTTCATTTATTTTTACTCAAGTTACCCCAGGGAAAGTAATACATACACGCCCTTACTTTGGCTCTTTTTCCTTCAGGCCTACATAAAAAGGGACTAGGCCGAGCAACCTACTTCTACCATTATCAACAAGGGTCAATTCAAAAAATAAGCCATAGATGCCTATGCAAAATAGTCATCCGAATCTCTCTCCAAATCCTCCTCCCCTAAAATTGAGTCCTTTACGGCACCGTCAAGGATATCGATGGCCATGGGGCCCTAGACCTCATCTCCAGGACCATCGTTAGGGGGCCCGTCGAATCCCCTAATGGGGCCGAAGATCTCCTCTCCCTGTCAGATGAACTAGGCCTTGAAAAAGTGGGGAGTCCACCTTTCGAAAATAATAATAATATTTATTTATTACTAACCGTAGTTACTTTATCCAAACTACAGTTAATTAACCCGACCGCGGCTACTTTATTCAATCATAGTTACTTTATTACAAATATGGTTAATTAACCTAACCATAGTTACTTTAACCAACTACAGTTACTTTACTCTAATCGCAGTTACTTGATTTAACCAAAGTAAATTAATCTAACCATAGTTTAACACTAAGCAAAATTAAATAATTAATTTAATGCTAATCACCCATCTTCAAAAGCATAAAACAAGATTAATATTAAACTAATCACCCATAATGGAATTTAATACCTTAATCAAGGATTAAGAAATCGACTCATAGGTTAGTCGGTTCCGACAATATTAGAATGACAACGGCGGCAAGGACAATGAGTGGCTCACTTGGGGATGACAACGGGTGATGGACAAGAATCGAAACTTGACAAAATAGCTTTCAACAAAGCTATTTGGACACTGAAAAGAGGAAAACAGAGGTTGCCAACGGTTGGACAGCGACTGGTTGTGTCCCAAACAGTGGCTAGCAGCTTTGGCCAACAGCAGCAGCAACTAGTAGTGATAATAGTGAATTACAATAGCGAAAACGGCAGCGAAAAACAACAAAAATGGCAACAACAAGCAACCACCACAGCAGCAACCAGAAGCAAAGACAATAGTGGCCAATAGCAGAAATAGAGGAAACGAGGGAAAACAACAGCATAAAATAGAGAAAAATAGGGGAAAATGGAGAAAAACAGAGAGAGGGAGCTAAGGGCTAGTCAGCTGAGAGAGGGGGAGAGAGAGAGGAGAGAGAGACAAGACTTGGTAGACAAGTTGACTTGGATTTGTCTTCCAAGTTTCAATGACAACCAAGCAAACAACAAGCCCTTTGGGCCACATAATGAAGCCTTCTAGAAGCCAAGAGCAAAATGAGAATTTCACTAATCCCATGGGCTTTAGATGGGCCAGCCCCTGTGGCCGAAAAGCCCAATAGGCCTTTGGTTCGGCCCACTTCCCGTGGCCCAATTTCCTCTGCCCGTTATCCATTTTCCAACTTTTCTGGCCTTACCAGAAAACTTGAGGATCAATAAAGTGACGTTTGAATAATTGTTCATAAGGTCCTTGCAAGTTCGATACTTGAAATCATATTGAAAATTAGGGTTAAAATCCGTCGATTACGACTCTAGCACGACCTAAACTACCAGGCAGTTTTTAAGATTTTTACGCGAAATTGACTCGTTGTTGAATATCTTCAATCCATGTTCGGTTCCTTAAATCCCCGGGTAACCCTCGGTTGTCATATAATCTTGATAAATCAATTTCTCATCCCGAGTGCAAAGTCAAAAAAGAAATCAATTTATCGTCAATTATTGTAAGTATTGAGATCGTGTGGAATCACCCTCAAACCGGCCTCGTACTTCCTTATAATCGATTTATTTCCATTCACTAATTGATTTGTAACGACATGGTATTGTTCCTCTTTGATCCTTATGGTCGAGGGGCATATCTCGGATCAAATTCCCCAGTCTTACGTGTATCAGTCCCTAATTACCCTTCCGAATAGGTTAGTTACCCTTGAGTAATCAATTCAAGGTAGTCGTGACTAATAGTGCATCAAGAAATAAACATTTTTATTAATCTCAAAATAGGTAGAAATCTCAGGATGTCACAACTCTTCCCCCCTTACAGAAATTTCATCCTCGAAATTTGAATTACTTCTCCAATCCTCAAAAAGATAGGGGTGTTAGCGCCTCATTATTTCCTTGCTTTACCATGTAGGTCCTTCAATTCTATGATATTGCCAAATCACTTTGACCAAAGAGATTGTCTTATTTCGCAACACCTGCTCCTTCCGATCCATTATTCGTAATGGCCTTTCCACGTATGACATCATGTCGTCCACGTCTATTTTTTCAAAATTTAGCATGTGGGTCGGATCAAGTTCATACTTCCTTGACATTGACACATGAAAAACGTCGTGCACTTGAGTGAGTTTTGGTGGCAATGCAAGACAATAGGCCAACTTTCCAATTCTCTCCAAGATCTTAAAGGATCCTACGTATCTCAAACTCAGCTTTCCCTTTTTGTCGAATCTTGAAGTGCCTCACATGGGCGATATCTTAAAAAACACATGATCGCCAACTTGAAATTACAATGGCCTGCGTCATTTATCTGAATAGCTTTTTTGACGACTTTGTGCTATTTTAAGTCTTTCTCAAATAATTTTGATAGTGTCCACCGATTGTTGGACCAATTCTGGACCCGTAATATTCCTTTCTCCAACTTTGTCCCAACAAATCAAGGTTCTACATGGCCTGTCATATAATGCTTCAAAAGGTACCATTTGAATACTCTATTGATAACTATTATCATGGGTAAACTCAACAAAATGGAATTGTTTCTCCCAATCTCCCTTAAAATCCAAAACACATGCTCATAGCATATCCTCTAGTGTCTGTATTGTCCCTTCTAATTGGCCATCCATTTGTGAATGATATGTTGTACTGTATTGCAACTTTGTTCCTAAGGCAATCTACAAACTTTTCTAGAAAGTTGTTGTAAACTTGGGATCTCGATCCGAAGTAATAATCACCAACACTCCATGTAGATGAACTATATGCCACACATACAATTCTGTGTACCTGTCCAAGGCAAAATCCTTTCGCACAACAATGAAATGGGTAGATTTTGTCAGTCCGTTAATCACTATCCAAATTGAGTCATTACCTCTCTGACTTCTCAACAATCCTATCAAGAAGTCCATCATTATATGTTCCCATTTCCAGTCAGGAATTTCTAGTGGTTGCAACAATCTGCCAGGCTTACAATACTACACTTTCACTTGCTGGCATGTTAAGCACTTGGCCACATGCTTGGCAAAATCCACTTTCATGCCACTCTACTAGTAATATTGCCATAAGTTCTTATACATCTTTGTGTGGCTTAGGTGTGCATTATAACTACTATGATGAGCTCTGACAAAAATTTCCTTCTTAAGTTTAACATCGTCAGGCACACACAATTGTCCATAGAATTTCAAGATCCCTTCCTCAAATACTTGAAAATCCAGTTTCCTTTTAGCTGCATCCAATTGTAGAATCTTTTGGATTGCAAAATCCATTGTTTGTACTACCTTAATCCCGGTTTGCATTTCGGGTTCAATTTTGAAGGTAGCCATAAGATTTAAAAGGTGGCTTACTTTGAAATTAAATTCTAAGTCGCATACCCTTTCCAACAATGTCCATTCTCCCACTATCATTTGTACCAGCGAAGAATTTTGACTCAATGCATCTGTTACTTTATTAGTTTTACCAGGGTGGTTCAGGATTTCACAGTCATAATCCTTGAGAAGTTCTATCCATTGACGCTGTCTCATATTCAATTCTTTCTAGGAGAATAGGTACTTAAAACTTTGATGGTCTGTGTAAATCAGAAACATTTCCCCATACAAATAATGCCTCCAAATTTTTAGTACAAATATGATTGCTGCTAATTCCAAATCATGTGTCGAGTAGTTTAACTCATGAGGTCCTAATTGTCGAGATGCGTATGCAACTACTCTCCCGTGTTGCATTAAAACGCAACCTAGTCTTTTGTATGACGCATTGTTGTAAATCTCATGCCCTCTTGGACCATATGGTAACGTCAACATTGGTGCGGTAGTCAACTTATGTTTAAGCTCTTGGAAACTACACTCACATTTGTCTATCCACTCAAACTTTTTGTCCTTCCTTAATAACTGTGTCAAAGGCATGGCTATTATAGAAAATATTTCCACAAATCGCTTGTAATAGCCAGCTAATCCCAAGAAACTATGGACTTTAGTTACTGTGGTTGGTCTCGGCCAATCCATGACCACTTCAATCTTAGTTGGGTCAATAAAAATCCCTTCACCCGAAATGACGTGACCTAGAAATGCCACACAAGTTAGCCAAAACTCACATTTGCTAAACTTGGCATATAGTTGGTGCTCTCGCAGGGTTTGCAGCACAGTCTTCATGTGTTCTTCGTGTTCCTCTAGACTCCTTGAGTGCACCAGAATATCGTTTATGAACACGATTACAAATTGATCTAAATATTCTTTAAATACCCTATTCATTAAATCCATAAAAGCTATAGGGGCATTTGTTAGATCAAATGGCATTATAGTAAACTCACAGTGTCTGTAACGTGTACGGAATGATGTCTTTGATATATCCTCATTTTAGATCCTCAATTGGTGATGACATGTCCTTAAGTCTACATTGGAGAATATCGAAGCTCCTTGAAGTTAGTCAAACAAATTGTTAATCCTAGGTAATGAATTCTTATTCTTAATCGTTACCTGATTGAGTTGTCAGTAGCCGATGCATAAGCATAATGACCTATCTTTTTCTTGACAAATAGAACTAGTGCTCCCCAAGGTGATGCATTAGGACGATTGAATCCCTTGTCCAATAACTCCTACATTTGCACATTTAACTCTTTCGATTCTGACAACGCCATTCTGTATGATGCTCTGGAAATTGGCTCCATCCCAGGGGCCAGTTCAATTACAAATTATATCTCTTTCCGGGAGTAATCCAAGCAATTCTTGAGGAAAAATATTGAAATAATCTCATACCGCCATGACGTCTTCCATTTTTTGTTCTTCTATCAAGGTATTAATAATTGATCCTAGGTATTCTTGGCAACCATCATCTAGCAATTCAGTTACCTTAAGTGATGTAATCATAGAATTCAGAGTCCTCCTCGATTCCTAATAAATCTCATAACTGTAAACCTCAATTGGGTTAAACTAGACTTTCTTTCCACAGTCCATGGTGGCTCCTTACTTAGTAAGCCAATCCATACCAATGATGAGATCAAAATCATACATCTCTAAAACAATTAGATCTATTTTTCCTTCATGACCGCCAATAACTAACTTGCATCCAAAACAACCTACCGGACAATATTTTATCATTTAATGAGGTTGAAATACTATGCATTATTCCCAATAATTCTAGCCTTAACCCCACTAAATCAACAAACTGCTTGGAAATAAAGGAGTGCCAAGCTCCTAAATCAAACAATGCATATGCAGCATGATGTACAAGGACACCTTACCTGTAATTACAGCAAGCAAGTCTCCTGCCTCATATTTGGTGACAACATACACTCTTCCTTACACCGGTGGCCTATTCACGTTCTGCTACGGGGTAGGTCCGATCAGCGGTCTTATCGGTAATGGTGGCAACTACATTCTCAACAGTTAGCTTAGGCAATTCTTCACTTGGTGGCCCAACTGACCACACCCATAACATGCTCTCATCCTAGCATGACATGGTGCCGATCCATGTTTTTGGCCGTGCCATTGACACACATTGTTTGAATTGTGCATCTACTTGCCTACACCGTCCCTTTGGTTCAGGGAATGGGGTATTCTCTTCCTATCATCGATTGCTTCCCGAACCAATAATTATCCCTATTCAGTGAAAACCGCGATCTTAATGCAGCTACTCGTTCCATCACGTTCCTCTAAATTAACTATGCTCTCATACAATTCATCGTAATCCTTCAAGTTGAGGGGCACCAGTTGGTCCTTGATCTCCAGGCTTTGTCCACTGGGTCCTCAATCAACCTCGGTGCATACTTCCAAAGTTCGGCAAACCTTGCCTCATACTAGTCTACTGACATATGATTCTAACACAATCCTTGAAATTTTGCCGTCTTTTGTTTCTGTGCACTGTCTGAAAAATATTTGCCATTAAAGGCCTAAACAAAAACTGCCCATGTTGGACTGTACCTTCTAAAAGGACTTTTGTCCGAATAGCTTCTCACCAGGAACTAGCGTTACTTTTAAGTTGATACACAGCTAGTATCGCCTTATCTTCTTCCGAGCATTGTAATACTATAAATGCCTTCTCCAATTCCTTAACCCAGAGGATAGCAGCCTCAAGGTCTCCTATTGCTACAAACTTTGGGGTTTTAGCTTCAAAAACTGCTCAACAATTTTATGCATCGGCCTATCCCAATGTTCAAACCTAGCTACTGGAGCATTAGTAGGAGCGGCGGTGGTTGCAACGACAATGACAACAACTTGAGTCAAAGCTTGCTATCTTATCAAGGCCTTTAGAGCATGCATGATCCCATCCATCTTTGAATCCTCTAGTGCCCATTCTATAACACCAGTGGGGACTTGCATTGTCCTTCTCCTAGGGGCCCTCTGCCTAGGAGTTATCAGCTCCGACATGCTCTGATCCAAATTACTCATCTAGTAGGGTATCCACCTATGCCTACTTTCCAATTCCAATACGGAATTAGGAGTTGAGACAACCTTGTTCATCATAAATAACTCTATAAGATCCTATAAACAATCACAAGCAAGTAAAGAAAATGGAGGTACGGACCCCAAGAGTGCAAAAACTTGGCACGGAGGGACACTTAAGTGCCAAAAGTTACAAACGGTACACTTAAGTGCCAAAATTGGAACAAAATGAATCACTTAAGTGCCAACGGGATCTGCCCAAATTGCCACGTGTCCATTTTCCGGCGACTTCATTTGCTAATAGAGCATTTTTTTCAAAATAAAAAATTCACGTGGCAATTTTAATAAAAAATTATCTACGTCAGATTTTTAAAAAATTAAAATCAATTTTATTATAAAAAAAAAAACAAAGAGAAGAAGGGGATCGGCAAGGGCTACACAGCCCTCATTGCCGTCGCCGTTACTACCCACCCTTGCTGGGAAGGTCGACGATGGTGGGCGAGGGTCGGCCAGGCCCCGGCCGATCTACGATGAGGGCCTGCAGGCCCTCGCCCAGATCTAGAGTGAGGGTTACAACCCTCCCCCAGATCCAGTGAGGGTTGCCGACCCTCACCCTACTAGGCCAAGGGCCACCGGCCGCCCAGATCACCCTAGATCCGGCGTGGGCCCTTGTCGTAGATTTAGGCCCTTGCCGCAGGACGGCCAGGGCTCGGCGACCCCAACCAACCCTCCCCACCGTCACCGGCCCTTCCCGGCGAGGGTGGGGTCGTGGCGGTGAGGCTATACAGCCCTCGCTGATCCCCTTCTTCTTCTTCTTCTTCTTTAAATAAAATTGATTTTATAATAATATTTTCTAAATAATTTAATATTATTTGATTAATAAATTTTTATAAATTCACATCAGCACAAAATGACGTCATTTTTGCTGATTTTTCACCAACTTAGTGTTTCCAGCAAGCCACGTAGGCAAGAAAATTAATAAAAAATTGCCACATAGGATTTCCGGTAGGATTCCGATGACTTAGCACTGAAGTAATCCATTTATTTTGAAAAGTGGCACTTAAATGTACCGTTTGTAACTTTTGGCACTTAAGTGTCCCTCTGTGCCAAGTTTTAACACTCCCGCTATATTTATGCCAAAGAAAATGTATTTCTTACTAACTATCCCAAAACCCATCTCACATTGTGACTCCAAGCATTGACTAGGCTTTGATATCAAAACCCACAAGGATGTCACAACTCGACCATTGAGTCCGCGACACCCCCTATTTCACTTGTGGTCATTTGATTTCCGATTCCCCAGGATTCGTTGCCGATCGTTTGTTATTAAATTTTGAGTTATGCGCATGCGGAAATAATTCATACTTCACCTAATCAACAACAATAGTAGGAATAGCAAAAAGACACGTGTCAAAAACAAATACTTCCTTTATTTATTTATTGAGGTTACCCCCAAAGAAAGCAATATATTCACGCCATTGCTTTGGCCCTTTTTCCTCCAAGCCTACACAAAAAAGGATTAAGCCAAGCAACCTACTTCTACGGTTATCAACAAAGGTTAGTTCAAAAAGTAGGTCTCAGATGCCTACGCGAAGTACTCATCCAAATCTTCCTCTAGATCCTCCTCATCTAAAGTTGGGTCCTCTACGGCACCATTAGGGACATCGACGATCATAGGGTCCCAGACCTCATCACCAAGACCATCAATAGATGGCCCGTCGAATCCCCTAATGGGGCTGAAGATCTCCTCTCCTTGTCGATGAACTAGGCATTGAAAAGGTGGAGAGTCCATCCAATCAAGCCCCCGTCCACCCAGATAGTGGTGACGTGATGCTTGTAAATGAAAGGGCGACTTAGAGCAAGTCACGGCGTGACCACGGTGTCTATGTTCATTGGGACACTGAATCGCACTCGGTGGTGCACTATGCTAAGGTCCTGAAAATGGTTATCTGATACCCAGTGAAATAAAATCTCAGTAAATTAATAGACTAAACCTTGAATAGGAAACCTACTCATCTCAAGTGCGCCCTAAAAGTGCAATCTTTCTATCGCCAAAGATTCAACAATAGAAGCACACCCATTCGACCTTATCAAACGTACAATTAGGCCAAATCTCATATGCAATCATTAATAGTTTAACAGTTGTAATCACAAGCATCCTTACCTTGCTTTTGGCACATGCAACTTACATGACACGGTTTATTATATGTCTACCTCAATGTAACAAGTATATCAAACAATCAGAACACCTTTCAAGTTATCTAATGCACCATGCACTCACTCATGTTCCGATTATTAACAACCTTGTGGGAATTTACTTCCAATACACAAGTCGGTAGTCTACCGGCCTAACCGGGCATCGTCCCGCCACATTAGGCATGACTATGTTTGGAACCTCCACCAAGATGGCATTCTCAAAGAAGCATTGGCTTGGCCTCTATCACGACCCACATCTGGACCCCCTGCTGAATATTCCGATAAAATGGACTTCGTCAACTACAAATCCCACACTGGATGACGGGTTCTTATGTGACCACACAAGCACACCAATCACTCATGCTCATTTCATTACCTTTCAGGATAGCCAATGTAGACAAGATTCATGCTTGCACATGTTAATTCACCGCAATTTCTACATGTAATGTGATAATATTTCACACGTGGTCATGCGAATACAATGCATTTCACATGTTGTCATATGAATATGCTGAACACATTAACCCTAATTCACTACCGCAGTCCCACAAATTTACACCACCGAGTACATCTCAAACAAGATCATCAAGGATAATAATCCACATGAGGAAAGTACAAGGAATAATCCACTGAAATTAATCGACACTAACATAGATAATTAATTACATACTTTCTAGAAATAATATTTTATTCTACAAATATCGAATTAATAATTACCCAACAATAAATAATCAATATCCAAAAATAATTAATTATCCATAACTAATTAATTAATTAATTATCCTCCAAAAATAATTAATTACTTATTACCCAAAAATAACAATAAATATTTCCGAAAATAATAATTAATTAATTCCGAAAATAATAAATTATTATTATTTATTCCGAAAATATTATTTTTATTTATTTATTACTAACTATAGTTACTTTATCCAAACTACAATAAATTAACTTGACCGCGGTTACTTTATTCAACCACAGTTACTTTATTACAATTACGATTAATCAACCTGACCTCAGTTACTTTAACCAACTACGATTACTCTACTCTAACCACGGTTACTATATTTAACCAAGATAAATTAATCTAACCATAGTTTAACACTAAGCAAGATTAAACAATTAGTTTAGTGCTAATCACCCATCATCAAAAGCATAAAATAAGATTAATACTAAACTAATTTTCCCTAATGGAGTTTAAAACCCTATCAATGATTAGGAAACCAACTCACAGGTTAGTCGATTCCGACGATATCAGAACAACGACGGCGACAAGGACAACAAGTGGCTCACTCGAGGATGACAACAGGCAATGGACGGTGACCAAAATGAGCGATGGACAATGACCTTAACTTGACGAAGCTATTTGGACGTCGAACAGAGGAAAACAGAGATTGACAGCAGTTGGTTGCGTCCCAAACAATGGCCAACAACTCCAACCAGCAGCAATAACAACCAGCAATGATGACAATGACTTACAACAACAAAAACTACAGTAAACAGCAGCTAAAAATAGCAGAAATAGTAACAACAAGCAATCGTAGTAGCAATAGCAAGTAGCCGCAGCAGCAACCAGAAGTAAAGACAATAGCGACCAACAACAAAAACAGAGGAAACGGGGGAAATCAACAGCAAAAAATAGAGGAAATGAGGGGAAAATGGAGAAAATCAGAGAGGGGAGGCTGGGGGCTGGTCAGTTGAGAGAGGGGGAGAGTGAGAAGAGAGAGAGGCAAGACTTGGTAGACAAGTCCTAGTCAAGTTGACTTGGACTTGTCTTCCAAGTTTCAATGACAACCAAGCAAACAACAAGCCATTTGGGCCACATATTGAAGCCTTCTAGAAGCCAAGGGCAAAATGGGAATTTAACTAATCTCATGGGCTTTAGGTGGGCCAGCCCTTATAGCCATAAATCCCAATGGGCCTTCGGTTGGGCCCACTTCCCATGGCCCAATTTCCTCGGCCCATTATCCTTTTTTCCAACTTTTCTGGCCTTACTAAGAAACTTCATGATCAATGAGGCGATGTTCGAATAATTGTTCATGAGGTCCTTGCAAGTTTGATACCCAAAATCGGATTGAAAATTAGGGTTAAATCCATTGATTACAACTCTAGTACGATCTAAACTACCATGCAGCTTTTAGGATTTTTACACGAAATTGACACATGGTTGAATATCTTCAATCCATGTTTAGTTTCTTAAATCCTCGAGTAACCCTTGGTTGTCATGTAATCTCAAGGAATCAATTTCTCATCTCAAGTACAAAGTCAAAAAGGAAATCGGTTTATCGTCAATTATCATAAGTATCGAGGTCATATGGAATCACCCTCAATCTGGCCTTGTACTTAATTAATTTATTTCCATTTGCTAATTGATTTGTAAAGGCATGGTATTGTCCATCTTCAATCCTTATGGTCGAGGGGCATATCCCATATCAAATTCCCTAGCCTTACGCGTATTAATCCCTAATTACCATTATGAATAGGTTAGTTACCCTTGAGTGATCAATTCAAGGTAGTCGTGACTAACAGTGCATCAAGAAATAACCATTTTTATTAATCTGAAAATAAGTATAAATTTTAGGACGTCACGAAGGCCAACCAAAGGCCCTAGTGAAAGAACAGTTGGAGGGCCAGTTGAAGGCCAATAGAAGGGCCAATTGAGTCGATTGTTCTTTAGAGGAGCACGAGAAACCTAGTAATTTATAAAATTTGTATTTATATTATTTTTTGTATATTTATACGTAGCCTCAATTGCCTTATTTTTAATGTCAAGAGGACTAGCTAAAGAATTGGCCAACGGCCAATCTATTGCTAAAATTGAAGGGCTAGTTACAAGAAAATGAGCTACAAGACTGGTCAAAGTCATTGCTATTGCTATAGCTAAAGCTAAAGGTTCAGATATAAGTATGTTAGGTGAAAGAATGGCTGAAACACCTACTGTAGTTGAAGTTCAAGGGTCAATTAGAAGAAGGTCAGCTAAAGGATTAGTCAAAGCTAATCCTTCAATTGACCGTTCTTCGGTCAAGAAGAAAATACTTAGAAAGTTTAACAATTTGTGTTTAATTTTTATTTTTATTTATGTTAATAAATGGGTTGATGTTTAACTTTTTAATGTCTTTCTTAATGAGAAGAAGGCCAATTGGAGGTGTTGCTGAAAGGCCTACCATTAGGTCAAATATAGTTGAAGCTCAAGGGCCAATAGAAAGGCCAGCTAAAGGGCTAGATGAAGGGTTGACAAAAGGGCCAACTAAATGGCCACCATAAGGTTCAGTTGAGTTGACTGCTTAATAAAGGAGAAAATATCTAGTAAGTGGTACAATTTTCAATTATTTTTTTGTTCAAGTTTTAATGCTTGCAATACTACCTTTTAACACCTTTCTCAAGTGAGAAGAAGGCCCAAGAAATCGTAGGTTGCTAAAAGTGGCACTTCAATGTGAGCAAGAGGGACACTTGGGAAGAGACTAAAACAATATGATTATAGCATTTATACAGATGAGTAAACTAAAATATTCATTTTGAATGTAAGTTTTGTTGGCTTCATTTAATTTATGGTACTTTACTTTTGATCACAATTTCATTGTGTTTTTGTAGTTCAAGAGAAATTCTGAGGTTCTTATCTTTTAATGCCCAACTCAAGAGTCAATAGTTGCGCCAAAAAAGATGAAGGCATCAAGTGCAACTCCAAAACAACCAGCAAGAAAGAACCTAGCACCAACTTCTTTTGAATTAGTGCATCTTGAGATAGGAAAGCTAGTTAAAGAAGTTGGATGTCTACTAAAAAATAGTGCACGGATTATGAATCAAGTAAAAAGTCCATCAAAAGTAGGGGTGATCAGGTCTAGGGTGGGTAGGGTCCAGACCTGGATCCTATACCCAACCCTGTTATAAGCGATTCTTCTTTTTTGGACCATGTACCGTATCCTGTTTTTATTGGACCATGTTTTAGACCCAACCCTACTTTTTCAATACGAGAATAGGTCAACCCCATTTTCATTGGAACCCGTTTTACACTTTTAACCATAAATGGCACTTAAACAATCACTTACACCATAATTTGATACTTAAGTGATCATTTTTTAATCACGATTGGCACTTAAGTGATCACTGAACACAACTTATGATACTCAAGTAATCACTCATGTCTATCCTATGTATATGTTGGTTTGCAACAAACCAGACAAACAATTCATCCAATTCATTTTGTTTGTTGGTTTACATTCAATTTAAGCAAAGAAGCCATCACAAGACATTGACTCAATACACATCCTTATTGGTTTATACTGAAGAACAAGCAAAAACATAGGACAATCATAGGATAATGAGCAACTCATTTACTCATTCCTTTTTCTTGACCTCCCCAAAAGCACAAGAAGAAAGTCACAATACATAAAACAACACACATAAGAAAAAAGCCACAACCATCCTATAGACAACACAAATAAAATATGCTACATTTGACTTAAGACAATTACATTTTCCACTGAGTTTTAACTATCACAAACCGAGAACCTTTTTTTCATCTCTAATCATTTTACATTTCATCATTAAGTATGCTACACAACAAAACAACACCACAATAAACTCTTGATAACACTTTTTTTCAATTTTCATCACTAAAACTTTATTCTTCAAATGGTTGGCCAAAGATGCTAAAATCTTAATTTCAGCTTGCATTGAGTCAACATCATCCAAGTCGTCCACGAACATAGTTGAAGGTTGATGTCATCTATCAAATAGGTCCAATATTACCTCTGTGTCTTGGCCAGAGAATTTCACATTGACTGTTGAAATATTTGCACTTCGAGCCTTCTCTATACCTAACGTGTCCATAGAATCTTCTCTCAAGATTCAATCGAGTTCACGATATTCTTCTTAGACTTGGTATCACACAATAATAAAAATGCTCACCTTTTTCGTCGCTTCATTGAGAGGAATTTGAGCTATTGTTGAAGGTCCTACTCTCTATTTCAAAGATTTAGCGATGCAATTAGGACAAATCAATAGGGCTTGGGGGCCTTCATTTGAGAATTTTGGCCGATTTAGGGTTCTTAATTTAGGGGAACAAAGAGGACGACATTGTTTTAGACAATTGATTGCCTAGTGGATATTTTGGCAAGCCACATACACTAATTTTATTGATAGTCTGATTTTTGACAAGTATTGCCGAAGTTGGCACTTAAATGTCTAATTTAAAAGAATAAAGTGATACCTAAATGTACTTTTTGAAAGTTGTGGCACTTATATGTTCGTCCATACCAAGTTATGGCACTTGGAGTATTCTTTACCTGATATATATGAAACTTCAAGAATCAAATCACATAAAACTGAAATGTAGGATTAAAATTGCACTTAACTTGTACAAGAAAGATAATTTAGATAAAATGAAACAAAATGCTTTTATAGTATCATGATTTGCAATGAAATTTCTTATATCTTACTTCCTTTTCTTTTTCTTTTTTTTAATACTAACAGGATAAAATATGTTCTTTAGTGGACTTTCACATACTTAATCATATGAAGTGTATACCTATAGGATAATTATTCAAAAAAAAATTAAATCTATTGTACGATAATCGATTCAATCCTAAAATTTTTAATTTAACTAATTTAATCTTAAACATTTTGATGGTTTACCAATATCCTCTAGCCGAAAATTGCTAACATAGATGCCAATCGCCTTATGTGACATGACTAACGGTGACATAGGTGATTTTTGTAATTTTTTGTAATTTTTTTCCTTTTTCTTTATTTCCTATTTCCCTTCATCAATTGTTGAGACCTTTGCAATGGTTGGTGGAGGTCACTAGCCATAGGCGAGGGCCAAGATGCCCTTGTTGACCCTTGCAAGATTTGGCGAAGGCATCACCGCCATTATTGGATCTGGATGAGGGTCGTGAGGCCTCGCTATGGCTGGGGAGGGTGTTGATGGCTTGCAAGCCCTAGCTATAGCCAATGAGGGGATCACATCCGAGCCTAGGTTAGAGACGCAATGCCCTCTCTTATGGCCGGCAACCTCCACAAATTTTGGAAAAAGTGGGAGGATGGCAATCCTATGACAATGCATAAATTTTAAGGGACTAAGCAACCGCACATATACTAATTATGTAGCATTGATATTCTTCATTGTAAGACAATAAAGAAGCTCATAATATATTAGTGTCACAACCTAACCTCGAAATGGATTGAACCATTTAGGGGTTTGGCTAATGGATTATTAAACTTATGCTTAACCTGAGCTCTCTCAAACCCATACCAATTTGCAACTTAGGGTTCAACTAGGAGTCGCCACTAATCAGTTTATAGTGAGTCGATTAGAATCCCAAATAAAGTATTGAGAGAAACACTTTATTCTTACGAGCCAAAGATTATGGGTATGGGGACTTTGTTACATTAGATTTTTCTATTACCCTTTTGGTACTGTTCTTTTCATGAAAAAATGTTTGTCAGGCAATTTAAATCCATTTTATTACCCCTTAACATATGACGTGACTATGCATGTGCGCAAACCACCAATTTAACACTCAATAAAATTGCAAATAAATTGCAGGACTTATCTTATAGCAACAAAAACATTGATAATGTTAGTTCAAAATTCACACCTATAGTCCTAGACATGATTTTCTAATTAACATAAAGTCACTCAAATCTTTTTGAGATTTTCTCTTATTTAATGAAATTTAATATGTGTGCAATGCAATGCAATGACGTATAAAAATGTGTCTATACTAACATGACATGCGACTTACAATTAAATAAACTTAACATACAAAGCTATATGTCATGCGGCATTAAATAAATGACCTAATCTAATAACGTACAAATATTAAATGAAATTATCCTAATATGTCACACATTTGAATGATCCTAAATATGCAATGAATAAAGGATGTGCAACGAATGACCTAACTCTACATGACACGCGCATGATTTTTTTGTGTTTTCTTTTTGTTTAAAATTTGAAAATAATTAAATATGCAATCTCAATTAAGGAAAGAAAATCTAACATCCTGAAGCAATATTTTTGATATTTTTATTTTAAAATTTGGAATAAATAAATTACCTAATCTAAACATGCAATCTAGGCTAAAACAAGCAACATTCTAATAAGAATCGAATCTAGCTCAATTATATTTTTTGGGCTTTCTTTTTAAGGAAAGCAAACAAATAATAAATAGATATTTAATTAAATAATGCAATACACAATCTTACGTTATCTAGCTCAAATAAGCATAAATAACCAACAATCGTATTCTAGTGGTTAAGGATATCGATGAAAGGTTATTTGTTCAAATTTGGAAACAGGTAAATTTACAATTGTATCCAAATGGTCATGGATCGGATGGAAAATTTTATGTATCCCGGGTATCGTATCTCATAGTTAGTGAGAGGAAGGCCGTTCAGGTATGTTGTTAAGTTAGGAAAATTTCCTAACTTGGGGATACCTTATGATTTTATGGATATTGCATTATTTCATCAAATATCTAACTGGATATTCTAATTGCAAACAAAATTTATCAATCAATTGGAATATATTGAATCACTCAAATAAGTCAATTAAATATTTAAAATCTACTAGAGATGTGCACCTTATCTAACTTGAGGATTTTATTTCCAAATTTGAACCAAATGCAATCGGATTGGGATTGCAACCAGCTCCTCGGCAGTGAACAGCAGGCAGTGGTGAGTGGCGGTGTCAACGGCGGAGAGTAGCGACACGGCCAAAGAGCTGGCTAAAGACAATGGCAGCAAGTGGCAGCTCGCAGCAACTCAGCATGATGCGGCTTGGATGGTGGGTCAATCGTGGTGTTCGATGATGCTCACAATGTGGCCAGTGAGAGCTTCAGATAACCTGCGGAAAAAGAAAAAAAAAATTCTCCAAGTTGCCAAAAGGGGCGGCCAGCATGGGACATTCACCAATGAACCAGGCTAAATGAAAGCTTCAAGAGCACTCGTGGAATGTAGGGAACGCTGCAAGAAACAGAGACCGGCACTACAATAGCCACAACGTGAAGTTGGAATGGAGAACAGCAAAGTAGCAGCACCCGCAACTCTTGAAACGTCCTGGACAACAAACATGTCTCGGTGGAGTCTTTCCTTTCTTCATGGATATCTCCCCTCTTTCGTCTCTTTGAGATTGGACCACTCATGGACGAAACTTACTGCTTGACCATGGCTACTGTCAACTAGATTTTGATGCTTTGGCAGTGGGTCTTTAGAGGCCAAATCTCTCGAACGGTGGAAGTGCGGGCGGCGATGATGGGTGGCTGCAAGCACACGAGTCCCCCCGTGAGAGGAGACAGCTTCTCCTCTTTTCAGCCGTCTATCTCTACATGCTCTGAGAATTATGATTTGCCGACCCCTAATTTTGAGGCATGATGTCTTATAGAGTGCAAACCTAGTTTTAAACTTGACCTCATGGGCTTAATTTAGGCATTTTCCTTGTAATAGGCTGAATTAAGCTCAATACTTATTTTAATTAATCCCCAAGGGCTAAAATTAGATTAAATTAACCTTAATTTAGGCCATCTTCACATGCAAATTTCATGGCATAAGTACAGCGAGAGTGTCAAAACTTGGCACGGAGGGACACTTAAGAACCAAAACTTACAAATGGTACACTTAAGTGCCAAAATCGAAGCAAAAGGGATCACTTAAGTGCCAACAGCGAGAAAATCCGACCAAAATGCCGACGTGGCATTTTTCCGACGATATGGGATCGAAACGGCATCGTTTTTGTAGCTGATGTGGCGAATTAAACCCAAAATGACGCCATTTTGACTAATATTAAAATATTAGTCAAATAATATTAAAAGAGCAAAAATAAAAAAAAAATAAAAACAGGGAGCAGGGAGCAGCCTGTCGCCGCCGCCCCAACGCCGTCGGGGCGGCGGTGACGGATGGTGAGGGTCGCTAATGCTTGGGCGCGGGTCGGCAACCCTCGCCGCCATTCAGCGAGGGCCGGACAGCCCTCGCCAGACACCGGGAGAGGGCGGCAACCCTCTCCCACATTTGGGTGAGGGTCGGCCGCCCTCTCCCGGGCCGAGGCAAGGGCGTTGGGAGAGGTGGCGACCCTCTCCCGGATCCGGGCGAGGGTCGCTAGCGACCCTCGCCCCAAGGAGCGAGGGTGGCGACCCTCACCCAGATCCGGGAGAGGTCGGCCGCCTCGCCCTCTCCCAACGTCAAGGGCGCGACCCGACACAGTCCGGGGTTGCCAACCTGCGCCCAAGCGTCGGCGACCCTCGCCGTCCGTCGCCACCTGTCGCCGCCACTCCACCAGCAATGGGGTGGCAGCGACAGGCTACTCGCCCCTCCCTTTTTTTAAAATTTTTTTTCTCTTTTAATATTATTTAACTAATATTTATTAATATTAGTCAAAACGGCGTCGTTTTGGATGCTTTGTGGGCCACGTCAGCACCCAAAACAACGCCGTTTTGGGTTTACTTCGCCACATTAGCCACAAAAACGACGCCATTTCGACCACATATCGTCGGAAAAATGACACGTCGGCATTTGGCAGGATTTTCTCACCGTTGGCATTTAAGTGATCCATTTTGCTCCGATTTTGGCACTTAAATATACCGTTTGTAAGTTTTGCACTTAAAGTGTCCCTTCGTGCCAAGTTTTGGCACTCCCGCTGTACTTATGCCCAAATTTCACCCATTGGATCCCCTAGTGCTGGCTGAATTTTGTCCAGCTACGTGAGCTCAATCCGTATACTTTTAAGTTCATGACCATCCACCGCCGGTCCATTGCAAGTGATGAAATTAATGAAAATCTATACTAAATAATAAATAATTCTAAAACCATAGATTATGCAATTTGGTTTTAATATTTTTGTTTATGAATTAAGAATTAATTCATAATTTTCTATACAATAAATGAATGATCGAATCGTCAAAATTTATGTATTAATAATTAGTTACAAAAAGGACAATCACATGATTTTTGAGGAACCAAAAACATCTTTATAATAATTTATGAGAATCGACCATACCTGATAGTTGGCACTTCTTACTGCCCACAGAATCGCATTGTTAGCAAGTCATGTTTATAATTTATTTCAATTATTGATGTATATCTTTCGCAAGTAATTACCGTAACCTATCCTCAGTTTCTGAACCTCCTACTCTAATAATCCTCCACTTGAGGCGAAATACACGGCCTCTCGCGGTCAAATGGGATTGACGAAGCAATCTAAAAAGTCAATCAAACAATATTTATTCCAAAAGAATGACAAAGTATAGTCTTATTGATGGTCTTGGACTGGAAACATGCTAAACTAAATACTATTAATCTACGAGTTGAATGTACCATGTCGTGTCATATTCTAATTTTATTCCATGCATTCATTTTTCAGTTCGTGTCATACGATCTCGCCCTGTCCACTATTGTGAGTCTAGAGACAAGCCAGGTCACGGGAAGCCACTGTTCATGTTAAGTGTACCTGCCACATTCTATGAGGATTACCAGAGACGTGTGATCAAAACCTGGACGAACTCCATTCTCTTCTATCTCTCCAGTGAACTACACCTTCATCTGTCTGTTTGGATGACAATGATGCTAACTTTGGAGGGCCTGAACCTGAATTAATGGGGCGATTCTATACCCCATGGGCGATCATAGTTTATCTTAATTCCTCACGTTTTCCTATATATAATTTCATAGTACACATAAATTAAAGGCTTTGCGGTTCCACAGACAAGATTTGTTCATCAAGGGATTGTGAAGAGGAAAATAAGAAAACTCCCATGGATTGGATTCATAAATTGTACGGAACCATAGCCGCCTAATGATTTGAGGCGCGCCAGTCTCAACTATCGTGATTAATTGAATTGAACAACAAACTGTTGAACTAGGCAAAGTATTTCACATTATTAAGAGCAATCAAATCCTTCCTTGGGGTGTTAGGCAAATAACAACATGGTGTCGACTCGTATCAGAACTGATGAAACCCAAATCATAATAACTCAGCATGTACCCTACAAAAACTCCGACTTTCTAGCTAGGGTCTAAATTTTCGATTTTCCATTAATAAATGGGAAAGATATTTTAATGCGAAACCAATAGACTTAAACATGAGAAAACTAGAAGAGGTGGATAAAGTGTCTTTTCATCCAATAATCAGGTTTGAACATGATAAAACGGGTCAATTCCAGAAAAAACCCCAAACTTTAGGTTTAGTCCCAAATATATCCCAAACTTTTTTTTGTCTCAAGAAAAACCTCAAACTTTAGGTTTAGTCCCAAATATATCCCAAACTTTTTTTTGTCTCAAGAAAAACCTCAAACTTTAGGTTCAGTCCCAAATCTGCCTTGAACTTTTCTTTATCTCAGAAAAAACCCCAAACTTTAGATTTAGTCCCAAATCTACCCCAAACTTTTCTTTTGTCTAAAAAAAAACCCCAAACTTTTAGTCTATTCCCAAATCTATCCCAATTTTTTTTTGTCAAAAAGAAAATCATCAAATTTTACTCTAATCCTAAATTTGCCCTCGTTAGCTTTTGTCCAAAAACCGTATTAGTAATCCCTAATTTTTTATGTCCTAAAATGGTTTTATTTTGAAAATAATTTTCTATGACATCTTGTTTATGTGTATTTATTATCTATGTGGAAATGCCATATTAAGTTGAGATTAGATCATAGGGTATATTTGAGAACAAATAAAAAATTAGTGATTTTTTTAGTACAAACGGAGGATAAAACCCCAAATTAGTATACCCGTTAATTATGACGTGTTATTTAATTTAGAAATTTGACAGTAAAATTTAACGGAAAATAATATATGGTAATTTGTTTTAGTGGTCAAAAAAATAATTTTGGCTAAATTTGTCATATGTGTACCAATTTGAGATTTTTTTAGACAAAACAAAATTCGGGGTAGATTTGGGACTAAAATTAAAGTTTAGGGTTTTTTTTTAGACAAAAGAAAAGTTCGGGATAGATTTGGGACTAAACCTAAAGTTTGAGGTTTTTCTTGAGACAAAAAAAAGTTCGGGGTATATTTAGGACTGAAGTTAAAGTTTGGGGTTTTTTTTGGAATTGACCCATGACAAAACATAGAGGAACAGTGCATAATTAAGTCTGATTCTAACCATTTCTGTTTTCAGTTCTGTGGCCGGAACTGAAGCATAACGCAATTAATGGCCTTGGCCCTTGACTTTGGTCTGGAATCCTAATGAACCTGAAATAGTTTATTCCTAATCCATTCAAATCCACTCTTTCAGGGAAACCGAGAACCATTCGTGCAACAGATGGGAGAGAAACGTTATCTCTATCAAGAAACTTCCCAGAATACAATACAATCTTGATGAACGAGTTTCGTCGCAAGCTCGGTTTGAGGATGCAACATGATAGAAACAAAGCAGTGTAAGCCAGGACAGGGAAGCAGATTAAGAAATGGCAATCAATGCAATCTTGAATAGTTTAGAAATTCAGTTCTGGTATACCCCAGAGAGCCACCACGCCGTAGTCAACCGTGCCTGTACTTGTTAGATGATCAAACGATTGCATCAAGAAGCAACTTCAAGCACGCTCCCCGGAAAGCTTCTATATACAAAGCAGTTCACCGCATTTTCGATCTAGAGTGTCAGTGAACGCCCAGATGTCTGTTCTTTGCCTCACCACAAACGACCTCTTAAGTTTTTTCAAGAGGTTGGGTCTGGCACGTGCAAGATTTGTTCTCTTTTCTCTACTCTTGCAATTTCCAGGTTGCATGAAGATTGCTTACCAAAGAAATCCACTCAATTAATCCTAAACAAAGCCTTGCTAGCAAAGACATCTTTTTTACTTCCTTATTTTGGAGCTATCAAGCTATCCATGTGGAGAGAATTCCCCTGCGATTCCACATACGGCCTAACGAAAGTACGACGCCACCAGACCTCAAATGCCCTCTGAAGATTCGGGCAGTTATCACCAGCCTTCAAGAAGCTGCCCAACCATGAAAGCAGAATGCTCTGCTGGTCCTCCAATGGTAGGGTCAATATTGTCCTACCGATCCCTTCTTCCACGACCTTACGATCAAAGGACCTACACCCATGTTGCAACCAGCTGTAATCGTTGATCAATGGCTGCAACCAAGTCTTCAACAACATCTGGCGCGTCTCCTTGGATGGCAGCAACTGCCCTCTTCCAATCCCTACAAAGAGCCGTGCCGTGATGCAACTCACATGGTAGCGTGACATTATGGGAAGTTTCCCGTGTAAGGTCGCCAGTTCTTGTTGGCCAGCCCACATGATGGCGAAGTCATCTGCTGCTTGTCTGTCAGCTAAAATCTCTAGCAGCCAAGTGAGGTTATCAGACTCCAAAGCTATCTGCTTCACTAACGTTTCTTTGCCAGCGATAATGCTATCGTTCAGTTCCAGTTCAGTGGCTTGCTTGAAACAAGAGACTAATGCATTCAAACAGCTCCTGCATGAGTTATAGATGGCTTCATTATAACTGGGAAGACTACTGTTGTTCTCCCTGAGGAGCTTCAGGACGATGGATTTCATCTCGCGTCGACCTCTTTCCTCATTACTCTTGAGAACCATATCCATTATTTGAGAGAGCGTGTCTTTTGATGGGGCAGAGGAATTAGACGAGACTCTCTTCAGTATGGGAGTGACACCAATGCCTTCACCCTGGAGGTGCAAGATGGACAAGACTACTTTCTCTTCTTCATCGTCGTCGACCCAAGGAACAGCTTCCAGATATTGCACGCAAGAGTGTATGCATTGGTTGAAGCCAAGTGCTTCTGCGACCTGTGAAAGGCAATCAATATGTATCAAGTCGTTGACATTACATAAGCCCAGTTGGACATTCACTGAAAATTGGTCAATGATTTAAAAGGAAAGAAACGCGAGGCAAATGATTTTGATGTAACTAGAAAAGAAAATTTACTAGATGGCATTGCATCTTCAAGTAATTTGAGAGGATATATTCAACAATCAGACTCTTTTCAATATCAAACACTCATAAGATTATGCAATCACAAAACATACACCCAGATACAACAGCCTTATCAGCTCTTGGTGGGTTCAGTTAACGAAAATTAACTTTTAACTGAACTAGGAAGGTTTCTGCTCAAGCAGCAGCTTATCTAATTGAAGATCACATATTAACAAGCAATGTTACAGCCTCAACATATGCTATTTAAGGCCAGGATTCAAGGAAAAAGAAAAATTTAACAGCCAGATCATGAGAATTCATTATATCCAGGATGGGCACTTGCCGCACTGTGTGTTTATCATTTTCAATATTTCCCTAAAGAGAGTTGTTTACTCATTAGACAAAATGAGATCTACTTTTTTAAATTGTTGGCCTTTTGCAACTTAATAAACCATTTACTCCACGTTTCTTCTTAAAGGTCCAGCAAGAACTTTTATGTCTTCTAACCAACCAGCTTAAGCCAAAAAACTTACCTATCAAGGGTAATCAATTTTTATCAAGTAAAATTAAGTTAGAGACTCAATTTAATAAATAAGCAATATTTTAAAATTTAAGTAATGGAATTACAAGTCTGCTACAATCACTCAAGTCAATCAAAAAACTCATTTGCAAGGGCCACATCCTAGCTCAAATTTGCTGCAGGTAAACCTTGAGTAGTTCTCTAAGCTGACCCTTGAAGTTGAGACTAGTACCAATTATCATCATCACCAACCACTCAAATTCTTGAAGCTTGATATTCAGATCTACCTTCACCACCAGCCACCAAAACTAATAGCTCTTATATCTTGTACGCAGCAATGAGGAGCTCTAAAAATCATAGCAAACAGGCTAGACACTAGCATCTTGAGCCACCACCTAGGAAGATAGAGACACTAGAAACACAGCTTATAAATCCACAATAATGTCGCATGAGTCTATTACCTATCCAACTAGATGTCACATCAATTTTAAACCAATAAACAATTAAGCAAGGGCTAGACCACTATGTGCTAATCCTGTCATGCATGACTCATCCAATTAATTTTTTGCAGCTTGACGTCCCACTATGTGCTCATAAGCCACAAGGTATTTGCTCAATGACACACATATCATCATAATCATGCAATTCACCTCAGAGCATCCAAAACATGAAGAACTTGTAGGACCTCTTGAAGATCAATCATCCAAAGCCTAAAGCCTACATAGCCCATTGTATGTCCATTCAGCTATATAGCCATGCCATGTTAAAGTAAATATTCAGCTGTTGACATGATAAATCAAGCACATTTAGGTTACAAGAAATCTACAAATTCAAGTATATTGATGAAGTAAAAGTACAATTACTTTCTGTGTCAAATACCTAATGTTCCATTGATATCTGCTTGATTAGGGAAGTGTCATCTAAAGGACAAGTCTTGGCTTCATTACCACCATAATGCTATAGGAGTAGGTGTTAATTGATTACAATATGTCAAAAGAAACCCAAAAACCCCTCTGTTGTAAAATTTCTAAAGAAAAGCAGAAAGTCACTAACCAGTATTATCAGATTATCACAATAAAGAGTTGACTGTCAAAAAGGACAACAGATAAACAATGGAGTCATATTTGGGGCATGTTCACATTACTCAAACTAAAGGCCTGAAGCTCTCTGCAGCTTGAATTTGTAAAGTTCATCTATGTACTCTAGATTAAATTATTTGTGAAGTACATCAATTACATCATTAAATTACATAACCAATAGAAGAAGGTGCAGCTCAATATTTGGAAATGCATAAGCAAATGGAGACCTAACTGCTTCAGACAGGTTAATTTTCTGGTTAGCAGCTTCAAATACCCATGAGTTGGTAAGCGAACTACAAAGCGCGCTTATAAACCCTACAGGCTCTATGAAGAGGTACTCTTGAGTCTTGCCCTAATCCAAATTCCACAGGAGGCCCCCCATGGCCTCTCTACGATTTGATTGATTGCAGATGTGTGGATGAAGGTTTTCATCAATGTTTTGTCTATTTTCTCGCAGTCAAAAGAAACATGTTATCCACAATCGCCTTTTTATTTTTATTATGTCTATGAAAGTCCGTAATTCTTCTAGCCTACATACTGAAGGCTGAAAGGTAAACAGTTTGCAGCCTAGAAAGACCCAAATCTTAAGAGACATGGTAAAAGCTTGCCAACTAGGGGACCACCCTATATCAATCAGATACTTCCAGACTCTTCTGTTGCAACATGATAAATTGCCTTTTAAAGAGAATCTCTAGATCTGAATTTGCCCTAACGTAGTCTAGTTGAATAGACAAAGACATAAGACAAATAAATCAGCATGCCTCACAGCCACCCTGGTACACGCCTCTTTTTTTCAACTCTTCTGATGTACGTACCAGTGCATACAACCTAAGCAAATGGTCCTTACATGAAGTGTCGTCAAATTTTACCAAGTACTACCTGTTTATGCTTGGCTTTCAAATTTGGCACAGTGTCCACTGTCCAAGGAAACATGCAATGTCTCTGAATAACAGCTATGAGTTGCTGTATGGCAAGCTCTTTTCTTTTTAAGAGTTGAACAAAACAGGGAATAGTGAATGGAAACCCTCTCTATAAGCTAAAACAGAACTGCAGCCCTGACGGTAGCTTCTTACAGAACATATGAAAGAAAGTAACTTTCTCCAGAAAATTATCCAGAGAGAAACCATCAATACTTGTTAACAAGTGTAGGCTTCATCAAAATACTACTATGCACTGTTGAACTATCGCAGTATAGACAGGTAGAAAACAACTGCATGACTCTTAGGATTATGAATTACCTTGAGTATGCGTAGAACTCGGGGAACGGTTTGCTTGATCATCCTCTGCTTCATATCTTTGCAATACATTAGTCCGACAGTTTCAACGTATATCTCAGCATCCTCACAATCATCAATTTCTAAACAGGGCAAGGCATCCTCTTCTTCCAGAAGCTTCTTGGCTAAAAAAACTGCTATTCTCTATGAGAACATTCCGGTGGACACTTAACTTCACACAAAATCCCTGCTTCCCTAGCAAAATCACCTTCATATCACTAGTCCCGGGTTCACCAAACTCAATTGACACCTTCCTTGGCAAATGATCTGGTTTTGGTCTTGGAGTTCTCTCGGGAGCTGCAGGTGCACTAACAGCAGGAGCGTCGGCCGCCGCACTTTGGTTCTCAGAAACCACTCCTGGCCTCAATGGGGTGGATGTCGGCCTTTTCTCAGTCACCGGGGCTTGTTTTTTTTGGATGTTAGACTTGTGTGGAGGGGAGGATGGTCTTGGCTTGTTTACAGTGTTTTGAACTTTGACGCTCTTCTGAAACACTGCAGGAGAGGGACAGCACCAAAAACCCTCTGGAGTAACAGCAATCGGAACGTTCTTTATCTTTGTCTGGCCTTGTTCCACTCTTGTAAGTCGAATTTCAGCCATATTTTCCAAAATTTGCACTGAGAGCATATAATGGTAATTCTGGCTAAGCAGGCCAACAACCCCAACTGACAAAACACCTAATTTTCCAAGCTCCTATTGAAAAAAAAAAGACAATTTTCTACGGATGCAGACACTGTTGAGAGCACTTCAGAGGCTATCACTTTCTTGGGCTCTCAGATAACACAAAAGATCCTTCCCCCTCCTTAGCAAATCTTTGTGCTACTGCTAATAATGCCTGAAAAAAGCAACGGAAAGGGCTGAGATCAAGAATGGAAGCGCATTCTACACCAGAGAAAATGCTACCACCTTTCCTTTCAAGAAAACAAGCCCAAAATATAACTAAAAACTGAAATGGTAAAATTCGAATTAGAGATAACAAATTCTGTTCAATGCAGCCGAAAATGACGAACAGTGTCAACCATGTATCGGCAGAAATTTCGTCAAGCGCGAAATTTTCACATGGACTTAGCCATAGATCGAGCCCCCAAAGAAACAGCTCACGAAGATACCATCCCTAGCCCAGAATCAAGAAAACAAGAACAAATTGAACGGGCCTCGGCATGGTCCCGAAAAAAATAGAAACTTGAAATAACCGGGCTGAAGACTGACCTGGAACTGAGATTGGGGTATTCTGAGAAATCCCAGTGAACCCATCTCTTATCTTTAACAATTTCTTACAAAAGTTCCCAAAGGCTGCTCATAAAAATGATTGAACCAGAGCTCCGGTGTCAAGCATCAAGGGAACCAAATGAACAGAGGCTTGCAGAGAGGAAATGATGAGTGCAAATGTGCCTCCTTTAAATCTGTAAAGCTAAAGGAACCGATCAAAAGAACAACTCGCAAAGCAAAAGCAAGCGGAGACTAAAATAAAGCAAAGGCCGATGGTTAATGGGGGGTTTGTTGCTAGTCCCTGCTTTTGCCAGTTCTTTGTCTAAGACCATTTGCCTTTCATGATTGCATTGAGCCTGTGGGTCAGATAGCAGAATATTTCCATGTTTTTTCTTTTGCCTCGATATAATTCTCTTCTCTTCTTTAAACGACTAAAGGACTAGAGCACGCCTAACCACTTTCTTCCATCTGTTTTCTTCCTCTTTCTTTTTTTTCTTTATCCATGCTTCTGTCGCTTTTTGTGGGAGGATGCTGGATTTTTCCTGGGGGAAGAGAAACATCAAGCAGATCGCTGTCCATCGTGTCTTTTGTCTCTGTCGGAACTGCCCTCGGAGAAATGCCCCAAATAGGAGAGGGCGGTGGGGATGATGTCAATGGGTATTTCGAGAAAAGCGACTCGTGGGAATTAGCAAAACAATCCAACATAGAGGTCTGGATAAAGTCTAGTGTGGGGGGGGAAAAGGATGAAAAGGATGGATTGTGGCTACTTCTGATTTGAAAGTTTGAAATCACTGGTACTCATCGAGAACGTATTGCCGCTTTTCCACTAGTTGGAAGAGATCCCTCTGGCAAAACTGCGATCGGATTCGACATGTGAACGGGAGTGGCGAGTTGTAATCATGTTAACTATAAAGTAAATGCATCACTTACCTCTTTAAAAGATGAGGAAATGTTTAGCTAAAAATCCTCTCGATTTGTGACCCTTCTTGACCCAATACATGGTATTGTCAATTTTTTGGTATCACATTCTTAGCAAATATGATTGTAGCATTTTGATTGCATCAAGTTAATAATAATTTATGTGATATGGGATTTTACCGTCGTATCATATTGTAGAAAGTATTAATAATCAATCTAAAAGCTAGTGTAGATATTTCATTTCATAAATGCTTAACATAAGTGTGAAAAACACATCACAAGCTGAGTTGGTGGCATATGGTTTAAGGCAGGCCCCTTGCCTCTTTGACCTAAAACCTTAGATAAAGTCACAATTGCACCCCATTATGGTCTAGCTGAAAAAGTGGTTAGATCCTGATTAATAACCTACAATCTACTTGGTCAAGATTGGTCCAAATTTTTTAAGGACTCTTTTGCAACCAACTTGAAACCGAATTAGCTGATTTTAGGGTAGACCCGTTGACCCAATCGTGTGCTTCTTTCATTTATCGGATATGTAAAATTTATTTTTGACAAAATCAGTACATTAGCTTTTCTTAGTAGAGTGGTTTGAAGCACTTTCCAATTTTTCTTGGGCCACCTAGGAGCAAATATCCTCCTTTTGATTTCTACATGTATTTCTCTAAATTAGATGAAGATTAGTTTATCCTAGGGAATTAACCAACTTGATTGGTTCATAGTGATTTTATCCTTGAACCTTTGGTTCAACTTGAGAAAAGACTTTCTTGAGTATAATCAGAACCATGTTGGCCCTACTACTTGGTACTTTCTACCTTTAAAGAAAGTCCACTGAAAATTTGAGCCCAACACCTTATAATCAATGCTCACCCCTACTAGTTGGTTCCTAGTGCTTTTGCCCTTGGCGATGCTATACTACTCCGTAAGAAATATAGATCAAACATTGTTAGTGTAAAAGAAAGTATACACAAGCGATCATTATTGATTTGAGGATAATAACTATTCATACCTCAAATTAGTTATATATAAAGCTGTGCCTATGTGAAACTTTTTTTACATCAATACCAAGTACCAATTGATTGAATTCCATGAAATCATTTCATAAAAGTCTATTGATATTTTCTTTTAATAAAGTAAGGTGATTTCGATCCTCGAATAATTCGAAGCTTGATTTAGTGGAGCACACGCAAGAAAATTCAGCAGACTATTGACTAAAAGCTTATAAATGGGTTGTCCAAGAAGGAACACATGAATAGGTTAAAAATAAGACAACGCTTTGGACCCCATCTCATTAGATTCCAACCTTGTCTTATGGGGATAGGAGAAGGTTGGTCATCTAATACCCCATCAGTTCTTGGAAAAATCGTCTTTTCCTTTCGGTCAAACCCTCGGACATTACAATACATGATTAGGGCAACGTAGAATCTAATCAAAGTCGGAAAAATCAAACTTCTGTTGGGCCCACGAATATAAAAATAAAAAATAAAATGCCAAAGAAACTAAAAGAACCGCATCATTCAAATTCCCTTGAAAGAGACACCAAGCATCTTTTTTTCTCTACTAAAAGAATAGAAAAGGCAAAAGTGACAAAGCTTCACTGTTGAGAACGATGAGGATCCGAAGGTGGCGTGACAATTATGCAAGATGATGTAGTAACATCGTTGCAGATTGAGATTATGAAATAAGCATCTATAAAAAAATTATTCGCTTTAGATTTTTGTCTATTCTCCGCCTAAAGTGATGATCTCTTTTATTTTAACGATAAGAAAACTGTACTTTGATGGTTACCTAGAGCAATGAATTGATTCTTCCTACCATACATCCTAGCATAGTCAAATTCAAGTTTGAGACAAAATGCTGAAAGTATTATTTTACGCCGTCTAAACACAGTTCATTGTCTATCTCTAAGTAATTTGTCATCGGTATATACCCATTATAACAAAAGGAAAACATGCTAATCCATTGTGACTTGCAAATTAATTGTTCACATGCAGTTTAAGTTATCTGATTTCTTTTTTACAAGGGTCATATCAACATGTATTTTCGAGATATTTATTAAATATATTCAACATGAAAAAAAAATTTGTTTTCTAAAGTAATGACAGCACAAAACAAGAAAATATTGAAATCCGTGAAGCTTTCTCAACGGAGTGGTTGTCAAGTTAATTGAGATAAACGTTAACTCAAATCTCCCTTTTTGTGATTTAAGATCACAACTTACTGTGGATCGCTCTCCACATGTGCCATCCACCTTTGAGATGCTTTCATTGGTGCGTGGACCTTGTCGACCTGGTTGCCTGAACAATAATTGAGCTGATAACAGAATGATTCATTAGTGGAAGAAAAAGGAAGGGAGGGAGGGAGAGAGGGGGGGCACGTTTTCATCATCGACCAGAGAAAGGTCCCCACCACCACCACCACCACCAACGCCATCGAATCGCTCCCCCCTGTCAAAACCCTCTGATGTGGTGGTTCCCAAATTCGTGTGCCGTTTCTACGCCGCTCCATCCTTTTCCAAGTTCCAAGATGCCCCTCGCACGTGCTGCTCAAAGCCAAGTTGGGGTTGCCGACTGTAGAAGCAATCTAGTAGTAATCATGTCGACTCCCCTTGCACCTCCTCCACTCCTATTCCCAGGATGGAAAATGTCTTGCATGGACCAGGCTCATCGATCCAAAATGATCGCGGCTATCCATCATCTTGAATTCCATTTATAGGGCTCATACGATCAATGCCTATGACATCCCTGGCCTATGTTTTCATTTATGTAGCTAATTCATTGCATGAATTTATTGTTGTTTCTAATGCTTGAGTTGATCTAAATATCAACTTAAAGTCATTTTACATGAGAATAACAAATGAGATCAGATAGGTATATATATGTGGAAATGCGGACTCAGATCCCAACAAATATTTCCCTTTGGATAGAGTTTCTTGGGGGAAGTAATAATCTATATGTACAGCAAATGTGCATAGAAAAATCCCATACATACAAGCATGCAAATCAAAAAGTATATTTTTAATGAAATCAAATTATAGATAGAGTTATTATACCATCCATCGGGGTTGGAGTGAAAATTTTGCCACCGGTAAAATAAATTTGGCAATTCAGACTACTTGATTATATTGCCAAAGTAATGTATTTTATTGCGGTCAATGCCTATCAACATAGATGGGATTTTCATTTTAATATAACCACTTCAATAAGAAATTCTCTTTACATAGGTCAGGGGATTTTTTTTTTATACATTTTTTCTATAGTGAGAATTTTTTAGAGTTCTCTTAATGTATCAGCAAGAGATTTCTTTAATCATTTGCTCTCGAAAAAGTTGAGCACTTTTTTTCATGTTTGTCCTAATACATTCACCTTTTACACGGAGAATTCATGTATATGCTTTTAGTCCACAATCTTACTTACACGAACAATTAAAAAGAATTTCTCTTTCCCATAAATGAGTTTATGTGAACACTACAAGTTTAATGGCTGTTTTTAGATAACTTTTTTTCTTGCAAATTAGACTCTCTCTTTTTTTTTAACTGGGAGAACCTTGGCTGCACAATCATCACCAAATTTATTGATTTTAATGTTTTCTATTATTCCATTATATCGACTAAGTTGTAGTTACAATGGAGATATTTTACAGTTGCTCAGCCAAGTTTGGTAAGCTCCTAGTCCATTGGTCAATTATAGAAAAGACTTTGGCAACTGCAGTGTTCTTCAAGGTGTTTGACGAAAGGAGTAAGATTTACATGAGACTGGGGAAAAAAGAAAAAGAAAAATCCTCATACATATAAGAAAATGTAATTATTACTATTTTATGGAACATTTCAGCCCATATTATAATATGATGGATAAATTATTCAATTTTCTTTTCTACAAAAATAGCTTAAGTATGCAAATTTATTTAGCGAAATAGGAAATTGATTAGTATAGAAATAAAGATAAAGTTCTTTTTAAAGGGTGTGAATCAATCAATTATTGGGAATAAGGATGTCAAAAATGCCCGAACCGAATCGATTGGAACCCAAACTTTGGGGTCCTTTCACGTTGGGTCCTTCTTTCAATTTAAGTAACATGGAAAAAAATTCGAGCATTTTGACAGTTTGGTTCGGGTACCTGACCGAAACCCAAATAATCATGCTTCCAAATCTGGGAAAAAAAACCTTTGCTTTCCGCTCCCAGATCTCCTCCTCCATATCATTTTCTCCTTCCATGAGCACCGCAAGTAGCGATGTGAAAGCTAAGACCCACCCCATCGAAAACTCGACTTGTTGTTGCAATCGCAAGCGAGAGGAGTAATCGCCATATCCACCGTCTGAAGGCTCGAGAGAGCTTCAGTATGAAGGCAAGCCAGAAGTCATCAATCCCAATAGCCTTCGGCTTTCTCTGCAGTTCCATCCTCGTCCTCACCGACAATGTCTTTCACGCCTTCATTTCTGCCTTCGTCCCTTCTTGCCAAATGCGCTGCTCCGTTTCTGTAATTTCGTGAAGCTATTCTCTTTCTAGATCTCGGGTTACTGATGAGCCTTCCATCGTTTGCTTTTGATTTCTGTCGGAAAGTATTATGTATTGGGGGAGAAATACCTAACACTGCTTGTAAACATAATTAGAGATAATAACATTGAGACAACGATAACAAATTAATAGTAACAATCAAGCCAAACTATATAACATCCAAGATATTAAAATGTGCAATCAATTATAATCGTAAAGGAAAGTAAACAAGCATTTTAATATCATCTCTAAAAAGAAAAATGCAACACAAAATAAAGAATCCTATTGTGAAACCCTAAAGGGTTGTCCAATTTTGGATTTTAATATTTTTAAGGGTTTTCTAATTTTTCTAAAAATTTTTCGCAACCTTTTATTATTTTTAATTATTTTTTCCAATTTTTTTTTAAAAAAATTTAGGATTTTCTTTAGAATTTTTAATGATTTTTTTTTATTATCAAAAGGATTCGGACATGACCAAGAGACCTAACTCGAGCAAACTGACTTGGACCCTACTGGTCCAAGTTGGACTAGTTACTAAGCCAATCCTAAAGCTGACATGAACTTCCTATTAACATTGACCCATGAAAGGAATTTGTAAAACAGCCCATTGCCCCCTTTTTCACCGAAAAACAGCCCAACCCGTTTTCCTTGCACCTGGCTCGAACCTATTCAGCCATTCTCAACCCAGCGGCCCTTCTTTATTTCTCTTTCTTTTGTCTTTCTTTTGTTTCGTCGTTTTCTGCTGCAGATTTCTTCTTCTTCTTCTTCACCTCCCGATGTCTTCAACAAGCTCGAAGCTTCTCCAGCTCCACTCGAACAAACAACACTCGATGCCATAACTAGGGGTGTCAATGGGTCGGGTCGGGGGTCGGGATGTTACCCGACCTGAACAAGAAGGCTCGCGTGCTCTGACCCGACCCGACCCGACCCGACCCGAAAGGCATGAAACATGAAGAAGGAAAATGGGTTGTGTTTAGGTTGAGTCGGGTTTTAGGCCAGTGGGTCAAATCCAACTATACGCATGTCATCAAATAAAAAATTCATAGCATTCTCCATCATCCAACATCTAAAGTATAATAAAACATGAAAGTCTAACGTACATAATAAGCATAAATAACCAAATGGACAAAGCATGTTATTTAATTGCCTCATTTTCATTTTCATTGCAATTTTCTTTTCAAGTTTCAAAAGAAAAAAAGGTCCATCCACCAAGTAAATAGTACAGTAGAGAGTTGAAAATATAGTAAAAGAGTGGTCTATCTATTTTGAAAACATAGTCTGGTCATTAGCATTAATACAATGTATTAACTGTCCTTTATCCAAAGTTGCTCATCTGCTGCTGATGCCATTTAAAGCTTGGCCAAGACTTCGCTGTGTTCCAATCTCAGCATCTTAACATTTTCAAAAAAAATTCTGCAAAAAAATTTAAGGTTTTGTAAGCTCGTTTTTTTTATGCTAATTAATTTAATTAAAATCAGCAACAACAAAAAGAACTCAACTTTTTGAGGAAGCGATATGATCTTTCCGATAGAGCGAGTGGGGGGCCCATGCGCATCATTAGCGAAAACACGCTAGCGGTTTCTCGAAGGTGGAGAAAACACGTCGGCAGTTCATTGGCCACGTTCGAGGTGCAATGGCCGCAGGGCTTCTCTCTCGCTCTCCGCCCTTGCTCTCACTCGCCCTCTCTTTTTCCAACCCTTGGTACCTTTCTCTCTGCCCTCTCCCTCGGATCCCTTTCTCTCCACCCTCTCCGTGTTCGAGAGAGGGTTTAGGTGAGAGTTTGTTTATTTGTTCATGGGCCAAATAATATTATGGGCCTAATTGGCCCAAAAAATAGCTATTTACTTATTTTATAATTATGACCCGAACATTATTAAGATTCGAAATATATATTATATTTGTTTTGTGTTTAGGTCATATTCGGGTCGTGTCTCAGTCGGGTCAAGTCAGGTTTTTGGACACCCCTAGCCACAATCATCTTTCACACACATCGCCACTAGCACATATGCAGCTGCCAAACCACCACATACCATCGGTTGCTATTCCAATCGGCATCCCAAATCACCAATCACTTACACCGGCAACCTCTAAATTTAATGAAATAAAAACCTACTTATCCTAAATTTCTAAAACCAACTATCTATCAAACAACCAACCATGAAAATGTTAATACGAGGAAAGAATAGCCTAATTAGGGTGGCCTCGAACCACTGGCTTCGTTGGTAGGGGGAGGTCTCTAATGAAAGGAATGGATGTCCAACAATGGTGTAGACTCGGTGACGACTAATTATTTCCTAAAAATCACATGGAAACCCAACAAAAACACCAGCTTTAGGTAGGATTCGACGAATGTAAATGGGAAAAAAAATAACAGTCCAAGTGCCAAAACTTTACATAATGGGACATTTAAGTGCCAAAAGTTATGAAATGTACACTTAAGTGCCACTTTTTTCGAAAATTGGATTATTGAAGTGCCAATTCTAGCAAAGACTGTCGGAAATCTGACGTGACTTATTTTAATAATATAACTTGCTTATGTGGCTCATTGGAAGCTGAATTAGCAAAAATTTAGCTAAAATGGTGTTGTTTTTTCTGACATGACATTTAAAAAATGATTTAATTAAATAATATTAAATAACTTAAAAAATATATTATTATAAAATTGATTAATTTTTTTTAAAAATGGAATGGGAGGATCGGGTGAGGCTTGCATTGCCATCACCGCCGCACCCTTGCCGGGAAGGGCCGACGATGGTGGGGTGAGGGTCGATTGGGGTCGCCAGGCCCCTTGGCCAATGGTGGCCCTTGGCTTGGCTAAGCAAGTGCCAATGACCCTCGCCGGATCTGGGGGAGGGTAGCGACCTTCACCCCAAATATGGGCAAGGGTCCGCAAGCCCTCACCATAGGTTAGCTGGGGTCATCGGCCATTAGCCAAGGCCTGATAACCCCGGCTAACCCTCGCCCTACCGTCTCTAACCCTTCTCGGCGATAGTGGGGTGGCAACAACGACAACGGCGCACAACCCTCAGAACCCTCACCCGAACCCTCCCCCCTTCTTTTTTTTTTTTTTTTAAATCAAATCGATTTTTTAAATTTTTTTCTAGTATGACTTGGATAATTTCTTTTTTTTTAATTGCTACATGGATATTTTATTTTAAAAAAATTATTGCATTAGCAAATAAAATCGTCGGAAAATGATACATGGTAGTTTGATCGGATTTTTTCGCTGTTGGCACTTAACAAATCCTTTTTGCTCCGATTTTGACACTTAATTGTACATTTTCAAACTTTTGGCACTTAAATGTTCCCCCGTGCCAAGTTTTGGCATTCTAGGGGTCCACACGTCAATGTAAATGCAAATATGAATCGGCTTCAAGCTTAGACATGAAAATTTCTCGGTGTCCTTTCAAGCATTTCAACAAACAAATGATGTCCATTCTAGAAAGCAAGCTCTAGATTGATATTCATAGCGAAATGGGTCTCAAAACTCGACACATGAAAATGTGAACCCACATCATAGATTATAGATCGGTTCTATTACTTTATCAAACGCCCATAATCTCTAAAAAAATTTCAGATCTTAGATTCAATGAAACAAGGCCGAAAATGAGGTGTTTGAGAGCGAACTCCTACTTGGCTTATGGTGGAGTTTTGGTATCGTACGGTCAAGCAACCTTCTTTCTAACCTGTGGCCCCCACCTAGAAATGGACAGCGAAGGAGGTCGACTATCACGCAAGGAGTGCTCTGGCCATCTTCATTCTTCAGCCTTTCAGAACCTTTCTATCTTGCCCTCATTGGTTCTCTCCATCTCTAATTTTTTCTTCGGTACTTGTCGTAAAAAATAGTAGAAGGAAAAAATGACTTACCTCTTTTGATGCACAATAAAGAAATTACTTTAGAAACATATGTTGAATCATGAATGAATGATGAGGGCTTACATGCCCTCACCGGCCCTTAGCCTAACTGAGTGAGGGTTAGAAACCCTCCTCAAATATTATGAAGACTGCGACTCTCACCCCAAATCTAGGTGAGGGCTTATATGCCCTCGCTGGCTCTTCTTGGTGATGGTGAGGTGGTGGCATTGAGGTTGTGCAACCTTTTGCTACAGCCCTCGCCAAAACTTGTTGTATCTCTTCTTTTTTTTAATTATTTTTTAATTTGATTTAATTAATATTTATATTAAAATTCAAATTTGAGGAAAAATGATGTCATTTTAGACTTTTCTAGTCACGTTAATGCCAAAAGCGATGTCATTTTGCATTTATCTCATGGGAATCATTTTTGGCAAAATTTCTCGTCATTGACATTTGAGTGATTTATTTTTCTTTGATTTTGATAAATGTATATTTTCGAAGTTTTGACACTTAAGGTGTTCGGCACTCGATTATTCCAACCAAGGGGGGACATAACGCAAGCAAGTCAACTTGGAAAAATTGTCTGGCTTTGGATCCTTTTATATGAACCTTTTATTTACGGATCACTTGTGATCAAATGGGCAGCTCCAGCTCCCCATGCATTCAGCGATATAGATTTATGGCCATGTGGACAGAAAATAACTACATCATATTTGTGCTCTCATTCACACTCAACTTTTCCGCATGCAATTTTTAGCATAGGCTACTCTAGGATTGGTGGGGGAGGGAGGGGGGAATGACCAGTGGGATGCATATCTTTGACTATAAAAAGGGGAGAATTACCAAAAAAGTCTTTAATTTATTATAATTGTGCAAATTCAATCTTAAACCTTTATTTTATCAATTCAGTCATAAACCTTTTGCAATTGTGCCAATTCAATTTATTTGGCCAAATTTGGCTTATTGGCGCTAGCAACCATTTTTTAAAAATCATTTTTTTCCTTTTCTTTTTTCTCTCCTTCATCCCTTGCCTCCCCCCTGATTTGTGGCCAATAAGCTCAGCGAGGCTCACTGGCCATTGGGCGAGGACCACAAAGACCTCACTGGCTATCGGCGATCCTTCGTTGGCCACTGGGTGAGGACCACAAAAACCTCGTTGGCAGTTGGTGAGGCTCGCGACCCTTGCCAAACCTTCCCACCCTTGCTGATGGCCTCATCCGGACTTGGGTAAGGTGGCTTCACCTAGATCTAGGCAAGGCTAGCCTCACCAAGGCCTTGCCATGGGCGAAGGTGGCCTTGGCCATGGCAACCTTTGCCAAAGCCCGCCATAACCTTGCCAACTACAAGTGAAGCCACCTTCGCTCGCGGCAAGGCCACTAGCAAGGGTGGGGAGTGTTGGCAGGGCCACAACCCTTGTTGGCCATTTCCCGAGGGGGGGAAGACAAGGGAGGAAGGAGAGAAAAAAGAAAAGGAATAAAAGAAAATTTTAAAAATTCAAAACATATATTATTAAAAAATCGTTGATGGCTCTGGCTAGCCATATTTGGTCAAATGGATTGAATTGATATAATTGCAAAAGGTTTATGCTTGAATTGGCAAAAAAAAAAAATAGAAGATTTAAGATTGAATTGGTATAGTTGCAATAGGTTTAGAATTTTTTGAATAATTTTTCCTATAATCAATTATACTATAATCAATTCTTTTTCCTGTACTTGATATATCATTTCACGTAGCGTTGGTTGTGTTTTGCTACAAATTCCATTACAATCCCGAAATCAATTTTCTCTAACTTGCATTTTTTTACCACATAAAATACCGGGCCTAGCTTGTATTTGTTTTCTTTCTAGCTCATAAAATGTCGTCCCTAATATGTCCATTTTGCTTATGTTTACAAGCATAATTATTTTCCCATTCTCATGGAGCTTACTTCTACATTTTATTACAATATATAAGTGATACTTATGATCCAATTTTTTTCTCTTAAATTTTTCTTTAGAGAAAAGAAAGATTTCTCCTTATCTCAGTATTGTAGTACATATTTTTACTACATATAAAGAAATCTTGAGATTTTTTCCTATGATATTTCCCTAATGAAGAGACTTGATTGAACTAATCTAACAAGATTTAGACTTGATTGTACTTTTAGAAGCTCTAAGACTTTATTACACTTGCAACAAGCATTAGGATTACTAGATCATTTATATAAGAAAAAATTAAGGAAGGAAATTTAAAAAATCAAAAAACAACTTCAATCTTTCAGTACATTTGAATGGCCTTGATTTCCATCAAGATGCTTTCCACATCCCGCAATTGTCCTTGTACATTATGTATACGGGTCAAGAAATGTTAATGCAGCAAGTCGAGAAGCAGAAATGAGAGATGGCAGTGCTCAGTATATGATCCATTCTCTTGATGATTGAAATGATGGTGCATGATCTGGAAAACAGTAGATTAACTTCCCTACTTCAGCATCATATCAACATATATTAGATGAAATAAGAAAAACGACAACCTGCGAATCTTTATTTTGTGGTAAATTGATGATTCCAAAAATATTTTCCTTAAATTGATCAAGGGTATCGTTTACAAAGATTAATTAACAAAAAGATTTTCATCATCAATGAAAATATTTAAAAATAAATTATTATTGATAATGAAAATCTGTCAATTAATTTTTATAAGAGATATAAATAATTATTTTTATGAACATGTCTTCCAAATCATTAATTTACCTCGATATAAACGTACAAAGGTTGCAAACGGTATATCTTGGGCGAGTCCTTGTTAGTGCTCCTTTGTCAGGAGTAAAACTCACTGTTGGAACAACTAGATTTGGTCCTACCGACCAAAATCCACCTGCAGAAAGTCCATAGATGGAGGACAGTTGATTCACTCTCCTTTATCATCCGTTTTAAAATGCAAAACTTAAAAAGTGTTCGATTCATGACGAATTTTTTAACAAATCCTTTTTCTAAAAAAAACTTGCTTCCCGTCGATGGTGTCATCCCTGAGCTACAAGGTTAGTTGATGAAGATTTGATTCACTGGAATAAATGCTTTAACACACTTTTATTTTAGAGGATTCATCAAATAGACCTATTCACGTCCCTAGATTTCTGAGGATGTCCGAGATGATACATATTTACATGTAAACTCAAACATCAACTGCAGTTCGCACATAGAGGTGGAGCTTAGCAAGTCAAAGCTCAAAATGTGCTCCAAGTGAATCAAGCAATAATCCAGACCTTCCATGAAACCCGATGATCTTTTTACCAATTGGTGGAAAATGAAAGTACTTCCCAACCTCCTCACCAAATGGCCCATAAGTTCTTTCATTGCTCTGAAATGTGAGGGAGCGAACAATATTATACCCGAAGAAAGATCCAGTGTGACCAGAAAATGAAGTCAAGTACTCTCGAGGATAATCGAGTTTAATCTGCAAAATTAGAAAGACAAAACATATTTAATTCCAACCTCCAACTCCGCTTAATAAGTTATATTTGGTTAACAATGTAAAAGCTAAATAGATAATTCGGCTGCGTCTAGAGCGTAAGGCCTATTTTGGTCCTCCACGGTTATCAAATCAATCGTCTGCAAAACGAAGAGCAATTGCTTAAAAAAGAAATGCTTTGGCAACTCTTTGAGAACAGTTAATAAATTTTTAGGAAAGTTATTCTCAGACTTAAAAGTCATAAAGTTACATAAAACCTTAATATTCTTTTTTTTCCCACCTTCCGGAGGCTGTACTTCTTTTAATGTAGTGAGTGACTTCATCGTAAATGGAACCGTGGAATGTTGGAAAAGTTTTTCAGGAAAACCAAATATCATGCCCTGATAGTGACTTTCTCAGAGGTTCTAATTCCAGATCATTTGCCAATCTAAACTCAAAATCTACGGACCGTTCTTATGTCTCACTTTCATCTTTACCTTCTATTTATAAAATATTATCACACTCATGAGCATAAATGTGACCTCCAAACCACTTAAACACCAAACCTTAGAAACGACATAGAAGTTGCACGTTCATAAGATTAAGTAAATGTCTAAAGGTCATACCTTGAGTGTTAGATGTCCTCCATCTCCACCATGTTTAAGGCCCTGAACCACAGACCCATTCTTGTCGTACTCAACAGTAATGGAGTCAATAGCTGATCCACCTTTTACAATTATTTTTCTCACACCTGTGCTATCTCCGTCGTCCCATTGCTTGCCACCTTGTCCTCCAAATGGCCCAATGGATTTCAAGAGAGGAAGATCAGAAATTGGTTCAGAGTAGACTCCTAGCGCATCAAGTTGAACGCTAGACCTTCCATGAAAGCCAATTATCTTGTTGCATGCTAATGCACAGCTAAAGAACCTTCCTTCTTCCTTACCAAAGGGTCCATGCCTTCTTATATTACTTTCGAACGTGAGTGATTGAATAACAGAATTATCATGTTTGATATAGCCAAACACTGAGGTCAAGAACTCATGAGGGTAGTCCAAGTTAACCTGCAGAATTAGCAATTAATTGTCATATTGATCTATATCAAAGATGATAGATTGAAGTGGCCTAAACAAACATCTCATCCACGAACAACCTAGACGTTTAAGACTTAGACCGAAGAATTTCTTAAAATTGATGTATGCATGGACTGCTATTCTTCTGTCATACTTTTAGGATCAACAATCGAAGATGATAGACAATTGGGTTCTGTAGCGCACTTTGTTCTTTAGTATTTAAAAACTTATCGTACGAGGTCACTTTCATGGAGTCCGTCTGGCATAAGGCATCTTAACGGACCTTTGTGTAGTGTACAAAACAAAAATTACAGTAAGAAATTTAAATGATCAAAAGACGATTTCAATCATTCAATACATTTGGATGATTTTCATTTCCCTCTAAGAAACTGTCCACAACCCATACTTTATCATCGTCCATCATGTATACAGGTTACCATCACTCCCAATTTACTATGATAAAGGTTCTCAAGTTTATTAGAAAACTAATAATCGATCTAATGGGGGCGTAGGGCAGTGGGAGGTGCCTAAGACCTTCACCGTACCTTACTGAACCACATAAAAATATTCCTTCTAAATTAGCTATTAATATCAATAAGAAAAACTCCGTTATAGTCATTTTAGTACATTCAATCTGCTTTACTGATAGAGAAATATATATAGTGCACGTAGTAAATAAGAAATTGAAAAATTTCACTGAAATTGTTCGTTTGCCAATTTCCTAGAAGGATAATTATAAGTTTGTCTTTTCATTGGAATAATAGGGATGTTATGCTTGTTAGTAAACTTATAAAAGAGATGAATTATAAATAAGGTGTATCTTTTTTTTCCTTAGTGGTTGGACCTATCATCCAAGGAAGGATTAGGCAAAAATTAGGATACATTCTAGGAAAATAAAATTTCCAATTGAAGATAAGCAAATGAAGGGCTTTCACAAAAGTTCTCTAGAATCGATAAGGAGGTTTGGGTAGGCGCATGCGTGAGAGAGAAGGGAAATCGCAATATGAATGGAAGATATGCAATGAACTCACCATAAGGATATCTCCTTTATCGCTGTGACCATGGGTAGAGGACCAAATAGATTCGCCATTATCGTCATACTCAAAGGAGATGCAGCTGACAACATCTTCCAACATCATCTTTATTTTCTTTACACCATTGAATTTTCCATCATCCCAGGGATGTCCACTTTGGCCTCCAAATGGTCCAATAAACACGATTGGATATAGATGAGAGATTCGTTTGAAATATGCTCCAAGAGATTCAAGATGGGAACCGGAACTCCCATAAAATCCAATGATCTTTCCCCCAGCAGCTGGCTGGAAATGAAAACTTCCTTCCGATTTCAATGCCAAATGGTCCATATGTTCTTTTATTGCTTTGAAACGTGAGTGAATGGATGATAGTAGAGCCAGCATCACTTGTAATATAGCCCGAAACTGAAGTTAGATACTCACTTAGCTTATCTAGATTTATCTGTAACAATCATAAGAATGAAATGAATAGTTAATGCAACAACTTGAAAAACAAAAACATTATGCATGATAGTAACTAGCATGTGACACCAACTTCTAGATAGTAGATAAATTTGGATGAGTGGGAAAAAATAAAATAGACAATCTTTCGTAATTCACTATCATGTCGTATATCTCATACAAAAAGGGAAAAGTGCCAAAAAAATCCTATTTTATTACATTGGTGATAATCTAGTCCTAAACTTTTGATAGTGCTAATTTAGTGATAAATCTTTTGATTTGGTACCGATTTAATCATAAACCTTTTGACTTTGTGCCAATTCAGTTCTAAACCAAAAAATCCTAAACTTTTTGGCACTACTAAAATATTTAAGACTGAATTGACACCAAGTCAAGTCAAAGGATTTGGGACTTAATTATCATCTTTAAAATATTTAGGACTAAATTGGCATCAGTACAATAGATTTATGACTTTTTTGATACTTTTCCCCATACATAAAGCATATACTCTTTGAGTTGCACATGAGATATCATTGGTAATATTGTGTAATTTCAAGATTAACCCATCACTTGAGTTTCACAAGAATAAAGATATCTAGAAGGAAGAGTTAATTATTCCAACAAGTCACTATGGAAACAACTCACGTACGCAAAAGCACATTATCAAGCACAGACATCACTGATTTTCAAAAATAAATAAATCGTGTTCGAATAATCTTTCAATTTTGTTATGTTATACATCCTATTGTCATATTTCCTGGAGGAGTTATAAATATAGTGGTTCAACTTGGCCATGCTTTAAACATTAGCGACTAATGATTTCTATCTACGCATTACGTCTTCAGCACATGCCATTATGAGCTGCACAATCAGAAAAAAAAAGAGAGTAGGTTTCATTTAACACCAAGATCAACAAATTCATTACTCTAATGGCACCAGTACCTTGTTCGTTGTGCCTCCACCACTTGTACCATGTGCAAAAGAACGACCTTGCTCATAAGTAATAGTTATCGACTCAATTGCAGAGCCAGAAACAACATCGATTTGTCTAACGTCTGTATGCTTGCCGTCATCCCATCGGTCTTCATTGTTACTATTTCCAAATGGGCCGACGACTTCAAAGGGATATGCACGAGAGACGGGTAAAATATATGCTCCAATGGAATTAAGACAACTGCCACACCTCCCAAAGAATCCGATGATCTTCCCAGCAACCGGTGGGAAACTGAAAAATTCCCCGATCTCATTGCCAAATGGACCATATGTTCTCCTATTGCTGTGAAAGGTAAGTGATTGAATGACGACAAATCTGGGATCATCAAGAATGTGGCCTGACACTGAAGTCAAGAACTCATTTGGATAATCTAATTGTACCTGCAGGCAGCAGCACAAATCTTGCATCCATCACCTTCAAGAAATGAATATTAGCAAAACTAAGGATATTGGATACTTTTGAGGACTTAAAAAAGTACTTCAAGAGGATATTGCATGAGCACTAATCAATTTGTTAGTCTCACTAAACTCATTCAACTCCATCTTAAAGCCCTGATATTGGTATAAACAGATGGAGTTTATGACTCTCTGTTGGGAACATGAAAGGAAAATAAAAATCTTTGGTAAATCTAACGTCGAGACAAGTATATAAAACCAACACAACTTTCTTTTTCTTTTTTAACAAACGTCGAGAATTTGGGAGATCGTGAAGCATCGTGGACCAACCCCGTTACCTTCGATGTAGACTCTTATTTTCTAATGACCAAACAGTACCTCATAATTTGATGTGGAGTAGCATTAGTAGACATAAATATTTATATATAGGCAAAGGTCCACCATGTCTTGGCAAAAATATACACAACTATATGCCATAGCATACCATAACAATGGACTCACCGTGCATATTTTGCCTTCCGTAGGTCCACCATGTCTTGGCGAGTGGACCAAACACCCATTATAATCATACTCAATAGAAAAGGACACAATCCCAGACATTACAACTACAGTTATTTTTCTAACATCAGTGTATGCTTTATCATCAAAAGGACTCCCACCACAACCTCCAGTTGGCCCTACTGATTGAAGGGGAACAACAGAGGAGAATGGCTCTAAAGGCAATCCAACTGAGTCAAGATGAGGGTCTCTCACCAACTTCTCCAATATCTCATGCCACTGATTTTTATTCTTCTTAGAAAGGAAGGATCCCAATATTTTAAGAGCTATTGGAAGTCCACCCGTGTAGTGGACTAGCCTCTCTGACAACTCTTCATAGCCTTCTTTAGGGCGGTCTTCGCGGAAGGCATGGTGACTCAAGAGTTCGAGCGATTCTTTATGAGTCAATCCTGGAAGCATGTGCCTGTTATCTACTTTGATGTCTTCCAGCAACTGCTCATCTCTTGTAGTTATCAAAATTCTACTCCCATGTTGGAACCAATCTCGATCTCCAGCTCCAAAATACTCAATTTGGTCCTTCTTAGTGATGTTATCAAGGACTAGAAGGATCCTTCTATGGCGGAGCTTAGCTTTTATCTCGTTGATGTTGCTGTGAAGATCAAAAGTTTCTAGACCTTGTACCTTTAGAACATCGTGGAGAAGTCTCTTCTGAAGAAGTAAAAGCGTATCTTGGTTGGCATCTCCGACATTTTCGAGTAAGCTAACACCTTCAAATTCCCTAATAACACGATCGCAGATGACTTTGGCCACTGTTGTCTTGCCAATTCCTGTTATTCCCCATATTCCGATCACGCGGACGTTATCCTCCGACCAAATTTCCAGCGACGATATCACGTCCTCTACAAAGGAATCTACCCCAATAGCATTTTTGACAAAATAGGGGGAGATTGCTCTAGGACTGACCGTGAGGAGATGTCTTACGATTTGCTCGATGAAGTTTGATTGATCCCTGTAGTTACATAGGAAGGACAAGTCCAATATGAGTAACTATAGCATAGAGAGGCTATCAGCAGATGAGCAGTAAACCCATGAACTAGACTCAATAAACAACATATTTCAAATCGACTACTAATATGAGCTGTTTCAGGAGTGAACTTGTTAAATGCTTTACCCGTTAGCATCATTATTCAAGTGCCATCCTGACAAAGTCCCAGCTTCTTTAAGCGCATCCCTCCACTTCTGCACCAGCAAATCGTCGGTGTGGGTGGCCAAACGCCTTCCGAAACGCTCCCCAAATCGCCCGCTCTGTGTCCGAACGTCCCTCGGCTCTACATCATAGAAAATGGGCAGAACCACATGACCCTGATGATCTCTGAACCTCCTTTTTTTATTTTTTTTGGTAAGGCTCTGAACCTCCTTTTGCACTCCACGATCTCCACCAGCTCGTTCAAGCACCACCGCGAGTCGGCGTAATTGGTGGTGAACACGACGAGGGCAACCCTAGAATTGCGAATCGCGTCACGCAGCCTGGGCTTGATGTTAATCCCAGTCTCCACTTTGTCATTGTCCCTGAAATAGTAGATCCCCGCCCGCCTCAGCTCACGGAAGAGGTGGGCTGCGAAGGTCTTCCTTATGTCCTTGCCTCTGAAGCTCACGAACACGTCATACTTCCAATGATGGATCGAAGCAGAAGACGAAATTCGACGTTCGATTTCTTTGGTTTCCATGGAAACAGTGCGTGATTGAATGAGAGAATGGAAAATAGGCTGAAAACTTTTCTCGCGGGAAAAGGGTATGTATATGAGAGAGAGAGAGAGAGAGAGAGAGAGGGGTGAATTAGAAGGGACGAAGAATCAAAGAGAGAGAGAGAGAGAGAGAGAGAGGGGTGAATTAGAAGGGACGAAGAATCAAAGTTCGATTTGTTCAAAGGACTGAAGAAAAGCTGTTCCAATCGTCACAGAAGCCACATCCATGAATCGAACTCTGTTGAAAAGCTTGACTTCGGTCTCCGTGACAGAGACATGCCTGGAATCGCAAACTCACCGGCTTGTAGCTTCAGTACCCGCGCCTTAATTGGTGGAAAAAAAAGATACGTCGTATCAGTATACGTAAATGCAATCTACCCGGCTGAATGTACATATTAATTTTTTTTTATTTCATCGAAAACTTCTCATCATGACCTTGGCCGGGGATTTTCACCCATCTCTTCTTACTCTAGACGTGGGAGGTTATTATACCTGTCTATTCGATAGTAGCCAAATCGAAGTCCTGAGGTGATGTCTACCTTTATTGCTAAAAGGATCCTTAATCTCCAATCAATCTTTTTCTTCTTAATTGAAAGGAAATACAGGGGTGATATTACATATCTTAAGACAGATCTCCCACGTGTTTCTTCCCCTTGAGCTTTTAAATCAAGTTCGATTTCTTGCTCTTTTTTCAATGGAGATAAAGATGAGCATCGAGATAGTTGTCAAGGACTAATGAGTCTCCCGTCACCCAGCATTCTCAAGTATGACGGCATATAACCTAATTTCACACAAAATTTTATAAACAAAAAAAAAATCCAACACATATATGTGTGTGTGTGTGTGGGTGCACGTGTGTATCACCCGTTGCATGAAAAAGTTAGGGATCGAATACTAAAATATTAATATTGTATAGTTTTGCATTTTGTATCCTTCATCGTATTTCTTTGCATTTATAAGTATTAATAGTAGGACAGAGCTATTTCCGGTCCCTAAACGATTACATCCACCCTTATTTATATTAAAATGACAAAACTACCCTAATTGCAGTTTAAAGTGATGACTTACTCTTTCTATTTTTTATTTTTCTATTTATGATAGCTACCATAATTGAACATTTCACGTTTTTTGTACTTTTAGTATATTAAAGAAAAGTACATTCTCAAATATTCTTATGATGTTTTACATACTCCGTGTTAAGAGACCTTCTTTGTCTCTTCTTTATCATTGATCTTATACCAATTTATCTATTTTTTGTCCCTCTTATCTTAAAAGCTTACTTTCATGGTGAACTTTTTTATGAATTTCATTAGTCTACAATTTATGTCAAGTTTATTTATTTTCTATATTAAAAAAAATCAGTTTTTTTCCCTACTTTGTTGGTGAAATACTTTTATACAAAGCTTATAAAACATTAGAAGAATATATAGGAATATACTAAAATATCACACACAAGGAGGTATTTTGATTTTTTTTTTTGTTAATATTCCATATATGATATCAATTTTTGTTGATCCAATATAATAATGTTTCACTGGAAAATTCAAAACGAAATTCTTACTCAATGCAATATTTTGATTTAATTAAATTTCATCTACTTAACAATTTATTCATAAATAGGATTGGTAACATGAAAAAAAGAGTAGATTTCTTGGAAATTTCTCTTTTCGACAAAATAGTTTTTTGATGGAAGTAATATCTAACAATAAAAAATGACTTTAACACACATGAAAAATATTTAATAAAAAAAACCTAAACATATGAAATTCTTAATTATGGTGAGTAGATCATACATAATGTAGAAAAACTGGAAACGAGGGGCAAAAGTGTGAACAAAGGCAAAGTGAGCAAGCATGAGAGAAACACCTAAACTCATCCTACCCAACCATTGTGGGCTACTCGAGCCCATTCATGACGTTTCGGTCAGGATTTGGACTTATTCTCGCAAATTGTTGGGCTTTTCTTTTGGAGATGGGCCTGGGCCTGGGCCTGGGCTTGGGCCTCTCCCCTTTCTTGATAACCCATCTTGCTTCTCGTATTTGCTTATCTGAGGAAAATATTATTAACTCTCATTAAGGGCCATGTTTGCTAAATCTGAGGTAGTAAATATATTTTTGACCAGGGGACAAAAATGGAGCACCATATCTTTAGCGGGTACTCCCAAGCCCCAACCTATGTTTTCCTCTCAGGATCAATGCAGCCGGCCACAACTGGTGAACTCGCCACCACAGTCCCTCGATCACGATCAGATGCACTCAGTCCCAGCACTAGCCATGACTCTCGACCATGACGAAGACAGGACCAGTACACGAAGAAGACCCCGAACCGGTGTGCTCAGCCACTACCTCGGTGATGACTAGGTCGTGATGAGGCCATGACCGAGGCGTGTGTGTGATAGGCCGATGTCCGTGAGGATAACGTGGCCATGGTTTTTTTTTCTAGGCCATTCAAGCACGGTAGCAGTTTATTATGGCAATCCTTGTCCTCCGCCAAGGTCTTAAAACTTTTGTGCACTTCATAAGGAACAGATCACATTCGATCGTTTTTTTTTTTTTTAATGTTTTGGTAGTAGTGTACACAATCATTGACAAAGCCCATTCCACCTAACGAAAATATGCAACATTTTTCTTTAATTTCTTGGAAAAAAAGAAAGAAAGAGCAGAAGATCTGTTTGTAGTCCTCCAAGTACTTTTAGGTGAGTCGTTTAATCTAACTCGTCTAAAGCCCAGGACCCCATGTGACCTCAATCGACGAGGCAAAAACTAACCAACTTTCAATTGTGAAAACGATCTGTGTCCCATCCAAAATTTTCCAAAAAAAGTAATTAATTAATTATATTAACTTAAAGAAAAAAACAATTAACCAATATCAGAAATATGTGTATTAGGTACTCCTGTCCCCCCAGCAATCTAAAGCCCTAGTTCCGAACCCTAGCGAATCACCAGCATCAATGGCACTTTCTTGTCAATTCTTTTTTTTTTTTTTTTTTTTTTTGGGTCCTTCATTGTAAAAATGAAAAGTGCTTTATGCCTGAAAAGTTTAATTTTTATTATTTACTCCAGCTTTCTGGTAGTGGTTTATCTTACAAACTTTACTTACCTACGCATGTCAACTAAAAGTGGGAGTTGGAGATAATAGCTTTGCTTTCTGTCTCTTTTTTTTGAAAAAAAAAAACAAGAAAAGTTCAGTAGAGAATATTTGCAATTTTTTTGGAATATATTTGTATATACTCTCGAATTCTCTTTGGGACCTTTTGCTTTTCAAATTTCTGCTTTTGGGTCCTTTAAGAAAAGCCTAATTGAAATGAAAGGGCTAGGATCTGCTTGAAAAGAGTTGAAAGTTGAAAGAGTCAGTAAGAGAATATTTGCTTCTGCCCAGCGTTGTTGTAGCACTTTGTGAAAAGAACCGTGCACTAATTAATTAACAAAAGGGGTGGGAAAGAGAAAATATGCGTGAATCTTTTTCGCTTGCACTTGTAAAGGCAAAGTGAGTCAACAATCAATTTTGCTCATTTTCTCTTAAAACACCATCGAAACTTTGTCATGCAAATTTACCCAAGATTCTTTTATAACATGAGGGAAAATTTATCCAATGAGACCTAAATATAATATATGGATATTATGTTTGTCATAAACTTTTAATTTTGCTAATTTAGTGTAATATCTTTGAGTGGAATTTCAATATAACATTTCCGATCAATTTTTATTAAAATAGCGATTTTAGGTGAAAAATAACCGAAAGAACTATGTTAGAATTTTTTGAGAAGATTTAAGACTATATAGGACTAAACTAACATCCATATGATCAGTTTAGGACTGCTTGGGTAATTTTATATACCGTGACTAGATTAATGCGCCCGGACTCGGTCCTATTGTTTCCTAGCTACGACTCTTGCGGATAGAATTGATAAAATCTCTCTCCAAAAGTCAAAAAGGGGGTCTCCAAAAAGAGGATGAACAAATGATAGGGAATTCCATCATTGCTCGGGTGATATTCCCTCGAAAGGAAAAGGTGGTTGAGCCGTATATATTGCTTTAAAGGCGTACCATCTCTCTTTTCTGGCTCTAATCACTGGAAAGAGAAAAAAGAGCTCACCCAAATGTCAATGCCACCATGGCCCATCCCCCTCTTGACAGTCGTTGCTCCCAAAAAATCGATTGGGAGCTGGTCATTTCGTTCACCTCCTTTACACCGACGGGAGTTCAATCATTTTCCGACCTATACATGTGCTCATGTGATGTACTTTTGTCATCCCTATTTCTCGATGTTAGAATATTAAGATTGTTAGGAAATGATGCGATCTCCCTTTATATCTTGAGTAAGAAGTAGCAATGGCCGACGGGTTGTGCCATCCCCTTTTGATCTCGAGGCTGGTACATCGGGCACTGGCCAAGGTTGGGCAGGGACCGGAAATTCTTTCATGTGCACCGATTAGGCCAAACAAAAACATAAGAAACGGAGCTCAAAGGCCAGGCCAATAGGTTTGTGGCCATGGAATGCTAGTCGGCTACCTAACCAAGTTATAAAGAAAATGGTTAATACCGCGAAAAACCTAAAATTGATATACATATGATAAATTTACTTTAGATTAATTTTTTGATTATAAAAAACCACTAACCGGTATACATATAACAAATTTACTTTAAACTAATTTTTTTGATTAGTAAAACCTCTAAATTAGTACATTTGTGACAAATTTACCATTTGTTAGGGTGTGTTTGTTTCAATGAAAGTATTTTTCTGAAAAGTGTTTTCCGTACTTTTCGCTGTTTATTTCTTCAAAAATAATTTGGTCAATGGGAAATACTTTCCTGGTCAACGTAAATATTATGTTTTATTTTAAGAAAATGAATTCATGTGCGTGGGAAGGGGAAAACACTTTCCCTCTTTATTAAGTTTTTAGGTCATTCCTTTTTATTAGTTCAAATGTTATTCAATTATTTTCCAAATGACATCCAAACGCCTGAAAACATTTTCAATTACATATCACCAAATACAGGAAAACTAATCATTTTCATGGAAAATGATTTCTTGGAAAACATTTTCCAAAAATGGTACGATTTCCGTGAAACAAACGCACCCTTAGTTTCCATTAAATTGATTAATATCATGAAAAATCATAAAATGGTAAAACTTCAAGTTAGTACACCTGTCAATTGTTAACATATCATTTAACTCAGCAATTTAATAGTATAATTTAACAGATACTGTTAAAATATTTAAATAATAAATCACGCGTTCAACTAAAAACTTAAGTTTTTAGAATAGTCGACTGTGGCCCCATCAAAATTTTATATGGTATCAAAGCTGGAGGTTCTAAGTTCAAATCTTTCTAGATCATATTTGCCTTCTCAATCAAATTTTCATGCTTAGTACTAGGCAAAAAATTAGACTAAACGTGAGGGGGAGTGTTAGAATATTTAACTAATAAATCATACCTTCATCTAAGAATAGTCAGCTGTGGCCCCACCAAAATCTTATAGATACTAATGAAGGATAAATTTTGATCACATATGTATTAATTCGAGATTTTTTGTGATATTGCCCTAAAAAATATAGAGCATTTCTTATGAGTTCTTTTGCTCTTGTTTTTGCCTTCATCCCTCTCTCACAAACTCTTAAAAATTCCTGACTTTCTAACAATTTCCCACTTTGCATAGACAATTCTCTTGCTACATCGATTTTGCAATGGATACCAACCTCTATCCGACTCGCTTCCCAGACGGCAGGTTAATAACTTCTGGCTGAGAAGGGCACTTCGACTTCTTCCCTGCCCCAGGAACATAGGAAACTTCCCTACGCGCTTGCTCCACTTGAGCAACGGCAAAAAATTCGACAACGAGGACGACAAGACACATTAGTTAGAAGATTATTCGGAAATGTAGGGTGACACTGGGCCGTCGCCACCCTCCCTAATGCGACACCAACACCCTTTCCCTCGGCGAAACCCCTTTACCGGTCCTAAAACAACAAACCCAAATGTTGCACGCTTTGCTACCACAAACGTCCAACAGTTGGGAAACATAAAAGGCGAGTTCCTCTCTAATACTTAGAAGAAGGCGGCGTGAGCAATACGTGAGAAGTACATATTTATCGATTTTCGAAGATTGGACGAGCTACTAAAGGAGGCACTAAGAGAAATATAACATTGAAATGTCCGGTTGGGTCCTATAGAAGCTTAAGATGTGTTTAGTAACTATTCTATTCCAAAAAATAATTTTCGCTTAGAAATATTTTTATTTTAATTCTATTCCCTAGATTTAAAAGTGTTTAATAATCACACAAAATTTTTATTCCCAGAATAGAAATATGTTGGGTACAATTCTCAAATTTTTTATGACTTAGAATTTCTTTTAATTTTTAAATAATTTTAACACATTTTGCTATATTTTCTTTTTTTTTTTTTTTCTTTTTTCTTTCTCCTCTTCTTCTTTCTCTAACTAGTCATCAGCCATGGCAACTAGCTAGATGAGAGCCATCAAGTTTTCCAGCGAGGTTCCCCAAGGCCAGTGACCATGCTGGCTAGAGGAAGAGAAAAAAAAAAAGAAAATAAAAGGGAGAAAAGAAGAAAAGAAAATGGTTTGGGCTTGATGCTAGAGTTGTTTTCGGAAATAAAAAAGCAATTTTTTTTGCTTCTTGATTTTATCCCAAATCTACTTCCAAGAATGAAAATGTTACCAAACGGATTTCTATTCTTTTTTTATTCCTAAGAATAAAAGAATAAAAATAGATACTATTTGGCAAATTACTAAACAAATCTTTAGATAGTGGAACCGGCCATATCGGCCGCCTATTCAATTACAAGAAGACGAGCGACCGATGCTACTTGCATGTCATACGTTCGACCGTTGAGCAACCATTTTTTTATTGCACCTGCTTACATTATAATTAAGAAAAGGACTAATTTGAGAGGGCCATACAACGAATGGACACAGAACCCGATAACACGTCTTCCATGACTACGTCTATTATTGTTTAGAATTGTGGCCTCATCAGTTGCTTCTTTTTTTCTCTTTTAAATTGACATTGGAGGTGCACAACTGGTCGAAACACGAAAACGAAAGGAGCATGATACCTAACAAGTGGATGGTCGTCGGCGTGGAGGTCACGAAATCGATGTTCCAGTTGCACCACACAAGAAAATACATAATGTCTCATTGACTATATAATTGGCATGTATTACCTACCAAGGTGATACGTATTGATTATATCATTCAACATAAATGAATGAAAAATACTTTCTACCTAAAGAATTTGTTGGAAACTAGGTTAAAGTGATGGCTTACCTTAAGGATTGGATGAATGCACTTAGTACGAAAATTACCCAAAAAAAAAAGAGTCTTAAACTTATTATATGAATGTCAATTCTTTTAAATTTTTTAATTTGACCAATTTAGTTATGAGATTTTGATAGACCCATTACCAATTGTTCTAAAAGTTAAACTATTAGATGAAGTATGTGATCTATTATTTAAATACTTTAACATTCCTCTTCACGCTTAGTTTGGTATTTTGACTAGCACTAAGCATGAAAATTTTATTAGAAAAGCAAGTGGGACCTATAAAGATTCGAACTCAATACATCCAGTTCTAATGCCACATGAGATTTTGGTGAGACTACTGTTAATTGTTCTAAAAATTAAACTATTAGATAAATGTGTGATTTATTACTTGTTCTAACATAATTCCTAAATCTTTCGGTGATTTGTCAATATAATTCTTTTGACCAATTTTAGCCGATAATCAACATTGGTCATCCTATGTAATATAATTGGTGTCGATGTGGACAATTTTTGCAATTTTAGAAATTCTCAAAACTTTTTTTAACCACTAAGATTTGCTCTAGTGACCATCATTCTCATATGGGAATAGGGATGCGGGAGTTCAAATCCCCATCTTCTCAAGAGAGTTTGGGGCGATTTAGTTTCAAAAGTAAATTTTGACTCACATGCCCTGCAAGGAGGCAAAACAAAAGTCTAAGTTTTAGTATAGGAGTAAAGTATGATCGACCAAAAAAAGAAATTCTCAAAACTTTTTATTTTTATTCTTTTCTTTCTTTCCTTATATTTTTTTCATGCCAGCGCCATTCATGCCATGCAGGATGTTCATCGTTTATGTCAACAATTTTCAACTAAAATTATTTTGAATGACTATATTGGGAAATTTGTTAAAAGGTTTGGAATAATGGGTCAAATTTCTCTCTATCCCCTTCCTCTTTAATTGCTTTTCCTTTCATTTTCTCTTATTTCTTGCTCTACTTTCCCAATCTAGATCTAGATCTGGAAGTTTTATTCTTCTGATCTTATATAGCTAGTAGTTTTTCTCTTCCATCTAGCTTTAGATCTAGGAATTTTAATGAATATGTACTCCACCTCTAGTGTTAATGATACTATAGTATCTCCACTGTCAGATTTGTGCTCATTTAATATGTTTTTGTTAGAAGTTCTAGGGTCTTGCACTTGTTAAAGAGCTTGCTCTTACAATTGTCAAATATGAGTTTATTCAATATGTTTTTGCTGTCTTTGTATGGTGATGATGTTGGGGATTTTGAACCTAAGTGCATATTGTCGAAAGGCAAAGCCATAACTATATATTGAAATATTGACATGTGCTCATCACTGATGATGATGTATAAATCAATGATCGGTCGTCGATCATTTTACTTGGATATGGTCACAAATCTATTCTTAAAAGATGAGCATGTGCTTTTTTCTGCCAACCATACTCTAATGATATATCTTAATTCTGAATTTTGGTTTGTTCTGCAACTCTATGGGCTTAGTTTTGTTGTGGTGATATTTGAAAATTTCCTATTAATCCTTTCATGTATCATTTTGATGATAAATGAAAATTTCTCTAATAATAAAAAAATCAAATTGAAAAATTTAGAATTGAATTACTTGAAAGGTTTTTTTTTTTTGGGGTAATTATCCATGTGCTTTGCATCATTCTGCACGATAAAATAAAGTAGGTACCACCGGTCATCAAAGGGAAACCACCAAATTTAACGACTTAAGATGGACTCACGATGCGCGCATCAAATTGCGCACCGCCGGTTAATTTTTTCCTTGCACAACTTCAGATGAACCGGCATTAATGAAAAGCATATGTGTGACAATAATTTAATGACTTTAATTTTGATATCTTTGCAGTCAAACGTTGGAGTAGATGTTGTTTGGATACCGTACTATTATTTTTCTTTATGGGTAATATCGTCCTCGGAACCTTCGACTTGAAGAATGATGTTTCGATCTTCGCGGACAATAAAACAGGCGTCGGAACCATGCGATCCCGCGGTGCATTCGTTCTTACGTCGTTGAATTTGGTCCGCTAGATGTATGTTGAAAACAGAGGTCTAGAGTTGAATTTGGTGCTCAAATGGCTGACGTTTGGCTTGGAGACATCGGGAGACAAGAACCCGTGAGTAAGGCTCAAGCGATGTCGATAAGGTCATTGGAATTTGGGGAGAAGACAACCCGGGTAGATTTCATTTCATACATCACACGTATCATTATCCCTTCGGGTGCGTTTGTTCCACAAAAAATTGAGAGATGTAGAGAATATTTTTCTGAAAATGTTTATTTGTATCACTTACAAAAATAAGAAACAAAGAACATTTTCATTGTACACCAAAATACTTAGTCGTGGATTATTATCGATAATTAAAATATTTGTCATTGACTAATTATTTCAAGCGATACAAGTTATTATTTCAGGAAAATATTTTTCAAACCATTCATTTTCCACTAAACTAACTAGGCCTTAGTACTAGCACAAATTGGTTAAGCATATAAAAATAGTATAATGATATTATAGTCATTGGCAAAATATTACATAAAAGTGGTGAAAATTATACTTAAAGTTGAAAAGAAAGAGGACAAATCACCAAAACCTATTATTGAAATTAATCGTGGTAGATCATTTATTCCAGGTTCAAACTAAATTAAATCATTTTCTGCAATCTCTTTTGGTCTCTATTAAAGTACTTGTATATTGAACCGCATCTTCATCTCGTATGATATGAGAGGAAAATGTCTTAAGTTCAAAAAATTGTCTCCCCTGTTATATAGTCCACACTTTAATCTTATGCCAAAATTCCACCTATGCATGCAGAGAAGTGTAAAAGTATTCCACACATTTATTTGTTTGCTTAAATTTTTAGAATTATTAGTAAATAATCCCACAAAATCTTACAGTCACAACATTTTCTTTTGCCTAGTTCACTAAAAAACCATAACTTTAGGTCCAATCTCACTTCCGGGCTAATTTTATTTTGTTGTCGGAAAAAATCACCAACTTTTACTGTAGAATCCAAAAATTGCTTTAGTCATCTAATATGACATTTGCACATCAGCAATAAATCCACCTTAGTAAGTTGATGGGGGAAAAACACTGAAAAGTTTCTTACTCTAAAAATGGGGGCATATTAGAAGCAATTAGAGCTCGGAGAGGGAGAGGAGAAGGAGAGGGAGAGAGAGAGGGAGAGAGATTTCTTCAATTTCTGTAATCTCTTCAATTTCCTTAGTCTCATTCGCTCTCTATGTATTGAACTTGCACTCGACCCCACGAAGCCGGAGTTGGCGAGCTTCTCCATCCTCCGCACGTTATCCTTCGCTGCCAACAAAGCTCGTGGTGGACATTCATTTAACTCGTAAATAGCAGAAATTCGTTTGTGTATTAACTGAGTAGAAACTCCAAAGCTCTCAATCTCTTCCTAACTCTGGCTCTCGCATAGGCTCGCACTCGATGGGTTCGTTGCTTCTAATTTCCCCTAATTTTTAGAGCATGAAACGACCTCGTTTTTCGGAGCGATTTTCCATGTCAATTTGCTGGGTGGGATTTATTGCCGAGGTGGAAATGCAACGTTGAATGACTATCAGGATCTTTTGAACTGAGGGTTATGGGATCAGGTTGGGAATTAGAGTGAAAGTTAGTTTTTTTTTTTTTTTTAGATAAAATATAAGTTCAAGGGGGAATTGAGATTATAAATAAAGTCGGGTTTTTTTAAGGGAATTAAGGCCCATTTTTCTTTAAACAAACTAAAGTATAAAACTGCACGTTACTAATTATTATTATTCAAGCTTATTGTTATCATTTATTTGTGAGGAACCTTTCTTTTATTTGTAATGGTGCCTAAATTTCATTTTATGTGAATCTATGAAACAATCAAACATATACCATAAAAATTATTAGTTTCTTGTTGAAATTACTGTTGTTTTTTAAATGGTTGGTTTGATTACAAGTAAAATCGAACAGCCTGTTTGGGTTTGCTTCCAAATTACAATTTGGCTGGATTTTGTTTCATTTTTTTTTTCCAAAGCCCGATCTGAACTAAATCCAAATCGTACTGTCCCCCCTTAATTCTAGATCAAGTAATCATATATGACAAGAAGTACGCTGAGCGATCGGATTACTGCTACTCCCATGTTCAATGGAACCTGCCAAATTCTCCAATAACGACAGCCTTCCTACACCTTTTAACTCCACTATCTATTAAAAAAATTGTAACATTCGCTTTTTTGAACATTATCCTTCTCATTTTGAAATGCAGCAACATCTCCATTTTGGGAAGTGATTTTGAAAAATTTCCCCCTCGTTCCACTATCTAATAGACATAGATTTGACGATTTCCACTATCTCTAGCATTAGTGCAGATAATTCAGTTTAAACCGCTAAATTGAACTAAACAGAATCGAAATTCTCGGTTCAATTTGATTTGGGTTTGATTTCTTTTTTAAACTGAGCCACTTAAGTTTAAATGCACCGATATTAGTTGTTTATGTTTTATTTATTACTTTGGACAGGGTGTCATCTTGTGATATTTTTTTAAACGAACCTTTGTTGGTTGTTTATGTTTTAATATTATGTTGGATTAAGTGCTACGTTGTCAGTTTTTCGAAATTGAGACCTACATGCAAGTTGAAACTGTAGCAATTGTTATTAAATTGATAACTTCACTTTATTAAGCGACTTCATCATTAGATATTGATTTCAGTCCTTGAAAAAATTCAACGTTGATGAAATTAAACATTCAATGAGGATCAAAGCATTAAATGAGAAAGTGCAAAAAAAAATGATGAATTCAATTCAATTCAGTTTCAAATCATTATTTAGTTTAGTCAGGTTTTGTATTTTCTTTTTCAAGTCGTATCATTTTTTGTTTAGCTTGAGTTTTCTTTTGAACCTGATTAAATTGAACCATGCTCACCACTATCTAGCACAAATGCCCTCTCTTCCCACGTTAAATTTCTACTGTTTGATTAACGTCTTTAGAATAGTCTTCAATATTCTAATAATTTACATTCATTCGAGAGATTTTTTTAAAACATCTTATTCTCTTTTTGGTACAAATATTGACAAAATCTTCCATTATATGCTTTTACTTTTTTGGCAATCGCTAAGTTTTTGAATTTGTACATGGTCCTTAAACTAGCATCATGTATCGCATACGTACACACATCGGAGATGAAAATTGCTAGGTTGCCTCGAATTTAGAATAGGAAAAAATTCTAGGAACTTGGACTATGTAGACTGGGGATCCTGACTCGAGAAATGGATCCTTGCAATGCACTTGGATTACAAGGAGGTGTACTACAACGACTCTATAATGAACTTTAGAAATGGATCCTTGTAGATTACCCCGGATGTAGACAAGATTTGGAGAATTTTGTCCTACGGTTTTAGGAGATACCGAAGCCAGCCCCGGATTGGCCTCGATCTGAGCCAACAAAATCCTAAATCTCCATTCCAATCGAGAGATCCGTTGCACGAGCCAAGGCTACATCGGGATGATCCGCAGGGCTCATCGCCATTGTCGTCTCCGTCGGGAGATCGTCTTTGGTCGAGGACGCCGGTGGCGGCAAGCACGTAGTTTCCCAAGGCTTGGTAGTGGGAGGCAGACAAGAGGGAAGAGTGGAGAAGGAAGAGAGAGGGTATGCAATGCACTGAGATTTTGATTTTTTTTTTTTTTTTCCTTAAGATAAGGTGGTTGGTGGACATGTGGCGCATATCCACTGCCTGATAAAGTAAGTGTAAGAGATGAATGTGAGGGAGCAAAATCAGAACCCGGGCCTATAGATGGCCAACAAACCACTCATGACATAAAATGATATGGGGAGAAATACACTATAAGTGCTTCAACTCGTGTACAACGCTCGCTTTAGTGCTGTAACATTTTGACAGCTCACTTAAATGCTAAATTTTTTGAAAAACGACTTTTTCAGTGCCATTGCAAATCTACTTGACCGAAAATCCTATGTTGATTTATTTATTAATATCTTTAGCTTATGTGGCTCGCTGGGACACGCGGATACCAAACAACATCGTTTAATCAACTTTTTACCAATCACTTAAGAGCCAAAGTTTTTGAAAATTAATTTTTGCAATGTCAGTAAAAATTTGGCATTAAAAAAATCGTTTTTCAAAAAATCTGGCACTGAAAATATTGTTTTTCAAAAAATTTGACACTTAAGTGATCCGCCAAAAGTTGGTTAAACAACGTTAAGTGCCACGCTAATTAAAAATTTTAATTAAAAAAGTCAAATGTTAATTTTAACCAGAATATCTCACCGGAGGCATTTAAGTGATCATTTTATTTTTTTTTTGATTTTGGCACTTAAGTGAGTCAAAAAAAAATTATGACACTAAAGTAAGCACCATACATAAGTTAAGATACTGATGGTATACTTCTTCCCGCAACATGGCATGGCACTATGAGGATGGTGACCCCTTAGCAAAAAGAGGTTATGCTAGGTATTGCGTCTTCACTCACTTTGCTCCCTAGCCACTACCCCGGGTGAGCCTAGGCCAACCTAGGCCTAGATATTTCTTTATATTGGCAAGCCAAGTACATCAATTGGGAAACAATAAAATGGAGCCTAAAAAATTGCTTATATTTTCTTATAAATTAGAGATCTCTCGTTTTCATTTTTATTCCTCTTTTATAAATTCTTCAAAAATTTCGACTTTCTAAAGAATTCCCACTTTATATGGGATTTCCTCGCTATTTTGGTCATACGATAGAATACAACACTATCCATCCTCCTTCCTAGATGGTGAGCCAATACCTTTAGGCTGACAGCGGCACCTTGATTCCTTCACTATTCTAGTGACTTTCAAAACTCCCAAAGTGCTCGCTCCACCCAAGCAACAACAAGAATTCCATGATAACAGTGATGAGAACACGATGGCATATGATTGTTCACATTTGCTAGGGCAATAGCGGGCCATTGCCACTCAACCTGTGCAATGACAAAATTCCACGACAATGATTACCAGACACAATGACCAGATGATTATTTGGAGTTGTAAAAACAATAGTCAGTCAATACCCCCTCCTCTCGACGAAATTTCTGCCTTTGAAGCTCGCAATTAGCAATGATGTTGCACATATTCGCGGTGACGAGCACCCACTATTTGGAAGACATTCAAAATCGAGTCATCTTCGATGATAAGAAGTTGGCTGTGTGCACGATTTGTGGGAATACGTCATTTGCCGTATTTGGAGGGGGGATGGGTCACCTGAGGAGGCACCAAGACAAACATAACACTCAAATGTACAGGACCATGGAAAGCTCAACTAGTGTAATAGGTCATACAGATAGCTTGTTAAAGTATAGTGAGGCAAGAAACCAATGCCCACTCAAACAAACCTTCTTCTCCTCCCAAGATTCGAGATACATGCAACATGTGCAAAGGCATTGCAATCACATCTTAGGCCAGTTTCATGGTCGTTGTACTCTAAGAACTCCAAGCGACTTTATAGAGAAGAGCAAAATTAGGTCTGACTACCTGAGACCTACGGGACATTCGACAAGCCCACAAACGAAGTACATCTAAACCTTTATAGGTTGCACTAATGTGATGCAAGTTTTGAATGATTTTAAACCAAATGAACGGATTACTCTTTTTTTTTTTTTTTTTTTTGGTTGAAAAGGTAACGGTCGGATGTAAATTGTCACTGGGGCAGTTTGAGCTTTTTATCTAGTTTCATTTTCATCTTGGGATGTTCTTCTTGATTTCTTTTGACGTACTTAGGAGCCTGTGGTCCTATGAAGATATAGCCCCATCCATTTCCATTTGGACAGCCATGGGAGGGGGGAAGGGGAGAGAGAGAGCGAGGGAGGGAGGGTTTTGTGCTGTGTTTTGCTTGCTTTTGCTGGTTATGATTGGCATTGACTCGCTTGTCCAAATGTCTTTGGAAAGTTCGCTTTCCTGTTTCTTTCGCGTGGGATTCCACGCTCCTCTCTCTCTCTCCCTCCCGCGCACAGAGAGATGAATAAACAAATCGTGGCTGAAAAGGAAGGCATGAACAGACGATAAAGAGCCGGATGTGTTAGTGGGGTTTGGCTTTATTCGATCGAGGCTCTCGTCAATGTCAATCACTACATATTGCAGAATGGACTGGCCGAACGAAAAGAACCTCAACCGATAATGCAGCAGCGGCTTCACATCGGCCAACCATGATTTCCAAGCCAGCATATCCGGTGTTTAATACAATAAGAACCCTCCTAGATTTATTAAAAGATAAGTGTACTAAAAATTTTAAAATTTATCATAAAAGTTTACTTAAATTATAAAAATAATTTAGTCTGTAATTAAATTTAATTTTTTTTAGAAAGTGCAATCAACTCACACATCTTACAAAATTGGTGCAATCGATTTCTTTAATTAATTATGTTTAACTTGACTAATGAAAAATAATTTTTTTAATTATATTTTTTCCACATGACATTGATGTGGTTAAAACATGAAGCAAAAGGCCAAAATGACGCTATTTTGGTCCAAATATCTTTTTACTTTTTAATCTAACTTAGCTAAAATTTAGATGTAAAAAAAGAGGATTTGAAACAACACGATGTCGTTTTAGCATTATATTTCATTTTTAGCCTCGCCAATGCTATGTAGGAGAGAAAAATAATTAAAAAAGTTATTTTCACATTTTCCGTTAATCAAAATGGAGGGATCGAACAGAAGAACTTGATTGCATCAATTTAACAATTTTTATGACTTTATTATATTTTTTGAAAACTTTAGAACTTAGTTTCATTTTTTTGATAAATTTTAAGATTTTCAGTTTTGTTACAAAGAATAGTCCTAAATATTTGGGATGATCAATATTTCAAACTCTTCATCATGGAAAACCGATATCCCAAACTTTTTTTTCCCAATCCTACCAATATCCTCGTATTTAAATGAGCAATGCAAAAATACAATGATTTAGACTTTTCTCTTTATGACTATTAAAAAACCCGACATAGTAGGGCGCATGGCAATGCTCCTAGTCGACTTGGCAGCGTATATCTATTGCCACCCCAAACTCGTATCCTTTGTCCATAAAAGCTGCAACATTGAATTTTTAACGGTCTTTATGGACACAAATATGGTAGAAGGTAACTTTGTGTCGCTGTAAAAAAGAAGCAGCAAAAGACCATACACAAGTTGGCACTGCGTAGCATCTTCACATTAGCAGCCAAAAGATGTTGATTAACAAACTCTTGTTTAGTTTAGGTATGGCTAAGAAATACAGGAAACTATAGATAGGCGTTATAACTTAGTTTATATATTAATGACATGGAACTCTGTCCGTTAGAATCTTAGTGACATGAGATTCTGATTTTTAATAGATTAAGAAATATATAAAAGAAAATTCATTATCTTCGTGGGGACTCAAGTATGTCTCCATGTGATGGAGATGCAGAAATCGAAGGAAAACAAAAAAGAAATGTTGAAGAATTTAGTCAATTTTCACTTTAGACCTACATTGCAAAGGCAAAACATTCATATTACCCCCGGACTACGAATTAGACTAGTCTTACCATCTAAGACACAGACAATTTCATGAATTCTCCGTTCTCCATTCCCCGATATTATAATGTCATTTTCCATGAGAACAACAATGAAATTTTTATGTTTTGCTGGCACAGATCATATTAAAATCATGCAACTCCAAGGTACAATTGCGCTTTAATCAAATGGATACTTGATTCATACGTATTAATTTATTAGTATGGTAGATCTAGAGAATCTATACTTAAATGTTTTCATTGATGAGGATAATTTTTTTATAACTTAAGGCTCATAGGAGATGGGCAGTGTCCATTTTCATCCAAATTTGAGTTTTCTTTCAAGGGGGCACGAGATGGGGAGAGGAGAGAGGAGGGCGACAGGGACGACGAAGGTGACCATCATGCGGTGGTGGGTGTCACCTAAGGGTCAGAGAAGATGGCGAGCGCGCGCTCTTTTCCATTTTTCTTGTAATTTAAGAATTTTTTGAAGAAGATGGAGTGAGGAGCGACAGGGATGACAACAGTGGCCATCAAGCGTCGGTCTCCGCCTCCTGCGGCTGCAATAGTCGGCTCGGTCATCGCTTCTGGTGGCCGGCTCGACGGTCATGGTCTTCTTCTCGTATCACACGGTGGTTGCGGTCTTCTGTTTGGGCTGGGGAGGGAGGGAGAGCCATGTCGCAAGGGTAAGAGGGAGTGTCAAACCAAGTCTCTGTCCTCAAAGGACGAAGTATAGACATTTTTATAAAGTACAAGATCATTTTGAATGAAAAAGCAGATGAAGGATTTCAAATCGCCGATAACAGTATAGGGATCAACATTATCATTCACTAGTTTTTCTAAATTCTGATTAATAAGGTCTTAATTTGACTAGTTTTTGAGCAAGTAATTTTCTTTGTCCTCTTCAGGCCCAAGGAAATCATCTATTACCTTCCTAAAAGAAAACACGATTTTCATGTTCCACCAAAGTGATTGGCATCGTGATAAAAGGGTCAGCCTATCAGCCATGAGATCATGTGTTTGACTTATATCATCTTTGACAGATTTTATTACGTTATTTAGCTGAGCAAACCTCACGTGAAAAAATTTCTTGACTATTAACATCTTGATATATTGTAATGACATGCTAGCTAATCTCAAACCTCGAATTCTTATAAGTTTGAAGCAGTTATTACTTAATCCGAGCATTCCATAATATCTAAGGAGAATTGCTAGTATAGATACTCTCTTGGCCATTTTATATTATCCAAGGAAAAAAATGGGAAAAAAGTAAAAACACAGTGTGACCTGCCAATTGACCTCCATATTTGGCTCCAATCTCATCCAAAAGGCTTCCATTAAAATAACAATATGACAAAAAAAGTTTCCCTTAAGCAAAACAACCTCTCTCTCTCTCTCTCACCTCTACTTGCAATAGAAAGAAGCAGCCTTTTTTTTATATCTCAGTAGGTCAGAGTCACGACAAGAAAAGGAGACTCCGGCCAGCCTCATCACCCTTAATAATAATAATAATATTATTATTATTATATCATCCAACTTTTTCATGTGTATCGATCTTGGCAAAGATCAAGCCCCAAAATTTCTTTTTATATTTTTTCATGGATTCTGTGACAAACACGAGTCTCTTGGATGCTGGCGGACAATGTGGATATCTCCAATTTTCAATGGACAAGAAAAAGCCCCCAAAACTTCAATTCCTTTGAAGCATCCTATGGATCTTTTCTCATCAAATCACCTTTCGTCCCTTTTGAGGCGAGCCCGACTTTTCCCCTCTTCTAATTGTTGGTTTTCCCTGTTCTTGTCCCTTTAAAACTTTTTCCCACCTTCAATTTTGGGATGCCGACGCTGCACAAATGGGAAGAAATATAAATTTCCTCAGAGACAGTAAACTATAGTAAAGGTCAAAGCAAAGGACAAACCTAATGCTACAATGCATATGAGAAATGCCTTTGAGAAGAAGCCTTGTTCTTTTGACTGAAATATTCTGGGAACTTGAAGCTTTGCATAACGTAGTGACATTCATGATTTGGGTTCGGGATATTCCTAATACACGGCTTGATTTTCCTTAATGACCCCGTGATGCATCACCTAACTTAGACTAATTATGGTAACTTGTCAATTGCATCACTATGATATAAAATGCATTGACAGATAAAAGACAGATTTAATGTCCGACAAGCAATTCTGTCCTTTTATGGACCAAAATGGGCGGTCAACATCACCTCGAGAGCTTGAGACTCAACAATTTTCAACCTAGAGAAGGAAAAGAAAGGCATTCCCTACAAAAAAAATAAAAATTGGGGGACGGGTCTCATGCTGAGCAGTGCGAGACAAAGATGGGGGTGGGCCGGTCACCAACTCCCACTTGTTTTCCAACAAGAAGAGCAGATGCTGTTGAAATTTGAGTCCTCATCAAAAGGATATTAAAAATAATGCACGATATACCGAATCGATATACAAATTCGACGTATGCTTAGTGAGTGAATACGATCTGACGTATTTAAATACTCATCCGTATTTCGTTACATCAACAGATATATCGATTTAAGTACATAAATCCATATAATATTCATTTTGCTTTATTACAGATCCCTCTTGAGCCTAACAGAGCCTAACAGAGCCTAACAGTCAAATGCTCAAAAGTGTTTTTCCTTTTTTTATAATCTTCCTGTCCTTTTCTCACTCAGATCCCTGGTTAAGTGCAATTTGTCAACGTTTGGACCCATTTGACGTTTCTTCAGGTCTACTAAACTTTTTATTTTTATTTTTATTTTTATTTTTATTTTTTTATGTCTACTGAACTTTTCTTTCGTCTTGTCTTCTTTTTTTTTTTTTTTTTTCTGCAGTTAAAAGGTCTCCCCCACGAGCTGGTTTTCTCCTTTTAATGCAAAAGAAAAAGAGGGAGGGCCTCTCCTCATTGCAAAAGCCAGGCAGAGAGTCATACGCATTACTTCCTTATATCATCACCAGTCTCCCCAAAACGCAACAAGGCTCCGCGGTCAAAAGGAGGAAAGTTGGTATCTTTTCTTTTTTGCCTTAGCAGGATTTGCGGGTTTTTCATGTACATGAACAGTAATCAGGCTCCCAGCTCTGTTTAAGTTCGGGCTCCTCTGCTGGCAAATGAGAACTGTGCAATGATCGCTCTGCGGGTACTCTCAATCTTGGAGCTCTCTGCGTCTTGTTTTGCTCTAACGCAAGAGGACAAGTGAGGGGGGGTCTTTGGAGCCTAATTCGCGTTTCGCGGGAGCCCATTTATTAGTTCTTGGATTTGTGCGCCCGGGCTCGTCTTCGTCTCTGCTCTTTTCCTTCCGTTGGAGACGATAATGTGAGCTCTTTTTGTTGTTTGCTCTGTTTCTTTTTGTTAATTTGCTTCGCTCAGCAGGGACAGTGGAATAATGGGTGCTGTGTCTTTTCACTGAAGCAAAGTTTTGCTCTCTGTGGCTGTTTGTTTCAGAGAGATGGGGTTTGAGAAGGTGGGAGAGATTAAGTTCTTGGGACTCACATCGTCATCGAGGCACAAGCGGTCGAAGAGGTAGGCATTAAATGTCCTTTGTTACTTTGCAATCATTGTCATTGCTTAATGGTCTGCAGTTAAAAAGTCTCTGTTCATGCTTTTATTGCTTGATGGTTCTCTTCTATGGGAATGCTTCTGACTGATATGGTTCATGTGAAAAATGGGAACTTTCAACCTTTCTTGACCGCACATGGTGTGACCACACGTAAACCTAATATCTGGGATTCTTTCTTGTTCTTTAGTCCTTCCTGATATTTATTCTTGCAAAACCTCTTTCTCGTGAAGTGAAATTTCTGAAGCCGGGCTTGTTAGAATTTGATTATGTGACCTTAGCTTCTTCCCCAATTTTTCTTCCTAGAATCTCCACAAAAAGGCTTTTTTTCATCTGATAACTTTGGTTAACAATAAGGGGGATTAGAGCTTGATCTCGAAACTTACGAAACCATATTACCACATCTTGCAATGGCTGGCTCCTCCAAATTTTGCCTCTTTCAATCTATCAATTTTAGTTCTTATTTTTTGCGCCTCTGCCACTGTAGCTTTCCGGGCAAGAACAGAGCTCCAGAAGACGGTTCTGATGTTTCACCTAAAGTGTCACAAGGCATGAAGCAGGTGAGATTGCTCTCCTTTTCCAATTTGCTTGAAATGAACTGAATTCACTCCGAAATGAAAAGAAAGGTTCACTGTCTATGCGGTGATCTGATTGTTTGAAGAGTTATCTGGTATGGAGTATGGGGCAATTCTGCATTTCGAAATGTCGAAAGTTCCCAAGAAAAAAATTGCTCCTTTTCCTCCGGTTAAAAAAATACAATATTGAGGTTAAGTATGTTTCGATGCTACTATTGGTTGGAGGACAATAGCAACTGTTAGTGATATAATTGTTGATCGTTGGAGAAGTTGTTCTTTTGAGTCCACACCTCGCCCTTTGTTGGATTGGGATCAAAAACCTGTCCAGCCTCTTCTTCAAACTAGGAATGGCATTGAGGGGGGTGATCCAACAAGAATAGTGTATCGTTCCTGGTACACATGTATTCTTAAATATCGTCAAAATATCACCGGCTGTCGTATAAAACACCAGTAATTGGATACTCAACATCAATGGGGTGTATTAATCAAGACTCATGCTGGTTGTATTCATTAAATTCTCAGTTTCTGGAAGTTGGAACTTTTGTGAGCTGAGAAAACGTGAAATGCTTTACACGTTCATGATCATCTCGTTTCTGTATCACAAAAGATGTCACCTCAGTTTCTAATATAGATTAGTTAATTCTCTCGTCAGGGCTTAGTTCATGTTGAACCCTCCTTGAAGACCAACAAGAAACCGTCCTCAAATTCTGAGACCCACGATTCTTTGAAGCAAGAGGTATATAAAACGACACCATAGTATATAAGCTTTGCTAAAAAAAAGCCAGTTACTTTTATCCTCCATTCACTTTGATCCCTTTATGCAGATTTTTCAACTTGAGAAAAGATTACAAGACCAGTTCCAGGTGCGTCATGTTTTAGAAAAAGCACTGGGTTATCAAACTTCCTCCCATGACAAAGCAAGTGATGTTTCAATGCCCAAGGTATTTTTTCGATTTCTCTACTTTTACGATCTAATTTTTGAAGGCACTCACATCAAAACTAGAATTACTGTACTATTCTTAGTGTGGATTTCAGTGAGTCTTTGATTTAGAGATAAATGGATCGTGGATTTTACTTTACAAACTTCATTTTCTTGTTACTTTGAGCCTTGCTACTGTTGCCTTAAGATTGCTTGAGCAAACCATATATTAAGTCTAAAGATACACATCTAATTTGGTAGTAGTTTCATCTCCATCATTCGGTGGTGGAAATTGACGCTTTTTCCCCTTCCTTGAGTCCAGCCAGCAACAGAGTTGATCAAGGAAATCGCAACACTAGAGTTGGAAGTAGCACATCTGGAGCAGTATCTTCTCTCACTATACAGGAAGGCTTTTGATCAACAGGTTTCTTCTGTATCTCCATCCACAAAAACGCATCTTCTAAGGACAAGAGGTTGAGGACTCCAAAAGATACCCCAAGGGCAAGGCTTTTCGAAACTCCTCCATCTACTAATGCAAAACGAAGGGAGGACTCTGCGGTTCCATCAAGTGGTCAGCTACTTGAAATCCCATTGAAAGATGCTCACGGTCTCAGTGAAGAAGAGAAACTGTTGCATTCTGGTGTCCATCGTTGTCATTCCACACTGTCTCACCGTTCGGCATTGGAAGTAAGGATTTCTCCTCAAGAGGAGTCTCTGGGTAAAGCCGTGCGTGCTTGTCACTCCCAACCATTGTCAATGATAGAGGCAAGTTTCATGTCATTCTTTTATTGGGCCTAATCACTGAGAAGACCCAAAGAGAGCACATAGTTTGTTGGTTTTTCTCAATTTTTGTTATTGGTTCCTTCTCTACTATTCCACTGTTATAAGTTCAGCTATGTAATTGTCAAAAATTTTCCTTGGGCCTTTTCTTTTCAGTAGCTGTAAATTCTCCTATACTATGGAGCCTCTGCACATCTGGCTTCAAGGGAAACTGAGTTGAGAGAGAACATTTTCACTATGGGAAAAGCATCTTAATACATAAAAAAAAAAAAACTTAAGACTGCTGAATTATGATTGCTTTTCGTGGACTTCTGTTAATTAGTATGCCTCTGAGTGAACTGACTTTCCGGTGTTGTCTCACAGTTTGCTCGAAAGGCTGGAACAAGTGTAGTTAGTCTCGCTGAGTACCTCGGCACAACCGTTTCTGATCATGTGCCTGAATCGGCCAATAGGCTCTCCTGAGGATATGATCAAGTGCATGTCATCCATATACTGCAAACTGGCAGATCCTCCTCTGGCAAATCAGGGCCTTTCTTCTCCGAACTCGTCGCTCTCATCTGCAAGCGCATTCTCTCCTCAAGATCAACCAGACATGTGGAGCCCCGGGTTCAGGAACAATTCATCCTTTGATGTGCGATTAGATAATCCTTTCCACGTGGAGGGACTCAAAGAGTTCAGTGGACCGTATAGCACGATGGTTGAAGTGCCCTGGATACATAGAGACAGTCAGAAATTGGGTGGCATTGAACACTTGCTACAAAATTACAGGTCTGTTTTTAACTCTGCATTTGTCTTTCCTGAAAACAACATCCCAAGGACATTATATGTTCAAACCATTGTCCAAGATGACCATTGGCAAACCCTGTAATACCTTTTTGAATCATCTATTTAACAAGTTAATTATCTTACAGGTCACTGATCTGCCGTTTAGAAGAAGTAGATCCAAGGAAGCTGAGGCATGAGGAAAAACTAGCGTTCTGGATCAATGTCCACAATGCATTGGTGATGCATGTAATGATACTTTAAACAGCTTATAGAATCCATACATATGTTTGATTCATCGGACCTTACTTCTGTTGCAAATATCTGATCGGTCCTCAAAATTTTGGGAACAGGCATTTTTGGCTTACGGGATTCCACAGAACAATGTAAAGAGAGTATTCCAGCTACTGAAGGTAAGTAAATACGAAAAGCAATTATCTTAGATTGGGGAGTGTACCATGCATAGTTTTTAAATAATGCTCTGCGTGCCAGGCTGCATACAATGTTGGAGGCCACACAATTAGTGCAGACACGATCCAGAGTACCATCCTGGGATGCCGGATGTCTCGTCCAGGACAGGTGAGTTAAAAGCCTCTACCTGTCTCAAGATCTGTTTCTTTTGGGAGGAAACTGGATATTTTTCAATTTATATGCCTAAAGTAAAAAGGAAAAGAATTAACGCCATCATTCTCTCTTTTGACGAATGAATAGTTTTATTACTTGGCTAGATAACATGTTATATTGAAAGAGCTGATAAATGGGATATTTTTCTTGCAGTGGCTTCGGTTATTACTTAGTCCAAGGAAAAAGTTCAAGACCGGGGATGAAAGACAAGCTTATGGTATCAAGCATTCAGAGCCGCTTTTGCACTTTGCACTCTGCTTTGGGAGCCACTCCGATCCTGCGGTACTTTACATTCCTTTTTATCCATTCTCATATTCTGATACTTGTTTTGGCATGAGTACACTTTCTATTTAGATCATTTTGATAGTCCTCTTAGCTAAGACTGGATGAACATAGGTACTTTAATTCTGTTTTGTCCCCATATTTCGGGTTCACATACTTTCAGAAGATCTTTCAGCTTCATTGAGGTGGAGATCCTGCTACTTGGTGACATTTTTATATTTTTATACAGCGACTAATTCGAAGCATACCCCAATGATAAGTAGTCAGTACCCATTTCATTTGTGTAGCTATTCTTTCAGAGCTGAATGTCCTATTATATTTGAATATATTTGGGAATCAGGATTGTTTTTGTGCCCATTTCCTAAATCTGCACAAAATGCGTTCATTATTATCTAACAAGGAAAAAATGTTGAGCAGTGGAAAAGAGGCAACCGTCCTGCCTTTCTGGGCTATAGCCAACACATTCAATTTGTTCTTGATGTATCAAGAGTATTGAGCCCTGTGTTGTAACTCTCCTCAGGTTCGCATGTTTACCCCAAAAGGATTATTTCAAGAGCTGGAAACTGCAAAGGAAGAGTATGTTCGAGCTACTTTTGGTGTACGCAAGGACAAGAAGATTTTGTTACCAAAGACTGTGGAATCTTTCACAAAAGAGTCGGGGCTAAGCACTGCAGACATCATTGAGATGGTTCAAAAATGCCTGCCCGATTCTTTGAGAAAGAGCCTGAAGAAGCGTCCAATTGGAAAATCAAGCAAGTCTATCGAATGGATTCCTTACAACTTCAGCTTCCGCTATCTCATTGCAAAAGAGCTGGCAAAGTGATCATGCCTCGCAGATTTTTCAGTTCCCTCTGTACAAATGTAGAATCCGAGTGGACAAGCAACATTTATTCACATGTGATGTAAGTTACCCCGTGCCATTGAGATAGATGCGAGTCGCAGTCCACTCATTTTTGTAATGCTGTGAACAGGTTGATTTCAATTGTTCCACCTGTAGATATATTTGTTTAGCTACACCATCTGCTTGAGCTGATATCTACCATTTCGAGAGAAGTACCTCATTCCACCAACAGAAAGTGGGATTGTACAAGATTTTGTCACCTTTCCAGGAGATAGCATTACAAATAAAAGCCAATAATGTCTACCTGAAATACAAGAAGACAAGCAGATGATAAACTTCAGCCTATAAACTCGCGGGTCTCTGTGATTCTGGTAATTTCGCGGTGTGAACACCATCAGATTGTATTGCCTGGCATTTGATCGACTGTTCCGTCTACTAAATAAACTGACTTTGTCCAAGATCAGATGCTAAATATACTGCTTTATGGCCAAAGAACGATTGTTCTTTACTTTCCAGGAACCACATTAGGGGAATGCAATACGTAGCAAAGCAAACGACTAGTACTGATTCCTAGTTTTCAGGAAGAACAAACTCAGCTCCTGTCCGAAACACCCTGAAGGATCAACCAGGTGGTAGGCCTCGGAATCGCTTGACCCCACTGTCCGAACGAATTGGCCCCTCAAGTACTTGTGCTCACCGACCCCCTCCTTATCCGGCAACAACCCTGCACCGGTGGAGACCGACATTATCATCTCCAACACCGATGCGTCCCCGTGGGATCCCTCCCTTCTCACTGCGAACCCCATCTTCCTCCCATTGCACAACATGGCCCAAACTGGTGCGCTCAAGAGCGGGTGCCTCCTCGAGTCACTGTCCGGCTCACCAGGGCACGTGAAGACAATCCGGTTCATCTCACCCCGGACAAGCTCCGCAAAGTGCGAGGTGCGGAGAGGGAGTTCGAGGGTCACGAATGGGGAGGTTTCCGCATGGTTTTGCATGGCGATCTTGACACGACCGTTGTTCGTGGGGCAAATGATGGTGCCTGTGACTGTGGCGGCCTCGGCCGGTGGAGAGGAGGAGAGAGAGAAGAGGAGGAGAGGGTGACAGATGCAACATGGCACGAAGACGTCGAGGACGGGCTTGAATACGTTCCACCATGGCTGGTGGTGGTTGGCGTCCTCGCATTCAGAATGAAGCATAGATTGCTTCCTTCAATGTGAATCGTGAAGTGACAACGGTGAAGGGCAAGAAAGCGAAAGGGATGAGGAGATTTTTCATGGTTATAGATACCAGGGAATTTGAACGGATCTTCAGGATCCTAACGGTGTAGTAGTGTGTTCAGCACTCGAGCAGTTTTGCTGAGGGATTATCTCGGCTTCTAGATCCTCTGCCTATCCGCGATATTTGTTTCTGAAAAAGTGGAATGATATTTTTGTGTTGATTGATCGGCCTAGAAAATCTGAAACAGTTTTGAAAAGTCAGATTAATCCTTTGAAAACTTTTCAATAATCGGCTCATCAAATGGATACGGTTTTTAGATCTCGGAATTTGGAATTGCGATGACCATCATGTGAAATGAAGCTTTTCTTGCAGATAAAAGCACAAGCCAGAACGAAAATTCTTCAAAAAGTCATAAATATATTATATGGTTATTAATGTAATCCTAAATTTTTTAATTTTGCCAATTTATTCTTAAACCATTTGACAATTGGCCAAATTAGTCATAAACATTTTGATTATGCTAATTTAGTATTAAAACTTTGATAATTCAGCAATTTAGTCTTCAACTTTTTAACAATTTACTTCTATCAATTTTGATAAGAAATTATTGAGGTTGACAATTTTTGTAATTTTTTTCTTTTTAACCTTCACCAAACCTCATTGATGGTCAGTAGAGGTCGTTGGCCTTAGGCAAGAACAACCCTTACTAGCCCAAGTGAGGGCTGCCCTCACCAACCCAAGTGTGAGTGTCCCTTGCCCAAGTCAGCAAGGGAAACCCTCGCTTGAGGTCAAAAACCTCTGCCGGCTATTGACAAGGCTGGGCGATGGTTGGAGGAAGGACAAAGAGAAAACAAATAAAGAAAGAAAAACAAAACAAAAGGAAAAAAAGAAGAAAGAAATTCATAAAAGTACAAAAAAAATTGTAAAAATTATTAGAATCAGCATGCACCACATTGGCATATACTATGCCACATAAGATGGCCAATGGTGATTAGACCACCACGTCAATATTTTCTAAGAAAAATTGGCAAATCATTAAAATGTTTGGAGCTAAATTAACAAATAATCAAAATGTTTGGGATTAAATTAGCACAGTTGAAAGTTTGAAGACTGAATTGGCATAAGTGAATGGTTTGAGACTAAAGTGATAGATGTACAATACATTTAGGACTTTTTTTGACAATTTCCCCAAAGCTATCATGGTCAAGGGTTAATATCACCAAATATCTTAAACTAGTACATTTGTATTACATTTACCTCAAATTAAATTTTTTATCTCAAAGACTCCCGAACTAGTACGCTTGCGCCACATTTATTCCAAATTGGTGCGCCTATGCCACATTTACCTCAAATTATTTCTCATATCGCAAAAAATCAAACTATACACTCATACCACATTTACCCAAAAAAATCCCTCAATTTACCACAATTTGAGATAAATATGATACTAGTGTATCAATCTAGGATAAATGTGGCATAAGTATACCGGTTGAGGATTATTATGACAAAAAATAAATTTGGGATAAATATGAGATGGGTATATTGGTTGGAAAAGTTTTGCCACATAAAAATTAGTTAAAAGTAAATTTGACATGGGTATATCACTTTGGTTTTTTCATAGTAGTACTTCTATTTTCAAAAGGGAAAATGGCAAATAAGGGCCCAAAGTGAATGTGTTTTTTCAAAAAATGACCTAGAATGAATTATGTCTCAAATAAGGACTTAAAGTGGCTAATTTTGTTTCAAATGAGGACCTAGCTTTCCGATCGGCCAAATGTTCACCGGTCGGTGAGCACATGCATTTCACATGCTATTTTTTAAGTCATCTTAAGGGGCATTTTCGTCGAAAAGACTCTTTTTTATTTTTCTTTTGCATTCTTTTTCTTTCCTTTCACTGTTCATCTTTTTTTTCAAAAGTTTGTTTTACATATAGAGGGTATTGGCAACGAAACTGACAATAGTGAACAAATGTTCATCCAAGATGAATCCTCTTCATTAACAAAGTTAAATCACTTCCATATTATCCCATTTATTAATCCAGAGTCCGATCCAACAACTTTAGGAAAATTTAAGCAAGCAAAATCCAGCCGGCCAACCACCATCCTCTGCCTTTTGCCACCATTGCATCCCCATGCTTCTAAAGCCATTTCTCTCTCCACGCACTCACCCCAGCAATATACAAAGCTCATGATGCAAAGAGTTTCCTAATGGTTGATGTTTTATCAGCGATTAATTCACTAGAATCTGTCCTTCGGCTTTAATCGCTCAAAACAAACTCGAATTGCACTATTCGCACACCAAAACAAAGCCATCCTAATCCTTGACTTGCCGTAGTTTAGAACATTGCCACCACGAATCAAAGCAAACATGAGGACTCCATGTGATGGCCATCGCCGTCTCAGTCCCACTAAGTCCCAAACAACAAATACCAAATCAAAATCTCACAATTTACACACCTAAGCCAGAAATTGCCCAAAATCACCCACACAAGTAATATACTTATCAATGAGTCGTGCTTATTAGATTTCGCCAAGATGCCGTGATGAAATCACCACCAAAATTGAGCCCAAGGACATGATTTGAGCTACATAGAGCCGAGAATAGCCAGCTTTGTTGTCATGGAAGCCACTCAGGCCATAATTGATGGTCGTCGATTGTCACCACCTTTGTCGGACAACTTGTCACCGCCTAGTTTTCAATCATCCTAAAATCAAGCCTTAGGGTTTGTTTTGGGGTTGCTAGTGTGCTCATGTCCTCTAGCCATCATTATTGATCATTACTAAGTTTGTGCCATTGATGAAGGGTCGTTTGCATTCCAAAAAAAAGAAGATGAACTGAAGTGGCTCAGATGAAGAATGAAGAAGATGAATGGAGAAGAAGAAAGAAAAATAAAAGAGCTTTTGGAAAAAATGACCCTAAAGATGACTTAAAAAATGGCATGTGAGATGCACATGCTTACTGGCTAGTTAATATTTGGTTGACCGAAAAACTAGGTCCTTATTTGAAACCAAGTTGATCACTTCAAGTCCTTATTTGAGACATGATTATCTTTGGGTTCTCTTTTGAGAAAATACCCTCACTTTGAATCCTTATTTAAAATTTTCCCTTTTCAAAATAAGCCTATATTAGTTGGATTTACCAAACGAGCTAGGAATTATTTTGACATATTTAACCGTTAAAGTCTTAAAACATGCTTTTGAGAAACAAAATCAAAGCTTGTTGCACCATCTCGAGACCTAGACCTAAAGCTCCACACTCGGACGCCATGGCCAGACCAAGCAAACCGGTTCTAAACCTGGCTTCCCGAGGGGCAAAGACTCGAGTGTGGTACCTAATATCCCTTAGGTCGGACTCGGGACCCTGATTCTCAACCATAACGCCAAACCTTGGTTCTGATATCAAACGATGCTATGTTGTGTTGAACGAACGAATAGATAAAAAAAAGAAGAAGATTTTGATAGGAAGGAAGAGACTAGATAATCTTGATCTGGCCTTCCTTAATCAAATCATCACCTTTGGGCTTCTCCAAGATACAGCACTCTCTTCGGCAATTGCTAACAATGAAATTTTAGTCAATGACCGAACTGTATTCGCAGCTAAGAGTCCAGTTGAAGTAACTTTAAATAAAGAAAAGATGACATATCCTAAACACCATATCGAAAAATGGAAAAATATATTAACGTACCTATCATCAATGAGACTACCTAAAATTTACAACTTGTACATCAATAAAAAAATCTTACCCTATTAATTAAAGAACAAAAAACAATGAGAATTATACTGAACTCTAATTCTAGAAGCCTGTTTGATAACTTAATGAAATGCTGAAAATTGAAACTCAGCAAATAATGAGTTTAAATTCCTTTGACAAACTAAACTAGAATTAACTTGATTGATTAAATCAAGTCAAGCACCACTTAATCTGATGAATCAGGGAAGAGTTCCGTACTTTGTTCAATAGAAGCATAATTTCGTAGTAATTAGCCAAATGTAATTAATAGATTAATTACAGGAGAGCAAAGAGTGATGACATTGCGAACTAAAAAAAATTGCCTATCTCTAGGATTGCTCCATTTGTAATAGCGTTAATTAGAGAAAATTACCAATGACATCCTAAATCTATTGTGCTTGTACCAATTTAGTTCTAAACTTTTCGATTTGATTAATTTAATCTTAAAACTTTTGAAAATTTGCAAATTGAGTCTTTACGGTTAATTTTGATTAGAAATTGTTAATGTGGACGCCAATCCTTCTTCATGGCACAATTGGCGTTGACATGGACAATTTTTATAATTCTTTTTTATTTTTCATTGTGGTCAATAAGGGTCATGGATAACCCTCATTTGTTGTGGGTGAGGGAGAGCCGCCTCACCCTCAACTAATGGGACCATAGAGGTCCTCACTCACGGTCACTAGCCACCACAAAGGCCCTCGCTGATCGTGAGCAAGGACCTATGTCAGTCAGTGAGGGCCTTTGTGGTCCCGTCAATCGAGGGTGAGGCGGCTCTTGGTTGGCGAGGGTCATCAATGATCCTTGTTGGCCACAATGAAAAAAAGAAAAGAAAAAGAAAAAAGAAAAAATTGAAAATTGAAAAAGTTGTCCATATTAATACCGATTATGTCATGTAGGATGCTCAGAGTCTATGTTAGCAATTCCAAGCAAAATTGGCTAGTGACTCAATTGACAAATTATCAAAAAGTTTAGGATTAGTTTGGTTGCATTGGAAGTTTTATGTTTTTTATTTTTTGTCTATCCTACTTTAACTCTCAACTCATTTCAAACTTTTATCTTACCTCTTCACATAATGCAAAAGTCAAACCCTATACCTAAAACCATAAGTCCTCACCCCCAGCTCCCCTAAGAAAGTGGGAAATCGAACTTCCCACTTCCTCCTTCCCTAATGAGAAGAGTGGCCACTGAGTTAACCCCTAATTATTAGGATTGAATTGGTATAATTACAACAACTTTAGAAATTTTTTGATAATTTTCCCATATTAATTATATCCTAGAACCAACACTCACTATAAGTGTTTTCATGATGCTAAAATTTGTACATATACATAGTAACTTGAAGGGACAATTATCCAATCAGTCCTAAAACTATTGTACGAATGCAAATTCAGTCATAAACTTTTCAATTTTATCAATTTAGTCCTAAATCTTTATGTGAAATTTCAAGATAATCATTTCGGCCAATTTTTGTCAGAAATGGCCGACATGATAGTGCGTCACATAGAATAGCCAATGATTTTCGCTATCACTTCTATTTTGCCTTTAAAATGAGAGATTTGAGGAGCAAACTCTCATAAATCCCTCTCTTGTACACTTCATTGTTACCTCTCCAAGATTTCTTAACTTCGACATTTTATTTGTGCATTTTCTTTCTTTATCAATTGGGTTTGTTTTCTCATCAAGTGCCTTAGATGACCACAAATTGCACACAATTAAAGGTGAGCATGATCCGACTTGGGCCGGCTTAATGCCTAACCTAGGGACTAACTCACATGGTGTTGATCCATAATTTTTGGGACCAAAGACCAACCTTGTTGAGCCTAGGACCAATGATTAGACCGATCCTATGGGTTTGGTCCGATTCCAAAGTTAATCAAGGACCAACCAATTCTTTTTTTATTTCAATTTTTTTTTGAATGGACAAATATACTCTTTGAAATTGCATATCCATCAATAATGCAATAGTGAGTAACCAAATGGCAAACACTAGTGCCAAATGAAATGGAAATCTAAGATAAAAGAAACAACAAAAATCTCCACTTGTCAAAAATAATAAATTGTAGAAGACAAACACATAAAATAAAATAAATAATAAAAAATAAAGAATTATGAAAGGGAGGGGATGAGAATCGAAGGCATGAGAGCCAAAGGGAGGGGAAGAAAATCAATCACTCATTTTAAATGAGTAGAGAGAAGACGAAGAGATTGCCCCCAAAGATGGGAATGGATGATTTTAGTGATAATTTGAGATTGAGGGAGAGAGTGAGACTATGAGAGTGAGATGGAGAGAGGAAAACAACCAAAGAAGAAGGATGCTTATAGTTATATACCGAGGGTGTGGATAAAAGAAAATAATTGTAAAGATGGTATGGGTTAGACCAACTCTAAAACCTCATAATTATGGACTAACCTGCACAATATAGTGCCAACAACCCTAGGACCAGAGACCAGAGTCCTCATGGAAACCGGACTTGGTTGGGTTGGGCCAATCCAGGGTTGTCCAAGGTCAACCATAGATAGATGCTCACACCTACACACAACTTGATTAGTTCAACTTAAAAATCACAAATAGTGGTAAGTAAAAATGTCATACTTAATTGGTTGAGCGATGAAATATACAATAGACAGTAGAGTCCTACCAATTGTATTGTCAAAATATTCTAATAATGCTCGCTCTCCCATGATTGGTCAGTAAACAATAAAATTAATTATCTAATTTCCCATCCGTTATCAATCATTTTTCAATTTCAATACTTAAAAACTTTATCACTTAAAATTCATTCCGTAAACTTTTAGCACTTATTTTTCAGTATATCAAACGAGATTTTATTGTTAAGAATCACTTAGATTCCGGGGGGAAAATAATATGCTTTCACGATTTGGGAATTGTTAAACATCCGATGGAGTTTTATGCATAGTAAATGATAAATTTGGTCAAGATTCGATCGTAGGTCAAGAACTCTAAAAAAGCTCAAAGTTACTTTAAATTATACTGATTGCAAATCATAAGAGAAAAATCTAAGAATTCATATATGTTTGAATTAATAACTTCTCTAGTCTCTACATGAGATCTATTTTGAACTTTGATGAAGTAATGTGAATGGTTGTCATTCGAATCCATCGAGGAGGATTTCTTGCTTTTTCATTGTTGAAATAGATGAATCAGTTGGAGGATAACTATATTTTTAATGCCATGTGATTGAAGAGATTGGTGAGGAGATAAATAAGGAGGTCTTAAAATTGAAGATTGAGTCCAGGGTTTGGAAGTTGCAAGATTTGTACATTTATTAGGTCGAGAAAGGTTACACGTTCGGCCCCACAACCTTACAAGGGCAAGTGGTGGGCTAGATTTGTACCTATACTGCTTTTTCATTGTTAAAAGAGAAGAATCAGGTGGAGGACAGCCAGATTTCTAACGCCATGTGACTAAAGAGATCAGCCGAGAGAGTATACGCAAATAATTGACGAGAAGAGGTTGTGTATTGATTGTGAATGAGGGAGGGAGGGGCCAAGGGACAAGAGTAATTAGAGAGGGAGAGAAGGGCAGGTCTGTCATAGAAGAGAAACTCTTGAGAAGAAGGAGAGGGCGTGGCCTTGTAAATGTAATATATGCAAAAAAGAGAAGACAGCAGCACTCTTCTCTCCCCCGGGGTCTCTCGGGGTCTTCTCTGGTTTTCGAATCGGGCAGGAAAGCTAACATTGGCAGAGTGTGGCCACGATGGGCCTCTCCCTGCATTTGGGCCCATTGCCAAGCCCAGTTATGTTCGGTCAGACAAACAACAGATCTTCTGCATGGGCCTTTTTGTTTTCTCAGCAAATTGATGTCTTGCGGGGTCATTCACTGGGCATTCTTGATTGAGTTATGCAATCAATTTACATTTATGAGCTTAGGATCGTTTGTTGGTAAGGTCACCGTATACGCTCACTTGAATGGTGCTATATTTGTGATTGATTTCTAATAAAATTTAATATATAATATGAAGATTCATTAATGATATATTTGTCAATTGATTAGGTCATGAAGTCAAAGGCTGAGTCTAGGTTTTGAAGTCGTAATATTTGTACTTGTATTAGGTTGAGAGAGGCTACATGTCTGGCCTCCACAACCGTGCAAGGGCGGTTTCAGCAGTAGATATCCAGATGTAGCCGCTCAGCTCCCTATATATCTATTCACGTTTGTAATAGTAACATATACAAGTCATAAAAATAGCATGTTTGTTTGCAACATTAATTCAGCGTCATTTTACACGTCCTTCGTATCGACTCTGGAATGAAGGCAAGCGAATGGAAAATAATTGTGGCATGAGAGCTAGTTTATAATAAGAAAACTGGGTAAAATAGCTTTCCTTGATTGCTTCGCATGCTAGACTACATTTAGTTTGGTTTTAGAAATGGGTTTTAGAAAAATGCAAATACCTTTAACCTAAAGGGTTTTGTGGAAATGCAAACTGCGTTTGAAAAAAATTCTTTGAAAGCTGAAAATTCCTTGGAGAAGCTGAACTAGACGGACCCAAAATCTTGTGAATGCTAATCCTCAAATATACAAACATGATTGATCCATCTTTCATGTAAAAACTCATGAATGGTTCCTTAATAGTATGTATGCTAACGAACCAAGAAGAGATGAAATAACACTAAGAATCAGTAAGAAATTTGATTAAAACAAGATTTATACTAAAACTATAAATGATAAAAAAGCATATTTTCACATTTTTTATAATTACGAAGTTTGCAATGTCACTATACACCTTCCTATATGTTAAAAATGGTTGCAATACATTAATTATATATGCACAAGGACACTCATGCTACGACCCTATTTAATCCTTGTGACAAGCGAAGTACTTATCAAAAATTCGTTGCTAACTAATGAAAAGCTATGGAAAAATATTAATTAATTAAAACATCTGTGGAAAAACATTATATATGAAAAAAATTAAGAAACATGTATTCCAATGTGTTAAAAAGACTTTGTAATGTAAATACATATTCCTCGTCCCAACATGGGTTAAAAAACTATAAAAGTTCCCAAGAAAATCCATAATCCATAAGTAATTCAAAGGCACAAACTATAACAATCCAGTCCGATAAAGGGTGGGAGTGATTGTCAAGACCAAAGGGCCTAGACAATGAGTAGAGGTGTGCAACGGAGAACCGCTTAGACCGGATGGACTAACTAGTTTTGGGTGGTTCCCATGAGCGATGGTCCGATTCCTGGTTCCTATTTTTGGAATCGGTGGCTGGTCGGTCCGATTCCCAATTCTAGGGTAAGAATCGGACCGACAATATATATTTATTTTCTTTTAATTTTTAATAAACCCTAACTTTCCAAATTTCCTTTTGTTTGTCTTCCTCAAGTAGAAGCCATAGGATCATGGCTTGTCTTCATCTATCACACATTTTGTTATGGAAAGACAACTTCTTTTCTTTTTTTGGAAAGATTGATTAGGTGAAATCATGAGCAAATTGACCAGTTCCATTGGACTAGACTAATCGGTCACTTAGTTGATCGATACGGTTCTTGGTTCCAAAATCGATCGTCCGATTCCCAATTCCATATTGAAACCAAACTAGACCGGGAATTGATTATCTCTAACAAGAAATAACTCCTAGTAAGCTTTTAGCATGGTAAATGGAGTATGAATGAATCAAACTATGTATCGAAAGGAGGATGACAATTCTAGAATATGTGTTCTTGTGTGTGTGTGTGTGTGTGCATGTCCGTGTGTGAATACCGGAATTAACTCAAGAAAGTGCTTTTTGGCATGACAGCAAGCTTTTCTTTGAAACTTCAAAGTTAAGCAACCCAAGTTAGAGAACTATCAAGATGGGTGACCCATTGAGAAAATATTTGCATGTATCTAAAGAACAAAACCGTAAGGCTCAATATGGAACAAGTCAAAGTAGACAATAACTCAAGTAAATTAATTCAATGATGTCACATATCAAAGTCAAAGCCCTTCTAGTAGGTGTATGGTTTGAGGACAAACCAAGTGGAAGTTAGTGGGCTTATAAGGACATGGTCAAATGAGAGCAGGGAGTGGTCACGAGAATGAGAGGGCCTAGACAAGGAAAGGCTTCTAGTAGGCTTTTAGGATGGTGAAGAGGGCAAAAATAAACTAAACTATACACTGAATAAGGAGAGAACGATTTTAGAATACATATGTGAAAACTAAAATTAATTCATGAATGCGCATTTTGATGTAATGATAATATTTTCTTTAAAACTTCAAAATTAAGTAAGCTCAAGCTAAAGTATTATCAAGATTGATGACCTTTTGGGAAAATATCTATCTATATGCTAAAGGATAGAATCATAAGACTCGGTATAAGATGAGTTAAAACAAATAATATTTCAAGTGAGTTAATTTAGGAATGTCACACATGTATGCCTTTTTCCAATACTAGTCAAAGTGTACTGCAATTTTGCAAAACAATTGACATTTAGTAAATGATGTGGCAATCACTTATTGGATGTTTAAAAAAGTCAATTATTCATTTCATCCATGTCACTTATTTCGAAATCCTATTAGAACTTATCACGTGGCTTAATAAGTTTGAATATGATGCTAAAAGGTGGAAAATATTTCATGAATTTAAACATTTTTAGATAAGGTTATTTATTTAGATAAGGTTATTTATGAAGTGAAAATGATTCACATTTTGAAATTGAAATACATAAGTGGTTAAATAAAATTATTTATTTACGCATCTGTCCTATTGATAAAATAATTATAGAATAATTAATGGAGGATATTTTAGGAAATAAAACAAGGATTGTGATCCTTAAATATAGGCTTCAAAAAATTTATCTAGCTATTTATATATATATATGTGTATATATATATTAAAAACATTGAAATATATATAACCTATATATACATATATAGACATGTGAACTATAAAATATCTCCAGAAAAATTACGAATTATTCAAAATATCACCAACCCTATAGTTCTTTTTACTATATCTATTTTTGTGTTTGCCTCTTTGCAGACCATGAGAGCCAAACCACATACTAGAATCTAAAATTTTGCACCCCTAGCCTCCCATGAGAAGGTGAGGAATCGAGTTCCTTACCTCATCCTCATTGGGGCAACCCTCAATGATTGTGTTCCAATTAGATTAAGTTTAGAAGAAAATTATTGTAATGTGAACGGTTTGGTGGCACTCAAAAAATGTTGGAAAAGTTGGTTTTAAGGGCACTACCTTTAATAGTTTTTTTTTTTTAAGCTCTATTTGTTTCACCAAAAACTAAATAATTTTGAAAAAAATTTCCAAAAATAATTACTTGTATCTCTTAAAATTATTAATCAATAAAAAAATATTTTTTATCATCAATAAAAGTTTATCTAAATATCTTTATAGATGCTGACTTTTTTTTTTTCATTCATTGATTTTTGTAAGTTATACAACTAATTATTTTTAAGAAATTATTTACTAAATTATTATTTTTTGTGAAATAAATGCACTTTAAAGTGTCACTAAAGCTTGAAAAATTCCAAAGACCAAGAGACCAAACCTATTCGGCTGTGCGACTGGCTAGGTAAGTATTTTACCCAATGCTTTTGTGGATCAAGCGGGCTATTAGAACTGGTGGAGCGAACCAATAATCTCGGCGATTTATTTTACCCAATGCTTTTATGGATCAAGTGGGCTACTAGAATTGGTGGAGCAAGCCGAAGATTGTGGCAATCGAAAAATTAACCTTCTGAAGCGTTTCTAGCAATTATTTTGATTTGGTTTACCTATCAATAAAACCTCTAAGTTATGTTTGGTCATCCGGACACTTTTATTGGATAAAATAATGTCTGATAGATAAGGATAGGATATAATTTTAAATATCTCATCCAATATTTGTTGATGTATGAATATAGCATATATTTGAACAAGTATAATCCAAATGAGTATTTGATTTGCAAAATATAAATTAAAAGTAAACCATGGAGCCGTTTCGAGATGCTGATGGATTCTGTACTACTCTACCTCCGACTTCACCACTTCGACAAACGCACGAGTTTGAGTTCTCCACTAGTCCCACCATCTCCACTGCCATTGAGGCCTTCCTCTTTTATGGCAAATCCATCTTCTTCTTCAATCACACATGATTTCTCCCGCTTCCCTCTCCTACACATGTTCACCTTCAATACCTTCCTCTCTCATCAAATCCAAAAGAACTGATAAAAGGATGACACTAAATCTCAATTGTAGCATCCCTTAATGAAGGCAATACAAATGAGAGTGGATATGTGGGTTAAAGGCCCATGGGCAAAAGAGAGGAAGAGTGATCAACAAGCAAAGTGGGGGAAAGAACGTGAGTTTTTTATTAGTTTTCTAGATATCACATATCCTATCTAGGTTTATTTCACGCCCAAGTGAGATTTTTTTTTATCCAAACTATATTCAAGCTATGATCATATATGGATTTCGCATCACTCCAAAGTTATCTTATACATAGTTTTATCTGACTCGCCAATCATAACCCTAGGATGTTGCTTGCTAGAAAATATATAGATCGGTCAAAACAGCCTGCTAGAAAAATAAGTTATAGTACAAAACAAAGTGTGAGAAACTTCTTATGCGCAAATCTGATTAAAGATCAAGTGGAGAGGAGTGTATAGCTTTGTGTGAGGGATAGAGCCAAGCTGGCTTGAGTTTGCACGAGGGTAGTTGGACCGCGCGATCAACTAACGTTTCGTAGACCCAAAAAAAAAGGATATTTTGGATGAGTGAATTTGGGAATTGCCGTACTATCTTTCATATTGGTTTATTATATTACTTATTTTGCTTGCTTGCATTGTTTATCACAGAAAAGAAGGGGGATCCAATATGCGTGGCCGACTTGCACTTGTTTCCCTCTCGAATGAAGTTTTTCCTCAAGGCAAGAATCAATTCTAATCTCAACCCTCTTAACTTGAAAACGCTATTTTCAAGAATTTAGTTTTCGAACTCTTTGGGTGCAACTAGATCCCCAATTCTTACCCAAATTGAGATGAGGATGACGAGGGTCGCCACAAGTCTATAACTAATCAAAGGATCAATTGAAAACTAAAGAAACGCACAATTTAGACAAGATAATCTTAAAAATCTGAAGAAAGAAATCCCAAAAAGCATACGATCACCGGTGCTTCCTTTCTTCTACTGTTCAAACTGAGAAGAGAACATCTTTAAGATTGATAAAAGAACACACCAATTCATCCCCATTCTTCCCAAAGATCTCTCACCTACATCGCCGGCCTACTTAGTAAGGTCTCTCTCCGACGACATTCCCCGGAGGATTGTAGAAGCAGATGGTCAGGCTCGCCGCCTCCTTGGGACACCTCGCCTGCGCGCACCCCACCTCCGAGCTGTTCCTCCACACCACCTGCGTGAACACCCCACAATGGTGCCCTGGGGTGCACGTGTTGCTCGCGTGGTCGTAGTAGATCTTCTCCTTCACCCAGGCGCCCACCGCCGCCCGTGGTGCCACCGCCGTCCCCGCCCCGCCGGCCCACAGCTGGTTACCGCCGTACTTGGAGGTCGTCAGGTTGGCGAAGTTGCACGACATCTGGTCCCGCTGGTACCGGACCAGGCGGCTCGTGGCGGCGGCCAGCTGGGGGCTCCACCGGAGCGGGGCCACGCCCACCTCGGCCCTGGCCTGGTTGTGGGCGTCCAGGAACTCCTGGGCGGCGGCGGGGAGCTGGGCCGCCGGCGCCGGTGGCGATGCCAGCGGTGCTGGTGGTGGGTGTTGAGCTGAGATGCGGAGTGTGGCTTGGAGGAGGAAAGCTAGAAGAAGAAACGAGTGGATCATTTTTGCCTCTTGCTCTGGGGTTCGCTGGGGAGGATGCGTTTTCTAAGAAGTAGGTGCAATTTATAAGGCGGAGTTTAGGAAAATAAATACTATCTACGCACTTTTCCAAATGCATAATTTTCTTTTAATTTATGATAAATATTTTGGAAAATCAAAAGAAATATTTTTGGATTTTTTTAACAATAGCCTAAATTTCTCAATAAACATGGTTTGTCATTTCCAAAACACCATCTTAAAATGTCATATGTAATCACAATCAACATCTTAAAAATAAAGATATTCTTTTTTTAATTGCAGTTGGTAGATGTCCGATAGTACCCATTAACAAGGTTGTTTTTTTTTAAACAATTTTAAGTACTTAATGAGTGTCCAAGTTCATTCCAAAACATGAGCCATTATGTAAAAATTACCTCGGGAGCTTCACAAACTATAGAAATACTTAGCACATTTTTGTCCCAAACTTTCATTTTCCCCCGAATTTACTCCTGTGAAATTTCGTGACTAGCACAAAATAAGCCCTCGATCTCCTATTTTGGCATTTTGAGAAATATTCCCCAGCAAGAGGTATTTTGGCATTTTCCTTAAAAGCATTTGGCAAAATTCCAAAAAACAATCCAAAGTACTATCATTTTCTCAAAAAAGAAATCGAAACAGGCATTATTTTCAAATAAGGGCTTGAAGTGCCATTACTTTCTCAAATAAGAGTTTAAAGTTATCTATATGTTTCAAATAAGAGCCTGACTTTCCAACGGTCAATATCATTTTTGTTGTTTATAATTTTTTTTTTTTCTTTTTTCTTTTTTTTTCCTTTTTTTTCTTTTTGCTTCTTTTTTGCCACTAGCAAAGCCCACAAAGTGTTGGGCAAGGGTCACTCTTACTTGATTCGGTAAGGGAGGGCTAGCCTTGCCTGGGGGAGGCTGAGTGACCATCCGCAAGGTTGACCTTCATTGGCCTCAGAAGAGAAATGGCCTCACCTACGAGAGGCCACGAGGTTGACCTCACTAGATTTGGACAAGGGTAGCCTTGTTTTGATGAGGGCTCAATGATTGCCAACGAGGGTCATCGAGCCTTGACACTTGCCGGCCCCAGGTGAGGTCGGCAAGGGTCGTCAACCCCCACCCAACCATCCGTGGGCTTCACTAGTGGCCGACCACTAGTGAAGAAGAATGATTTTAAAAAAAAAGGGAAAAAAAAAAGGTAAATGATGAAAATATCATTGATCAGTTGGAAAATTTAGTCGGCTAGTAATCAGCAAAATCAAGCTCTTATTTGAAACAACCATAATCACTTTCAAGCATTTATTTAAAATAATAATGACTATATCAAATCTTTATTTAAAATAACATTCGCTTTGGATCTTTATTTGAAAAAATAATGATATTTTAGGTTTTTCTTGAAATTTTCCCAAAGCATTTATATTAGATAACAACCATAAATACGAAAATTTTACAGTCATGAAGATTGTATTTTAGTTCATGCGTGCGAAGGAGTGGACAAGGGGGTGGTAAAATTGCTTTTTCTTTGTGTCTTGTTTTCCGGGTCAATTTAAAAAAAAAACCCAAACTTTAGATCCAGTCACAAATATACCTTGAACTTTTTTTTGTCTCAAGAAAAACCCCAAACTTTAGGTTCAATCCCAAATCTGCCCCGAACTTTTCTTTATCTCAGAAAAAATCCTAAACTTTAAATTTAGTCTCAAATCTGCCCCAAACTTTTCTTTTGTCTTAGAAAAAACTCCAAACTCTTAGTTTATTCCCAAGTTTATCGCAATTTTTTTTGTCAAAAAGAAAATCATCAAATTTTACTCTAATCCTAAATTTGCCCTCGTTAGCCTCTGTCCAAAAGCCGTATTAGTAATCCCTAATTTTTTATGTCCTAAAATGGTTTTATTTTGAAAATAATTTATCTTGTTTATGTGTATTTATTATCTATGTGGAAATGCCGTGTTAAGTTGGGACTAGATCATGGGGTATATTTGAGAATAGATCAAAATTTGGTGATTTTTTTAGTACAAATGAAGGGTAAAACTCCAAATTAGTATATCCGCTAAATACGGCGTGTTATTTACTTTAGAAATTTGATAATAAAATTTATCGGAAAATAATATATGGTAATTTGCTTTGATAATTTTGGGTAAATTTATCATATGTGTACCAATTTGAGATTTTTTTAGACAAAACAAAATTTGGGATAGATTTAGGATTAAAATTAAAGTTTAGGGTTTTTTTTTAAACAAAAGAAAAGTTCGAGATAAATTTGGGACTAAACATAAAGTTTATGATTTTTCTTGAGAAAAAAAAGTTCGAGTTATATCTAAGACTATACCTAAAATTTGGAGTTATTTTTTTAATTGACCCCTTGTTTTCCTATAGCACGTGCATTAGTTTCGAGATGGGATGCTGGAAGTGTTATTAAATGCAATTGCAGTGTACTTGGATCGCCGCACGTGATGGTGTTTTGACTTTCTGACTCCACCACGTTATGTTCATTTATGTCACTCCGCGACCACATCATTAAATCTCCCGCTCGACTCCTGACAGTCTCGTCCTTTGCACTCTCATATGTGACTTTAATAAGGAAAATGACGCCGACGATTAAATAATATAATTTTTGATTTTTAATTTATTTAATATAATTTTTAAATTTTATTTTAATATATTATAAAAAATTTTAAAATTTTAAAATATTTAATATCTAATATAGTTCTTAAATTATATGATAACATTAAATATTTTCATATAATTCAAAATTACATTGAATATTTACTTAAAATCTAGAAATTATATTGAATAAATTAAAACTTAAGAACCACAATGAACATTAAGCTAAAGTTAAAGGGTTACATTGAACAAATTAAAAATATAAAGATCACATTAAATATTGGGTTGAAATTTCGAAACTATTTGTATCATCACCTCTTTTAATTAACAAATAACAAGCACTTAGGAACACACATATCATAAACATGAGGTGAATTTATTTATTTTATCTTTAAGACAAACGATTACTTATGGGTTGAGGAAAATCTATCGCATTACAATGATTTAATACCACTGAAAATCCCAACCAATACACTAGTACTAACTTTATCCCAACCTAATTTTTATGTCAAGAAAAAATTCTAAATTGGTACTCTTGTGTCACATTTACACCAAGCTAATTCTCGTGCTACAAAAAGTCCCAAAGTGGTAAACCAGTGAAAAAAAATCTATCCCCATTAACTTTCGTCTAATATATCTATTAAATTACTGACGTGAAAACATACGTGACAAACAATTTGCATTATTTGTGTGTGAAGTGAATTTGACGTGAAAATTCAATATGAATTAGTTTTCTAAATGATATTGTTTTGGAGAAATCAGATACGAAGAAGATGAACTGAGGTAGGGAAATGTGCTAAAATTTGCTAATTGCCCTAAAAACTCCCTCACCTTAAAATCCGCTAAAATCCCTAATTTTACCCCAAGTCTGCCCTAATAATTTGGTAATTTGGGAGAGAGAGGGGAGTAAATTCAATTTTCTCATATTTTTCAATCTCAGCTCATTTTCTTCAGACTTGGCTTCTCAAAACGACGTCATTTAAAAAAATATAAAATTTTCACATCAAATCCATGTCACACACCAATTATCCAAGTTGTTTGCCATATGTGTTTCCGTGTTAGCAATTTAATGAGGATATCGGATGGATGTTAATGAAGGTTAGATTTGTCATAGGTACATAGGTTTCAATTTTTTTTAACACAAAAATTAGTTTAAAGTATATGTGGCATGGAGGTATTAGGTTTTTTGTGACACAAAAATTAATATGAGATAAATATGACATGGATTTACTAATTTGAGATTTTTGTGGTACTAACACTATTAAAATATCTAAAATTCATCTTATTGATCATTTCACAACAACCTCTACAATTTTTTTATTGGTTGAAAAATCATTTATACCTAAGCATAGTTTACGTAATCAAAATAGTGATGGGTATAAGTCATTTCATTTCACATACATCTTTCGTGTAAGATATGCTCGATAATTATGGATATAACCCTAGAAATATGGTTTTTCATGATCTAGATGAACATGTGCATGGATATTACTGCTCGTTTAAAAATCGTCAATAATATAGTCAACAAGGACAACATTTACTACAAACTAGGTAGAACAACTTTCGGTCAACACCACAAATTTTTTGCATTGACGGTTGGGCGATCACGACCGAGAAAAGGCAAGAACTCGACTTTTAAGTCGTGCAAGATGAGAGTAATATCTGCTGGCTGACACCAAAGAGCGACGAAGAACAAGAGAGAGGGCATTCGTGTGAGATGCAGATCTCCTCCCATCAATTATGTTTCCATAAGTTGTCTTTTTCATTAAAATTTTATTGTTCAATAGGTTATTTTCGTAACATTAACAATAGTTGGGTTCCATTTAATTGGCCACAAAGTTAACTTTTCAGCGAGCAATTGTCAATTCCAGCCAATGTTGTCATTTTGCAATTTACCATAACCATGCCTCGAAAAGAGCTTGATTTTGACTCGACTCTTTGCTGTAGTATTCACTTCAACCTATCAAGTTAAACTTTGACTTTAAATTTGATTCAAGAAAATATTTCAGTATGTAAGCTTTTTCTTCATTGGAAAATAGGTTAAGGTTACATGTTTACATGTTTCCCCGTTACCTTCCAAGAGTGATTCCACATGTTGGGATACCTCTGCTTATCTAGCAGATATACCCCTGACGGGTTACAAGGATCCTCAATTTTATTTAATGATGGCAAGAAGCCTATTCCCAACACCTCAAATTGACATTGGATATTTTTTTTCCCCAAAGTCAGGGAATATAAAGTACTTTTCAGAAAGTGGGGTAAGTTGCGTGCCCCTAGATTTCTCCTTTAAGCTTTTTAAAGACCTACTCAAATCCAAAAAAGTGAGTGTAAACCTCCTCATATGGATCGTGACATGCTATGTTGTCTACGCATTCAACTCAGTCCAATATAATCACTTCTACCTATCAAGTTAAACTCTGACTTTAAATTTGATTCAAGAAAATATTCCCAGTATGTAAGTTTTTTCTTAATTGCTTGACTGCAATCAAATCAAGAAACGCCCAGGGATTAATGGCTTACTTCGTCAATCAGAACAAGTTATGTAACATGTCAACTCTAACCAGCTCTACCATTGTCATAACTTCTCTAGGTTTTGCACTAGTTAAACATTCTAATGCTCCATTCAGGAAAAATGTCAACTCCGTTATCGTGCATTGGTTAACCCTGAAGCCACTACCACCGTTGCTGCTCCTGCAACCTAACATCAACTAGTCCGGCGTTGCTTTTAACTAAGCCCAGGCGTTCTAGACCAGTTCGAGCGTGATCAACGTCCTGTTTTCGGTTGCTCTGCCATTGTATACCTAGCGGGCTTGGCGTTTCTCAGCCCCACTACGAGCTACACCGGTGTTGCCATGCTCGGGTCTTGCATAGCCATTTAACGACTACGCTGGGCCTTGATCTTTCCCTGCAGCCCACTGTTGCTGCCATTCGAGACTCGTGAAGTCCATCTCGAGGAAATCCTCGATAGGTAGTAAAGGTTTGACTGAATTCATCCGATAGTTTTATTTTAATAATTTTAATTGCATTTATTTAGTGATAAAACCTAACAGTGTCCTGTTTGTTACCCTACATTGACCAAAATATATTGGGCTTTTGGACCTTTAGACACTAAGGTCAAACCCCAGCATTGTCTCGTATGGCTAGCTATGGTTGATCCGATTTAGCACATTATCAATGATGTGATTAATTCTAATCATAACGTGTATTTCAATGCATTGTTATCATATGTCATTTTCTCATGCATATTTAGAGTTTAGGAAATGTTCATGTAATGCCTGTCATTTCGAAAATTATATATTAGTTTATTTTATAATCATATCATATAGAAAATATTAACTAGTAATTGCATACATGCATTATTCGCATTGCACATAGTTCAATAGTAAAACCTAGTTCATTAGATTACATAATGGTCTTAGGATTTAAATTTGCTTTTTGATGGTTGTGACATAGGATTAGTTCATGGTTAGTCCTAAAATGGGAAAATGAATGCACATTTAATTTAATTGGGGTGTTTTGTCTTTTTGTGAAGGAAAAAATAAAATTAGGAAGTATTTTATTTAGATTGCAAAGGTAAGATTCCATAACATATCATTTAAAATTCATCAGATTATACATAACATTCATTCATTCTACTTGCATATCTTCCTAACTAATAGTTTGTAGAAAACCCAGCGGTGATGGATAGTGGCATGCCTCGCTTTGGCTTAGTGAATCCAAGTTCCTTAAATTTTCTACCATCTATTTACTACTTTGATTATTGAGTGTTATTTTTCTGATTGTGCACCCATATGATCACCATTCATATGTTAGCGGTAAGGTAAAAATAGATCAATACTGCATGTAGAACATTTTCGAAATATAAAGAAAATGCACCAAAATGGCATTAGATTAATTTAGTGTAACAAAGTTTCCGTACTCATGAATCTCCTAGTTCACAAAAGTAAAATGTACTTCCAAGTAATGTTTGATTGACCCATAACTGATTAGTGACGACTCCAATAAGTAAGTTTAATCACATGTTGAATTAAGTACTAAGTTGCAATTGGTAAAGTGTGGGAGAGTTCGTGCTTAATGCAAATGATGGCCTTGTAAGAGGAACCTTCATTCTTGCTTAGTAATCAATTAGCTTTCCACATAGGATGGTCGGCATCCACTTCATCAATTTTTGGCCAAAATTGACTAGAATAACTATATTGACAAATTGTCAAAATGTTAGACTAAATTGACCTAATTGAAATGTTTAAGACTAATTGGCCATTATAAAATTGATTTAAGACTTTTTGGATAATTATCACATACTTCTCATTAACCAAGGTTAGAAGCGGCTAGTAGAAAAACACTCAATCTTTATATCATATATCAAATGATTTATAGTTTAGAAAGGAACATGAACTATGTTTATGACTGATCCAAAGCCAAAAGCCAAGTTTGCTAGACTCTGTCCTTCTATCACATTTTCCTCAAAAAGTATGGAAACTAGTTCAATCTCCTCATTCACATTACCTTCTAGTATATGACGGTCCACTTCAACTTTGCACCAACCATCTTCACATTAACACTTGACAATGACCTTTGCCCACTTTATCACTCATCGAAAGCTGGCTTTAAGTCCACATATCGCATTGAACCAAGCCTAACTTTCCCAAGGACAATCTTGTTATTCACTTAAGTAGTTCTATTCACTCCCATCTACTTGTTTTCCCTTGTCTATCCTATGCCATGCCAAGTGCACTAGCAATTACTCTCTTGTAGAAGAAAAACCAATTATGCAAATGATGATACTTTTATCAAATAATTAATTAACAAGTTGAAGAGTTAGATTGTAAGTAGATTGTAGTGGTTAGGCTTTTCACTAGGCCTACGTCCACTCTCCTAGATTAATAGCAAAAAATGATGCTGAAATTTACTAATAATCTCATTAATGTTATAATCTATAGAAGATGTTGCTTCCCCACAGACAATAATCTTAGTTTATGGTTAGAATGTGGGACTTTCCCAACGTCATCCTTTCTCCCTTAAAGGATTTTATGACCTTATAGAATAGCCATGAGGACAACACCTTGAGTCACCACCAATTGATCACAACCCCAAGGATAAAGTGCTAGAAGGTGGGCGCCCAACGAATGGCTCTAATACCACATTGATGCATGGAAAACCTCATCCCAAAAAGCTAACTTGTCAAGAGAGGGAACTCAACCCATTATAAACAATAGAAGATCCTCTTAATTGTCCGATGTGGAAATTTATCAGCAAGACCGATGAATACAAGCACATTTAACACTATAATACTCTCTTTTCTCCCATATTAAAAATGAAGACAACTCTTACAAAGAATACAATTAGAAAACAAGCAAGTTTTCAACAACCATGTGCAATACAATTTGTTGTCTCTCTCATTAAGTTTGAATGCTTACTCTCTCCTATTGACACTGAATTTTATTGGTTGGTTCCCACAGAAATTTTATTAATCAAGGAAGTTTCTGAAGACTCAGAGCAACTGGTTTGACTAGAATTGACTTGGTCTATCAAATTTGGCTTGATAGAGCTCGGCCCAATTCTACCTTGAACTCCAAATTTCTCTCTACAAGCTGAAAATTTAGCGCACTACATGGCGGCTCCTCATCCATTGGTTCAAACCCTCACCATTTTAACATTGCCACCTATCATCGCATAAAAAAATGCTAGACAATACCTAATATATTCCCTTTAGGAAAGGGTTGGCATCCCAATTGAAGAACTAAGACGTTTACTTTAACACCATACACTGTCATTTTTGGAGCAAATCAAGGAACTCCGAATGAATCTGACTTGTCAGAAACATTGATTATGATGGTTGATGAAGTAAGCAAATGGGCTTCTAGCCTAAATAAGCCATTGAAGTACATATGAAGCTTATTAGCTGGAATTGTTAGGGGTTGGTCACCCCTTTAATAGTTCAAGTGATTAGAGCTTTATTAGCTCAAAAAAAGGTCTGTGTCTCTTTTCTAATGGAAACTCAAAACTTCAAAGCATATGCTTTGTAAAAAAAACCGGCATCTATAGTTCAAGTACTACTTCATAGTAAATCTAGTGGGTATTGCAAGGGGAATGGCTATCTTTTGGAACGAGGAAATTTATGTTATCGTGGAGTCCCGTTAAAGTTTTATATTGATATTTTACTTAAGTTGCAAGATAGCAATAAGCTCACAAGAGCTATCTTTGTGCACACCTTATTTATGTTTCAGGAATGAATTTTGTTGTGAAATGAGTTACAAAGAGTCAACCCACCCAATCTCCTCCCATAGGATTGTATAGGGACTTTAATGAGATTTTATATCATTGAGATAAAAATAGGCTCTTTGTTTTGAGTGGGCCATTGGTCTCATTTGATCTTCCAATCAATCTAGCAAATTAAGTAAACAACAAAGCCCAAGATTGTCCTTTCACCAAGGAAAAAAAAGGAGAAGCTGGAAATTTCCAAAGGCTTTTAATAAGGTAAAGGAAAGATATGCTTGCAATCCTTATGATAATAGTTGAGAAGATAAATGAAATATCCCATCAATCATACAAGACCTTTGTAAGAGACCAAAAGTTAGCATATTTCATCTTGAAATAGACACCTTTGGTTCATGGGCTTTGAGCCTAAAGGGATCTTTTACTAGGCAATTGCCCAAGAATTCAAAGAGGTAAATAGTGGTGTTATCATTGTCTTCAAGATTAATCCACTCAATTATATAGTTATACCAAGAGTGATATGTAAAATCAGTCTCCAGGTGATGTATTGTTTCCACAAAATCCACAAATGGATATAAGCTTACTCAATGGGTACATAATCCTTATATTATTAATCAAACAATTTACAGCTTAAAAAAAACATGAACTACATTTAAGAGTGAATCTGAGCCAAAAGCCAAGTTCATTAACTTTTGTCCCTCTACCACCAATTTCAAAGATAGTTAGGCAACTAGTTCAATCTCCTCATTCATATCACTCTCTAGTATATAACAGTCCATGGCTACTTTGGCAGCTAATCTACCATTTTCACATTAAAACACAAAGATAGCCTTTCCCCTTGCTAGCCCTTTCCACACTTTTCAAACTTGGCTTTTAAGATCATCTATGGCATTGAGGCGCACCTAACTTCCTCAAGGACATTCTGTTTTTCACTTGAGTTGTCCTTATTCACTATTTGATTTCTACATCTGTTCACTTGTTTTCCCTAGTCTATCCTATGCCATGCCCAGCTCCTAGGTTGGTCCGATCTCACTCATTCCTAGCTCTTTTGTCTCTCTTTTCCAATTTTCTCCCTTGCTATGTGGAACAGCCTTTTCCTTTCCACAACAAACTTTCTTTCCATCCTCTTTTTTTGAGTCCGCTCTTGAAAGGACTGACCCACTTCTTAGGTTTAGCGTTAAACCACTCTCTAACAAGTAGAATCCTTAGCACTTTACCAATCATGACATGAAGTTCGGTTCTTATTCACCATAGTGATCCTTATGTTGCTCTTGTCATGGCTGACGGCTTATCATGGTGATGATGTTAGATTACCAACATTGAGGAAACATTTACTTTATGGTTGTTGTATCCTCTTACATTAGCATAATACCAATATTTACAATGTTGGCATGGCTAGCATGTATACCGACCTCTGTGATATGATGGCGGGGTTGTTTGATAATGATGTATGGGTCCTCTTTTATCCTCAGTTCTACATTGGCATCAACTACACATGTAAAACACACACCCTTCTTTTACCTCTTATGCCAATCTTCTCACATTTAGTGGGAAATGATACTCATCTGCACCCATCTTTTCTTTTCCTTTCTTTTCTCAACAAATTTCAATTGTCCACCATATAGCTCTTCCTATATCACTTTTATGAAAACAACACAGTTATGAACTTTTTATTTGTCTATCTTTTAACATGAGATTAAAATTTTGATCGGCTTTAGAAACGTCAAATGAAAAATGTTGGTTGGCTTTCCAGAGCTTTTGGCATTAGAGTTTCTTAGGTCCAGCTGAGACATAAGTCCTCAACATCCGTATGGCTACCCCATCTTAAATTTCGCCATTGTTATTTCACATTTGTTTTCTACTTCCAAAATCAATTATAGTGGAAAATGTTCTTTAGCCTTATAAACACAATGATTTCTTCTTCTTCTTTTATCAATTGTTCAAACTTTGCCACATGGGTTACCAACTAAAATAAGTCCATAAACACTTAAGTTTTTGGCAAAAAATTAATGGAAACCACTACATGCTATTTCAATATATTTAGTCTCAGATATAGAAGGGCTACAAAGAATCTTAGCTAATTTGAATCTAGTAATAAATTGCTCGACCAACTCAAGTCCTTGGTGCCTCTTGATCAAGTCAGACACCGAGATCTCAAGTTCAATCCTATATAATTGAAAATGAACCTATTTTCCCATTGCATGTCATGTATGTGTAAAATAGAATGGCAAACTAGCGTACAAGATAGGGTTGCTTTCATCTATGACAAAAGGAACGACCCCAACTTCCAAAATCCATTTCTAGCTACCATTCCACATTATGCTACAAATCTATCTATTATGTTCTATTGTAATCTAATCATCATTATCGGTGAAGGCCGTAAATCAAGGATTTTGTACTTACGAGAATATTCACAAACATTGTAACACTTAACATATGACAATCTATAGCCAAAAAACACTCAAGATATGACAACATGTAGGGGTGATCAAGTCCAAGGTAGGTAAGGTCCAAACCTTCATGTTATACCCAACCTTGTTATAACCAGTTTCCTTATTTTGAATCATGTACCCTACCCGTTTGCAATGGACTCTATTTTGGACTAGACCTTGTTTTTCTAGTCCGAGAATAGGGTCTATCCATTTTCCATTAGAACATATTTTGTAACCACCCGATATTCTACACAACTTGGAATTTTAAATTAAATTCACAAGAAAACAATAATGTAATCCTCCTAATTTGGCCAACAAGAAAGCGTAAAAATCTAACATTGCATAAACATTAGCAATAAACATGGGTCTAATATTAATATCATTTTTTCACAACTACTAATGTCACTTTCCATTATATTCAATATTCCACCAAACACAACTAATTTACATAAAAAATAAGCAATTCAATTTGAACTAGACAGTAGTAGCTAGATAAATAGCCTTACTAGTAACGCTAAAACAAGTAAAACAAAGAAGAGCGCATTATGCATTTCTAAGAAAGTAGCAACATCATAAGAGAAAAAAAAAACTAACAGCCTAACTAACATCTCCTAATTCTTGATACCTACGTTCATTGCTACACCATGGACTAAATCACTTGTAGATTTAGAGAATGTTATTATAAGCTATGTTTCCTCTGCCTTGAAAAGGCATCTCGAGTAAAAATTCACTGTTGCTACCCTTATGAGAATTCACTACTATCAAAGCAAGTTTATTACCTCATCCATGTCTACTCAAAGGCACCTCAGGTCACAAATTCTTGGACATAGAACCATTCTTCTCCTCCTATGCTTTGACACTAGCTCCAACTCCTTCCCTCCATTTGACGAGTGGATCAATTGCCCACAACACTTATAAAATCTCTAACAAAGACTTGAAACTCATACATAAAGAAAAATCAACAAGAAACCATGCTCTAGAGACATGTGCAAAAGTTATGATTTAATGAAGTCTATTTATTTACCACAAAATCGGAGTTTCCACAAAATGATCTATTTTCCAATAATAATGTACTCGGTAAGACAATCAAATCTAAAAACCAAAAAAGAGATTAAATAAAGCATTCAACAATAGATACTTGTGCGTATGAATTATAAAATAGAAAGAAAAATATACGACTTACCCGCCCCAAACTTTTTCGCATTCTCAATGCATTCTTCAACATTAATCAGTACACAAATAGTTTTCAACCAATTTTAAGCACAAATCAAACTTTCCACCACGCTAGGAGTCAAAGAATTTCGAAAGTCATCAAGCACACATCCCAATGTACTAAAAGTCAACTATGAAACAATGGTAGTCATAGGAATAGACAAGACATCTCGAGTTATCAAAGATAATATTTTATACTTTTACCCAATACTCATCCACCACATCAAAATGTATAGATTAAGGACATCTTTACTTTTAGCTTCAAAATATTAATCAAGTTCAAATTTGTTTTCATCAAATACTTTTTTTTCTCGTGGAGAAAGATTTTATGTCAAGCTTCGATTTCACTCATTGTCATTGGTATTGGCATTGGAAGCATTACTACTAATACTAACATTTGAACTACCATAATTTCTTTTAATAGAAAAACCAACTAAATATTGCTTATAAAATTTATACAAATACTACAAGTCAACCTTCACTTTATCATGTATCTCATCAACTTTCACTTCATCATTATAAATTTATTCAAAATAGAACTTCGCATAAGTCAACTTCTTTGTAAGATCTAATACAACTGCAATCAACACCATCATATTTATTTTATCTAGATTCCCATAATACTTGTCAAAATTCTCATTCATTTTTATACCATAACCTGAAGCTTTGGATCCAAAGGATTCACCACATTATTCAAATATTTATACAACATACCTTAAAATACTCATTTGAAGTAACATATGAATTCCATGATATCCTTTTGGTTGCATCATAAAATTGTTTTAGAAATTTACAAAAATGATGGCATTTTCCCAATCTTCATTTTAAGGAGCATCATGGTCAATTTCCCTTAATAAAAATAAATCGTCTTATTCCATTATTTGAAAAGTTTTCTTGAACTTTATGGTGGTGTTTAACATCTTATAAATGGAGTTCCATCTAGTGCAATCATCTCACTCTCAATACAAGATTGAAATGTCTTAACTCTCGTGAGAGAGCTCCTCATATACTTAACTAAGTTTCAAATACATGTAATAGAATCACATACCTCATTATCAAGTTAAGTATATAAGCAATGCACCTCATATGCAAAATATCACCATTCAAAATCAAAAACCATTCTCTTGAAAACTTTTCCTTCAAATAATCAATGGCTACATCATTTGAACTACCATTATCTATGGTTATTGTAAACACCTTTTTTTTGTTTATTCTGCAGTCATAAATGTATTTCTCCACCATTTTCCCAATCTTCCTATTCTTGTGACTATGCATCACAACAAAATTGATAATTCTTTTGTGTAACTTCCAGTTTTCATTAATAAAATGTATAATGAGACATATATAATTCAAGTTTTAAATGGAATTCCACATGTCAATCGTCAGTGCAATCTTAGAATTAAGATTATCAAAGTAAGCTTTTAAATAAGTTCTTTCACTCAAAGATAATTTCATACAATCTCTAGCCACCATAAATTATAAAAGATGTTGGAAAAGAATCTGTAATTTAGTGACTAAATCACGAAAACCAACATGCTTGACCACAGAAAATGCTTGTTCATCAGTAATAATCATTCAAGTAAGCATGTATCTACAACATTCTTAATCAAACTTCCACATTATTAAGATGCTACAATCACTAATAGTCTTTTTCCCTACCTCACTAATCACATCTTTTTACATGGTACAAACAACATTTACTTCTTATCTACATAAGGATATTTTTTACACTTTTTCAAGTACTTCCGCATAATAGACATTCCATGATCAATATTATATCCATATTCAATCCCATAAGGAATATACTTCACTTTAACTATTTTTTATATTTTTTCATCTATGATTCTCCAAAAATTATCCCAAACCTTTAATTGATTAGCTCACTTTTTACCCAAAGGAGAACGAGAGTTAGGTACCCTCACTTTGTTTGTCACACTCACAATCATGGATTCCACTTCATTAACTCCATGGAATGGCAATTCCATAAATGGGCTCATTTCATTTTGTCCACCCACTTCCTTTGATATGTTTTTGTCTTAATCCATTGACTGAAAACAAATTATAAAACAATGTCAGGATTCTACTAAAAATAAATTATATAAGAGATAGGTAGTGCAAAAGACAATTAGCCATGCATTTGACTAACAAGAAAGTGCAAGAGATGCACAAACTCACTCATCATGATCCAAATCAAGTGCTTCAATAATTAAGTCTAACTGTGCAACAAGTTGAGGGTTTTCTACTTTAACCAAAGGAGATACTTTTGTATAGCAAGTATACAATACTTGCATTTACAATAAAGGAAAGGCAATAGTCAATTTTGTCACAAATTCCAACACGATGCTTCATCAAACCAATCTAGTGCAACTGGATCATATGGCTCAAGTAAAGTCTCAAGAAATGAAAATGTTTAATGAGGATCTGTACAATGACTTCAATGGGGATGCAAGTGTGGATGTGGTGTTTAGAGGAGGCACAGTGGCTACGGGACAATAGTACTCTTGCTATGGCAACAGGGACAACACAGTAGAATCACACGACTCGGATGCTAACAAAGAATGACTTCACTGATTCTGAACTAGATGTTGCATGAGCATAAGTTGTAGAGATCTCCAATGTTGCATTCAAAAGCAACTTTTCTCCAGTAAAAACACAGATTCGTGAGCAAATTCCTGAAAAGGTTGCCATAATAAGCTATTCTCATTTAACAAGCCCAAATCGCTCCAAGTGAATGACAATTGTGGATGAAATTTAAAGACTTGGACCAACTTCTATAAACATTGCACAATCAACTAACGATTCTTGAGCTTGATCGAATAAATCTGAATTTCCCTTCTTTTGCTAGCAACCTAATTAACGGTATCTACCAGAGTTCACCAATCAAAGAATAAAATCAAATCTCAAGTGACAAGATCCAAACCTCCTAGATTATCCATTTTATTTCAACAAATTACAAATCATGACCATAGGAGAAAATAGGGAAATCAAACAATGTACTCACCTCAAAAATCCCATCTTCATTTAATGGAAAGATAGAGGACAATTGGTGAAATGTAGTTCCTGCATAAAGAATGGCACTTTCTTCAAGTCTCCATTGAATCAAACAAAATCGAGAGAGAGAGAGAGAGAGAGAGAGAAGGAGAATCGAACAGAATCACGTGGCTTGATTTGTGAGGGCAGCAAATGACAACGGAGTTGGGCATAGCTCATTTATCACAAAAACATTTAGGCAATGGCTTCACAATGCAACAGTTTCCCATCATGGAACAGAAGCGATGACTTCATAGGCAAGAGGTACAGAGGTGACGGCTTCACGAGAGCTCGGCTCCGTGTTGGGTCATCGTTGAGGGAGAAGAAGCAAGCGGCGACCGTCGATCGAGCATTAGCTAAGATTTTCAAAGAAAGTTAATTGATTGGCAAGGGTGCTATGATTGAGAGAGACATAGGGTTCCGCACTTCCGTGATCATCAATTGAGACTTTAAAGAGATACGGTTTTGCATTTATTTTTTTAGTGAAGGTGGCTTTTCATACTTTAAAAAAGAAAAAAGAAAGAAACCGATTCGGTCCGAGTGGGTTTCACTTGGAATCCATCCCTACTAGGGGTGACCGTGGTTCCAAAGTAAAACCAAGGAATTGAAGAACTAAACGGATGGTCTGATTCGATTCCTGATTCTAGGGAGTCTAGTTTTCTGATTCCCGATTCCTCCTTTTTTAGAACTGGAACTGGAACTAGACCGGGATTTCTAAATTCCTAAATCTAAAACTAATTTCATTTCTCTTCTCCAATCTTCAATCAATCTTCACGTTTTTCTTTGCCCTCTCTCCCCGACACTCCTTGCTTCTTATTGCCCTCAACACCACTCGCTACCCTCGACGCTCCTCCCCACTCACTACTCGTTGCCCTTAATGCTCCTAGCCACCCTCAAGGCTGCTTGCCGCCATCAACGCTCATCGCCACTTGACACCGCTCCTAGGGTTTATGTGTATTTGAGCTTGTTGAATAAGGGTTTCTTGGGGTGTTGAGGAATGGTGATGAAATGAGGGAAAATGTGCACATCCTTGAATTTAGTCCTTCAACTTGGTTGATGTTTCTTTGTTTTTCAACTAGCAAATAAAATGCTTTAGGGTTTGATGTGAGTTGTTGTTAATTTAGCTATTTTTATACTTTGACATCTAATTTTATTTTTCATTTGCTCTGTTCCACTTCAATTAACACTTTGGGTCTTTTAGTATCGCTTGACCTTAATGCTTCTCTTGTTCAGCAGGATTTGCATTAGTTTTTTTCTTTTTTTCCTTGCATTTTCGAGAGTTGGTAGTGTTGTTATCTCTACTTATAAGTTTGCTAGGTGGGACTTGTCAATGCTTGGCTAATAATATCTTTGTACACTTGTCACTCAATGCGATTATAAGGATACACATATGTTAAGCTCTTGAGTTGTTACCTATGTCTGCCCCTTTAGTTTAGTTCAGCAAAATCCTTATTTTGTATTCATTTCTCTTGTTGATTGTTATTTCTTCTTAGAAGGGTTGTTTCCTCTATGTGCATTCCCTTGATTTGTCTTTCTTCTCATTTTATCACTTTGATAGAGAGCATAAATACAAACTCATGACCTAATGAGTAGGGGTGTCAATGGGTCGGGTCGAGTCGAGTCATGCTTTGACCCGACCCGACCCTAATCGTAAAAGGTCATGCTATGACCCGACCCGGCCCGAAATGCATTAGACCCGGAAAAAATAATCGGGCCGGGCCGGGTCGGGTCGGGTATCCATATGTATCAATCTCCTCAAGAACAATTCCTGTTTCCAGTAAATTAAGACATTAACATTCTGAGAAATTAAAGGGCCAAAGAGATGATGATCTATCAAGTGAAAAGCGGGTTTTGATTTGGGACATTGTTTCTCAGAATGGCGATGAACTCTGTGTTTGCCACTGGAGAAATCAAATGTCTTTGACCATGAACGCGACACCCTAAATAAGTGCTTATCAGTCCCAGCCTCTGAAAGTCAAGGGAAACATGAAAGGATGAATGTCGGATTTCATGTGCAGACATAAGGGACATAATAAAACTGAACAAACGTCAAGACATTTGCCCTGAAGGTTTAAGTCCGTGGATGAATGACCGTAGGTAGAGGTCACAAATGCAACATAAAACAACATGATGCCAAGACACAATGTGCAAGAGGAAAAACTCAAACACAAGGACTTGGGTGTCCTAAAATTTACATGGAGGGACTAATTCTGCAGAACAAACTCCTTATCCAAGCCTTAAGTATATTTTATGGTGCCATGACACACTGCCGCAAATCACCTCAGCAGAAAATATTGCCACAAATTAGAATTTCACATCCTTGAGTATAGATAATGGAAGCAACTCACAAGGAAAAGTATAACTGAATAGGTTGGAGTTTAAAAATAACGTAATTATTCTAGAATGTGATTTTAAGAAAGGAACATGAACATCTCAAAAACCTTTCGATTGCCTCCTTTTTAATATACACAGATTGACTTAAAATGGTTTTCAACAGATAAAATAGAAAAATTTCTACAGCAAGGGATCTATTTGGTCAAAAAACTTCCAACGGTCTTCTTAACGTTTTTATTGTGCTTGTACAAATAATAGAGAAAGAAAGTGGCAGAAAACCGACATTATTTTCATAAACAGACAGACTACAAGAATAGCTTAGAGAAACTCAGTATAGAAGGCAGCAGAAACTTTAATAAACAAGTCATAGATCTCCACATGCATAGCTATTTCAAAGATGGTATTGAGCAACCAATCATTTGAAGCAAGCAGGACACTACTCCAACTATTTGAAGGAACACACAGGAAATATCAAGCATTGGAAGGCACAAGCATCAAATAACTTCAACCTCCCAATTTCATGCAGGAAGCTATTTTTCCCACTTCATCTTGCACTATGCAAAGAAAGCACGAAAGGACACAGATGCATAATTTCTAAGGAGGCTTTGGATTGGCATGGTCAAGGCACTGCTCCTCTTAAAAATCACTTATGTATAGTAAACAAAAGTTGCATCCAAAACTCAAAATGCATGAGCCAAGCAGCCACTGTGTCTTACAACTACAAGCACGGCACAACACTAGCAAAACCCAGAAGCTAAACTCCAGTGTCTTTGCTCTTATTTACAGGTGCGCATTGGATGACATTAATTTCACTGTGACAAATGGAAGGACATCTCAATCATGTGAAGAACCGGAAATTACTTCAGCGCACATACAAGAGAGCATTCTGTCCAATAACTACGAATCAAATTCTGAGTATGGACCCCCTCTTCAATGAAAGGTTTAGCCTCTTTCAAAAATTCTCCCGCAGGTAGAACCACTGTAGTCGTTCCATCACCAACCTGCGCAAGCAACAAGTGAGGATGTACCATAGTGCAAAAACAAAGTCAAGACAAGAAGAAATAAGGCAACATCTAAACAACGCCCCTCCATTCTCTGCAAATCCATAATTTAAAGGGGGAAAAAAAGAAGCATTAAGACACATATAACAGAAATCCAAATCCAAATAGTCCTTTCATGGCAAAGTCACAAATAGTGAACAGTGTATAAGAGTACATACAGGGGTGAGGTTGCTTACTCATCTATCACAAGAATATATCGTGAGGATGGGACATGTCATTGCCTTTTTTATCAAATAATTGGAACTGAATTTGTTGAAGAATTAAATACTAATCTAACGTGATAAAACCACGATAATCCTCTTTTGTGACGTGCATCTATCAACGTGATAAAACCACAATTTTCAAGCCATATTAAAACAGATTCAATACCAAGGAAATGACCTGAATGACTCATTAGAAGTATCAATAGTAATCTACAACTTCATCAATCATCTAAAGAAATAGATATTGAATTTGGCTCCATGGTTGTCATTGGCAACTCTACAATAAATTCATGATGAAATGAGATCGTCGAATTATAGAAGGGTATTAATATTCTACAACCGTATTTTCTCACCCGATTCAAAGATTTTGAGTTCTTCTTTAGTCCTCCTCAATTGAACATGAAAGTGGTGCGGATCGCAACCAATCTTGAGCACATATAAGAGCCTCCACCATGGTTGGGGTTAAAGAGCTACGAAACACATCAAGTACATGACCTCCTGTGCTAAATGCGGCTTCTGATGCTACAGTTGAGACAGGAACGCTAAAATATCTCGAGCAATAGAAGAGAGGATAGGATATCTAGAAGAATTTACTTTCCACCAGTTCAAGATATCAAAATCAGCATTAAAATGTTCAAATCCTTCCTCCAAATACTTATCCAATTCAGAATTTTCTTCTAAATATTGTTGTCCAGTTTAGCTAAGATACATTGCAGTCATAACATCGTCACCAACTACAAGAGACTTTGACATGTTTACCATCCTTGTGCCCTCAAGTTGCTTGAAGGGCATACACCAGTGCGGTATTGCTCGAACAATGACATTAAAGATGTCATTACATTATCTCGTAAAATTTCCGCCCATTTGCTTTCATAAACACAATTTATCATCCAATTCACATAATCCCACTTTTGCCGTGGGTCAAGTATACAAGCAATGAACAATGTAAGATTGATGTTGTTCACATTACCAAAATATTTATTGAATTTGGTCTTCATTCTTTCAGCCATTTCCCACAAACTTTGGTCTTCATTCTCACAATATCTGCCAATAATTATATAAATCCCATATATATCCTTCGGCAAATCATTACTAGTAACATAAGAGGAACCCGATACTTTTAAAGTCACATCATAAAACAACTTCAGGAAATGAAGAAAGTGACCGACATACTTCCAATCTTCACTAGTGGGTACCCCTTTTGCCTTGGAAAGCTCTTCAACAAATCTTTTATCTTCAAGTTCCAATGAATCAAAAGCTTTTTCAAACTTCAAAGTTGTTTCTAACATCATGTATGTCAAGTTCCAACGGGTCTCAACATCCAAACATACAAGACTCTTGCACTCAATATTCTCCAGTTTAATAGCATTCTTGAACCGTTTCAACCTTGCAGGAGAAGACCTCACATAACGCACAGTTGAACGTATTCTAATAATTAAATCATTAATGTCCTTCAGCCCCTCTCTCACGATCAAACTCAATATATGAGCACAATATCTCATGTGAAGTAACTCACCTTTTAATACCAAATAATTCCTAGGGTTAAGTTTCTTTTTCAAATGTTGAATTCCTAGGTCATTAGAAGTTACATTATCCATAGTGATAGAAAAAATGCTTTGAATCCCCCAATCAATCAAGCATTTCTCAACTGATTTTCCTATTGTCTCCGCAGAATGACCCGGGATTTGGCAAAAATTCAACAATTTCTTTTGTAGCTTCCAATCAACATCAATAAAATGTGCAGTAAGACACATATAACTTAAATTTTGACATGAGGTCCAAGTGTCGGTTGTAAGACATAGTCTAGGAGATGTCTCAGACAACTATTTCTTCAATTTTCTTCTTTCTTCCATGTACAAATCATAACAACTACGCCTCAAAGTGTTACGCGACGGGATTATGAAGTTTGGCTGGATTTTATTAATAAATCACCGAAATCCCTCGCGCTCTACCAACTTAAAAGGCAATTCATAAAAAATGAACATCATTGCTAATTCCTTTCCAATAGATTCTTGGTCAAATTTCCATGGACCAAAAGAGCTACTGACCCCAACAAGTTGACCCGATGCACCCTTTTGCCTTTTTTCGACATTTGCATACGGGAATTTCTTACATCTAACTAGATGACGATGCATTGAACTTGTCCCTTAACCACCAGCACAACCAATAAGAGCCCCACAATGTATAAATTTAGCTTTTTCTTGATCAACAATATGTTTATAGTGTTCCCACACTTGAGATCTCGTCCTTCTTCCCGTGACATTAGAAGAACTCATTTAAGATATCTCAGTATTCATTTCCGACATTTCTCTTCGACGATATTGAGCTGTTAGTCTAGAAAAGCAGAGGACCTGATTATACAACAAAATCATGTAACTAGGAAGTATGTGATGCCTGAATAATAAAAGTAAGCACAACAAGAATTTCTAGAGAACAAGTGCAAACACTCACCAACAGTATTCCACAGCACAAAAATGCCCAAAACCAACAATTGTATCAGCACAACAAGAAAAGATCAGGCTGGTAAACAAAACAAAAAAGATCAGAAAAAGAGAACCATGTAGCCAAACCCTGCACACAAGTTGAATATATTAGTGACTTTTGTCCACCCGACAAAGTGGATGTAATGCAGCAACATCTACGCGTAAAGATGCATCGCATGAACAATGACACAGAAAAAGTACACAGATTAGAGGTAGTTTAGAAATATCAGGGGTAGGGAAGGTCACAAAGATGCAAAGATCTTCTGGCTGACTGAAGATATGCTTGTCTATAGAAAGGGAAAGTGAGAATGTTAAACTGAATTTCAGTCGATGGAGCTGCAAAGTCTCTTGGACATGTTTGCAAGGCTAAATCCCCTAGATAACTTTAATTTCAACATACGAGGAACTACTTTATATAGCACTAGTATTGCTATCTATTCTAGGAAGATCAAGGAATGCTGATTCCATAGGTGGGTCTGTTCTTTATTAGATCTTCATTCTCCTTATTAGAGAGAGGGAGAGAGAGACTTACTGTTCAAGCGTTTTACGTTTCAACAGAACCTATTGCTACACAAACACCGGAATGCATTGAGAGAAGGATCATGGCCATCAAACTCAATACCATAATCCTACAAGGGCAAGAAAGTGTTAGGTGTACAAATAGTACAGCATCAGAATAATCAAATAATGCCAGTTAGGTGTACAAACAGTACACATATAATTACCAAATCATTAGTATCTAGAGACTTAGGCGATCTTAAGATTGCTCAAAATGCTCTTGATCACTAGAGCACTCAATTCAATAACATAATCAACAGATCATGAAGGAATTATAGAACCTTCTGTCAATGCTAAAAGATACCAAAAGGGAAATCTTCACTTGATGTCACAAGCTGTGATAAGATGCAAATGGATTGGACTTGACAAAAGACATGACATCACTGGAAATTTAATGATAAATCACATATCTCAAGTTGTAAATCTGAATAGAATGACATGAGTTGTCTCCTATTCTCAATTTATGGTGAATTTATTGAAAAGTACAGGCTGAAAATTCTATTTCTCAAAACACAAAGATTTAAAAATCAAAGAATGTCATATATATATATCACTTGTACAACATTCAGACATGTCAGTCATCCTTCATAGTCTAGTGAAAGCACCACAAAGACTGAATACTTACAAAACTGTCTATTAAAATCAAGTATAACTCAACCGACTCACCCATGTCAGCTATTCCAAGGCCTGTATTTTTCTAGTGGTGAATAATGCAAGCTACAAGAAGAGTTTAGACAATATATTATATTAGACCATCTCCTAAAGAATAATAGTTTCCAAAATCAAAGAAAATAAAGAAGATCAAGACTTTTCAAACACGATAGTAATGATGCTTTGGGGTCTCCACCTCAATTGGGATCTCAATTAAATTGGCATCGTAACATCTAGCATAAATAAACAAGAAATTTAAAATTGACACAAATGCATGTACATTGGTCAAAATGCAGACTAAAATTTCATAAATTTACCACGCAGCCCATCCCACCCATGCTTGGAACTTTCATGACATTTAAAACTAAGAATATGGCAGACAATATATAAGTCCACACATAGAAGTAAATCAAAAGAAAAAACAGTACACGCATTATGTGCAAGAAGAAATTATTAAATAGTTTAAGAAGATTTATGCCTTTACTAGCTCCTCTACCTGAACAAAAATCAAATTCAACAATTTCTAAGGTCAACATACTATAAGTCCACCATAGTTAGCAAACCTTTTCTATCCATCTGTTAAAATCAATCCATTGATAGATAGATTTATGCCAATAATATGAAAATGGTGCATATAAAATGGAATATAGAATTCTTAAGACATAAAACCAATTCATCATGACTAAACCAGTAGTTTCCTGATGATAATAATGACACAGGAGTTCTGCTTGTGGTTTATCTTAAAATGCAAGCATAGAATGTCTTACTCTCTGAGCCTCTCATAGTAGAATTGTATAAAGGAATACTAAGTAGAAAGGAAGTCTACTTAGCAAAGGCCGACAAACCAAAACCATACAAGAGCAAGCAAGGAGTCTCACATGAGAATCATTATATCACATATCACAAACCATTTAGTATCACAAGCAACCAAAACATAAATCAGATTAAGCTTATTACTCACCCAAGAACCCCAGGTCTGAATGTCTACTAGGCAGAGACAGCTACTCTCTATATGCAGATTCTAGTCTTTTCATTCAGGTATTTGTGAGTGATTTCTAGGCAAAAAAAGAAAAATCACTTCAATCTGATGCACCATTCCAACCAAAAATCTTGCATTTAAATTATCTCGATACTGTGCACTAGCATCTGACCCAAAGATTAAACATCGAACAGGTAACTACTTTTGAATATTATGGGCTAAATGAGGGAAATTTGGCAGTAGTTTATCATGCACAGTTTCTGAGCAAATGACTAATCAAGTAACAAAATGAGGACCTCCAAAGCATTGCTAGAGGAACATTCTCATACACAAAATACATGCTCCAACCAAAACCAGCGCACGCAAATCTACTCTGATATGACGCCTCTTCATTCAATCTGATGCACCATTAAAACATAAAGAACGATGCCACATGACCATAGATCAACTGCTGCACCATCATGACCCCGTTGACCAATAACCTGAAATAGATATTTGATATTTAAAGGTAAATGAACAAGTTTGTGTCTTCTGACAGATGCTTAATCCCATGACCCAAAAAAATTGCAGAATCCTATTCTGGCTGCAAAAGAGGAAGTTTAGAAATTTCCACTAGCATGGTTGCCAAATGAGAAGCACACATGAACTTTCATCTTTTGTCTTGGCAGTGAACAGATTGAAACAGAGAGAAATTCGAGATCCCTTTATTCAACCCAACTGTCATGCATGAACGGGTCGGCATCTCTCTATTTTAACGAACTCAAGCTAAGTAAGAATAGCATAGGCTTTTTACTCTTGCAACAAAAGCAATCGACCCGTTTACCATCGAATGGAGAAGTAATATCATCCGGTTAACTCCATTCATCTAACATTGAGCTCAAAGTACATTAAGCAATTATACATCGCAGAGGCCTTGTGACCTAACAGATTAAAGGATGGGGAAAACCTTTCATTAAGCTCTAGGGCTTTGGAAGGATGGGGAAAACCTCAATTACCTGAGAAAGAAACTCTAGGCCTGAGACGACAAAGAAGATTGAAGCCACCTCACTCGATTCTTCTAGAAAAACCACAAACGGAAGAATTTCTCGTCGCCATCTCCAGAGCAAGACCACAAATTGCAAGTCGACGCTGAATGGAGGACGGGTCGGTGGTCGACAAAGGGAGGATCGGAGAGGGATTTGCTCATCCAAAACGCACACTATACCGATGTCAGTCCAGAGAGGGGTTTGCTTCTTCAAAACGCACGGAGAGCCGGAGAGGGATTTGCTTATGCAAAACGCACACTGTGCCGGTGAAAGGAGGACCGGTACCGTACCGGTGTCAAAAAGACATGGGCTGACCCGTTTCGACCCGGTTCTAAATGATACCGGCTCCATATTCAGATAATATTTTGACTCGACCCAAAAATACCCTAAATTTAGGGTCGGCTCGGCTCGGGCCTTTTTGACACCCCTACTAATGGGAGGAATCTTCATAATATGAACTTCCTGCATAATGTGGGCAATTTATGAATGGGTTGTATTCTTTGGAAGTTTTATTCATTGCATATCTTGTTGATTTGGTTACAGACACTCAATTGGACCTTGTCAATGTAGAACAAGTGACTCTCTCTCACTAAAGGCATGTTTTTTTAACATCCTCCAAAGTTATTCTTTCCAAAAAACAATGGAAAACTACCTAAAAAAGAACCTGTAAGAATATGGAATCAACCCTGGAACCTATAACAGGATAGGTTCCAAGTTCCATATTTCAACGGATAAGTTTCAAGTTCCAAAAAGTTAAGAACATATACCCGATGGTAGGTTCAAGGTTCCAAGCATAACCTATAAGGAACTTGAAACTGTTCACTCTTAGTCCCCGGATTGATTCCCTAGACTAATTTTTTGGGTGGTCTAATCTAATACCCAAGCAAACCTAGTCTAGTTGAACACTTCTAGACAATATGTACTTCAAACTTTGTACAATCTTACTTTTATCCACAATTGTTGCCTTACTAACTCAATTATTTGTTCTATTTTTGGATTATCCCCACACTGATACACTAGCCAAAAGATCAACATTCAGCGGTTATAAGTTTGGATTTATGTTAAGTAACGGGCTGAGACCACATCAACTAGATTTGGAAATCATACTGGCTGCCAATTGTTTTGGGATACTCTGTTGTCATTTTGATTTCCTCCTATCGATTGAAGTTCATCTTTTAAGAGTGACATTATTCATAATATTGTCAACCCTCAAACATAATAAAGGATTTACAGCTGGTCGTAGTTTGTATTTTGGTTTTGTCCAATACCTATCTAAGAGGAATAACTTGAGATAGAAAAGTTGTACGTTTATTATCGGAATGATTGGTTGAGCTAGCAATAGGTTATGACTTCTATCAATTAATGCACTAGGAGATCCAATGATCAATTCTAATAGTCATGGAGTTAAAATCGAGTTAGTATTGATCATATTGGGGTTATGAAGGATTATGGTAGGATGAAGATAGGGCCAAGACTTGCTTCCTAGCCAGTATTGCTCCTACCATCAAGATCTACTAACCAAGTTGATAATATTCAAACATTGGCTTTGTCGCTAAAACTTGTCCCCAACCAATATCTATCCTATTGACGGCAAGTATTGAGGCGTGGAAGCCACACCAAGGGTTATACCTATGCCGAACCTTGCTCCTTTATATCTACTAGTTGTTCGTATTTTTATTATGACTTGAATCGCCTTAGGAACTCTCATTGGGCTTTATATTCCACAATAGGTGGACATTTCCCTCTTATGGATATGGACTTGTTTTTGCATACCAACATACTCTTACTTAGATTGTATCTAACCCCGTTGTAAATAGATTGTCTATTGAATCTTCCCCACTATAGTGCTTACTAAAAGTGCTTTATAGTTGGCCATAGTTTGGATTGTGATTTGAATCCTCTTAGGAACTCTGGCTAATCTCTAGTTACCATAGCACTTGGACATTCACATTATCATTTAGCTTAACAGTCATTGGTTTGAGCACTTTAGCTATGTTTTTAAGCATAAAATCGGCATTTTGTGTAAGCTACGATCGGTTTCTTGCCTAATAATATTCATATCCACATCAGTCATGCCAACAATTAGATTAGAGCCTTGCGGGACAAGCCAATTCATTTTCTCTAATATATACACTCACATATTTAAAGAAACTTGGGAGTTTCATCTAGCATTATCTCTCATTAGCTCTTCGCTCGAGTCCGACCGAGAGTGCCAAATTGTATTTCTCCCATAATTCAATAAATGAGCATTAAGTCTTTCAAGTAAGACTCTCAATGGAGAGCATGCTCATTGAGGACTAGCCTAACCATGCTTATATCCACATTAGTTAGGTCAACATTAACATTACAGTCATGAGGACTAGCGAGATGATCGTCTCAAATATCTACACTTACGTATTCATTACCATCTTGATTAGATGCATCTTCTATAGCAACTTATGTATTTTTCAATCATTATCTCTCATTGGTTCATTTCACTCTAGCTACAATCAGCATGCCAAAATGTATTTCTCCTAAGAATCACTAAATGGGTGCCGCCCCTCTAAAGGAAGATTCTCAATGAAAACCAAGCTCAAAATCAGCAAATATGAAAACAACGTAGTCCTTGTACTCTTTATCATACAATTTACCACTCAGAAAGGCACATAATTAAGTTTTTGAATGAATCACGGCTAAAAGCTGACAACATTAGATCAAATCGAACTCACAAAAGCTAAGAGTTTTGTAAAATGGAAAAAAAATGACATAAGAAACTCAAATGATATAGGTGAATCTTGTGATTTGGTTGAGTGCATTGTTCAAATTTTGAGCTTGCTTTTATACTATTTTACTCCATACTTGCCATGCCATTGGTGATCACGTGCCTCATTGCTTCCCAAACGAGTTTGGTGGTTTTCCTTGCTCCTCAATCTTTGAAATTGGCATTGGCCTTTCTCATGTCGGCATTGTTATGGTTTAGCACAGTTGTTCATCACACCTCAAAATATTATGGTTGCTCTGCAACTAGCTCTAGCTTTTTGGAGTTGGCATCAAGAAACTCTAGCATACTTAGTTGATTGATTATGAGGTTCTAGGGTTTTTATTTGTATCTAATTCTCTATGATAGCACTACTGTAATATGGTATTATCCACCAAACTCCTCTTAGATTTTACACATTTTCACAACTTCCTCGGTCCCCCTCATGAAAGTTTGGCACATTTATAGCAAATCTCTTACCGTTCATCAGCAAAAGAGCAAAGCAATTACTAAAAAAATCTTAAAACTATTATATGAATGCCAATTTAGTCATAAAAAATTTAATTTGGCCAACTTAGTACAATATATTTTGAAAATTTGCTAATTTTGACTATAAATTGCTAACGTAAAAGTCAACCATCATACATGACACGATCAACGCAATGTGGATAATTTTTACAATATTTTTAATAATATTTATGAATTATTTGTTTTCTTCCTTTTTTTTTTTTTTACTATGGTTGAAGTCCTTTGCTAACACTAGGCAAGGGTGTCATAACCCTTACTTAAAGCCCTCACTAGCCATTGGGTGAGAGCCTATGACTCCTCGCCAAATCTAGCGAAAGCCACACTGCTTAGATCTAGCAAGGGTGTTGTGACCCTCACCTAAATCCAGCAAGGGTTGTAGCACCTATCCTAGTGCTGGCATTGTCTATTTACCACCAACAAAGTTGCTGATTGATGAAGGGAAATAAAATAAAATAAAAAGCAAAGGGAAAAACGATGTACACGTTATCAATTTCTAGGCAAAATTGATGAGAGGTGAGCATGATCCGAGTTAGGCTAGTCTACCACCTAACCTAAGGACAAACATGCATAATGTTGGTTCTCAATTTTTGGGACCGAGAACCGACTCTGTTGAGCCTCAAACCGAGGACCAGATGGGTCTAGTCTAAATCCACACTCAACTCAAGACAAACTGATTATTTTTTTTATTTTATTATTTGTATATCTTAAAAGGACAAACACACTCTTTCAAATTACATATCTATCAATAATGTATGATTAAACAATCAAAAAATAAACATAGGTACATATCAAACATAAATCTAAGATATGATAACAACATAAATTTCCATCTGTGATTGTTGAGTAGCATTTGTGAGGTGAGCGATTCACTAGCTAAGCTACACTCTTGAAACAAGTGGCAAGTGAGGCAAAGGCAAGCAAAGAGGTTTTTGTTTTTTTAATCAAAAGGCAGGGTTTCTATTTTCTAATTTACACAATTACACAAGAGAGAGAGAGAGGCTCAAGGGTTAAAAAAAAAAACATATGATATATTATTTAATAAATATAGGATTGGCTCGGACTAACCAATATAGTGCAAGGTCTAGGGGTCTTAGGACCAACCCAATCCCCTTTGGAAGCGGACTAGGACCAGTTGGGTTGGGTTGGTCCGGGTTGACCTTGGACAATGCTCACTCATAAAATTAATTAGATGGACTACATTGGAAAATCATCAAATTATTTATGACTAAATTAGCCAAATTAAAAGGTTTATTACTAAATTGACATATGTATAATAAATTTTAAAAAAAATTGATAATTTTCCCACTAAAAGTTTGACACTTTTCACATGCCAACCATGTGAAATTTTGGTGCTAACTCAAGTAAACTATGTTCATCACCTGATAAGAGTTCCACCGCATATTATTGAGAACTGACTCCTCAAGTCAATCTCCTTGTATCAAAGGATCATTCTCCTGCACGACAAACAATGTCGTCCTATGAAAACACTAGCAACATGCATGGATTACGGCGCGCTTCCATAGGTTGAAAGGTCCAACATCAATAAAAAGTTGTTATGAATGTATAAATAGAAAGTATTGGGATGTCAATCTTAATTAACTGCAATTCTATGCTTTTATTTTGGTAATATATAGTCCCTCATCTTTATTCGATCAAAAAAAGGTCCCTCATTTTAACTATTTTTATAAGATTGACGGGAGAATTGCCAAAAAAGTCCTAAACCTATTGGGGTTGTGCCAATTTAGTCCTAAACATTTTTTTTGACCAATTCAATCATAAACCTTTTGCAATTGTGCCAATTTAGTCCATTTGGCCAAATTTGGCCGGCCGAAGCTGACGTGGAAGCCGGCCAATGCCGATGACAATATTTTAATATTATTTTTATTATTTTTCGAATTTTTTTTATTTTCTGAATTTTTATTAATTTTTAAAATTTTCTTTTTTATTTTCTTTTTTTTTGCCCCCCCCCCCCGGGCGGCGGGGCCAACTCGACAAGGCTTGCCGGCCAACAAGGCTTGCCGAAGCCACTACGCAAGGGTCGCGGCCCCCATCAAATTGGTCACCCTCGCTGGCGGCCTCGCCCTGGTCTATGCGAGGCCACCGGCGAGGGTCTAGTCCCCGGCGGCCTCGCCTGTGTCCGGGCGAGGTCTGGGTGCCGCGGCGAGGGTCGTGGCCCCAACAACCCTCGCCGATGGCCTTCACCCAAACCGGGCGAGGCCGTCGAGGGCCGCGGGCTGCGGCTGGCGCCTTGCCCAAACCAAGGCAAGGCCGGGTGACCCTCGCCGGCAACCTCGCTTAGACCGGGGCAAGGCCGGGGGCCGTGGCCTCGTCGCCTAGACAAAGGCGAGGCGAGGCCGCCGAGGGCTGCGACCCTCGCCGGCGACCTCAAGGCCACCGGGGGCCGCAAGGCCTAGGGGCGCCGATGACCTCGCCCATACCATGTCCGGACAAGGCCGCGGGGGCCGTGACCCTCGCCGGTGGCCTCGCACAAACCGGGCGGCCGCCGCCGAGGGGCCGGTCCTAACGGGGGCGGCGACCCTCATCGGCCGCCGGCGAGCCTCATCGGAGCTGGCCGGCCACCACTGCCCGGTGGGGGAAGGGAAAAAAAGAAAAGAAAAAAAAAACATAAAAATTTAAAAACTAATAAAAAATTTGGAAAATAATTAAAAAATTTGAAAAATAGTATTAAAATATTGTCATCGGCATTGGTGGCGTCCACGTCGGCTCCACGGCCGGCCAAATTTGGCCGGATGGACTAAATTGGCACAATCGCAAAAGGTTTAAGACTGAATTGATAAAAAAAAAAGATTTAGGACTGAATTGACACAACTCCAATAGGTTTATGACTTTTTTGACAATTCTCCCTAAGATTGACCATGAATAACTTCAATAATAAATTTTATCTTCTCCCGCTGCATATTTTCTTATAGATTGGTACTTAAATTATATTTATTGAATAGTCCAACTTAAAACTTTTAAGCCTAATATTGTTGCGGTATGGGGCAAGTAGAGCAAGATAATATGCATAACTACTAGGGTTTGGGACGAGATACATAAAGATGACTAGGGTCGAGCAGAGGATGGGCCATCTACAATGACAATGGCCATGTCACACCAACAACCACTCCACCCCATTCTCATATTTGAGAGCGTACTAAATTTTATTTTTGAGAGATATTATATAAGATTGCAATACCAAAACGAAATCAATCGCTTCATGTGGAGAGCCATACTTCTCAATGAGGCAATCGATCAATGCATTGATTTATGCTGCCACACCATTTTACGGTGTTCGGCAAACTCTCCCTAGTCCTACTCCTCCTAAACAAAGCTAAAAATAATTCGAAGATGACTCCGATGACTGACCTTCCCTAGATAGGTTAAGTCAAAAGACTAGAAGCTCCCGCCATTCAACGCCACCACCGGTAAAGACCTTCTCCTTCTCTGACTTCTCCGTTGGATTTTCACATACTGACGGTGCGGTCCCAGTCCGACTCGGAACCAAATCCGACTGAACCAAACTGATTTATTTGACCGGCCAACATCTCTTAAATTTTTTTTTATTTTGAAGTAAATTCTATTTAATAAAAAAATTTATATTTTCATTTGTAAAGAATAAAAAATAAAAAGAAATTACTGGTTTCAGGATTTAGTGGCCGGTTCCACAAATTAACAGCCGACCCTATTCAGTCCAGCTCCATGTTTTAGAATGAAAACTGACCGAAGTTAGAATTAATAATCTCAATTTCTCCCACAAGAATCGAAAGTTCAAAAGAAGTACCAAAAAGGAAAAATAATAGAATAAAATCATTTCCATGATTTACCAGAGAAGCTTCCTGATCATTACAGTCCGCTACTCCCAACCCAGAAAAAGAAAAGGAAAAAGAAGGACCCCTGCTTTACACCATTCAACTCAAAATGAACTTGGAATCAGCGGACAAAATCTCGCCCCCGTCGTTGCCGATGACCGAGCTCGTCTTGATGGCGAGATCGCACAAATCGTGGAGTTTCAGGGGCTTGTTGGCGCAAGCGAGCGGCAGCAAGAAGTAGATTTGGCCGGCCTGCAGCACTTCTTCCTCGGCGACTTGGGGCGGGCAAGAATCGATGGACAGGGACTCGGAGCTGCAGAGGAAGAAGCTCGGATTCTGGGAGGTGATTGACCCTGGCGTGCAGCAGCTCTTTGTACTCTCGAAGTTTGCCGTCAGCTTGGACGATCTTGACTGTTGCCGCCGATGACCCTTTTGAGCGTTCTCGTGTTTGATGAGATTGTTTCGTGCTTTGGGAAGAAAGGCAAGCGCCCATTATGACTCGCGTGCGATTTAGAGAGAGAGAGAGAGAGAGAGAGGAGGAGAGAGAAACAGAAAGAGTAGTTGCTTTCGATATATGGACGAGGAGACCGCAGAAAGAATATAGGAATGGGCTATGAAAGTAAAGGTGCTGCTTACAGTTCTCTGTGCATATTATAAACGGGTCGACGGTAATAATAAGAAACGTGTCATGTACATGTTCATCTTCTAACCCCATTTCATTAATAACGACGCGTCATGACGCGTTTGGTTATCCGGATGGGTCAAACATGTCATTAGCATTAACAGAACACTTTTAGATAAATTTAGACGTGTTTAAATATGTTTCGACACATTTATGTCCATCCAATAAATGCATATTTACACGTACATGTGCGAATTCATATCTTAAACAAGTTTTCTTGCATAACCCGCTTAATAAATGTGTTTTTTTATAGGGTTGACAAACATGTTGTATCAAATTATACCTAAATTTGACACAACCACATTATGAGACAATATGAAGGCATGCACAATCAAACCTAAAAATGACTCTATCATCCGTTCTTGTGATTCTCTATCTTTTCTTTCTAGCTCTCTCCTCAATACCATCTCTCTCCACCATCTCTCTCAATTGCAAATAGGAGTGAGCATGATTATAAGATAGAACTCAGAACTTGAGAACCGCACCAGTGGGAACCCATAAGTTATAGGTTATAATGTATGCGGGATAGGTTCCGATTTCCAAAATTTGTGAAACTTATTTTGATGGGTAGATTCTAGGTTCTAAGTTGATAGAACCTGGAACCTATAACCTATAACCTAAAACTTGCAATAAGTTTTTGTGTTTTTATTAGTCTATGCCTTCACACAATCTTGAAATATTCCATGGCGTTTGATAATAAGTGTATACTAGTCTAAACTTTCATTTTATGATTATGAATTTTATTTTCATAGTCCAATTACTTTTTTGACGCAATTATGTTCGGGTAATTCCTTCTTCCAAAATAATGATTCTATATAATATAAAAGTAATCGATACATTGAAAACTATAAAATTTCCTTAATACTATCCAATAGGTGCATATGGACATTCATCCTTAAACAATCAATAACAAAATCTTTGCTCATTTTCATTGTTGTGTTTATTTTCGTTTTACTTAACTAAAGATGAAAAAAAAAAAATTGTTAGAACCTAAAAGCGACCCCAAAACTTGTGACAAAGCAAGTTCCTGATTATAGGTTCTAATGAATAGGTTCTAGATTTCAAAAAATAAGGAACTTGTACTTGAGGGTAGGTTTCATGTTCTAGGTGAAACCTATAAATAACCTGGAACTATAAAGAACCTAGAACCACTCACCCCTAATTGTAAGAGGATAATTATCAAATTAGTATTAAATTTGTTATTATGTGTCATATATATGTTGATCTTTTAAACAGATTCCATTAATAATGACATGTCAAGACCGATTTGGTAATGCAGTTCTATAAGCATCAACGTAAGACTCTTAGATATATTTAGATGTGTTTAAATATGTTTAGACGCATTTATGTGCGTCCAATATATACATATTTACATTTAATGTGAGACTTCATATCTTGCATAATGTGTTGTGTTTCCTAATACGATTAATAAACATGCTATATCAAATTAGACATAAATTTGACACAATTCCAATATGAGACGACATGAAGACAAGAATAATCAACCCTAAAAATAAGTTTATAAACTCTCCTTATGATTCTCTATCTTCTCTTTCTAGCTTTCTTCTCGTTATTGTCTCTCTCCACCATCTCTCTTGATTGCGAGAGGATAATTACCAAATTGGTCTTAAATATATTATACAAATGTTAATTCAATCCTAAAATATTCAACTTTGCCCATATGATTCTTAACCTATGCACAAAATTCCAAGATAGTGAATCCAACTAGGTGCTACAAGATATTCTTGATATGGCATCTAATCAACATCGACCATCATATATGATACAGTTGTCGATAAAGCATGTATAACTCTTGATGAAACAATGTCGTTTTGCATATATTTCTGATATCTATTTCCCTTCTTTCCCTTTCCGCACTACTGTGCACCTCCCGCAAATTGGCCTCGGCCATGGCAAAATGGGCATGCCCTGGGGTCGCTGGGATCCCCAGCTTCGAGCTCCTTGAAATCAGCCACATTCTCATCATTTTCGGCACTTCCTATTCTCAACTACAGACCCAGCCAAACTCCAGAACAAGCAACAGAAAAAGAAGCAAACCGAAGCTGTCTGAGGGATGAGTTTGTGAGTGGAGAAAACCAGGTATCAAACTTTCACCGCTCGCTAACCAAAGGAGATCAACTAAAAAAGAGGAAACAATGAACAGTAATGGTGAAAGAGGAAAAGATGCTTGCACTAGCTGAAGGGGAGAATAGATACACTATTCAGATGCTCAAAAAGTCAAAGCTGAATATAGCAAGATTCTTTAGAGCAGAGAGGGAGGTTGTGAGATAAGTACAATCACTGTCGAGGTCTTTTTGCCCAGTATTGAAGGACACATTGGAGAGGTAAATAAAGTCTAAAAAGTTTTGAATTTAAAACTTTCAGTTTCGATATTATGTAAAATTAAATGGATATACTGTAAATTATTCTAAAAACTCAAACTGTTAAATAAAAACATGGTTTATTATTTATCCTAATAGAGGAGTTCCAAACAATAGTTTTGCGCTTTCAATGCTAAGGGTCAAAGAGAACACAAAGAATAGAGTTTGAATTGACTGAACTAAGAGTCACCCTATACATATTGCGGCATCTTGTGGGACATTGTATGACAAGACTCACCGGCAAAAAGAACGAAGGATTCTTTGCCATTGGTGGAGATAGCTAGGGTTCTAGCGAGATCTTTCGAGGAAATGTGATGTTGCAGAAACAGAGCGACTGGAAGGTCTTTGCTTTGTGAAGAAGAAGATGAATAATAGGCGGAAAAGGGAAGAAAAGGAAAGAAAATTTAAAAAAAACAAAAAAAATGCAAAAATAACATTTCTTCAAGAGTTGTAAACGTTAGATAGTTGATTGTACTACATAGGATGGCCAACATGACTTGATCGCCATGTCAACGAACTGGTAATTAGCCGAAAGAATTACATTGAAATTATCTACTAAGGATTAGGACTATGTCAACAAAATTAAAAAGTTTAGGACTATATTGACATCCTTATAATAAATTTAGCATCGAATTGGTAATTTTCCCCTGTTGCAAGAGATTGCAACAGTCAACATCCTAAAGATGATTGTCGCCATTCTATCTCTCTGTGGCAAATCTAGATACAGAGACGACAGCCACCGCACGGTGGTTGCCATCCTCCGGTGAAGGCCACAGCAGCCACCACCACATCATGCTCAAAGTCTCCATGAAGTGGTCAAAGCGTGCATCGTCCATCTTTTGACTTCTGGATGAATTTAGGTTCGCAAAAGTTGACTCAGACGTTACTAAACTATATGAGAAAAAAAAATCCCCACAATTTTGCAATAATCTATTATCAGGGTCTTGCCCTTCTCCGTTAAGATACAAGCCTTTTCTCCTCAAGCTTACATGCAATAAGAAAAGTGCATTTTAACATTCATTCTACTATTAATGAGCAAATTGATCATTTCTCAATAGAAGGATGCTTGGATTTTGAAGGGATAATGATATGGATGGTCCTTAAATTTCTCTTCAATATTTAATATGATTGTTGAAATTTTTTTTTCAAATATAATTTAAGAACTTTGATTAAGCCACTCCATGTAGTACTTCCATTAAGTAAATTAATTTGTATTTTTCTGAGGTGGATTGGACCAAAATAATGACGTGGACTGTCAAGCTGTTTTCGTATGTCAACCAATCTTTTTAACTGCATGCCAGCATGGCAAATCTAACGTCAAGTTATTGTAGTTGCTACAGCTAATTGCATTAGAATTATTAACGAAAGCACTAAAATGAGTAGATTTTCTAAAAAATCACAGACTATATTGAACAAAATTAAGTTTGAGGACTCACAAACCATATGTAAGACGTCGATTGCAATATGGCAAATCTAACTTCTAGTTAATAGAAATTATAGTCACATCAGTTAATGGCATTAAAAAATTTTAATGGAATGACTATATTGAGTAGATTTTTTATAATTTACGAACTAGATTGAATAAAGCTAAGTTCACTAATCAATTTGAAAATTGAAGAGAAGTTAATCAACTATCCATGTCATTACGAAAAAGGGAAGCCTCGGTTGATTAGACACACCACTAAGAGCAAGGATTAAATACGGTATTTTATCATGAAAATGATTGATGAATATGAATATGAATATGCCATTTTGAAGGCATATGTCTAATTGAATTCTTAAGGGATAATGATACAAATAGTCTATATGATCCTGGAACTTTTAATTTGTTCAATGTAATCCTTAAATTTTATTTCAATACGCAATGTGATACTTGATTTTATAATTTGTTCAATGTAATCATTGAACTTCTTATACTTATTTAATTTAGTTCTCAAACTATATGAAAATATTCATTATTGTTCTTTCATTAATTCAAGTTTAGGGATAACATTAAACATTCTCTTATAGTTTAGGAATTAAATTCAACATATACCAAAAATTCAGAGATCACATTAAATAAATTAAAAATTCAAATGCCATATTGCATATTAGACAAAAAGTTCAAAAACTGCATTGAACAAATTAATCATTCATAGACTACATTGTACATTTGATCAAAATTCATGGATCATTTACATCATTTTCCATTTAAATGAATAAAAGTACATAAATAAACAAAAAGGCATCTAGTTTTGCTCGACCAAAATGACAATTTTACGACTTTGATCATAAAGTAACGCATCGTAGATACATGGACGATTAAATATGTACCTCAACTTTTTCCTATTCAAATATGTACCTCGACTTTCAAGATCAGTTTGAAGTGATACTTTCGTTATATCAAGCGCCACATTAGGTGTTTCGTATTAACGAGCATTACCAAACTCAAAATTGATTGAACAAAAATCGCGACATGAATCTTCTCGTCAACCTTTATCTTGATTCAAAATCTTTTCCCTTTCTTTTATTTCTTTCTTGATGTTAATTCTCCCACGCGTCTTTCTTCCCTCCTCCAAGGTTGGCCATCAACATCGTGGTGGCTACAGGCGTCAGCTGCACCTTACCACCATCACCATCAATGCTGCCACACCACTATTGGAAGAAGGCAGCCATTCACGACGTGGATAGAGAATTCACGAGGAATTATTTTCCATATGGCTTGACTCCAAATGATTCCCATCAAATAAAAATCTAATTGAGGCCGGAAGTGTTTTAAGGCGCGAGATTCCGGTGGTCTTCTCTACATTTTGATCAAGTAATTATTGTTAAGAATTCTCTAATCTTAAGTGTTTGCTATCCTCAGTGCACCATTTCATTAGTCACACATTTGTTTTGTGATTCTTCTGCCTATCCATGCCAGTGTCTCCAATCGGATATGTTCCTTTAGATAACGTATTATCAAGCCTTAAGTGTCCTTTACTAAGGACCGGATTTCTTTTAGATCCATTTGCGGCATTGATAATGAAACTCATGTGCAGATTGATCAACTATTTATGCATATTTCTGAACGGCCAGGAAACTTCTCTTAGATCCTCTTATACATCAAATTTAAATTAATTTTCAATTGCTAATCAAGTAGGGATTGTTTGTTCCAAACTCGACATAAGAACATTAAGAGTGTCAAAACTTTCGTATAGTGCTCACTTGAGTGCCAAAACTTTTTTTTCACTTGCTTGAGTGTCACATCGAAGAAAAATCGATTACTTAAGTGTCAATTCCGGCCAACTATCCTATGCAGAATTTTCTATTTTAAAAAAAAATTTTTGCATTTTTTCTTTGGGGCCGGCGAGGGTTACCCGCAACCCTCGCCGACCACAACCACCTTGCCCTTAGCTACAAAGGCCTTGGGCGAGGCCATGAGAGCCCTTGTCAGCCACTGGACAGCCATGGGTAACACCACCCAAAGTGAGCAAGGGTTGTTGCGGCCTCACCAACGATTGGCGAGGCCGCGATGGCCTCGCCTAGGGCCTTCCTAGCCAAATTTGGATAAGGGCCACCTCGTCCTCACCACAAGGCCCAAGCAAGGCCCTTCACCAACCACAAGCAAGGCCACGATGGCCTCACCCAAGGCCTTTCTAGCTAGATCTGGATGAGGACCACCTCGCCCTCACCACAAGACTCTTCGCCAACCACAAGTGAGGCCACGATGGCCCTCACCCGCTCTAGGTGATGTTGCTTGGGGCCGCCCAAAGCAAGCAAGGGCTATCATGGCCACACTAGCAGTTGGTGAGGCCCCGACAGCCTCACCTCGGGCCTTCATCACCAAGGGCGAGGCAATCGTAGCCAGTGAGGGTCGCTAGTGACCCCGCCGGCCCTAAAGAAAAAGTCAAAAAGTAAAAATAAAAATATTTTTCTTTATTTATGTCAACTTTTCCGGCAAGGCAAATTGGAAGTGATATTTAAATAATCAATTTTTTTAAAATTTGTGGTACTTAAGTGAGCGAAAAAAAAAAATTAACACTTAAATAAACTCCGTACGAAAACAATGGCACTTATGTTTTCTTATCCCTTTCAAACTCTTTTTCAAGCATTATCATTCGTCTAGCTTCAACATCTTTTTTTCCAAAACTCGCAATGCATGGGTTTTTGGATGGCGATGAGGCAAACATCCAACCTTCGTATACTGGCGAGGTGGGATAGAGATGGACGTGGTCAGCCCTGCCCCAAGATTCCACCCCACCTCGCTCCACACTCTTCATTTGGTGAATTCTATTCCTTAATTTCTTTAGATAATTTGCATGAATTTTGGTGATACATATATTGAAAAATTATCAAATCAGTCATAAACTTATTATAAAATGTTAAATTTAATTCTAAATTTTTCAATATTTTTTTTGATGAAGTTTTAAACTTTGCAAAAATTTCTAATTATTTGTTGAAAATTTTTTTGACATGATAGTGTGGCAATCACCAACTATCCTCCATGGAATGACCGACGCCTGATGTGAATAAGTTTTGCTTAATATGCTAGATTTTCATATTTTTGTTCTTTTTTTACTGTTCATCTTCTTTATGTCCTCCTCTCTTTTTCTTTTTCTTTTTCTGGAAAAAATTTCAAATAAGAACTTGAAGATAACATTATTTTAATTAAGGACCTAAAGTTACTATGGCTAGGGGTGTAAACAGTTCGGTTCGGTTCGGTTTTTCCAAAAAACTGAAGCGAACCGAACCGATAAGAGACTGTCCCGAACCGAACTGAAACCGCCCCGAACCGGGCGAAATTGTCCCAAACTAAATACGAACCGAACCGAAAATGTGGTTTGGTTCAGTTCGGTTCGGGATGGTTTTTCGGTTTTCCTATTTTTACTTTGTTTATTGGAATTTAAGTAAAGAAGAGAGATTATTCAATTTTTATTAAGAATTTCAATTCAGTTTGGTTAACTGAACCGAATCGCAAAAGGTTAACGGTTATTTTCGGTTAACCGAATCGAAAACATACGAAATTTCAATTCGGTTTTCGGTTCGATTTTTGACACCCCTAACTATGGCTGCGTTTGGTTCAGCATTTCCAATGGGCTTTCAAGCTTGAAAGCTCCTTGGAAAAATGCTAGATCGTTTAATTCAACTTTGAAGCTGACTTTCAACTTTCAACTAGCCTTCAAAATGTTAAAAGCCCAAAGCTAATAGGGACTAGTTTTGGGCTTTCAGGATTCCGCTAAATGCTAAAATTATTTTTTCCATTCCAAAACTACCATCACCGATTCTTCATATTTTCGATTTTGCCCATGATTTTTTATTTAATTAAAAAAGGAGGCAGCCATTCGCCAATCCGACAAAGGGCTACGACTGCTAGCGAGCTAGATATGGCGCCAACAACTCAACGACAAGGGTCGTGCGACCCTCGCTAAAGGTCACCCAACCTCGGGCAACCTCTGCCGATGGTCGCTAGCGCCAAATCTATCTCGTCGATGGTCGTAGCCCTTCACCGATCCGACAAAGGGTTTAGTTCAATTATTTTTTAAAATATATATACATATATTATACTCGTTGCGTGCGTGCGTGCGTGCGTTTGTATCTACATATATTACGCACATTCAACTCAAAGTTTTTTCCACTAAACGCGCATTCAACTCAAAATCCATTTGCAAAAAAGTTTTACCAAACACAATTATATTTCCTCAAGTAACTTTGAGTTTTCAGCATTTGCATTGGACTCAACCTTTATCCATCTCAAATAATAGCTTGTTCTCACAAACTGATCAAAAACATTTTCTTCCTTTTACTTTTTTTTTCTTTTAATTTTTCCATTGTTTCTTTCCATAAATAAGCAGACTCAAAAAAGGAAAAAAAAAAGGAATAAATCTTTAATAAAAAAACCTAGGGCCGCAGTCCCATTGCTGGTTTGCTGGCCCTCACCTCTAGTCGGTGGGATCGTCGTTCTTCACCGACGCACTGGGGCCAGCCCTCCCGCCCAGGTATCACCCATCAGCCAGCCCACGATTTGGGTCCTTGTCGCTCTCCTCGAGCGTTGCCTTGCGACCACTGCAGATGGGATTGATGGAGCCTAGCCTTTGGCAAAAAGCCAAATCAAAGGTCGCCCGTGGCCAGCAAATCTGGATCTGGGCTCGGCGACACGGGATTTGATATCTCAAGCCCAGATTCGTCGCACGATACATGAGGCTTGTTGGCTTGGGGATTGATGCTCGAGGCTATGACCGATGGGTCGGTGCCGAGCTTGCGACGACGGGGGGAGCGGCGACCTGTCGTGTTCAAAATGCTTGACTAGAGACTCGTGAGCTTTAATTTCCACTTGCGACTGAGTCAGACATCAATCAAGTCTTCCTCTGTCATATTTCATGGAGTCGGCGTCCTTCAAAAGTAAGCCCCTCTTCTCTCGCCTGAGCCGTGCTTGGAGCTCACGTCACGAGCTCTACCAAGAAATTGAAATTGAACTCACTCCAAGTCCACGGTGGACACCAACCTTTTTTTTTTTTTTATAGATAATGACATTAACAATTCCTGAATTTTAGTTCAATGTAAAATTTGATCCCTAAATTTTTAATTTGTTTAATGTAATCATAAACTTTAATCAACTGTACAATGTAATATAAAATTTTAATTTATTCAATATAATACATGAACTTTTAGTACATGTTCAATACAATTCTTGAATTATATAAAAAAATTCAGTATAATCTATTATTAATTCAAGACTAGGGACTACATGAAACATTTTTATACAATTTATGGACTCTATTATATATGTACTAAAAGTTCAAGAGTTATATTGAATAAATTAAAAGTTCAAGGACTACATTACACATTAGGCAAAAGTCAAAAATTACATTGAACAAATTAAAAGTTCATGAACCAAATTACACATTAAGTCGAAATTCAAGAACTATTTTTGTCATTTTCTTTTCTTTTTTTAAAGAGCCAAGGGCTGAAAATTTCATTAAAAGAGCCATGTAGGACTCTTTGTCAAAAAATGTCGACGGATGCACTAAAGTGATTGTTTTCATCATGTTGGCAATCAAGTAATCTTTTGAAAATTTTAGTCCTAAAGTGAACATCTTAGGATCATTATGGCACTTATAGTGCCGTTTTTCTGATGAATAAGTATTGTAGAAACATTCCAAGAATCTGGCTTTAATTATCCTTATGGATTTAAGCTGACAAAAACTGTTTTGGATATGCAGATTGTATCCCTTTCTCGTGCGATTACAGAGAATCATATCAAAACTTTGTTCTCGAATAACTACTCCATCTTTCGAATCCAAAGACTCAAATAACTTTTATAGTGCTATTCTTATTCTATTATATTTCCCATGGAATATTTACGTTTTTGCCGTTCCATTCCATGAACTGAATATGCTATAGAAGTTTGTTTGGTACATGTACGGGAGTAAGCATGAGTGGTGTTAGAAAAAGATTCTAATCCACGATTTGGTATAGTGTGAAATAATTAATATATCATAATTGATCTTATCTTAGCGGCTTAAATGACAACGGAGTTGATGATTGATTAGTGGCCCCAACGTTAACCAATAGTTGGTTGAAATATGTCAAGGAAGAAGTCTCATGATCAAAATAGTTTTCTGGTGGAATTGCCATTGAGGTTAACTTGCGAGAAGAAAGGCCACATGTGAAGGCAGGCATCTTGATATAGCAATTTGGTCTTGAGTTATTCAGTAATGGTGGTTGTGTACGTAGCTAGTAGCTACAAGTCTATCACTGTGAAGTTAAGTATGTTCGTGCCAAATCATACCTTGATTAAATGAGAGGATTGCCTAACACTAAAACTCACATGCAGGATTAGAGAAAGTCCCTCATCGAAGATTTGATATGTTGTTGGGTAGTTCATATATCTTAATTAGTCTATAACTTATTAACTTAAGCTTGAGTGAAGTGGAACTGAATATATCAAAGGCCTTAAACTTGAGCTTTCTGATCTCTTAAAGTGTTTGATATTGGTTTCTATGAGGCATCCCAACAATAAAGTAGGTGTTATACCATATTTCATAGTTTATAATAGGGATAATGCCACGAAAAACCCTAAACTTTACCCCTTGTGACACATTTACCCTAAACATTTTTTGTGACATCAAAAACCTCAAACTTTGTCTTGTGTGACACATTTCCCTTGTGACACATTTACCTTAAACTTTTTTTTTGTGACACCAAAAACCTCAAAATTTGCTTTATATGACACATTTATCCCAAACTTTGCCCCGTGTGATACATTTACCTTAAACTTTTTTTTGTAACATAAAAAACCCCAAGCTTTTATTCTGAAGGGCATTTTTGTCTTTTACCTTTTATTTTTTCTTTATTTTTTCCTTTTTCTTTCTTTCTTTTTTTTTTCCGCCGGAGGAGCGCTGGCGTCAACCCTTGTCCTAGCAGGCAAGGGCTACCCTCCCCGGATCCGGCAAGGGTGGCCCTCAACCGACGCCGGCAAAGGCGACCCCCGCTGGATCTAGCGAGGGTTGCCCTCGCCTGCTAGGGCCAAGGCAACAGCGGAGGCCGCCCTCACCTGGGCGGGTGAGCTCGCCCTGGCCTTGCCTAGGCGGCCCTCGACCGACGCCGGCGAGAGCGGCCCCCGCCAGATCTGGGGAGGGCAGCCCTCACCTGAGTCGGGTAAGGCCGACACCGGTGCTCCCCCAGCCGGCAAAAAAAAAAAAAATGAAAGAAAAAGGAAAAAACAAGAAAAAATAAAAAGTAAAAGATGAAATTGCCCTTCAAAATAAAAGTTTAGGGTAAATGTGTCACAAGGGGCAAGTTTGGGGTTTTTTGTGTCACAAAAAAAAGTTTAGGGTAAATGTGTCACATGGGGCAAAGTTTGGGGTTTTTTGTGTCACAAAAAAAAGTTTAGGGTAAATGTGTCACATGGGGCAAAGTTTGGGGTTTTTCGTGTCACAAAAAAAAAAATTTAAGGTAAATGTGTCACATAGGACAAAGTTTGGGGTTTTTCATAACATTCTCCCTTTATAATATTTACTTTACCTTTTAATATACTTTTAGGGTGCACTTGCTACAAAAAAAATTCATGATAAAGAAAATTACTTTTGAGAAAATCATTTTTCAGAAAAATGTGTTCCACTTTTCAAATTAGAGAAACTCATTTTCATAATATTAAACATACTTGTTTTCTTTAACCATAAATCGTTTTCCGTTGACTAATCATTTTCAACAAATTAAGTGCATGAAATTCTAAAAAATTAATTTACAGAAAATTTTTCACTCAAACAAACATATAATTAGCTTTGAGTATTCTCATATTGTTAGATTTAACTTCTTTTTGTGGTTTTTCTGCTGACCGAAATCTTCCTTATATAGCATAAATTCAATCGTGGATTTTTCCCGATCTTCGTAGTTCCGTCATTTCATGTTTTCATAATTCTTTTTCCTATTTTCGTGTTTACTTTTTCCTTGTTAGGTTGGCGTTGCCATGAAAGAAGGCCATCATAATTAAAGATGAAAATGGGTTCCCTGTAAACCATTAAGATCCAATTTGATTCAACTTTAACTTTTAAACCCACTTTCACCTGATCATTTAAATGTTTAAATAACCCATATATAATATGATCAAAAAATTTGAATCAAATAATGGATCTACGATCCATTTTGACACCTCTACGAAGAAGACATTGACATATTTAATCCTAACCCCGCGCATATCCAATCCAACCTGTGCTCCAATTCTTAGCAATTTTCCCCTTAAATTTGGAATATAAAATACGAAAAAAACCAATTAGAAAGAAATTAATATGAAAAAGAATTGGCGAATAAATTCATTTGTTTCTCCCATAATTCAAAATGTAGGTTTGAGTATTCTCATATTTACAAATCCTACTTCTTTTTGCATTTATTCACCTATGCACTACTCCTGATCTCCATTGTTCCATCATTTCATGTTTTCATAACTCTTTCATGTTTTGGTTGAGATTGCCATGAAAGAAGGTCATCATAATCTAAGACAAAAATGGGTTCTCTAGAAACCCATAATTGAACTTTAATTCTTTAATCTCACTTTCACCGGGTCCTTTAAATGTCTAAATAACTCACATGCAATCCGATCATAAAGATATGAGTTGAATAATGGATTTATTGCCAATTTCAATGCCTCTACATAGAAGAATCTAATGAACAGATTAGTAGTTGTTGCATACATTTTAATTTGTATGTCAAGAGGAGTATCGATATGTGTACAAACACAAGTTACCGATGAAGAGGGGAGAGAAAGTACCTAATTTGGCCATCCCATTAATGGACGATTAATAGTCGCTCCAAAGTCCCATGCGGATGCTTCAAGATGTGAAGAGGACTCTTCTTTAGTGTGAAAACTGAAAGGGTCCCTCCACTTTATTCCATCAAACAAATAGAACGACTCTCCCTTTTAGGCAGTTTTCCCTGAAGCATTGTCCTAGTTGTCAGAAAAATTAAAAGATAGCAAAAAACAAAAAAGAAAAAAACAAGATCAATGCAAGCTGCCGTTCCAAGTACAGTATCCTATGCAGACCATGTTGTAGTGCTAAAACTCCTATTAACATATGCTCGTTCCTAATTTTCCTTGGTTCTATTGCAATTTCTGCGGTGTCATTAGCGTCACCTTATTTCATATCTCTAACTACAAAGCTCGTGTCTTAGCGTTGCCATGCCTCAAACTAATCAGGTGGGCACCCTCGTGATGTTCGAGCTTCTCCATGTTCTTTTCTCCAATGCTCATCATACTCCGACGGTATCCTCGCGTCGTTTTCACCCACCAACATGCCAATCCCGTTTCTCGATCATCTGAATGCGGATAATAATGAGGATGATGATGTGTAACAAGTGGAGACTTTGAGATGGAGCCATGGGCTCCTGTGGCTTTCTTTCTATTGGGTAATACACAAGTTGCTGAGAAGAGGAAAAGAACAAGAGAGAGAGAGAGAGAGAGAGGACTCCAGCTGGATCCAAAATTATTCTCTGCTCTCGAGGTGACACAAGAACCATCAATAATGCACCTCACGAAAAGGAGGGGGAAGAGGATGAGAAAAAAAGATAGAAGATAAACAAATTGGGCTAGTGGGAAATGGAAAATGTGCCAAATAGGGAATTTTCTTTCATTATTATAATTCCTGCAGCTCTCGTGCAAAGTTGTCGTAATTCTACAGGATGATTATGACGAGCGACGACAAGAGAGATTGGTCCCCTTCGAAAACTATGGCGGAGCCCCTCGGAAAATTGTCCGAAAGGATTCTTGCAGATGATGAGGGTGACTGCATTATGGCGTTCTCAGATCCTTTTGACAAGTCAGCAGCATCCGTCGTGCAGCGCATGGCGCTTGGAAGCTTCTCCCTCATTGGGGCCAACTTCTATGACATTCGTCCCGTTTTTCAACTTCGATGATGTACATGGGAATGGATATGGTCGATCCGTGCTATGGACACAGGACATCATCGTCCTCGGTCGCTGCATTTATAGAGCATTGGAATGTCCGGTAGCTCAAGGGGGAAGGCACTGTGAAGATGCTCCTCCGGAGTTAAGTGCATGCGGACTCATCAACAGCTAAGGAGGTCGTACCAATGTACTCCAAAAGTAATTTCGCACGAAAGGTCTCGATATTTGCTTCTTATCTTGTCCTAGGGTAACGAGTGCCTCACAGCCATCAAACGTTCTCCCTTATATAGCCTGCCATCTCCCGAAATGTCTTGTAAAACCTTGAACTTGTCCACGACCGTTGTGAAACCAAAGATGTTTATTTTCGCTGTTTACCGCCCACAGCATGATCGCAATATCTCCTTTATGACCATTCCATTCGACCATCCTTTTGTGTTAAGATTTAGGATATTTTTCGCTTATCATTTAATAGCTTGATATTTTGGAATAAACAATCAATTGTACATTCGATTTTAACAAGGGATGGTCAGTTCCAGCCTAAAAACTAAAAATAGGACTGTGAGATCAGTTCCCCGTTCTCTAGAATTGGGAACCAAACCACGGGATCCTAGAACCGGACTAGTCCTATTCGAATCACAGCTGGATAAAATTTCCCTTGAGCTCAATTACATGGAGGCTAAAAAGCAGCCCTTTCCTAAAAAGCTAGGGGGAAAATTTTTCCCTTGCCCGTCCTCAAAGTGCCAATGTCAATCATACTGGCACTTTTATCAACAACTATCTCTTCCACTTCGTCTTATATAAACAAAAATCTCTATAAAATCCTTCAAACTTCTCTGCTAAATTAAGAAACAATTCAAGCTGTGAAGGAATTAAGGATTAAATATAGTTTTTAGTATTATACAGATTTGTAATAAAATTACAAAAAATAAAGAAAAATAATTGATCCGGTTCAGGTGGGTAGTTCCACCCCTAGTATCGAGAATCAAATCGAAATTTACTAATTCCAATTTTATGGAATCTCAAAACCAAATCGATGACTTTGGAACCACCCAAAATCACTCCTAGTACGGTATGATCTGAGTGATTTTTTTAGTCATCCACTATTTATACATGACACCAAATGTTTCAAAAATTCATCCCCTCATTGTTCCTAATCTAAATAATATACTGAGCTTTTGATATGAACGGCGCACGCCCAACTTCATCTTCCGAGAGAGGAATATTATTGCCACCTACTACATCACCTAAAGACAAATTAAGTAATCGCCATCATAGGGAGAAAGAATAAGAGCCATCCAAGATTCAAAGGGTATTGACCCGAAGCTTGGAAACTTCTGACGGTGGCTCAAGTTGTGTCATCTGTCGCTGTAGCTTTGACAAATTATCAATCTTATTTGTGACCACAAATAATGCTAGACTTATTAAGATCAGTTTACAAAATTGATTGAACCGACGTATTAGCTCGACGAGTAGGGCTCATTAAATTAACGGGTCATATTCAAGAATCAATTTTAACCCCACATGTTGCTGTAGCATTTTTATTAGGTATATAATAGTAAGACTAAAGTCTTCCCTAATTGATCCGAAACTAAACACCACCGTCGCCATCCATGAGCCACTTGCATCGCACGCCTTTGTCGTCTTCTCCTCTTCACCACCAACCCACTTACACACACGTGACAACCGAAACGACATGAAACCAGGGGGAAAATGAAATAAAATAAATTCTACTGTGGACCTCTCGGGAATCATCGTGGAAACTAACATATATGCTTAAATAAATAAATAAATAAGTGGAAAATAACGTTTTTTCGGATTTGAACTCGTAGGGAGTATGAAGTCTAACCTAGTCAGCCATACCATATGAAAAAAAAAAAAAAAAAATATATATATATATATATATATATATATATATATATATATACATTATTGGTATTACCATAAACATTGTACAGAAAAGATTAAGTCGTCACTCCGTCAAACGAGGAAGAACTTTTTAGCATTATATCGTGATCACGCTGGGCCATTGCTCGTCCTTTTTCAAGACTTTTCTCAAATTGGTTGGACGGACAGATAATTACTTTTCTCTCACTTCATTGCAGCTCCCCATCAACATTTTGCATCCTAGTCATATCATGACAGTGTTATAAAACGCGTGATTGAAAATAAATATCTCGAGATTATATCGCGTTAAAACAGTAAGCAAATGAAATAATGAGACGTGTTATCGCTAAGCACCATTTTTAGAAATATAATTAGTATGAAATAGTTATATGCAATAGAATATTAATAAAATAAAAAATCAAACTAATAGATAAAGAAAAATTACAGTACATCATGAGATTTAACAAACGAGAAACTTCGATTCCATGTTAGAAAGTTTAATCTAATAATTTAAATTGATTAAATGAACTGGTAGATAATCATATGGGATAATTAAAAGACATGAAATGGGTTGGTGACAAATCGATTTATTGATTGCTTTCTCGTTTACTTTAGCTTATCTACAATCTCTCCAAGGGTAATATCTTGAATTCGAAGCCATTAACGTACGCAGCAAGTCAAGGATTCTTGTTTGGTTCGTTACCGATTTACCATTTAGTTCAGCTTATATTTAGAAACTTTAGAACACTAAATTATGCATGAAAGATAGAAAAAAATAAAATAAGATTTGCCCGAAGGGTCTTCTCTTCTCTTCCCCATTAATCACATTTTCTGGAGCAACGCTAATAGAAGCTTCAACCAAAAAAACAAAAGGGGAAACTCACTAATTTATATATTTACACCTTCCAAAACCTACAAATATTTTCAAGAATGCCCCTCTATTCGGGGATCGCACTCAACATCGCCTTCCTCCTCCCACCCCGACCACCCCTCCTGCCGCCGCCGCCGGTGGCTGCCGCCGCAGCATCCGTACAGCTCTTGCTCTCCTCGTCGGAGAACCACGCCGGCGACACCGACTTCCGGCGGCACCCGCTTTTGTCGCCGCCGCTCCTCATGAGGGCGGAGCTGGCCTTGACGGCGAGCGCGGCCATCTCCTCGGCCTGCAGGGGTCGCTGCAGGCGGCTGAGGGGCAGGGCGAAGTAGAGCCGCCCCGGGAGGAGCTCGTCGTCGGCGTCGATGGCGGAGACGACGTCGTCGAAGTCCATCTCGTCGGAGTTACAGATGAAGCAGTCGCGGTTCTTCTGGAGGACGTGGGAGGCCTTGACCGGGTACGCGAACTCCTGGAGCCTCCCGTCCATGAGGATGAGCTTCGCCGTCGCGACGGTCGTGGATTCGCAAGAACTGCAGATACCCATTGACGGTATATGCCTCCTCTCGAGCTCGCCGAGTCAAACGGGCAACGGAGAGAGAGAGAGAGAGAGAGAGAGAGAGAGAGAGAGCTCTGCTAATGAGCTGTTCGAGATCGAGGGAGAAGGTAGGGGATGGAGAAAAAGGTGGAGGGGCTGGGGGACGTATAAATAGGGAGAAGATATTGGAAGATTGACGACGCCACGTTGGATTTTTTGACCTCCTTTTGTTTTGACAATTAATGTCTTTGGGAAGATTTGTGACGATCTGTGCGAAGAGCAAGCCAGGCTGGGAGCGATGGATGACAGGTTGTAATGTATGTGCCCGCCTTCCTTCCTCCGAACACTCATGAGTAATGATGCCCCTCTTTCTCTCTCTCTCTCTCTCTCTCTCTCTAAGTTATATAAAGAGATGTTTCATTAGGGAGTGGGAACCACCGCAAAACCCTAATTATAAGACCAACTAATTTTATCTTTACTTCAACGTGCCATTTTACTGTCACCCGGCAGGTTGAGTTAAACTCTTTCTCTCTCTCTCTAAGTTATGTAAAGAGGCATTTTATTAGGGAGGATGAACCACTGCAAAACCGTAATTATAAGACCGACTAATTTTATCTTTACTTCGACGTGCCATTTTACTATAAAGAGGTGGCTTGTTAGGGAGTGGGAACCACTGTAAAACCTTAATTATAAGACTGAATAATTTTATCTATACTTCAACGTACTATTTTATAGTTAGCCGACGAGTTGAGTCAAAACTCTTTGAAATTTCTTTAGATGATAACGTATGACAATATCACTAATTACAGGTTAACCTCTATATAGACCACAGTCGTGTGAAAAATATTTGCAAAAAAAATCTTTGAAGATCGACCCATTTTTAGTAAATATAGAGAGACACTATGATTGACAAGAATTTTTTATTAATCCCGTGTAGAAAAATAATGCACATTCGTGATAAGATTGTGCACTCTACAACAACAAAGGTGAGGCAATTGATTTTTAGCACCAAAAAAAGAGAGAGGGTAAGGTGATTGATTGAATTTGTCGATATCTCATTAACACATCGCATGAAATGCATATTACCCGGTTTATGTTCTCATCCAAAGATGATTCAGTATTTCATCTTAACTATAAAAAATTGATATCGGTTAATGATTTTTACACATTTCGATTTAGGAACAAGGACTACACGGACTCAAGTTATAAGCTGTGGAATTGATTAATCAGTTAAGGATTTTGAAACATTGGCTGGGTTTGCATATGCATTTCTTACATGCTTCACGAATTAAACCATGATGTGTACGACTGGGTTCACCATACATAGTAACATACCTACTTGCATTCATCAAATATCTAAATTTCTCAGATTTCCTGACTTACTCCGTACAATGCTTTTTGGGGATCATTAGTCCATTATTACAAGATTCATGCACTGACGATGGGCATCAAATCTTGGTGACTTTTGCTTATAAATTTCTCGATTCTTTTTCTTTCTTTCTTTAATGCCTTTAGAGCCAATTTATAAATGCCCGTTTCCAAAAAGGAACTCGTGACTTTTAGTCATGGCAAAAAGGAAATTTAAAAAAATAAAATAATTGAGCGAAAGAGAGGGGGAAAGCTAGCGAGACTGCATTTATATGGAGGATACCTAACACCCAACTTTATAAAATCGAATACTTGCATCTTCCGAATCCCGGCAGAGCAGTGGGAAAGTGCTTCCCAAAAAGCGATTATACTAGCGACGCTACGAAAGGGACGGATCGAAAGTTAGTTCAGCAGCATGTGGGTTTGCTTTAGCGGGATTGAACTGAGCTTCTTTTCTTATGTGCTCGAGTTCAACAAACAGATGACGTGTCCGAAAGCTCGTCGCGGTCGGATGACGTGGACATTGGCACTAACCTTTGTAGGTTGAAAATAGGAAACGTGGCGAGATTTGGAAAGGAGTAAGCAACCATGCGAAGATGAGTCGAGGGGACACGTGGGCGACGACGAGGAGAGTCCTCGGGAGTCACAAGACCAACAGCCCGACAGACGATGATCTGGTTCTGCCGTGTTCATATGAATTCATGAGTAACATGATGTGCCCCCAATGTTGCGGCTCACTCCATTATTTGATGAATCGATTTCATGTATCTATACATGAAAGTTATAATGTGTTACCGATTTGCTAATGATCGAGCATCGCCCTGCCTGCTTACTTCGTTATTCAAAGGATTTTATCCTTCGATCTGCTCTTTCTTGGACATCTATTCGTTATATAAGGACTTGTCAAGGGATCCGAAATCTCTCTTGACTAATTTGTTGGCCACTGGTTAGATTTGGGTGTCATTACGTGATTTTTGGCTCATTGGTCAAATTTGATGGGCCTCGAGATATAACACTAGATGTGGTACAAGACATAGTTAATGGCACGATGTTTCGATGTTTATCCTTATCGTCTCTTCCACCCCCATCCATCTAACTTATAGTATAATATTACTTGTAACCTTAGGAACCCTAGTCCTGTACTTGTTATGAGCCAATGCATGTGTGTTTGGACTGGTGGCATGGCATTAGTTAAATAACATCTTGTCCTCCTCTTGCAAGACAACCACTGCATCCCCATCTTGATCTATTCGGCAAACTGATTCCATTCTTATTCTGAAAGTTTTGCAGGCCTTTTGTATTTTCAATTGCTTGAGTAATAATTGATTAATGAAGGGAATTGCTGTTCTTGTACCCGGGCTGCCCAACACTTGCTGCGAAACTTCCCCAGTTGGGTGCTCCACCCCAACAGATCACAAGTGAAAATTTCAAACCAAGTTGGTGTAGCATCTTAATCTTTAAGTTAAGGACAAGATAGATCTAGCTTTAGACCTTTTGTATAATCTATTCTATCATTATGTGGTGTGGTCCCTTCATTCATCTTTTTCACACATTTAGAGAAAACCCATTACTACTCAAGCTTGCCTTTATGTGTGGTTGGTTACTCTAGGCCTAATTTGGTTTTGGACTTAAATTGAATTGAGTGATATCATAACAACTATCTATTGACCTCTTTGTCTTATGCTAGATAAATGATTTTTCATGAAAAACTTAAACAGTTAGAAGACGTGTTAGCAATAGATTACAGAGATTCTTTAACACTTCGGCTCGAGGGTAGCCGGCCCTTTATACCTGCAAAACAGGAATTTTTGGACATCAATCACCTTGCCGAATAGGAAACGGACAGAATATTAAGATAGAGCACTACAGTACAAACCTTGTAACTATGCCGCTGGTACCACAGGACTCTTAAATGGTTAGAAAACGTGTCAATGATCTATTTACAGAATATTTCTTAACTCTATCCACGGGCTATTTGTATTCATACATAGTGGTACGTAAGCTCTGGCCATAATTTAATGAGTATATGCTCTACATACATCAGATTGCTGGCCATACCTTCCCAGCACCAAGTGGCTTGAACATTGTTTCGATTCCAAGACATAGAGACCGAGACAAAATGCCTAAATCAGCATACTCCTCGAGACGAAAAACATAAGATATCATGCGAATTTTTTAAGGACTCGGACAATTCTTCTTGGTTCTATTTGGTGCAATTGTGCAACAATCCCAGATATCCACTTCACACTAGAAAGATTAAAAAAAAAAACGAAGTTCCCGAGTGTGTGGAAAATGGGAAGGCGACGTCACCTTGATTTTGACGATTAATATATTTATTTTCCACGTCTGAAAGTGCATTTTGTAGATAATATTAATTATATTCGCTTGTAATTTGACATTTCGTGCATATAATTGCGCCCGATTGATTGGAGAGCTTGAAATTGCCGCCCACCACCAACCGACAAAGTTCGGATACAATCTAGTCCCGTTTATGTATGGACTGTACTGTTGGGACAGGCTGAGATTAAATATTGTATGTTTTTCGTTTGGCTAAGAAATAATACCTTAAAAATTATTACAATCAATCTTTAGTGTCCCATCCATTATCAATAAATTGATATCTATTTTTTTTTTTCGAAAAACAGAAAGAAAAGAAAGGAGGAAGAGTGGAAATTGAGTTGGTTCTTGTCGCTCCATGAACGTTCCTAACTTGGACTTCCGATCATTGCATTTGATCAGCTGTGCTAATTCATATGCAGTACACCATAGTGAATAAATACAAATTATTTACACTTAAAAAAATGTTGACTTTTCATTATTATTGACGTATGACAAACTTATTTGATGAGACCAGAATTTGGTCATTTATAAATATAATTATCAACAACTTGAAGAAATTGACAAAAAGTGGAGTTGACAATCTTGGATGCAATCATCAATGCGATGGAATAAGGCAACTGTCAAAATAGTGGAGTCGATAAAACCATCAAGATAGTGGAGTCCATGTAACAGTCGATGTAACAATTCAGTAACTATTTTAATCTCTATTTGCCATCAATTGTGGGTTTTAAGTAGTCACATTGTACTCTTCCAAGACCCCCCAGCACAAACAAACATGTTAATTTTCAATCATCTTCCATTTCCTACACAATGGTTATAGTTTTCAAACCCGCATCATCAATTAAATTCCAACGTGTTTCTTACCCATAATTTTTAAATAAATGTCATCAATTAAATTTCAATGTGCATCTCTACTATAATCATGGTGTCTCATTTTCAATTAAATTTCAGCATTGCATCCTTACATTCACAGGCTTTGTTGTTAATTAAACTCCAACATATTTTGGGTATATTGGGTTTCATTTGAAGTGATTACATTCCTAGACTTTGTCATCGATTAAACTCTAACACAATTTGTGTACATTCAATTCCATTTAGTCTTGTCTACCTATGATATTTTCTATCTATAACCAACTTAGAACTTGTCTCTTCTAATAAAATCAAAGAATGACTTTCAGTAAAGATATTTTGTCATGGAATCAAATTCTGATGAAACACCTTTTTGGCATGTCCAATGGAACTGGTGCGGTCAGTTTTTGAAGAAGTATAATGTCGAGAACAAGGAATCATCCAAGGCTAATCATGATGTAGGCAACAACCCCAGTGACATGGCTACCCAATCCGAGACCTCAACAAACCAGCAATAAAGCCAAGCCAAGGGAGCAACATCGACATAGTGAAATAAAGCAACCGTCAACATAGTGGAGTCAATAAAACCATCATGGTAGTGGAGTTAATGTGATCAATTCATATATGTTTGTAACATCTATTTGTAACCTCTATTGACAACCTTGATCATAGGATTTAAATAGCTACATCATACTCTTTGGAGACCTCCCACCCCCTACACAAATAAACAAAAATGTTATCTTTCAATTATCTTTCATCTCCTACAAAATATTTATATTTCAGATTCACATTGTTGATTTAATTTCATCATGTATCTTTGCTGTATATTCTAGGTGCCTTGTGGTCCATTAAATATCTAGATTGCATCTTTACGTTCTTAAACTTTGTCGTCATTTAAATTCCAGCATAATATGGATATGTTCGATTCCGTTTGAAGTGATTACCTTCCCTAATTCTGTCGTCAATTAAATTATATCACAGTTTATGCACATTCAATTCCATTTGAGGTGAAGTTACTAATTATCTTGTTTACATGTGATATTTTCTATCCGGAATCGCCATGAAACTTATCCCCTCTAGTAAAACTGAAGAATGATCTTTGGTGAAAATTATTTTGTCACGGAGTTAAATTTTGACTAAACATAAATTAAAAACAGTTCCAAATTTGATTGACCATAAGTAGTCAACTTTTACAAAAAAAAATTTGGATCTAAATCCTTCACGAGATTAGCTATTAATAAAAACCAATTCATGCTAAACAATTTGACTTCCCCTCCGCCCCTCTCTCTCTTTAAGTTATACATACCGTGTTTTAAAAGGAAGTGGAAATCGCTACAAAACTCTAATTATAAGACCGGCTTATCTTATCTTATCTTACTTAAATGAATTATTTTAACGTAAGCATCCCAAGTCAAACCTCTCTGAAATATTTTCGGAAAACGAAACTTACAACCATGTTGATTATGGGTTAATCTCTGCATGGAGCCCTGTCGAGCGAAACATTCACAATAATCGATTGGTCCTTTCGGGTAGATGTAGAGAAACAACGCACAATCGTGATAAGACTACGCATTCTCCAACAACAAAAGTGAAGCGATTGATGGAATTCGTCAATATCTCATCATCACATCGCTAGAAATGAATATTATTATATCTTCACATTGATCCGGGTAAGTTTACATGCGGTCTAGCAAATCTTGCTCGAGTTAGACGAAAAGATGACGTGTCTACACCCTAGTCCCGATAGGATGACGTGTACAAAAACTTTAGTTCATGGACTTTCACGAATATTTAATGCTCACCAATATTACTATCCAATTATTGACGTAGGAAGGAGGAAATAGGAAACGTGGCAGGAGGTGGGAAGGGGTAAGCAACCCTCCAAAAATGGTGCGAAGCGACACGTGGACAACGAGAGCCCTCGGGAATTGTCAGACCGACGGCCCCAACAGCCGATGATGTGGCTCCGTTGTGTCCATATGACGCTGTGCTCTTATTATATTCATATCCGGGGACGATGCAAGGTCGAATAAATTGATCAAATGATGGAGTTAAAGATATTAAGAATGACATACCAAATTGAATAGATCGGTTTCATGAACTATATTAACTTATATATTGTTTACTATTTTATTAATGATCGAGGATTGCCTCTCCCGTGCGTTTCAATTTATGCATTCATGGATTTTTATTTGTTCTCTATAAATTGATGATGGATCTAGATTCTCTCTTGACTAATTTGTTGGTGAGCACATCGATGCAGGTGTATGCATCCAGCATGTTACTTGGTCTTTCACTTGTCGATTAAATTTGGCAAATCTTGAATTTTAATGTACGACACTTAGTGTGGGACAAATTGTAGTTAGCAACATGATGTCTCGATGTAGTCTTAATCAGCTACGGCATCAATCTAACTTATAATCCGATGCTAATTCATGTAGACTTGGAAATGGTCGTCGGAATGTGAGACAAGATGTACTTAATGACACAATGCCTCGATGTTATCTTTATCACCTCCCGCGTGAACCCTAATTTATAGCCTAATATTACTTGTAATCTGAGGAACACCTTGTATTTGTTACAAAGCAATGTATGTGTGTTGGCCTAGTGGCATTGAATTACTTAAGAAAGAAGGCATTTTTGTCTTCCTCTAGGAGGACAAAAACTGCATTCCCACTTTGATCTATTCGGCAAACTTATTCCATTCTTATACTGAAAGTTTTGCAGGCCTCTCTTTTGTCAATCCCCTCTCATCTCTGTTATCCTGTGTGCTTGATTAGCAATTAATTAATCAAGGGATTTGCTGTTCTTGCACCCACCCTGCCCAACACTTGCTGCGAAGCTTCACCAGTTGGGTCCTCCCCCTTAACAGATCACGAGTGAAAATTTCAACCAAGTTGGTGCAATATCTTAATCTTTAAGGTAAAGACAAGATAGATCTAGCTTTAGACCTTTTTTAAATATATTCTATTATTATGTGGTGTGGACCCTTTGTTCATCTTTTCATACACTTTGAGAAAACCCATTGCTACTCAAGCTAATTTGGCTTTGGACCCAGATTGAATGAGTGATATTATGACAACTATCTATTAATCTATTTGCCTTGTGCTAGATAAATCGTTTTTCATGAAAAACATAAAACGGTTAGAAAACATGCCCGTACTGTACTTGTAGAGGTTCATTAACACTTCCACTTAGGTGTAGCCAGTCCCTTATATATATGCAAAACATGATTTTTGGACGTGATCACCTTAACCAGATAACAACAGAATAGGAAAAGAGGCAAAATATTAAGAGAGAGCACCATAATACAAATCCTTAACCTATGTTCCCGATACCATGGGACTCATAACTCTTTGGATATTATGTTATTTGATGGGATAACTATCTAAAAAGTTCCAAATCTATTGTATAGTAGTAAATTCAGTCCTAAACATTTCTATGACTTGCCAATTTAATCATAAATCTTTTAACAATTTGTCAATCTAGTCCTAAACTATTTTACAATTTGTCAATTTAGTTGTTCCAGCCAAATTTGGGAGAAAATCGTTGAGTTATGATGTAGTGAGTGCTAGCCATCCTACATTGCATGATTAGCACTAGGGGTGTGCAAAACACTGAAAATCACCCAAAATTGAACCAGACCAAACCAAATTAGAATTAGTCGGGCGATTCTTAAATTGGAACCAATGGGTACCTCAATTCCAATTTTATTGGAACCAATGACCGATATATATAAATATGTATTTAACTTTTAAGAAAAATTCCCAACAAAAAAATGTTTAAGAAAAATGACTCTAAAGATCAATACCCCATCCATCTTGTCTCACTCATGACCGATAATATATAAATATGTATTTAACTTTTACGAAAAATTTCCAACAAAAAATCTTTTTATTAATCTTGCAATTAAGAATAGGAAAGTTTTTTTTATTTTTTGCTTTACTTGGGCTTGTGAAACATTGCATTGAGTGTGTGAAATTTAGTGAGACTGGTCCCATCAACCCATTTGGGAACTGAATGGATTGGTGGTCCGATTCTAGAGTAGGTCTAGGGAACCAATAGGCGGTTCCCAATTCCAATTTTTTGGAGCTAGTCCTTAGTAGGTGGCTCTTAGTTCCAAGGTAGGAACTACCCATTCAAACCATGCTCACTCTTACCTAACATGAACAATTTTTTAAAAAAATTTCTTAATTTTTTTTTAAAACTCTAGTAGGAGATGTCATTGAGTGACCCTCGCCACCCATGGGTGAGGGCCATGATCCTTGCATGCTAGCCCTAGCCAAGATCCCAACAAGGGTCTCTAACCCAAAGCTACAAAAAAGAAAACAAAAATATAAACAAAAAATTTTAAAAAAAACTACAAAATTATTCACATTAGTGACAGTCATATCACGTGGGACGATCACTGCTACCTAGATTGCTACGTTAGCAATTTCCTATCAAAACTAGCCAAAATGACTAAATTGGCAAATTATAAAAAGGTTTCAGACTACAGGGCAAATTGCTATTATGTTTAGAACTAAATTGATGCAATAAAAATGTTTGAGACTAAATTGACAATTCGTAAAAATGTTTACTAAATTGACACAATTGAAGGGTTTATGATTGTATTGACCATCATGGACAATTTTCGAACAATTTTCCAGTTGTTAGATTTTTAAGTGGAAATTACCAAAAAAAGTCTTAAACCTTTTGCTTTGAAAAAAAATCAATTCAATTTTAAACATTTTACTTTAGTCAATTAAATCCCAAACATTTTGACAATATGCCATTTTAGCCCTATTGGCAAGGGCAACAGTCATCCTCTGTGGCACAGCCGATGCTAATATTGATAATTTTTATAATTTTTTAAAAAATTAAGATTATTTTATTAATTTTTATTTTATTTTTTCTTCTCTTTTTTCTTTTTCTATTTTCTATTTTCTTTCATTTCTTCCCTTTTTTTCCAGCCTTGCCCACAGTCAATGAGCATCAACTAGCCCTCACTAAACATGGTAACAAAAAAAAAGAAAGAAAGAAAAATAAAGATAAAAAAATACTAAAATTTTAGAAAATCATTTTAAAAAATAGCATCAATCATTCTATATGGCACTACCTATATTCACATCAGCATTTCTGGCATAAATTGATCGAAAAAATTATATTAACAAATTATCCAAGGGTTTATGATTAAATTGATAAAATTAAAAAATGTATGATTAAATTGGTACAAGTGCAAAGTGTTTAGAACTTTCTAATTACTTTCCTTGATTTTATTGTCTTTGGTTTCAATGAAGAGGGGGCTATCCATAACATGAGTAGTAAGCATATATATAATTGAACAAAAATCATACTTCAATATTTGACTACAATATAAATATGCAAGTCTCTATCAACAGGCTATTTGTATTTATACATTGTGGCACGTCAGCTCTGACCACAAATCAATGAATCTATGCTTTACACATCAGATTACTGACCATACCTTCCAAGCACCAATTGGCTTAAACATCGTTTCGATTCCAAGACAGGGGGACCGGGACATAATGCCTAAATGAGCACACAACTCGAGACCAAAAAAATACAAAATCATGCCAATTTCGAAAATTTGATTCCCATCTAATTCCGGACAAGGACTCGACATTTTCCTAGATTTTATTTGGTGCTATGATTAAAAAATAATTCCCAACCGTGAGAGAAATGGGAGGACCACGTCATCCTGTATTTTGACGATTAATATATTTTTGTACACGTCTAAACGTGCACCTTGTAGATAACATTAATTATATATGCATGTACTTTTTTGACATTTCATGCATATAATTGCCCCCAGTTTGATTGGAGAGCTTGAAATTGAAGCAAGAAACCGCTGGCAACTGAGATGGTGAAACCCACCAACCGGACTGTTCCGTTGAGACAGGCTAAGGATAAATATCCTTAATTTTTTTTTTTCGTTTGGCTAAGAAATAATACCTTAAAATTATTATAATCAATCTTTAGTGTCCCATCTATTATCAACAAAATTGGTATTTATTTTATTTTTTCGAAAAATGAAAAAAAAAAAGGGTATGAAAATTGGAAATACAGTTGGCTCTAGTCACTCCCATGAAAGTTCCTAACTTGGACTTTGGATCATTGCATTTCTGGACTCCACCGGGGAACCTATGCCAAAATAATCCAATATTGTCTAGTCATTACTTTGTACATATCTATTCTATCTAGGTCATTGCAGGATAAGTATTATTTAATAGTGAATAAACATAAATGAAGGGCACTTCCAAGTTTGACTAACCATAACAAACTAAGCTAAACAAAAAAAAAATCGATTTAAATCCCTCACGTGGACTGGATTAGTTTAGCTAAAACCAAAAACAAACTCATGCTAAACGATCTGTTGACTTCCTCTCTTTCGCACGCTCTCGAACCGAGTTTTATAAGGGAGTCGGAACCGCTACAAAACCCTAATGATGAGACTAACTTACCTTACCTTGTCTTATTTTAATCGGTTATTTCAATGTAAGCAATTGAGTCAAAACCCTCTGAAATCTTGACAACTTACGACAGTGTCGATTGTGGGTTAATTTGTGAACGGACTCTTGTTGAGTGAAACATTCACAAAAGTCTCAATAGATCAGCCCTTTCAGAGTAAATATTGACAAACACTATAGTAGAGAAGAATTCTCATTGATGCTATGTGGAAAAACAACGCACAATTGCAGTCGGACTACGCCATTCTCCAGCAACAAAAGGAAGATGATTCATTGAATTTGTCAATGTCTCGCTAACGTGTTGTCCGAATGAACATTTTTATATCTTCTCGTCGATCAACATAACTTTACGTGGTCAACAACTTTACGTGGTCATCAACTCTCGGTGACCTTTGCTTATAAATGACATGGCCGTAACTTTTATCATGGGGGTGTGCTTGGTGGATTGAACTAGCTATTTTATGTGTTTATTTGCACGTAACGTGGTCGAGTCAGAGGAAAAGATGACTTGTCCAAGCCTACTCGCAATAGGATGACTTGTACAATAGCATGAACTTTAGTATATGGACTTTTGCGAATATACAGTGCTCATGAACATTACTATCCAATAATTGATGTGCAAAGCTGGAAATAGGACACATGGCAATCTGTGGAAACGAGTGGGAAGGACACATGGACTACCGAAAGTCCACGGGAATTTGCAAGACCAGCATGCCAACAACCGATGATGTGATCTTGCTGTATCTATAAGACTCCATCACGAACCATGTTGAGTTTTGACTTTCAAATCAATGATAAAGGTCTTTCGAATCATACACATTTATTATAATTTTTTTTGAAAGGGGACCATGTTGCATGACCCATATCTAACTCTGGCCTCCACATTCTTCCTTTGTTTGTTCTTTTTATATTCTTGTTAGATCTTTAAATCCTGAGGTTTGCTAAGTGATCAAGCATTGTACTCTTGTACTCCTTGTTGAAGATAGTGAAACCCTTCTCTCTTCCCGTGATTTTTCACATCTTGAGTTTCCACATATATCTTATATTTTATGTGGTTTTGGCTTTGCTTTCATTTTTTACTATTTTTCTTCGATTGGTGCATTTTTTTTATTGCTCCGCAACAAACTATATTGTCTGTTACTGATTCATTAATGTTCGAGGATTGCCCTCCTATGCACTTCATTACTTATACGTTGTATTCAAAATTTCTTTGTAAGTGGGTGTTTATTCATTTCATAGAGAATCGATGAGGGGTCCAAACCCTCTCTTGACTAATATGTCGGCAAGCACTTCAATTGGAGTCTTGTATCCAGCATATTACAAGATGTACTTAGTGACATGATGTCTCAACGCTTTCCTTATTGTCTCCTACATCAATCTAATTTATACTCTAATATCAATTGATTGTAACCTTGGGAATGGTCCTCATAATGCGAGACAAAAATGTAATTCATGACATGATGTCGCAATACTATTCTCATCGTCTCCCCGCATCAATCTAACTAATAGTCCAATGTTACTTGTAACCCTAGGAACAGTCTGTACTTGTTATAGTGCAATGCATGTGATTGTCCTCCTCCTGGAGGACAACCGCTGCATCCTCATTTTTAATCTATTCGGGAGAAATTATTCCATTCTTATACTGAAAGTTTCGCAGGCCCTTTGTTTTCTTCTTTTCAATGCTCTCTAATCTTGTCATTATGTAGGCTTTGATTAGCAATTAATTAATCAAGGGATTTTGCTGTTCTTGTACCCAACACTTGCCGCGAAACTTCACCAGTTGGGTCCTCCCCCGGCCCCACCCAACAGATCACAAGTGAAAATTTCAACCTAGTTGGTGCTATATCTTAATCTTTAGCTTAAGGACAAGATAGATCCAGCTTTACAACTGTTAAAATTTGTTTTGTCATCCCCTTTTTCCTCCCATTTGCTATTCATTTTACTATCTTCTATCAAAATTTTCTCTTTTATTATGTGGCGTGGACCCTTTATTCATCTTTTCGTACGTTTGAGAAAACCCATTACTACTCCAGCCTACCTTTATCTGTGGATGCTCTAAACCGGATTTGGATGACTTTATACAGCTATACATTTTCTATTTGTTTTATGATAGATAAATCATTTTTCCTGAAGACTTAAACCACTAAAAAACACATCACTAATGCATTTGTAGATATTCTTTAATGTGCCTATTTGAGAATACTTGGTCCCTTAAACAATGAACTTTTCACAAGATCACAAGGGAATAGGAAAAGACAAACCGCTAATTTAAATCGTTGATACCAAGTGATTGTTGAAACTATTAGAAAAATACGTCAACAATGAACTTGTCATGTACTTCTTGACGCTTTTGATTTTGTAGTTACTTTTTAATATGACTAGTTTGAATCAGAAAATGTTACATAATATCGTGATGAGTAAGGGGATATGCAACATGAAACTCACATTTTTTACTGATATCTTTCTTTTCAGAAAGTTATGTAATTTAAAAAAAAAAATTAGACATCAATATTTGACTAAAATTGCAAATATGCAAGCCTCTCTTCCCGGGCTATTTTGTATTCCTACATTGCGGTACGGAAATTCTTATTATAATTTAATGTGTCCATGCTATAACGTGCATCGAATTGCTGACAATTCCAAGACATGGAGACCAAGACAGAAAAGCACACCATTCGAGATGAAAATCGAATTTTGATAATTCATTTCCATCTTATTTCCTGACAAGGACTCGACAATTTTTTTTTTCTAGATCTTTATTTGGTGCTTTGGTGCGACAACGTTAGATACCCACGTCGCATTATAAATTCAGAAAATTCCCAATTGTAAGGGAAATGGGAAGGCCACGCTATCCTGTGTTGGAACGATTATTATATTTATTTTCACTATATTGTATGTACATTATATTGATATTTCATGCATATAAAATGGTTTTCTTTTTTTTTTTTTTTTTTTTTTTTTTGGAAAAAGGCAAAAGGGACCGAAAATGCAAATAAAGTTGGTTCTTGTCACTTCCATGAAAATTCCTAACTTTGACTTTCCATCATTGCATTTGACCAGTAGTGCTTATTCACGTGGAGAATTGTCTGGAGAATTGTCTTAAGTTCTAAACTGTCAATTACGCTAATTTAGACCAAAATCACTTTTTTGCCTCTCTCTCTCGCCATGTTTTTTATGGAAAAAGTATCCAAAAATTCTAAATTTATTATACGGTAGTTAATTAAATCATAAATATTTCAATTATGCTAATTTAATTTTAAACTTATTGTATAACAATCAATTTAGTCTTTAACATTTCAATTGTACAAATTCAATTCTGAACATTTTGGCGATTTATTACTTTAGTTATAAGCCTTTTAATGAATTACTAATATAACTATTCCAACTAATATGGCTAATGGAGAAATTTTGAAATTTTTTATATTTTATTAATTTTTTTCTCTTCTTCCTTTTCTTTTATCTTCATTGTCGGACCTCCACTAGCCCTTGGGTGAGGGCCATTAGCCCCCACCACCACCTAAGTGTGGGCATTGCAGCCCTGGCCTACCCTTGCTATAACCAACTCTACACCCTTATGATAGGATTTTTAGATATAATCACGCCAATGAAATTACAGAGGAATTAGAAAATACGCATAATATCAAGGGGAGTGCCAGAATTCGAATCCTTAACCTATGTTACTATACTTTGTTATTCTTATGCTGTTAAAAAACTGTGTCAATAATATATCTATAAGATATTTCTTGATACTTTCAACATTACATATTTGCTTTTAGTGTCACTGGTTTCAATTAGAAAAGGCCATTTAATAATGTGACTGTAATGAGATATACGATAAAAAATCTCATTTTTTCCTTTATTTTTGTCCAAAGAAAGTTTTGTAATTGAATATTTTGAATACATGGTAAACATGGAAGTTTCTACTCGGGGGCTATTTTGCATTCAATACATTGCGGTAGGTGAATACTTATTATGATTTAATGAGAGTCCTTGCTCTTACATGCATCGAATTGCTAACAAAGACATGAAGCACGCAACTCGAGATGAAAATTCAAAATTATGAAACTTATGCCAAACAATGTCAAATACCCATGTCGTATTCGAAAGGAGAAGGAATTCCCAACTGTGAGGAAAAGAGGAAGGCCACGTCATCCTGTCATTTTCGCGATAAACACAGTCATTTCTCGCTATAATTATATGAAAATTATTTTTTATATTTCATGCATGTACAATGCTGTCTATTCTACTTTTTCGAGAAAAGAGAAAAAGGGACCGAAAAGTGCAAATTAGTCGGCTCTTGTCACCTTCCATGAAAGTTCCCAACTTGGACTTTCGACATTGCATTTGACCAGCGGTGCCGGTTCATGCTCGACAAAAATTAAGCGCACTTCCAAGTTTGACTAACCACAGCTAATTAAGCAGTGCAAAAATATTTCGATCTAATTATTTAATGTGCAGGCATTAGATTAGCCAAAACCCAAAACCAAAACCAATGCCAAACGATTTTTTTGCCTCTCTCCCTTTCTCGAATCGATTGTATTGGAATATCTGTCAATTTTCTAATTAAATTAAGAATTTGATTGCATAGTTAGGTAGAAGGGCAAGAAAATCCACATTTGATGCTTAGAGGAGCTAATTGAAAGTGTAACCAGATTGGATCAAAGATTTAACCTCATAGACCACGAGCTCCAATATGATACTATTGTGTCACCAAATCATGACGATTGCATGCCCGTTTGGTTTCTGGTATTTAGTCTTAGTCACTTCCATTTTGCCATCTTCAAATTACTAAAGGACCGTGAGGAGGAATAATAGGAAATGCTAGCAGGTAGAATTAATCTAAAGAAAACGTTCCTGATAGGCTTGCAACATTTTTTTTTTCGATTGATTACTTTTTAACATTTCCTACATTTTATTCTTTGGTGAAATGAAACGGTAACACTGGAAGTGGGCGATCCGCATAGCACCGCAACATCAAATGCACATCATCATGAAAAGCGAGAAAGTATGATTCACAAAATACAAAAGCCAAATCTTTGAAAAAAATAAACATACACACGCGTATCATGTACTTGTATTCAAGGGATCAAGATGATCTCACTCTTTACATGTTCAAACATTGGCCACCGTTACCTTAATTGATACGACACGACATTTTTTTTAATGAATAATTAAAAATAGAATTATCAGCCTTTATGCAAAAATCAGTTTTTTCATATGAAAGAAAAGTTCCCGTGCTATTTATGACTAATCCTCAATTTTTCATAGAAAAGCTTATTTTTAAATTCTCTATTTTTTTCTCCTTTTTTTTTCCCTCAATTGATTCCAAAACCAACACCTGAGCAAAAGCTATGACCAAATCTGAAAAAAGTTTAAAACATCCAACAAGAATGCAAAAGGCCATTGATTTGTAAGTGCCCAAATAGAATACGCAGATAGAGAGGTCGCCCCCAGCTTTCTTCTGACTCCTTTTGCGTTTAGAAATATGAAAGTGAACCAGAAAGCTTGCAGAGACAAATGACCTTATGGACCAAAGACGGTACCTCCCGTCACCAGAGACTCTGACAGTTGCCGCCGCGGTGCACTTGGGCTCAAGTAATGCCCAAGCTGATGCATATCGGACAAAGCCCATTGCCATGCGGGCTTCGCACTGAGAACTAGGATCTCCCATGGACCTGGCCATGCCACCCGATCTAGTCCGAATCCGAGGCCTTTGGACCTCCGTATGGAACAGATCCGACGCGACAACCGTCACTAACCTTAGATCCACTAGTCAGGATGGCGGGGATGCAATCGAAGAGGAGCAACAACCAGCAGCCGAAGTATGCCACGCCTCTTTATCTGTTCAACCCTTTTCTTTCCTTAATGAAAACTATTTTTATTATAAAATCCACGATTGTTTAAAGATTTAAACAATTAAAAGTGGCATCGTTAACCACACGTCAGCTGCCACGTAGGTTTGTTCAGACGGAAAAGATAACGGTGACCATTTTAATCCCTCGACTAAAGAATTCGCGATCTCTCTTTTATTCTTTCTTCTTCTTTTTCAGATATTTAAAAAGTGAGACCATTTTGTCCCCCTCAAGTACTACATGATTCTTCTGTATAGCAACACATTGCTTCGTGATCTCTGTATAGCGAGACTCGGGAGTGTACTGAGTTGTGACCATTTTTAACAAGGGTACCGCTACTTCTGATACGAAGACATTCCAACTGTAACTATCTAACTTGTGACAGCAGATAAAAAAAACCTTAGCCAATCATCGGATGCGAGAAGAAATTACCGCAGTTCTCAGAAAGCAAAGTCTTCCTCCTCTGCGCCAATTTGAACTACTCTGTCTCCCATCTCTTGAATAGCTGCCGCGGTCGAGTCGCTGATGCTGAGCAGATACTGCAGTCTGGACAGTTTCTCCGGAGCAGGCTCGCTCTTCATGTATATAGCAAATAAGTCGGCCAGTTCTTCTGGGACTTCCCAAGACAGCGGGTTCGCAGGTACAGCTTTGTCGCAAGCCAGCAGATCGTTAAGTGAGGAAACCTGCAAGGAATGATTTATTGTGGCTTACTGATAATGTAAAGCTAGCATCTGGACTCTTTCTAAAGAGAATCGGTCCACAAGCTTCAACAAATAGGTAAAAAAGTATAGTGAAAAAGGACTTCTGATCTCCATACCACCCCTTTTTGGTTCCTTTGTCGTAACAAGGCTACAGCCTGAATGAGCGAATTTGACAATCTACTTTGAGCAAGCTCGTGAACTACCTCCCTCGCTTTCTCAGCATTAATATTCAGGTCTGCTGGTATTTTCTCATAGACTTCCTCCTCATCAAATTCACCAGTCCCGGCAGAGAAAATTTCATCCACGGTTTTCTTGAAGAGGTTCTCCCGCAAGCTCTCAGATATCATGCTGTCCAAATCTACGCTCGCTTCCTTGAGTTCTCTTATCTGCTTTATGTTAAGCCTCCCCTGACTGACGGCAGTTTCTATCGCAGCTGCCATTTTCGTAGTTGTAATGCTCTTGATTACTTTCTGAGCATACTGTGGAGGCAAGCCGACTTGCTTCTGCACCTCATTAAGCTGATCAATCCTAGCTTTCGTCAGCTGACCATCAGCCAGTATCACCTCTGCTTGTTGCCTGAATGCCTGCTCAGCAAGACTTCGGTGAACTTCCACAATCTCCTTAGGGGTCAAACCAAGGATACCACCGAGCTGGTTAGCAGTACATATTCAGAGTCATCCTTTTTCGTTGTGATTTGTGCCCCGAATGGGATATTGGTGACTTCTCCTGTTAGGCAGAACAACAGATAGGTTTTATAGAGGTCGGTCCTATCCCTCTCCGGAAGATCGTCTTTCAGATTTATCTCCGTTTGGCCTTGCTTTCCTAACTTGGCCGTAAGTTCTCTGTTGGGTCTTATCTTTCTAAGGGTCTGGAGGGACTCCCATTCCTCATCCTCTTCAATTTGTCTTTCTACCTCCTTAGCAGCCTCTTCGGTTACAGTCTCAGGTGACTCCCCTTTTATGTCTGCCACCAGTTCTGTAACGACCAATGTATTGAAAGCAATCATCTTCTTAAGCTCCCTCGCAGATTCAGTACGATTCTGAGCTGCCCGTGCTCGTTTAATGTAATTTATGAAAATCTTTCTGACCTGCATGGTTATGAGGCAATGGAAGGTTATGATTGCCTGAAATAAATCAACCAATGTACTTCTTTTCATCCTAGACAATACATAACCAAAACATAGATTTTTAAACCACAAAACAATGCAAGTTCACAGGCTTGCCACATCAACTTGCATGCACAAGACACATACAAATCTTGATAGCAGATGTTACAGCAAAATAGCACCAAGAAGTGCAAGCAAGTATGTCCTTCAGATATTAGTCAGCTTTGTGTGATTTCTTAGTCAGAACATTTATATCTCATATGACCAGCATGAACCTTGTGAAAAAAAGTAAGGTTGCTCCTCTGTAGCCTGATCCCAAGATGTATATCAAATAAAAATAAAAATAAAAAACTTTTGATCTGGTTTTGCCACAAAAACTTTCCTCAAAAGGATAGTTGACATCCATTACATAAGTAGCTACACACTTGAGCATGGGATCTGTGCTATCCTGCCCAAGGGGAAGAAGGCAGGCATAGATGGCTACTTATTTCTTGAGCATAGATTGCATTCATCCTCAAAAAATAAATTTACAACTCCCAAACAGTTTTATAGAGCACCTATCCCTCTATATTGGCATTGGGTACAAGTTTAACTTGTTATGAGTACCCTGATCTCTTTACAAGATAAAGGCTCCTCTGGTAAAGACAGCCAAAGGTCAGCACATCCAATTAAATCACTGTAAAAATTATCTCATCACACACTTGCACATGTACCTCTCAAAACTTATTGCCACCATTTGGAATGTCATCCTATAAGCATGACATGAGAAGTCATTGCAAGTTATAAGACTGAGTTTTAGATGAGTTGGATAATCGTACCATCATACTATTAGGGATGAGCATGGTTCCAAGTTACCCTAGAACCTAAGAACCGCACCGGTAAGAATCTATAGGTTCCAGGTTCTAAGGTATTCTAGGTTCCAAAATTTGGAAAACCTATACCCGAGGATAGGTTCTAGGTTCTCGATTGGTGGAACCTGGAACTTGTAACCTAAAACCTAGTATAAGTTTTTATGTTTTTCTTAATCTATATTTTCATGCAATTCCGAGGTATTCCATAGTGTTTGATGATAAGTGCATAATCCAAAACCACTAGTCTAAACTTCCATTTTATGATTGAGAATTTTATTTTCGTAGACTATCAGACAAGTGGAAACTCTAATTGCTTCTTTTAAGATAATGATTCTATATAATACAAGAGTAACCAGTGCATTAAAATCACAAAATTTCCTTAATACTATTCAATGGGTGCATATAGACACTCGTTCTCAAGCAATCGATAATAAAATCCTTATTCATTTTGATTGTTGTGTTTATTTTCATGTTACTTAATGAAATATGAAAAAAAGAACCTGTTGGAACCTAGAACCGACCCTGGAACCTATAACAAGGTAGGTTCCAAGTTCCATGTTCCGATAAGTAGGTTACAGGTTCCAAAAAATGAGAAACCTGTATCCGATGGTAGGTTCCAGGTTCTAGGCGGAACCTATAAGGAACTGGAACCGCTCACCCTACATACTATACATAGAAAGTAAGGCCATTTAAGATTGATCATGAATTCTCCACAACCATGATTTCATGCATTTAAGATACTCAAACTCAGTACCATTCCTAGGTTGCTTAGTCGCACAAACACATTTGAAACATTCACATTGATGTCCGGCCACTCTCATCAATGTCCTGATGGAGAGATACAATCCAACCAAAAACAAAATAATGGTAAAGGAAGATACTCACAGCTGTGCTGGCAATAGACATGGCAGCCTCCCTTGTCAAGCGCAACCCAAGAGCTGCTTTTCTCACCGATTTCTTCACTTCAGCATCATATCCATCAACACCTGAGGCTATCGCATCCTTCACAACCTGGATTTAATAGTCCAATTATTCAGCAAAGAGAGAAGATAAAAGACAATGATTTTCTCCATTTACCTAAGACATGGGAAAAATATGTTCCTGACCATTGTGGATAATTTAAGGCTTTCCTTGTTATTGCAGTAGAAAAAGATTTACATTTAGAGGTGCACAACATCTCCTTGCATCTGCATCTTAAGATGATAATTTCGGAAATAAAATTTCCTAATGACTACCTAAACCTACAGGCTGCACTTTGGTAATAAAATGACAAAATTTTCAATGCAATTTGGTATTTTCATAATGAAGTTCCAAAGCATACAAAACTTCCATCAAACTGCGACTGTTGCCCATCGAATTGGAATGTAAAAACATTAAGTGTGTGCATAGAAATTTAAGTGTGCAAAATTACAAGCAAAAAAAGTACCAAGTAGAAAGAACTTGAGAAACAGGAATTCATCAGGGCAGAGAGAACTTTACCTTCTCAAATAAACTACCACATATACTGGAGTGAGCCGCTTCAACTGTCTGCTGAGGGATACAGAGCATAACTCGTATTCTTAGCAAAGCTTTAACATCCTCTTCACTCAGTTCTCCATCAGCAACACACTGCTGAAGCTTCTGCCGGTAAATTTCTTTATGTGAAAATGAAAGAGGATGCTATCAATACTTTGGTGAGACAATGGTATAAATGACACAAGACACAAATATTATTAAGAATTTGAGTCCTGATTAGTTAAGAAAACTGTCCCACATATGCCCAAAGGACTTTTTTTTTTTTTTTCTATTAAAAAAAAATTCTGCTTTTCGAACTTCTTGCGTGATTAGAAGTTCTACCAAGTAGATAAGCATGAAGAACCACTGGATCACAGCAAAGATAATATGAATATACATACACACACATCATACATGACACGGGAACACTCCAAAAATAGGAAACAATGAATATACCTTCATGAATCTCACTGGCCTTTTGAGGATCAAAGTGTAACTCTTGACATATATTCTGGAGGAAGGCCGCTTTGCTATCTGCAGCTTCCAATTCACCACCAGTAAAGGCAAGTTGAAGTCGTTTACGATACACCTTTGCAGATACATCGAGCATGATGGCTTCAGCCTCGCGTTTTCCCAAACCAAAGATATTCCTAAGTTGACTCAAGGCATCAAGCTATGAAACAGAGAAACAACAGAAGTAAGGTCATCAGGAAGCATAGACAACATTAGACACATAACATACAACAAAGGGCAGGTAGGAAGCAGACAATATCTTAATAGAAAAAATCCCATACCTTGTTTTCCTCCAATCTACCAGTTGAGAAAGACTCTGCAACATATGCTCGATAAAGTATCTTCAAGTCATCCATTTTTCGGTCAGTGTCGTATTCACCACCTGAGGTAGAAGAAGAGAAGTTGTAATTCATGACTTCTGTGAAAACACACTTCATGGCCAATAAACCAAGATTTAAAGGTTCCTCACCAAGTAAGGAAACTGGACCAATCCCACGAGCAAAGTGATCAGCATTTGGATGGTTCTTTAATGAGACAAGCAAATTGTTAAACACTAGTATCTCATCTAGCTGTTCTACAACTTGAGTGACTGCCGTCCTGAATAACCGAAATATATAAGATGATGACAAGTAGTCTATAGGCAAAGCTAATAAAATAAGCAAGCAATTCAATTTCTAAACCACAAACACTGATTCCATCATAACTATGCTGGCAACTTCTCTGGAAATTCTCAGTTGATTGACTCATTCTGTCAAGATGCATCTAGAGTAAGCATTTCTTAATTTTTTGCAAAGGAGCAATGGATTAGTAGCTGATTTTTTATTTTATTTTTTTGGGGTAGTAGATGTATGTTAGAAAAATTTTTATAGAATGAAAAATTCATTCTTTTCAATCATTATATTGATGTGACTCGCTTAATAATCTTTTAAGTAGGAGAATGGCTCAACTTTATAGGACTATAAACACCTTATCATTCTTTCCTCAAAACTCTCTTAGCTAATTGAGAGTAAACGTTTATGGATACTTAATGTCACTAAAATAGTCATAGATCTAATAGTAGATTCAAACATTCCATTTACACAAAATTATATTATTTCCAAGTTCTGAAAATTCACAAGAGATGGAGAAGCAAAACACCTAATGCATGTGTTTTTTAAATCTCCAACTCATGCTTAATCATTTCTCCAAGTTGGACGCAACATCACTTACTTCACCTCATATTCATAATTAGAAGCACCATCATTGAAAGATTTGACTCTTAAATTGGATACTTTCAATTTGTCCCATGCTGAAAATATTTAAAGAACTTGAGAAACAGCATCTCCAGAATAAGGATACAAAGGGAACTTGGGCAAGGGACATACGCTGCTCTTGCTCTTGCTTTCACCACATTCACGGCTGCTGAGATATTTTCCTCCACAAGTTTCCTCGTGTGTTCCTTAAATAAATCTTCGGCAAGCTGCACCAACCAATAAAGTGCATGGAAGATATGCCACCAAAAACTTCAGTAAATCAAATCTATTTATGCAGAAGATAAATGATGAAGTTACCTCATCAGAAAGTCGATAAGATAGTTGTGCCGCTCGAAGATTTTCAAGCTGCTCCACTTTGAGATCTAACACAGATATCAAAGTTCTACTCATAATCACAAAGTACTATGTTCAACTCTAGCAAAGCCCAACAACGACTACAAAAGGCTGCAATCACAAAAAGCAGTTCGAAGTCCAAGTTGTATTGAATATGCCTCAATATAAACTACTCTACCAAGGTTGATAAGCAGTTGAAACTCCAGGGTTAATTGAATTAATCCGTAATATTAACTACTACAACCTGGTTAAATATGAAGTCCATGATACAAAAATCATCATTTTTTATTTAGTGACAGGACAAGCAATTTCAACGGTATAGAATAACTTTGCAGACGAAATAAATTCTTGCATCACCATAATCCCCAAAAAAAAAAAGGCAGGCTTAGCTTGTGTGCAAGCCTACAATGTTAGCCTAATTTCATTGCTAAAGGTTGAGATCTTCATTTTTGCGATGAATCATATAATTATACGCACCTCTTCCAATTGCTTTTAGCTTGGACACATACAACCTCTGTGCATTATCACGAACGGCAACCTCAATCTGCATACACATGGATACATGACTGATTCACTGAATAAGCTAAATATGACTGATATATTAGTAGATCCTTGTGTCATAAGTATGTAAATAAAAGTACACTTTGGATAGGCTAGAACAACAGGAGGAGATGGGTCTTGTTATTCATAACTCTAAGATCAGACTTCTGACCAACAATGCAACATGAAAATAATTGCACAGGCAGAGATTGCTTAAAGAAATGATCTATACCTGTGCATCAGTAACTTTGAATAAGCGCTTCCAAGGTAAAAGGAAACTTGACGCTTCTCCAAACACAAGTGTGGAAACATATATCAGCTTTTGAAATGCCTGTACTGAAGAGGAACCAAAAATGATAAAAGTTCCATACAACACTCTTGGAAAAAGTATCCAAGTAGCTGGCAAATATGTTTGCAGAGAAAGAACTTGGATTTCATACCCGACGCTGCTCCACATCAGCTTCACGATCCCCAGTTTCAAGCCTTTGCCTGAAAATACGCCTACCAATCTGGAAGACACAAGTCAACCCGATTTCAAGTAGTCATTACTCCATCATGCTTCCCATCCTAATTTGATATTCTTAAGCATTCACAGGTAGCTAGAGCAACAGTACCTCCATATGCATGGATGCTGCCTCCGGATCATCAATTCCCAGAGCACTCTTAAACTTAACAATTTTATCGACTTCATCTCCTTTAAGTTCTTCGTTTCCAGGAGGAAGGACGGATGAGACAAACCTGCACAACACATATCATGTCCAATTCAACCAACTGAAAGTCGACTACAGCTCAAGCCAGCTCCGTCTGAAATTTTAAACCTATGTACATCGTTTTAGCTCACCTGAGGTACACATCACAAAGCTCTGCATTGAAGGCCTCATCTTGCTTGCTCACGCCGTACCTGACAGATTAGATGTTATAAAATATAACTAGCTAATGAAAATCAAACACAGGTAAAGCACAACAGTCAGAAGAAGAAAAACATTGCTCAAGCTGATTCTATGCACCACCACAGACTTACTCCGATCGATATCTTGTAACTAAATCAGTGAATTAGAAAGTTGTGTGTAATCGCACTGATACCGAATTGAACTATAGGGAGATATGTGATCTCCAGTACAAGTTCGACTAGCTGACAAAATCAGGATATAAGCTAACATGACTCCATGTTGAGAACGGATGTCACCGGAGAAGGCATTAACCTAAACAAAGCAGCGATTAAGAAACTATATATCAAGAACGGAACTGACCTGCTAGCAATCTGTTCTACGTCCTCTTTCCGAACCGCCTGAGGATCGTCGCAGCTGGCGACGTAGTTATGCAAGTCGGCGGCGGCGACCTCAGGCGCACAAGCCCTCACCGCGTACGCAGCGGCGCCACCGGCGGCCCCGAGCACGGCGGCCCCGCCGAGGGCGGCATTGCGAGAGCCACCGAAGCGGAGGCCCAGCCGGTACCCAGCGGCGAGCGCGCCGGCCACCACGATCGCGGAGGCCGCCAATCGCGCGGGCGGGGAGAAGTTCTTGACTAGAGGTTGGAGGCCGGTGAGCTCCCTCGGGCCGCCGAAGATGTCGGGACCGCGCGAGGAAGAGGACGAGGGAGAGGCAGCCGGATTTTGATCGAGGTCGGCGGAGACGGCGAGGCAGATGCGGCGGCGGTGGCGGTGGCGGTGGCGGCGGCTGGCGGAGGAGGAGAGATGGAGAGGAGAGGGGTTGAGGAACGGAGAGGAGCGAGGGAGAGAGCTCGTCGGGAGGAAAGTGGAGGAGTGCATCGTTCGGCGGCGGAAGAAGATGCTCCTCTTGGAGCTCTGCTTCGATATCAATGGAACTCCTCTCTCGCTCTTCCCCTCACTGACAAGAAGAGGAAGAAGGAGGTCGCCTGCAGACAGAGCAAGAGTGATCAATTTCCGGTCCGATGAGAATCATTTTTTGGGACTGGGACCGGATCGGACGGTCCTAAGACTGAAAACCGGACTGGTCCAATCTAAACGGTCACTTAGTAAAATAATTTTTAAAATGCTAAAATTATTAATATTTTAGAATTTATTGATATTTAAGAAAATGGCTAATTTGGTCCGATTTGATTATTCTGGACTAAAAAATTACTGGTTCCATTTTTAAGGAATCGGGAACTAAACCGACGCTCCTGGGAATCGGACACACCGATTGGTTTGGTTTAATTTTTGACGATTTCCAATTCAATCGATCCGATAAGCTCACTTCTAAATAGAGCATTGTGCTAAAAGAACTGGATTTGTAGTTCATACGCTATCAAATCTAAGGAAATCGCCAAAAAGAGCAAATAGACCAACCATAGAGTATCTCATTTTTGCGAGCGCAAGGGATGGGTAACGAATCGAACTGGTTGAATTGTGGGGAATGACCTAGTTCGATATTGCTAGCTACATTTGCATTTTGTCTAGAGTAATAGTTGCCTTCCAGATTAATTTGAAGGCCCTACCTCCAATTAGGACTAGCCAACGGGCCGGGTCCCTGGTGTCAACCCAAGTATTTTCAATCAAGCACTGATGTACAAGCTAGTTTTCTTATCAATTTCACTTTGAAGTGGTCAAGCTTCCATCATAGTTGATTAATTAATTAGTTAGGTTCTTTAGACTTCATTTGTTTCACAAATGGTAAATAATTTGAATAATGTTTTTTTAAAAAATAATAATTTGTATCATTTACAAAAATGAACAAGCGATAAAAAATTTCATCATCTAATGAAATATTTAAACATAAATTATCGTCAATAATGAAATATTATTTAATTATTTAATTATTTTAAAAGATACAAGAAATTATTTTTAAAATCATTTATTTTAGACATACCTCAATTTTTTTTCTCTTCCAACTCCAACAACTTTGACACTGTCCCATCATAGGTGGAAAATCAAAGAGGGATCCCATCATAGGGAGATTATCTTCCAATTCAATTGATGAACATGATAATTGCTCGCACTAAGAAATTTTGGTGGTGGCAACCCCGACCACCCGACCGACCAACGTGATTGCCATCCCGAATCTGACTTGATGATTAGTAAAGTGATTGAATGTGAAAGTCACGAGCTATTTGCATCGTTGGAACACATACAGATGAAACCAACACGGTACAAGGACAATGTCATTACAATTACCGTCGATGCGATTGGTGCCCGTGTTCGTGGAAACTAACATGATACAAGTACTATGATAATGCAATCACACTTCATGCTAATTACATGGTGATGCAGTACATGTTTTTACCTATTCAAACTTGAATCTTTAGGTTTTCAGGAACACTTCAACTACGTTCGAACTCTCTCTCTCATTGTGGCGTGCACGCACGGAAGGGATGGAAGGACGTCAATGCATGAAAACTGCAAACCCTTCACCAAAACAGTCAAAAATATCTGATGTCATTGCTTGCTTGCTCCCTCCTAAGAAAAACACGGTACTTATCAGAATCGAATCTCGACTCTTTTCAAAACCTAAAACATCAATTAGCACTCTGCTTCCTTTCCCTAATGAAGAAGCGGGTTCGAGCAGTTCTGACGAGCGTATACCGGCACAAAAGTTGCACGCCAAATCAAAAGAAACCAACCAGTTCTTCGAGCTTTGGTATTGTTTTTACCGATCTAGAAGAGGGGAGCCCTCTGGGGAGTGGCTTGCTTTCTCGGACGCTTCCTGAAAGACCGACCTGGAGCAGTGCTCGTCGGAGCATCGCTAGGGCTCTCGCCATGAATCGTCTCGTGCTTCCTCTTCACTAGGTTCAGAGCTTCTTCTGCTTTTCTCTCTTCGATCTTCTTCAGAGCGGCCTTCACCTGCAAAAATTCGTTTCGTGAACACCAGCGAGAAACTACCTTATGCAGAGGGTACGTTGTCGAGCCAATGGCTCAATATACCTCATAAGTAAAACTTCGACTTCGCAAAACCCTAGCTATCCGCCTCAGAAGACAAGCAAACTACTGTCTTGCTTCATAGACGTACTTAAAAGACAGAAGGAAAACTGAGTAACCATGCTATGTGACTTGATAGAAGATGGTGAAGTCTCACTTACTTTGCATTCCACCGAGCAGAAGTTGCTGGGGGCTAGGATCTTGTACAGGCAAGTCTCGCACTTCGCGTCGCCGGTGGGGGAGCCCAAGTGACGGAGCCCTCCCTTCTGGTTGAAGTACACGATCCGCCGCCGGTTGATCGAGTACTGCTGGATGCCGAACCAACGCCACACCCGTTCTAGGTCCTCTATCCTGAACGCGGCCACTCCTGAAGACTTGTACGCCTAAGTCGTTCGATTGTGTTTTCCGCCGAAATAAAGAACAAAGGATCAAGATGCATTGATGATCTTACAGTCATAACGCTACGAGATCGAAGGGAGTTCTAATTACCGTCAGGATCGAATGCCCTCGGCTTTTGTGATGCTTCTCCATGCGATTTTCGCAGACGGCGATCATGCAGATCATGCAGTAGTATTTAACAGGCTTCAAGCAGCAGTCCTCGCAGTCGCAGGGATCGTAGAATTTGCTGGCGGCGAACATCCGCTCCAGCCACGTCGGGACGCCGGTGTCTTCGCCTTCCGGACACTCCATCGTTGTTTGGAGCACCGTCAGGTTTTCTTCCTCCCCCTTCTCTTTTCTTCTGCTTTATGGACAGCAACAAGCAGAGCGAAGGCAAGTTTGTTAGGTGATCCGAAATAGGAAACTTACATAGAAAATTCAAATTAGGAAACTATCTCAAGATTTCAGATATGTGCAAAGTACAGTGATTATCATCAGTTTCGGAAGTGGGTTTGCTTGAGGATTTTTCACTTTGAATTCGAATTCGTTTCGTTCGACAATCCGTGACCGGGGGAAGTTGGAAGAAGCAATACGAACTACGATCATCATCATCTCCAGCAAAGTAAGTAATACTATTAGCATTCGATAAGCGTCGTGCAACTAAAAAACACGTACGGTTCCATTCACTTTGTAATTTTTATTTGGTAATGTTGACTATTTTAGGGATAAGTGAATTATAAGTATTAAAACTTGTCATAAAGATGCAATTGAATATTAAAATTTTCAAAAAATACAATTAAGTTCTAAAACTTATTATAAAGATATAATTGAGTCGTTAAAACTTTCAAAAACTACAATCGAATCACAAAATTTGTCATGAAAGTATAATTAAGTCATAAACCTTTGAAAAAGTGTAATTAATAGAAAGACTTGATTAAATCAATTTGACAAGTTTTAGGGTTTAATTACACTTTCATGATAAGTTTTAAAATTTCTAATACACTTTTCATGTTTTAAGTTTTAGAATCTAAAGGGACTTTTTATTGAGTTTAAAAATTTCTAGTACACTTACGGGCATGTTTGAAGTTGGAACCCATGACGCCTTCCAACTCTCTTTTATTGATTTAATCAAGTCCTTCGATTTTTCTTCACCATTTGATGGACTTATTTGATTAATTTAATCAAACTGATTGTTCCTTGGGAATAGACTTGTCAAAATGAGTCTACAACCTATTTATAAACCTATATTTATTTTCAATCAAAATTGACCAATTTGATAAAACCGTAACCAGGTTTAAAACTTTTTGATGGGCTAAATTTTAAAGCAACTAGTCACTAAAGGTTGAAATTTGAGGGAAGATTTTAAAAAAAAAAGGGTTAAATATTACGAACAAGATTATCTACTAATTTAGAACCCAAAATTTTAATTTTGAAAGTGCAAATAAGTTCTAAAAGTTTGATTAAATAGAATGACTTGATTAAACCAATTTGAAAAGTTTTGGGGACTCGATCTTACGCCGACAGATAATTTTTTAATTATATATTAATATTTTCCGATTTTTTTTCTTCCCTTTTCCCTTTTCTCTTTTTTGCCTTTTCTTCTTTCTTTTTCCCTTTTTCCCTCTGTTGACCACCATCGGGACTTGTCAATTTGGCCGGTGGAGGTTTTTAGGCAAGTGCTATTTTAGCCTTGAGTGAAAATGCCATTAGCCTTTTAAGGCCGCCTGTTTGGGTGAGCGTGGGATTGAAAATAGGTTTTCTAAGGGCGTTTGGATGACCTCCATCGACTATCAACAAGACCTAGCGATGGCCAATAGAGGGAAAAAGAAAGATATAAATTAAAAATTTTGAAAAATTAAGATATTATTAAAATTAACATTTGAGTTATATTAAAAAACAATTAGTATCTACATCATTGATTTTCAATCAAAATTGACCAATTTGTCAAAACCATAATAGGTTTAAAAATTTTTGGACAATTTTCCCTAGTCACTAAGGTTGAAATTTAGAACGACACTCTTAATGGGAAAAAGGGTTAATATACAAACAAGATTATCTAAGCAACTCATGACTTCTTAGCAAAATCTGAACCCAAAATTTGTACGAAAGTACAAAAAAGTTCTAAAATTTTAATTAAATGAAATGACTTGATTGAACCAATTTGAAAAGTTTTAGAACTCGATTACACTTTCGTGACAAGTTTTAGAACTTAATTGCACTTCTTGAAATTTTTGGACTCGATGGTATTTTTGTGATAAGTTTTAAAACTTCTAGTACACTTATCCCACTATTTTAAGTTACCTCGGCCTTGAAGGGATCTTATCTGGTTTATGTTAGGATTATCTCCTGCAATCGGCATGTTTGAAAAGCATGGAATCCATGACACCGCTCCAACTCTCTTTAATAGCTAGCACATAATTTCGTTTGATTTTTCTTCGCCATTGCATGGACTTATTTGATTAATTTAATCAAAATGATCGTTCCCATGGAATAGACATGTCTAAATGGGTCTACAGGCCGTTTATGAACCATGTTCAGTTACCTTGGTTTGACGGGTCTATCGTGGAATCAGGAGAAAATCGCAACCGATTTATTAACAAGGCTAAATATCTTTAAAGCAATTCATAAGTTCATAACTAGATTAGTTTTAGTCTTTGAGAGAAAATCATTCAAAAAGTCTTAAACTTATTATACTTTTATCCATTTGATACTAAACCTTTTTAATTATTCCAATTGAATTTATCCGGTCAATTTTGACCTAAAATTACTAGTGTAAATGCCAAACATTTTGCGTGGCACGACCGGCATTAACATGAATAATTTTTAATGATATTTTAATATTTCTCAATTTATTTCTTCTATTTTCCTTTTTTTCCTTTTTTTTTCTCTTTTTTTTTCTTTTTTTCCCCTTTTCCCTCCACCGGCGTACTTCAAGCCTCGTCATGATCAACAAAGGTCACCAATCTCAAACGAAAGCCACCCTCACCAACCTTGGGGAGGGATGCCTAGGCCTTGGATGACAAGGGTCACCCTTGCCTAGGCAAGGGTTGCCCTCACTGGCGTGGCAAAGACACCCTCACTTGAGTTAGTGTGGACCACTTGCACCCTCACCACCTTAAGCCTAGGTGTTCCTCGCCTGAGGGCAGTCCTTGCCCAAGACTACAACCTTCGCTGACCATTAACAAGTCCAGGTGGTGACCAAAAGAGAGAAAAAGATATAAGAAAAAGAAAAGAAGAAAAAGGGGAGAAAAAGGAAGGAAGAGGGAAGAAAAGATAAAGTAAAAAATTAAAAAAAAATTCGAGAATTATCAAAATACTATCAAAAAGTATCCATGCTAGGACTTATAATGTCATATAAAATAGTCAGTATCTCTAAATGAGCAATTTTTAACCAATAATGGCATGTTGGACCCAATTGACAAAATATAAAAATATTTAAAATTTAATTGGCAAAAGTCCAATAAATTTGAAACTTCTTGGAAAAAAATTTTCTAGTCTTTGATCTTGAAACATAGAAATGATATTCTTAATGGAAAAAGGGTTAATATACAAACAAGAGAGAGATAGTCTTAGCAGCTCGCGACTTCTTAGCAAAATCTGAACCCAGAAAATAGATACATTCATTCGTCCAATTCATTCATTCATTCATTCAAAAGATAAACAATTCAAAGCTCTCCTCTATGACTCGAGCTGAGCATACCAGACGCCCTGAATCTTCACATCCTTAGGCACCTTCGCTCCCAAATCGGTATCCGACGGCTGGACGCTCTCGAACACACCGATCACCTCCCCAGTCTCGGGCTTGCTCTTGGTCACGCTCAGCGTGATCTTCCCGGTCGACGACGCGGTGTTCTTGACGTTCTCCTTGGTCAAGTCCTCCTCGTCTCCTCTCCCTCCGGCCGGCAGGGCCACAGCATTGTCGTACCCGGTGGAACCACCACGGCCCTTTGGGTCGAGGAAGGACGAGCCACGGTAGGAGGGCACAAGGAACTCCCCACCGAAGCTCTCAGGCTTCCCGGAGGCCACGAGCTGCTTGATGGTGAAGAGGAAGGGCACGCGCTCGCCCCCCGGGAGCTGCACGGTGACGGCGGCATAGTCGATCCCGTCCTTCTCCTCAAACTTGACGGTGCCGTCAGGGGAGACCTCGAAGGGGCCCTCGATCTCGTCGAGGGTGTAGGTGAGGCGGGTCATGAGCTTGGTGTTCTGGAACTCTGGGGGAGCATTCTTGCTCACGCCCTCGGCCTTCACGGTGAAGGAGGTCGGCTCGAGGCAGATCTTCTTGGCGTTGTACTTGCCGGGCTTGAAGGCGAACGACTCGAGTCCGCCGTCGATGGTGGGGCACTGGTTGGCCGTGCCGGTCCCCTTGACTTCCATGTAGGTCTTGCTCTGGATCTCGTCGTAGGTCAGTCTCTTCACTCCCTCCGCGCCGGCTCCCTGGGAAAGACCAGAACCTCTCATCACAACATGATCATCATCTTCTATCCATAGCAGACCAAAATGTGCAACTAAGAAATTATGTATTCATGGAATGTTTCATCAGGATCCAAGTTGGAACTTCCATGAAAATGTGCAGATTAGCATGGCAGATGACTTAAGTTTCAATCATACTCTCTATAAGTAAAACACTGATCTATGTTCTTGATCAAACCAGTACATGCATCCTGGTCGCAGGAATGCTTCAAACATTGAATCGGACGATCCGATTAGTTACCGCAGACCTGACGCCTCTACAACTTCAGCATTGAAGCCGACCGACCACGTCAAGAACTGATTTCAGCCCGCGAACTCTCGGCAACTAAGGACAAATGAATGGTTTCGCAAGACGTGCCGAAACGCGAGTACGACAATAACTTTGGCATTTGGAGAAGGGAATCGATCTATCTAGCATCTAGCACAACCCGACATCGCTGTTCGCATGCCTAATGACCTTCTCTAGATTGGCCCCGGTTTGTACACAGAAGGAGCAGAGGTCATAGCATCAACTGCTTCGAGGATACTAATGATTCGACCATGTTAGCCTCTAAAAGATTAGTGGGGCAACAACACAAATCGAAAAGCGAGACTCGATCTCCATACCGAGACGACGAGGGCCGAGGTGGCGAGGGCGAAGCCGGCGATCTTGGTAGCGTCGGTGCACTTCTGGGCCAAGTCCTTGAGATCAGCCTGGAGAGAGCAGGTGAGGCGGGAGCCGGCGCCGCACTCCAGCCCGAAGGCCTTGGACACGTTCTGCGATGACCGCAGCTGCGAGCCGCTCCTCCCCACCTTGGTGGGCTGCATGAGAGTAGCTGCTGCCTGTAGTGAAGCCGCCATCCTCCTCTGTTCTTTCCTTTCTCCCTACTCTCACTTCCACACTCTGTGCGGAGTTTGTGGGAGAAGAAGGCCAAAGGTGTTTGCAGATAAACGAGGTTGAAGATGAGGACGGGGAAGGAAAATTAATCTGGTGGACATGGTTCGGGTAAGATAAAGAGATAGGATAAGGTGGTCTTTGATTGGCTGGTTCGAGGTCATGGATCTGGCTCCAGGGCTCGCCACGTGGCATTGTCCAATTGTGTGATAAAGATACTTTGGGTCAGGAGAGTTGTGGATGATGATGGTGTCTGGATGGAGAATCTCCCTTTGCTTGAAATCTGCTCTCTCTCTCTCTCTCTCTCTCTCTCTCTCTGAGGGGCTGCATCAAAATGAATACAACGTGGACTTCAAAATCTGACAGCAACCCTATTTTGATCTTCATCTTCTGTCTTGAATTTACCTTCTCTTATTCATTTTCATGTAATGTACATTTTAAAGAGGAGGAGGATCAACTATAAGCAAATGGAACACATGGGCAAAACACAATTCAAAGTTCCATAGATACATCCTAGGGATTTTACATTGGATCTTTGCCTGCTCTCTAGAGGGTGTCAAATGGGTGGGTCGGGTCAAAAATGGTCCAACTCACATCGACCCATTTAACCCATTTTAACATATTTTTATGCAATGTAAATTTAATCGACCCATTTAACCCATTTTAACATATTTTTATGCAATGTAAATTTAACGACCCATACATAACTTATACATGACCCACATTATCAACACATATTAATATTTAACTTAATTTAGGAAAATTTACTCCCACTTATTTAGTCCACTTTAAACTTTTCAAATATAAATTATTTGAATAAAAATTTCACATCAAATTTATAAACTAAATTAAATAATAAAAAATTAATAAATAAAAAAATGTGGATACCTCTAAATTGAAATAGCTTTTGGAAAATAATTTTTTTAGAAAAATTCGATTTTTTAATTATTTAAAAAAATTGATTTTTTTATTTTTTATTTTTTATTTTAATTTTTTTTAAATAAATGAGCCAGCCCAAGTTTTGCCACAGCTCGCTTGCCCAGATCTAGATTGAGCTCCAGCCGGCGACAGCAAGCTCGAGATCGGCGATGGTGACGGCGGCGTGATGGCGGGATCGACAACGGAGGTCGAGAATGCATAGAAAAGGGGGATGAAAGGAGAGAGATGATGATCTACCTAATAACTCACTCAACTCATATTTGACCCATATTTAACTTTCACTTGACCCATATTTGACCCATTTAACTAAAAGTGACCTATTTTGACACCTCTACTACTCTCCTTATTCCCTTTCTTTTGTTGCCCTTCACCTTTAGGCTGTTTCTGGAGATCTCAACATTTGGAGCAACAAATTGGTGCAAAACAAACGTGGCTTCTTTTCTATTTCGCTCCTTAGCATACCCCCTTAAAAAAAAAATCATGTCATTCTAATTGCATCGACGATGGAAGATATTCTTTCGGTCGAGTAATCCAGATACAAAGTAGTGCTTAAAGACCTTCTAGAATGTAGATTAGCAATCAAACCACATTCTTGAAAGGTCAAATCCTTGGCCTAAAGGCACATATTCTATCCCAACACTCATCCTACTCGATCTAATATAGTAGGCCAAGCCCACATAATCAAGTCATGAGAGGGAGAGATAATGGGATAATTGTCCAAAGATTCATAAACCTATTGTATAATAACATATTCAGTTCTAAACCTTTTAATTATAACAATTTAGTCTTAAATCTTTAGAAGATTTATTAATTTAATCCTGAACATTTTAACTATGTGCATATTATTCCAATTAATTTTGGTTGAAGATTGTTGACATGTGAATCATCTTATATGGTAATGCCGATACTAATATGAACAATTTTTTCAAAATTTTAAAAATGTATGCATTTATTTTTTTTTCCTCTCTTTTTTTTTTCCTTTTTTCCCTCTACAAGCAAAGGCAACCCTTATTGGCCTCTAGTGAAGACCCTCGCCATGGTTAGAGTGCCCTCTCCCGTTGTCGATGAAGGGAAATGAGGGAAAAAATAAAAAGAAAAAGGAGAGGAAAAAAAAAGACAAGTGCAAAAACATTTAAAAAATTGGAAAAAGCTATCCACATTAACACTAACCGTACCATATAGGATAACTAGGCATTTGATGATTAATCATCCAAAAGAATTAAAACAAAATTATCAAATCATTTAAAGGTTTAGGAATAAATAGCAAATTATCAAAATGTTTAGTATTGAATTAACATAATCAAAAGGTTTAAACCATTGGGCTTTGCCCAATGCTGCCCTTCTCATATGAAAAAGGGAACATGGGGGATTCGAAAAAAGTTGGGGTGGGGGAACTTTTAAGTGTAGGGGATTCAAATTTCTATCTGAAGGTGAAATGAGATTTAAAGTAAACAGACAAATTGATTTTTTGGACAATTTTCTCATGTTACATCATAATTAGGACTAGTCCTTTCGCCCCTTAAACTCCAACATCACTTGTGCTCCGTATTCTCTCATTTTCAATAAGTTCAGGGCATTGATTTTTATTAGATCGTCCAATTTTGTCTAAATCGCTACCCTCAACCGCAAATCTGGATTAGAGTCCCATGCCCCTAGAGTTTTGGTAACCATCAAAAGGTTCCACAAAGTTCGCTCAAAATTCCCTAGTATTCAGTCATGACATTGGCCGCATTTGCCAACCCCTCTGTCAATTGGCACTCCGAAGGACCCCATTACGTTTCCAAAATTGAAGTCCATTAACAAAGGCGGGGTCCATACTCGGTATGCTTTAGCATTTTCAGTGTATTAATACATTTCTTTTGTTTTTTTTCCCTCCAAGGGTAATAGCCCGCCACTCTTGCTTGGGGTCACCGAGGGCCGAGCATCAACCTCTCGCTTCCCGGGTGAGCTGAGCGGCTCACTGGCTGCCTTAACCCTTCATTGATTTTTTAGTGTTTTTTATTAAATAACAAAATTCCTTTACAAATTGTGTAAATTACGTCCTAATGTACTTTTAAATTACATTTTGAAAGTCATTATTTGTAATTCGGAGAAATCCTCTTTGGGCATTTCCAAAAATGTCCTTGAGGCGACGAAGGGCGAACTTGAACCTGCTCTCACGACACCGGCAAGCTTGACTCGAGCCCAATCAAGGCGCCGTCCCAACCTTTGTAAGCGAATGCCTAGCCAAGCCAACCAAACTTCAATTCAAACCCTTTCGGCGCGACCCAAAGCAAATCAGGGTCGAGAAGACCCCGAACAAAACCCATGATCAAGTTTACTATCCCGAAGATGAGTCGGGTCGGGTCGGGTCGGGTCAATAAGAGCAAATAAAATCCGATTTAATCAAAAATGCAAATCGCAAACCTTAAGTGCTCGATTTGCTAAACAAAACAGATTGAGTAAGAGGGGGCAATCAGAATGAGTAGGAGGTTCAATTGAATCGTCACTTCGTTAATCGGATGACAATAAAAACTCATCATCACTTTGCCCCCTCCCCTCAGAAATCTCCTATTCAACAACCGAAGCAGGCAAGGACCAATGCCGAGCGAAATCCCGGCCGAACGGCCGAACGAACTTTTTTTCTTTTTGGGAAAAAAAAAACAAATTCAAAGCGAAAGCCAAAGCCAAAGATCGAACAAGGCTCGATCTCAAGAGTTTCTCTCGGACAAATGCCTCGATTTGTCGTCACGATGTAAGTAAGAATGGAAATATATCGGACTCGTCATCGATTATTGTTCGTCACTGAGAAACCTGAGTGCTTTAGAAATGGGAAGAAAAAGAATCGGCCGGTGGAAACGGAAACGCAAACGCAAACGCAAACGCAAACGCGAAAGAAGGGTTTGCAAAAATTGAATGCGAACCAGAGCATTTACGCTGACATGAGTGATTCGGATCACGGCAGCCGAGAAGGAGGAGGACGAGGAGGAGGAGGAGGCGACGGCGGCGGGTACCTGAGGAGGTTTGAGGGTTGAGGATCGTCGCTGCAGAGGAAGTGGGAGTCGAGCTCCATTTATAGAGCCAGGAGCGATCGGCGTGCTAGGGTTTTTGATTGTCCGCGGAGGCGAGCGGGGAAGAAAAAGAGAAATAAGTGGGCGCTTGCGAGGAATCGGGTTAGGCCCGCTGAACCTTCTTGTTGGGCCGGACTCGTCCTGATGGGCTTCGATGGGGAGTTCGTTCATAATCCAGACGGGGGGATTTTTTTCCCCTCCCAAGACCCGGGTCTAAGCATTCGAAATCGTTTGATAATTGTATAAATTTTCTATTTTCAAAATAAAATTGCGTTTGGTACGATCCTTTTTTTTTTTTTTGTAAAGTTGAATTTTTTTATTTTTTTAAATAATTTTATGAGATTTTTTTTTATCTTTTTTATCTTTTGTTTTTTCCTTCTCTTCTTATTCCTCCTCTAGCAGTAGGCGACCTCAATAGAGAGGTCGAGCCTCACCCAACCACCGGTGATGGTTGACCTTGGTGGATCTAGGCAAGGTCACTAAACCTCATCTTTGATTGGCGACCAGCCAGAAGAAGAAGAAGAAGAAGAAGAAGAAGAAAAGAAAAAAGAAAAATAAAGGTTCGATTCTAGAATTATTATCAAGAATAAAAAATGGATTTCTATTCATTTTTTGTTCTAGAAAACAAAACAAAAAAATAGAAATAATTGAGAATTGGTGAGTAACCAAGCAGGCCCTAAACCAATTGTTGATGGTAGAACGCTTTTTTTTTTTAAAAAATTCTTGATTGCAATTCTATAAAATTCTACATGACATTAGAAAAGAAAAATGCTGAAGTTCAGAACATTGGGGACCTAGTTAAGCGAAAACTTGGCCTACATGTCGACGAGTAACTCGTGACATGAAACGTTGGCGCTTGCTAGTTTTATTTTCTTTCTAAGGCTAGTTTAATTAAAAGTTTACAATTAATTTTTCATCGGCGCCTTAAACCGAATATTCCAGCAACAAATGACATAATTTTCCAATATCATCCAAATTTCTTTTTGATTTGCCAAAAGACAAAAACATTAGAAATCTCCTGAATTTCATGGCGTGGACAATTTGCATTGTGTACGACCAAAGCACAACAAAGCATCATCAATACTTAACACGGTTCACGTAGCCGACAGACATTCATGATCAAAGCCAAAGTACAGATCAGGACGACGTAGAGAAGCACTACTAGGATGGATGATCTCTAGAAGAAATGGACCATGAGCGCCCAGACCGGGAACACGATCAGGAGCACGATCCCGACCGTGTTGGATATCCCGTGCGACTGCGTGAAGGCGTTCCGGAACCCGCCCGACGCCCGGATGTGCTCTTGCAGCAGGTAGCACCCGATGAAGAGGCATATCAGGACCCCGATCCAGCGGTCTCTCAGCGTGTGCGCGAAGAACTCAGGCGCCACCGCCAGGAGCAGGATCAGTGAGCCCGGCATCTCCAACCATTCTGCATCGATCAACCAGGAAAAAGGGATTATCTATAAGACGAAGCAGCGATCGAATTCCACTATGGACATCTGTTTAATGACCGCGCGGTCGATGTTCGTTCTGAATGGCGAACCGACCGGGCCTCATGGATCTACCTGGGAACTGGCGGGGGAAGAAGAGCCTCAGCACCACTGTAATGAAAGCAACCCATCTTCCAAAATCTCCCCTGCGGAAATCACAGCTCAATAAGGACGTACTATACACAAAAATATACGCCGAAAAACTAACCGATCTCGAGCTATTTACAATGCTTCAAATTGAGTAACATCCTTTTTCTTGGCATCGCATAATGACAGGTCGATTCATTCGACATACAAAGCACAGATAAGCTCGAACCGGACCTGCTACAGCATATGCAATGCATGAAGTTCTCGTCGCGAATCGCTAGGTCTATGTCGTCGACTTCCTAATGAACTCGCGATCTGATTATATCGTGCTTTAAGAATCGAAACGGCGTGAGATCATCACCTCAGCATGTGAAACAAGGAAGAAGGCAGGCTGAAGAATACGTAAGGGACCAGGAGCGAGGTCAGCATGTTGGTCCTCCAGTTCGTGCGATCCAATATCAACAGGTATCTGCCAAGTCAAGCCACAGAAGAACAGGCTCAGCATAATTCGCTAACATCAAACCCCGGTCGCCGTGCCAAAGAAACGGCGAAAGAACCGACATGGCGGCGCAGGAGGCGGTCCACTTGAGGAAAGTGGTGCCGAAGTGGACACCGCCGAGGCGGGTAGCATGGTTGAAGAGCCTCTTGGCAGCAACCCTGAGCTCGTGGATGTCGGAGCTGAGGAGGTCGTCCTCCACGGCCGAGTCGGTCCTCATCGCGAGATAATCCACCCTCCCCATTTCTTCGTGCCGCGCCGGCCGGACGGAAGGGAGAACCCGAGAAACGCAGAGCAGAGATCTTAGAGGGAACGGAGTTCGGTGAAGAAAGTTACGACGGCGACGGCTCCACAGCTGCAGCCAGTGGATGATATAAATGAGGAGGGGGGTACAGTTTTGTACGCTCCTTGGAGGGATGGTTCGTGGTGGGGAGCGCCCTGCGAAGCTTCGGATCTCGAACCGTTTCCTGCTTTTGACTGTGGAGTCCGGCGTCCTTGGGGCCTCCCGTGCGAGTTCACCGGCCAATGAGGCCTTCCCACGTGGCGCGTTCGGCGGCTTGGACGACACTCCTCTTATTCAGCAAAGAGCGCTGTTCGCATGACACGTGGACGACACGGCGTGGATAGACTTTGTCGCTTACAGGGCGATGTGATTTGATGAATAAGATCGTTCGCGACGTAGAAACTTATACGAGAACTTATAGCATTTTTTTTAGGATCCGGTGTGAGCTTGGATTTTTTAAACTTAGATTAATAGAAAGGTCAGGAATTCAATCGTCGCATTTGACATCCGGGAATATATAAGTTGGATTAACCGCATTAGCAACACATGGATCTGTGGGTTGAGGTTGAGATGGCAAATGAGTGGGTTATAAATCGATTTAATCCAAATCCATCATTTAAAATTAAAATTCCGTTCATTTCATAGAAAATTTAGCATTTTTGAAAGAAATTGTTTTTCAAGAAAAATAACTATATTTTCCAATGTTTGATTCAAATTTGTAAATGAACTATAAAGTATTTTCCGCTGTTTAGTTAGGAAAATTATATTCGATTTTCCTCCATACCCAACTCAACCCAAATTTAACTCACCCAAATTTAACTCAAACCCAGTCATGGAATCCATGAGAAAAACAAATAAGATTGCTCGACAATTCTTTAAAATTAAATATAAAAAATAAAAAAAATTCTGCAAAACAAAATGAAATCCCTAGCCATAGAAGAAGTTCAAGCTTGAGAAGGCTAGGGTTTTGAACCCGCCGGCAGCTATCTCAGCGCCGACGATGGTGCCCCGGATGATGGCAGCCCCCGACGGGATCGAAGGTAGGCAAATCATGTTAACTAAATTGAATTCACCGAGCCATGTCTCCTAAATTATAACATGGCCAAGGTTGGAATTGCTGAGTCAGGACACCACATGACAATTTGGTGTAAATTGTCATTCTAATGTCGAAATTTGGTGTCCTGTCCAAAGGACATATAGCTTTACATTTTCCAATTAGAACATATAGTCCAGTGTATCTCTAGGAAGTAAGAGTAACATAGTTCGAAAGAGCCAGGTGAATCGGCCCCAATTTCATTTTTGCCAGTGTATAATTTATGATCGTTATTATGGGACTTAACCCAATTTGCAAAATAACCGAAAGATTATCCACAAAATAGGACCTGCAAATCTTAGGGTGCCAAAAAAAAAAAAAAAGTAAATCGTATCGTCCTTTTGATCATCACCTCCGGTTGTTTAATAAGCTGTTCGATGAAGGCGAGCTCTGGTCACTGAGCCACGGGTCCTGAACCGAGACCGGCGAGCTATCCTTCACCTCCTCCAAGACCGAGCACTCGGCCGGCTTCGGCGGAACGAACAGCTTCTGGCTCACCCCGCTGCACTTCTTCCTCAACGGGCCGACCGTCGACCTCTCGCTCCCGGCATAAGGCGACGAGCAGATGGACGCTGCGGCCGATGTGGCACACGGCGTGTCCTCGTCCAACGGCTCCCACCCGCTCTGCCTGACGTGCTCGAGCTCCTCCGCCACTTCCGTCATGGACGGCCTCATGTCGCTGTGGAAGGCGAGGCACCGGAAGGCCAGCTCGGCCACCTTGTGGATCGACGTGAGCGTCCAGGCGTCCCTGTGCGGGTCCAGGAACGGGTCTACGATGTCATCCACGCAGCCCCTGCCGATCCTGTCGATGGCGAGTGCGGCGAGGTTGATCTCGGTGTGCGGCCTGGAGAAGTCGACCACCTTCTGGCCGGTTATGATCTCCACGAGGACCACTCCAAAGCTGTACACGTCGCTCTTGTCCGAGAGGTGGAAGTTCTGATGGTACTGGGGGTCGAGGTAGCCCGGAGTCCCCTGGGGAGCCGTCGAGATGTGCGACAGCTCCGACTCCACCATCCCGAGCCTGGAGAGGCCGAAATCCGCCACCTTCGATTTGTAGTTGAAGTCCAGGAGGATGTTGCTGGACTTGATGTCTCGGTGGTAGATCGGCGGGGTGACGGAGGAGTGGAGGTAGGCGATGGCGTGAGCCGTCTCGGCCGCGATGGTGAGCCGGACCGTCCAGGGAAGCCCTTTCCCTCTCTCCTTCTGCAGGTGCTGCGACAGGGTCCCGTTCGGCATGAACTCGTAGACGAGGATCTGCCGATCCCGCTCGATGCAGCATCCGAGGAGGCGGACGAGGTTCGGGTGGCTGACGGAGGAGAGGAGCTTGATCTCGTTCATGACCTGCTCGATGCTGTTGGTGTCCCGGTTCTTGATCCGCTTCACGGCGACCCACTCGTCGCTGTGGAGCTTGCCGGCGTACACCGTCCCATAGGCGCCGTTCCCCAGCATCTGCTTCTCGGAGAATCCATTAGTAGCTTTCTCGATGTACTTGTACGGATACAGCGAGACGCTGGAGCCGCCGGCGGCTTCATCCAGGAGCCGCTTCGCGCTCTTCTGGCTTCTGAGCGAACTCGACCGGCGTCGGATGAAGAAACACATGCCGGCCAGACCAGCCATTAGCGAAGCTCCGGCAATTAGCCCTGACAGCAAAACGATGTGAAAATTAATGCTTTTGAAGTCGACTAATAGCTTCGAATCTCAAAAGGCGACATGTCGAAGCGCAGGCATTAATTCGAAGTGTTGATCCAGTCTAATTTGCACATCGCGGGAGGAAAAAGATCCTCAGGACGACATTAAGTAACGGTGTCGATGGTAGCGCGAAAGACGGAGTCGAGAAATCTGCAGCTAGTAATATGTTTTCAGATAGTCGAGATTACGTACCTCCGATAAGAAGACCGATCCTCGAGCTTCCTTTACAATCGCCAGAGAAGTACTTGGAAGCACTGCAACTCGAAACTGCAGAGAAGCAAACATTGTGCAGAAATTGATTAGCAGAGAAGCTTTCCGGCACCAGATCAGAGTTTAAACCGACAGCACCGAAGCCTTCGAAAGTGCGCGCGCCACTCCAATCCTGGACCGAACAAGAAACTCTAACTAGGGTCCGAAAAATTTTCGCCTATTATACGACGTAATACTACGGGATTAACTAACTGTTTAGTCTTTCGCGAGCATTCGAATGTTTTCTAGAGTCATCAGACAGTTTCGCTCCGTTCAGAAAACTAGCACAAAATCAAGCCGAAAGTCGTTTTCCGTTGCTCTTATTCTTCAGCAGAGGAGCAAATGCAGCAATCTGCTGCTGGCATTGACCTGAACAAGCCAAGCTCCGACTCCAGAAGTTCTCATTTCCGACAATGCGACCGGGGACGACACGAACTAAGGAAAACCACTGAAGCACATCCTCGACGAGGGAGGAAACCACCCACACCGCCGGAAACCGGCCTATATCCTCGAAATGGGAAGCCAAGAGAGGCGGCGGGGAAAGTGTCGGGTTCCGACAAGAAGAGTCCTCGACGCCTCCTGCTCCTATTCTCAGCACACGAACGTTTCCAGCCCATCGTTCAGACGGCCGAAGAAACGCAAGCTGTACCTTTACTCGACACCTACCCACATGCGCGCACGATGGTCAGAGATTTCATACGACACGTTATCATAATCTAAACTGCTTTATCCCCCAACAGAAATCTGAACCAGAAACGTGTTGACCCTGAGGATGTCGGGTCAAAAGTTCTGCAGTATCCTCCCACCTTCCCTCCTATTAATGGGGCCAGCGATTCCCAATTTCAGATATCGTGCAGGTCTTAAAACTTAAAATCTACCCATCGAAACAGATTTTCTTAATTTTTTAAGCTCGAAACCTATCCTAAATACACTTTCTTCGATGTCGCTGCACAAGCTCTTGAGTTTCTGATTCTATTCCAAAATCATGCTAACCCTAAACAAGCCGGAATCAGTAAACAAGGGGCGCGCCTCTTTTTCATGACCTTGATCAGAGTCAACGAATGATGGGGTTTAGTCAAATGACAACTGAGGGGCGCACGTATCCACCATCTTTGACCGGTCGCAGGGGAGAGTTTCGCTTACAAAACAAAAAAACCACCCTAATTGCATTTCCCTATGTTACTGCGGCTCTTTTTATTACAGCAGGTTTTATTTATTTATTATGAGCATTTTTATAGGACCGACCGTACTTTTGACCAAATCAAACCCTCTGCATGTTTACCACGTGAAAGTTACTGCGGTCGCGCCCGGACATTTAACTTCCGGTTGCGAATCTCTTAGTCAAAAAGCAGAAAAATTAGGCCGACCACCCGAATGCAACTTCCAAAAGGTAAAATCTTTGGAATAAAGAAATAATTTTTTTACAGCTACGTGATTATGACATGAGAAATGTCGACATGAACGCTCGTTTCAAATTAAATTTCCGCATGAATTTCTTATAAATTTCGTAGGTCGTGCCAGACAGGACAAGTCGAAATCGAGTTTAATATGATTTTGGGTAATGTAATGCCTAATCCGGATGGTGGGTTTTTCTTGCTGAGATTTACTAAAGTGTCGTGCATTGTGAAATTTTCGGTGCATTAAAAAAGTTTGCATATAAATTAAAGACTAATCTATTATTATTGACGAAAATAAACATGAGAAATGTTGACATGAATGCTCAATGAAATTTAATTTTCCCATAAAATTTAATTCCTGCACGAATTTCTTATAAATTTAATCTATTAAATTTCATCGATCATGTCAAACAGGACAAGCCCATAATGAGTTTAATATAATTTTGGCTAATGCAATGCTTAATCTATATGGTGGGTATTTCTTGCCAAGATGAAAACTTCGGTGCATGGTAAAAGTTCACGAGTAAATCAAACACTAATCTATTATCATTGACTAAATGAATCGGGATTCTTATCGATTAAGAAAATGGAATGAATCAAATGCGGTGTCGTGTGAATGCATCGCGCGTGTGCGCGTTGGTCAGTCGAGTCGGGACTCACCTCTCTGGCAACCGCTGCCGCCGGCGAACCCGTCGCCCTTGAACCCCTCCTTGCACTCGCACTGGAACCCGTCGCCGCCGTTGGGAAGCTTCACCGACGTGCAGTTGGCGTCGTCCGCGCACGTGTTGTTACCTTCGCAGGACCCTTTCAGCCACCAGCCGAGCTCGATCACCTGCAACTCGAGCGAGTTCGCGTCCGTGCCCACGGCGGAGACCGACGAGAACAGGAACTTGCACCCGGTCCCGTTCACCACCTCGTACCCCATCACGTCGAACGTTCTGTTCCCCGGGGAGAAGCAGCTTATGTTGTCGCTCCTGGCCCCGCAGCCCTTGGCTCCGAACCGGCCCTCCACGAAGCTGGTCGGGATGAGGCAGCCGCCGCTGCCGTTGATCGGGGGACTCGAGCAGTTCTGGAGGAGGAAGCCGTTGGCCCAGGTGGGCGCGTAGCCGGCGGCGAAGAGCGGCTCGACCTCCACGACGGGGCGGTCGCAGGCGGCGGGGAGGCTGACGAGGATGCTCGACCGGGTCACGTTGATGACCAAGAACGTACCGATCTTGATCTCGCTTTCGGTTTTGTTGACGGCCTCGCAGTTCAATTCGATCGGGCATCCGCTCGAGAACCCAAATGGGTAGTCAACACCCTTCGCCCCGCACGTCCGGTTGCAGGGGGAAGTCGAGCTCTGCGCTCTGGCTCCAGGCGTCGGGACGGCGGCGAAGACGCAGGCGATGACGGCGACGAAGAAGACGGCGAGGAGGGTCATGTCCGAACCAATCACTCACGACCCTCTTCTTCTTCTCCTCGTCGGCGAAACGACGGGAGGCGAAGCTTGATCAGAGAGCTCGACAGGTCGAGAAACAGAGCAAAGATTGAGCGAATCCTCGGCTCCGACCGCCAAGTGCTCGATTGCAGGGGCAGACAGAGAGACCATCAACAGTCAACGGGGGGAGATTAAAGACGGGGACGCTGGCGAGCCATCTGTCTCCATAAATGCTCGCGGAACAGAGGAGGAAAACCGAGGCGGGGTTTGACTAATTTTTCCCTCCGCCGAGCTCTGCTCCAATGGGGGGTCGGCCGGCGTTACTGCTCTGCTCCGATCTCCGATTGGCGGCGGCGATTCCGAGCTCCCCAGAGCGCGCTCGAGCTCCGTGCTTTCTCGATCGGAAAGAGAGAGAGAGAGAGAGGAGAGGAGAAGAAGAGAGAAGAACCGTGAGGTTGTGGGAAAGCTCTCTGCTTTTTTGACTTCTTCTCTCTTCCTCTCCTCTCTCTCTGTCTCTGTCTGTGTGTCTCTGTGCTGTGTGAGGAAATGCCAGTGGGGAGAATATGGTAATTTTGGTACATTGAAGGAGGAAGATGGCAAGAAACAGCCAAATTTCCATAAACGTACATCTACTAATATAATAAGCGAGGGGCAGTTTTCAAAGCTTTGACCACCACCACCACGGCATTGATGACGTGGCCTGGCCACAACCTAAGCATGTATCTGATCAAAGGATCATAAAACTAGTAATGAAATAATTATTTTAGTAAAACTTGTTTTGTTTCGCAGGAAATAAATAATCCAAAAAAGAAAATTTCCCCTGGAATCGCCTGGAATAATTATACCCACAATAACTTATGTTTGAATACCTCCGTTGATGATGAAAATATTTTCCTTTCGTGTATTGTCGTGAACAATGCAATCAATCATTTTTTAGGGAAATGTTCTTTCGGTTATTTGAAGTTAAATGAAATAGGGATCTTGGAAATTTATTGAAGGGCATTCCTTTTTTTAAATGTGAATTGTGTTTGAGCTTCTTGGCAATTTACATTTGTGTGTATAATCGCAAACTATAGTCACTTTGTTGCTAGTGAGTAGGCGACGAGGTTTTTCATTTTTAGAATTCACAAGAAAACTATATATCAATAGCCTTAGGTTTTTTTTCTTTTTTTTGTCGGTTATGGCCTTAGGTTATTATTTCGATATTTGCATGAGAGGACTTAGTTGAAAAACGTGGCCAATCTCCCACACGTAACCCGTCCTAAGTTTATGCGCAAAATAGCCAGTTTCTTCACTCGTGCAATTAGGATTTTCGACAAATTCTCTAATAATACCCCATAATTACAATTTCCAATGTATCGATTATTACCGTGGTATGTTTGCTAAATACTTTAAAAATTAATTACATTTTCATTGTACATAAAATTCCACGCAATTTTCTTTTCGACTAAACTGTTCTTCTTAACCGATATGATCGAGTTACAGCTGAGCTGACGCAGACTTCTCATTTCATTTTTTGGTGGGGTCGGTAATAACGGTCTTCTACAAGGGCATTATAGTCAAAGAGTCGTTGTTTTCGGCCTTTAATTATTTATTTGTTTGTTTTCGGCCTTTTGACTCCGTCCCTTTCCCCAATTTTTTAATGCCGTGCCGTCCAATATCGTGTGGAAGAGGAAAAGAAAACCTAAAAATACTATGGAAAAGACCATAACACCCCTCACCTGCCCCTATCAATGTTGACTCTAGTGCCGCTTCCTTAGATTCCTAATCCTATCACCTGTTGCGATCTCGTTGACTTGTCTCTCCCTATAGAAAGAAAAGTCTCACCTCACCTGCTCCTCTTATAAAATGGATTTATTAATTTGGCAAAAGGAAAAAATTAATAATAATTCCATCTATTTGCGTCTCTCGTGATATTGAATGCGATCGGTCCATTTCAATATGTATTTTGAAGGATGTCTTTATCTTCCTTAGCGATCAACCAGCCTAGGACTTGGCTAATGGATTACTAAGTTCTCTTCCAAACTCATATCAATTCGTAATTTATGTTTAAGTTTTTAATTGCAAGATCAAGTCATTTGAAAGTTGATACTAATCATTTTTTAGCAAGTCGATTAGAAACCTAAGTAAAGTCGAGAGAGAACTAGAGATTAAATGAATTCGAGAATTGTTATAACGCCTTTTTGATACATTTTCTCTTTCATTTCCAAAAAAATATTTGTCAAGCAACATGAATTGATTTTATCTCATCCACTAACATGCGGGTATGCAATCAATGAAATTAACACTCAATAATCAAAGCAAGTAAATAAATTGCTAGAATATGGAAAGAATTTACTTACCTTGAGGCAAAGCAATTTGTAACAACATTAATTAAAAACGCATATTTAACCTAAATATAGTTTTAACCATTGGGGTTTGCTCCAATAGCTACTCTTCTTACATGAAAATGTGGAGATGGGGGGTTCGAATCTCCATATTTTCAAGGGGTTGGGATGAGGATTATTTAATTTCGAAGTAGGTTTCAACTCTCACGCTCTGCACGGAGGCAAGGCAAAAGTTTAAGTGTTAGAGTAAAAGTAAATTAGGATGTAGAGTATGACCGACAAAAAAAAAAACCTACTATCACATGATTTTAATTAATTTTTTTGAGTTTTTCCTTTTAATGGAGATAATGACATCCTTCGAAATTATGCTATTCTTATTTAGGGTAGACATGCATGATGACCTAGTTCTAACATTGCATAGAAATATAAATTAATGAATCCTAAGTATGCAATCACTAAATGACATGGCATATATGATGTGAAATTTACGATACCTAATCCTATATGATATGCACATTATATTCTTTTATTTTCTATTAAAATCTGTGATTAAAAATTAATCAAAATAAATTATCTAGAATAGGTTAAATCATGTTGTAACTCAGAATCTTATCATAGTCTTCTAGAAACTATCTAGCATGCAATTCTATTCAAAATTCCATCCTCCCAAGAAATCTTATTTGGATACTCATCCTGATTTACCATACAATATTTTTTGAAATTTTGCAATAGGAATTAAATCAAAAAGGATAAGCACCCAATTGCACGAAATAAGCATAAACTCAAATAAGATAATCAAGATCACAAAAGAAAAGCATAAAATCAGCAAAAGATATTAAATTGACTCAAATTTGCAAGCAAATAAAAACTGATAATCTATTCTTAGGACTTAAAAGATCAAGTTATCAATTTTTCCTGGAAGCCTTGTAGATAGAATTATCGAATTTATGCACGTTGCTAAATAAGGAATATTCCTCGTTAGATATGCCTGAAATTTTAAAATATCCAAGCTGGATCACGATGTCAACAAATTAGGTAATAAAATGTTTGAATTGAATCGGATAAGGTTTTCACCTAATTTGAAGATTTGACTTTCAAACTCGAAACAATGGACGGTAGATCACAATGATCGGCGGTGGTGGTACCACATGGTCAAGGATAGCTGTGGTGATGGCTTGGTGAGGGGCCGACATGGTGGTACTCGACTAGGATGCTCAACCGAGGAGCCTGCCTCTCGGCGGTTCACGGTTTTCGACAATGGCGGTCTCGGTACGAGGATCGCCAAAGGCAGCAAACTCGGGGAACCTGCAAAACAGCAGCGCAACACCACTCGACTCGATGAAATTCAGGCAAGGCTCGATCGGAGGGGAGCATGACGATGCATATCAAGACAGCAGGCTCGTTGTAGGCACGGGCCGGCGGATTGACTGGCCCCGGTCGCGGGATGAATCGGGGAGGCCAGGGTGTTGCTGCAGTTAGCCGGAGGGACCGGCGGTGATTGGTACAAGGCTGGAGTGGAGCGGCGATGGCCCGGGAAGGCCGCGGTAAGGGTTGCGGTTCGATCAACCCGGAGGGCAGCTTTGTTGTCAAGAGGAGACCGTGGCTGGTCTAACATTGTTATCGCTGAGCAGCAAAGAAGCAACATCGCCAGGCGAAGCAGCTACGGCTAGGAGGCGTCCAGCTCTATCTTACCATGGAAAAATCCAGAAGAGCTTGTGATTACATAGTACTCATAAAGAATATTGCAACAAATAAGTGCTTTTCAAATTGCAAAAAACTTTTACTTCATTCGTCCCACGAACAAAATGCACATACATGTCTAAAACATGTCAAACTCATGAGCACCTCATCCCAGCCAACATATTCACATTTGCCAAATCTCAAAACATGTCAAATGTTAAAATAACATATGAGCTAAAATCATTGTAAATATCAGCACAACCAACATTTTTAATCTAGAATTTTCTTTGTTCAGATTTGTCAAATCTTGTTTCAAATATTTCAAATTTGCCTTGAGAGCCTTGTTTTTGGCGTCCATTGAACAAGCCTCATCCTCATTTTGGGTTGACATTAGTTTTTGCTTGACATTGCTCCAAAAAAATAAAAATTGGACATACTCCTTGTCGATTGATTGATTTCCACATCGACCCAATTAAAAAAACTACAACTTTCTACTCTATTGTTGTGGTTGTATCTTGGGCAGCCATGGTATCTTCTTCCCCAATTGTCCTTCATTAATGCCGTTCATAGAGGAGATTTGAGACCACAATGGCAAAAGACCAATGTATCATTGTTGATTGAAGGGGTCAGCATCATCAATTGTGATGAATAGGTTGATCTCTTCATGAATTTGCTAATATCTTCTTGCGATGACACCTCGCTGTGAGCTGTAATGCAATTGCTATTAATGCTTGCAAAATTATTATTGGAGTTTCCTTTTGTGATTCTATTATCTGCAAGGGAAAAATGAGGATAGCATAAGATTTAAGAGATTCCAAAGGGACACTTCTAGTACTCAAGACAATCAGCAAATATGATGAATAGATGAATAGATTCCGGTGGGAACGGTGGCAATGCTTCCAGCAAGAACACTTCCAATATAAACGGATACATGCTACGAACAAAGGAAAAATTGTAGAGAAGAACAGCTAGTACCTGAGCAAATGGCACTTGGACAACCAAAAGAAGTCAGCTGCACATGTCTCGGGGCATTGCAATTTTGTTCATAAACTATGATTTTGGGATATTCCTCTTCGCTTAACTTTGCCCTCGATTTAAATTGCTCACCTGCGGCATTGTCCTGGTCGGATGATTAGACAATGTCCCGGGAGGAGGGTAATAATGATCAAATCATAACGAGGTCACAGAATCATCGGCTTGCTTCAACGAGCAATATTAGCCATAAGAACAACATAAATGCAAGAGTGAACAGGAAACATGTGGGTTGGCCATTGCATGATATAGACGGGCATAAAATAGTTGACCAGATCAAGGGCTTATACTTAACACAGTAAAAAAAAACATAGGTTTTATACCATTACAACACGATATAGCTGAGGAGAACCATTTTTAATATGTAATAGTTTCTTTGGCTTAAACACGTGGAATAAGAAGTGAATAAGCAGATCAAGGATTCAATAGAGGCCTCTTTAGGAACAAGCGGGACCAACTGTTACACTAAGAAGCTCAGAAAAGAAACGTCCATCGATTTGTTATACTGGGGTCAAACCTATTTGCATAAGATGTTGATTAAACTATGGAAACTAAAAAAAGCACAGAGTTTCCCTGATTGTTCGATGATCGAACCATTTTTCATCTCTCAAAAGATTAAGCCGCATAATCAAACGAATGCCTCTCAAAACCAACAGTGAAACGAACTCCTGGAAATGAATCTACATCTAAGGCTCCGTTCGTTTCGGAAAATGTTCTTTTTTTGGAAAATATTTTTCAATAAGTTATTTTCAGAAAACGTAATTATTTTCCGGTGTTCGGGTAAAACTTGATTTTGAAGTGGAAAATATTTTCTGCTATTCGCTTGGGAAAATATTTTCCTTTATAAACTCTTTTTCAATAATTTTTTTTATTTTATTTTTTAAAATCATTATTTATTATTTTTTGAAATAGATTATTAAATTATTATTTTTCTTGATTTTGTGTTTCTCCTTCCTTGGGGTCGCTGGCCATGCCTCAAGCTCACCTTGCTAGCAAGGTTCGAGGCTCGCCTACCTCTGGCGAGCTCGCATGATCAACTCATCAGCAAGGTGAGCTGAAGGCAATGAGGCTCGAGCCTCGCAGATCGGCATCTCGAGTTATGCAGCTTCAATTCATAAAGTAGTTGAACTACTAGGAGGAAGAAGAAGCACAACGTCATGCAAAAGCTGAGTGAGGGCAATTGACCAATTAAGGCAAGCGATTAACTTTGTTCTACTTTAAAAAGGAGGGATTCGATTGTTTTGAAGGGAGCAAAGAGAGCAAGCACGGGGCGTTGGGTTTGTGAAGCGAGGAAGAGAGGATTACAGTTTTTATTTTGAAAATGGATAAATTTGGAAATAAGTTTCCGTCTTGTGATGCTCGGGCGTCACCGATCTAGTGAGCTCGGCTCGCCTATCGTCGGTCACCGGCCGTTGCCGTGGCCAACGATTGGCCGAAAAAAAAAGAAAAATAGCAAAAAGAAAGACAGAAAAATAAAGAAAAATAAAAAGTAAAAATCGGTTTTATTAAAAAATAACAAAAAAATCGGTTTTATTAAAAAATAACAAAAAAATTCGATTTTATGAAAAAAATAAAAAAAAATCTAAAAATAAAAGAAATAAGTGAGGACTAATGGAGAGTGGAAGATAAGAGAGAGTGAATGTGGAAAATGTTTTTCACTTTTCAAAATTGAAAAACATTTTCCCTCACTTTAGAAGATTTTTTTTCTTTCATGGAAAATGTTTTCCCCAATGAATTTATTTTCCGTGAAACGAACGTCGGAAAATCCGGAAAACGTTTTCCTGGAAGTTATTTTCCGTGTAAACAAACGGGGCAAGAGAGAAAACAACATAGTCTGGTGCAAAACATACTTTGGAGGGGCCAAAAAGCGTTGAACTTTTTGCAAAGCCTCGATATTTTCCAATGCGCAAAGAAGCTAGATGGAGATTTGGTCTGACTAAAAAGCAAAGAAAGCAATTTATGTACTAAGGTCAGTGGATACTAAAACTTAGAAGTTCTTTAGGCCTCGCTTTTGTCCACTAGGCCTCTGCCTTTGGCTTTTAATACAAGTATAACGATTTTTTCCAACCAAAAATTTGCTACTTCTATAGAAAGTAACATGAAAACTTAGGAAGTGAACTTTTAAGTCCATTGGCCTGAGAAATTTCCACTAGATTGCATTCTCGAGGAACAATTTTAAACTATCTGATAATGGTTTGTAGGACATGAGCAAGGAATCTACAAATTGCTCTAAAAGAAATGTTTTCTCAAAGGTCTGAGTTTTTAGTTTCTAATCCCCATCATATATTTACAATGGTCGAGGTTAAATTCAACTACTTCTGTTCAATTTATATAAAAAGCAGATGAAACACGTGGCACATTGCTGAGGAGGACGGACCTCAGTGATCTTGAACCACTCCTTTCCTGATATCTGGGAGGAACATAGCCTAATCATATGCTTAACAAAGCTTTTCAGACAGTCTGCGAGTTGATCTATGCATGAATTATCAACTAACCTTCTGCAAAACCAAATTGAATGGACCTTGGTCTGCTAAGGGCCTACTGAGATCGATGGCGACAAATAATATCCCCTTGGTTCTGCATCAAACAAAATGTTATCTAACGGTCCACCATAGTAGTTTGAGATTAACACTTCTCATCATAGAAATGGTGAATTCTAGGTCTCTTTACATAGCATCACAATGAAGACTAACAGACTAAGTTCGACACATAACCACACGATCTACACATCTTCCTCCTTTTTGCTGTTAAAAAGAACGGAATTGTAAAGAACTACTTTGAAAGCACATGACAAATAAGTCCAATAAAAAAAAAAAGATGTTAAATGAACCCATGGAAACATTTGGAACTAAACTCATAGGTTTGCAACGCTAGTACATTTTTTATGGGTAAGAGAACTTCATGTCATCAAAAGAAGATACTATAGTTGCCTCAATTGCATCCATGCAACCCCCAATCAACCGCCTCTTGAATCTCGCTCAGTTAGAAATATACATGTTCAAGTGAAAAGTCAATCTTTTGTCATTTTCTTTTAAGTAATCTTTCAGGGGAAAAAGTCAAAACTCAACAAGGGATGAGGAGCACCAACTTGTTGACAAAGTTCAGACATATATTGTAAAAGATCGCAAGAGATGCGAATTACTTGCGCTGACGATCGTAACATACCAGAAGTGCGACATAAATTCACACATTTCAGCTCTAAACATACTTATACATGCACGCGAAAGTCACAAATGGAGGAAGCTTTCCACTTTTCAGACAGTAATCATTCTGAAATACAGAAGTTAGCACCACTAACTTGTTGGAAGCCTGGAAGCAAGTGAACCCAATATCTATGCCAGTCAAACACCCAATAAAAGAAAGAAACACAGGAACAAAGCACAATCCATAAAAGAATGATGTATACATGAAAGAATGGTTGGTCTGATTACCCTAATTGTACCTTTGGAGGCAAAAGGGGAGGCAATGGGGCTGCGTCGTCAGTGTAAACCCTCTGATTCGTTGCAATTTAGCGACTGTAGAGGCAGAAGCCGTGCAATGTTTCGTCGAATGAGGGCTTGGTCATGACTCAAACGGAGAGAGAGGTCATAGCTGGGAGTGGCCAACAATTTGGTGATAACTGAGGCAATAGATGAGCCGGAGCAGGAGCTAGAGGGGTGGTATGGTCACTTGTCGGTTAGACGAGGGCTCGGTGGTTCAATGGAGGGAGAGAGAGGGGGTAGAGTCAAAGAGAGAGAGGGTTGAGTCAGGCAAAGAGAGAGAGTGCGAAGGATGAGTCGGAGCCGGAGGGGCAACGCAATGGTTTGTTGGTCGAAGAGAGGGGGTAGAGAGAGTTGGGTGCGAAGAGAGAGAGCGTTCAAGGGAGAGAGAGAGAGAGCGTTTTCTCAAGAAGATGGCATGCTCAATCAGTTCAAAATGTGGTCTGTCATTTAGGACCCACATGCGACACATGTCGCATTCTCAATGGCATTCTTATTTGTTGTGATGGCACACAAGGTGCATGCAATACTTTCTCCCTCATTCTATGCTTGTTCACCATTACCATATCCATCCAATTATTTACTCGATCTTTGTACCTCCAAGCCATCGTGAACATTTTAATTCTTTTTGGCTTATTCACTCTCAATCAAAATCCTTCCATATTTTCATCTTACCTAAAGAACCTTCCAAATTATAGATATCTCGACACCCAATGCCTTGCTTACCTCTAATATCGATAGAGTATCTTGATAGTGATGCGATGCTCCTCATTTCAGAATCACTTATGATGTTTGTGACATCATCTGCATATCAACTTGGCATGTATCACATGGCACTTCTTAATTAATATACACATTAGTAACCTTTGATTTTCTTTGTCATCGTCAAAACAACATGAGATTTTCCAACAATCACCGTATAGGTGATATTCCCAACACAAACCCCTAACTATATTTATAATAATAATGAGCATCAAACCATTATCTTCTAATGATATACAAAACCAATCCAAAATTTATATCATAAATCAAAATACATTGTCCAAACCAAAACAGATAACTTTTTGTAATTGAATTTATTAGTCAGAAAACCTTTCATAAAGCATTTTTCAAAACATTTTAAAATTCCTTTGACAAACCATATTTGCAAGGCAATACATATAACCTTTCACAATGGCTTCTGTAATGCATTTCTCAAACTCTTTACAAAAGAGTAGTAAATGCCCGAATCAAATTTTATATAATAAAATTGTCACTCATAACTCATAATATATTTAATCAATGCAACTTTTGAAATTTGACTTTACAAACTCAAAGAAACATTAATCACCACTCACTTAAAAAAGCCTAAAAAACCAAATAACAAAGATTACTCAAGCTAATGAACTCGCAATCATATCTAATAAACAAGAAACAATATAAAATCAAGTAAAATACTACCTCAACTACAAATCAACTAAAACGAATCCTATGCGCTGACAAAACACTCGCTCAAAGCAAATTTCATAAGTTGTCCACTACACTTAATTTGATTGCAAAACTTTAAAAATTTTCTCCGCCTAAACTGTAACTCAAAATCGATTTCTGTGAAATCTCAAGACTCTAAACTCTCATTTCCATATAATTTCACAGCTTAACAACTCCTAAATCGGACTTAGCAGTTAAAAATTTACATAACTCCTAACTTATGCCTTAAATTAGAAAATTATTCTAATTAGATGAACAAATGACTTGAATCATTACTGGCGCCATGAAACAAAGTTAATCTTGTTTGGCAGGATCTCCAAGGCGTGTCCACGTGAACTTTTCTTTTTCTTCTTTCCTTCCATTGTTCTATGTCTATTTTACTCTCTCTCTCTCTCTCTCTCTCTCTCTCTCCTCTTTCGTCACTGTTATCTTGTTCTTTCCTTTACTTTATTATTAAATTCCATTTGTTCTTAGGCAGTTGAGTTGAATATGGGCTGTGCTTTCTTTTATTTATCTATTTTGGGCCCATTCGTTACAACAAGGACGTCGGTCGGTGATGTGGGGTTGGGGTGGGCTAGTTCTTTTGGGGCTTTTCCCACAAGATGAATACTCTAGTCATTTTAGAGTGGAGCTCAGATATTTAACATCCACTTGATAAGACGAGGTGCATTAGCCGAATTCAGGTGAAAACTCGCATGTATTTTCAATCTCATGGGTGAATTTTATAGAAGAAAATGACCTCGCAGATTGATTTTATAGAGCCAAACAGCCTCCGACCTGCACAAATTCATAAACGTGGGACAATGTCGATGGAAACACGTGAGAAGGGAATCGTCCCACGTTGCTTACAGAAAAGAACTTTTTAAAGCCCGCATCTCCTCTAATAGTAAGGCTCCCAAGGAGAGGGATAATTCTAGGGTTTCTTCTTTGAAATTTATTATTATCATCATCAGCATTAATTCATGTCTTATAACGCATATTATAAGATAATCTAAAAGAGCTTTGTTTAAAAAGACGAACCTACACGACATGGATTCTCAGGGAGGAGCAAGGCAAAGGTTCGTGCCCCAGTTCGTTCTGTTGGTGGCGTTGCCCTAAGGGACATACATTGCTCTCGTCCCTTTGCCTATAACCTAGCAATTACAACAGAAGCACGACAGATTACAGTTCAATTACACTTCTAATATAGCCATACCAAATGGGTTACAGCAAGTGTCATCAACTTCATCGTTGCCAACAAGTAGTGCAGCTTGGATTAGAGTTTCCAGTCCGAAGTAATTCCGCGAAGCAATAGAGTGCATCCGACAATAAAAACTGAAACGTATTATATAATCTATACGGGGCCTCGGGCCAGCCGGGAATTCTAAGGAGAGGAGAAAGCGTCGTCGTCGAGGGGCTCTTCTTGTGCTGCGGACGAGCCGCCGAGGATGGACTCGAAGGCGTTGCGGACTCTGTTGATGCGCCTGTGGTGACGTATGCGCCTGAGCACCGCCTCCTTCTCCAAAGACGGAGCTTTGCTCAAGTAGAGCCGGCTGGTCACTTGACTGCCGATGACACCGTCGGCACCGGTTCCTCTCTCTTCTGCCGGGGAGTGGCTGGACTTCAGCTTCAACTCCTCAGCCTCCGAGAGAGATCGCCGACCGTGCTGGCCCTGCGAAATCAAGAACGCCATTCTTCTTCACTCGAAGAGATGATGATGATGGTGACAGCAAGGAAGGGGAAGGAAATGGTGTTGGAGGAGAAGACGAAGCTCTCCCTGCGGTTTTTATATACTCTGGTTTTGCGCACTCTCTGTTTCTTGGCTTTTGTCTTCATGAAGCGATCGGCGGTTTGAGGGTTTTTTCTGGGGGTCCGGCAGAAAAAACTGTGGGTGGCGTTTCTTGATTTTTCTGATTTTGCTTCCGGCGGAGGCGACATGAACCTAGGTGATCTGTTACACATAAATGCTTGTGTTATTTAAAAATAAATAAATTGGACGGTGCTTGTGATCTATGGATTTTATACCTTGATCGGCAACTTGTCTCCACATGTTAGAATTAGGGTTACTAAGTCTAGTCCATCCATACTGTTATTAAAGATGATAATTTTCAATTGTCATGAAAACAAATTAAATTACTTGTTTATTAATGTTAATAAATTACTTATTCGTATTGTGTCAGGATTCGAGTTTTCATTTATAAATCAGTATATCCATATTATCGTGTCGTGATTCATATCCCTTTTTTCTATAATGTATTTGCACATGTGCTTTGCTATATAAGGAAGTTTTTATTAACAAATGTTGTCATCACACTTACTAAATATCTAGGGAAAAAAAAGTTTTGTTATGTTTAAAGGGCCAAAAATTTCCTTTTGGCCATGCTTGGAACTTGGAGGAACTCCCTCTATTGATGTATTTGATTATTGGTTGACAAATTAAGGATATTATCAATATACAAAACTTAAACAAAAATAAATGTCTAATATTCATATTCCTTGAACTAGGAATGCAAGAAAACGGGCCCCTTATCCAAAGCATCCTCACTGGCGTATGGATGTAATCAGTACATTGAAAGTAAATATATTTCCCAAGTCAAAATGAGGGTGAAAATAACGCCACCCTTATGAAATTGCTAGTTTTCACAACTTTACAAAAATATGATAACGGAAAATAAATAAAACTGGTCAAGCTATATTTTGGCATTTGTAGCTTTTGATTTCACTCAAAAGCCAAAATTTTTGAACAAAATCATTTTTATCACTCATAATTTATAGCAACTCATTTAAATTAGCTTTTTTTATCATGAGATTTCGCTGACTAGAAATTCCCTACAAACACTATACTTGAAAAAGACCTTTTTCCTCTTTGAAGTTCCCATAGACTTTACAGTCAACGAGATGCTTGTGTACGAATTATCGTCATTGAGTAATTCTCTAACGTAAGTACAAAAGTTATCCGACTCAACTATCTCCATTTATTGACCGATTTTAGTTAATTAAGGGCCTAATTAAGTCACTAAATTCAATCACAAAATCAATGCATAAAACATAAAAATAAAATTCTGTTCATAACACGAGATATTCAAACCTTACGGCTTCTCGTAGGTATCTTAACATGTCCGGTTCATGTACCTTGAGTAAGACTATAGCCATAAGTTACATATAGTCCAAGTTTGCAGATAAGATAAAGGTAAAAAATAATGATATAATGATAAATAAAAAGAACTATTTCGCTTCACATATGGTACCAATTACCAAAGGCACGTGAGGTTTCCCGTGGCTTCCCAGTGGTCAAATTTATCATTCTCATGGATGAAAGTTTAGGTGCTCCAAGAACTAGAAAATCAAAGTTAATGTTTATTTAATTCTTCACACTTTGGAAAGTTAAACATTAAGAAGAAATTAAAGCTGTTTTTTTCTTCTTGTCTCCCTTTTGGACCATGGCCTATGTGGGTAGTTGGAATTGGAAAATAATGGGTGGTCAAACGTTAAGGAGAACGACATGATTGATTAGGACTCACGTAATTTATGAGGGTTGAGGATTCTGCGCCTAACTTCAAGGATAATCGGTAGCACATGCCCCTAAATCGCATAAGAAGGAAATCTTGAATAAGTGAGGCAAGCAATGCACATGGAATTGAGAAGTATTTGATTCGAAGTCTTACTTTTTATTTGAAAGAGGAAACAACCATGTCAATTGTACTGCTTTCTGTATCGTCTAAATTTCAAGCTAATCGAGTATCATGATCAATCGAGAACATGCTTTAGGATAAAACTTTCTTTATGTTACATTTAGCAAATATTCTTCTACAGAGTCTTGGGTTTTTGGGAAATCACTAGAACTATATTATCAAGAGAGTTCAACTACACAGGCTGGAAACGTCATATTGATATTCCCTTGTGAGAGAGTTGGATCAAAATCGGTCAATTGTGGTCAAAACTTGTAGTTTCTGCATTTTGTGAGGGAGTCGGGAGGTGTTCGCACTTTTTCGATCTATAGTCAAATTTGCTGTGTAATAGTCCAGCTATACTACCATCATTCGAGCATTTTTATGTGGAGATCATGTCAGAATGAAATCATTCTTTTTCCACACAATGACCTCATGTAAACCTAGCCAGTTAAGCTTATGTTTACATTTGGGGTGTCCCAAAATGAGCTCAAAAGTATCTTCCAATTTCTCCTTAGGGTTGCAACAAAATGGGAATTTTGAGTCCCATCATGCTTCCATGAAGTTGCTTGTAAAATAAATTATATTTTTAAGATGACACAGATTTTATTCCTCACATCACCCAAATAAAAAACTAACATCTTTGAGCATGTACAAACTTTCTTTTGCATTTAAATGTTTGGTCATGAAACTAGTGGTGCATTCATAAAACCTTGAATCCACTCATCTAAATTGGCTCCCTTTTCATAAGGAAAAAAGAAAAAGAATCTCTTTAAATTCCTTCTTGTTTCTTGAATGGTTTGCTAAAGGGAGTAATCATAACGTTACACTCACTTGAGATTGATCAGTAATTAGAGCATTTTCATGCTTTCAGCTCGGAAATCCATTGTTGTCGGTTTGGATCATTGCTTTGGGAAGCTTATATTTAATTGAGGGTCGTGACGATGGGGTACTACGTGGGATCTCCTTCGTAGATCTAATTGCAATTGAACTCTTGAGTTATAAAAAAAAAAAGAGGAAAAAGTCATGAAAAATTTCAAACTATACCATAACATATGTATCATAATTTTTTTTTGATATAAAAAATCTCAAACTTATACATATGTGATACATTCTCTCTGTAAAATTCTGTCAATGAGCATGTTAAAAATTTGTCTACCTGGATAAAAGAAGGCAAATGATGTTAACGTGATGTCCATATGGTTTAAGTGAAGTAAAAATGACATTTTTACTAGAAAAATCATTTGACGAAATATTGAAAGGGGCCAAATGCGTCACGTTAATATAAGTTAGAAGCTTTTTGACATCACGATATAAAGTTTAGAGTAAATGTGTTGTAGCGAATATAATTTGAAATTTTCGACATCATAAAAATAGTTATGGATAAATCCATTATGATAAAAATAATTTCAGAATTTCTTGTACCTTTTTTTCTAAAAAAGAAGAAAAAAGAGAAGAAGAAAAGGCAAAATGGCGTCATCTTTGAAAGCGTAAGCCAAAGGTCGGCCACTTCGTACTACCGTCCTAAAAACAGTGGGCTCTCGCCCATCGTTAAACCGAGGGCTGACGTGTTGCTTTCCACTTTGTACGAGAACGTTAACGAATCGGGACACTGTCATTCCGGCATAAGAGTTCCAATCCTCTACCGACCCATCATCGCCCACCGACACGTCCCCTGGTTTCTAGCCCCTGAGAACTGCAATTCCTGCCCTCCGCCACCTGTTTGATGATATGCGCAAGAGAGCACCAAGAGCGCATGTTCGTGACTGGGGCCAGAAACGAGGGATGAGCACGCCTTTACCATAAGTGACTTAATTGTTTCCGTGTAATCACACTTTCCTCTCTCTTGCGGGAATGGCAACATTATTGTCATGGACCTTGTTCGGAGCACTCGTTTGCTGAGCATGCTTAATAATGAATATTTCGACTTTCAAGGCAGCGATTATACACGACACAAGAAAAACGTTGTGTTGAAATATTTAACCTTTTTCATATTGTTCGTCGTCAACAAAATGCAGCTCACGTTGCTTAAGAAGTCTTCTTTTCTCCTCTTTGCTAATGCATTCAAATGCATGAGATTGAGTCGAGTCAATTGTAGTGAAGAATTTGGCTCACCACCAGGCGCACGTCATGTATAATAGTGGGTTCCCATATTAAATAAGATATCAAGCTGTTACCGTATAATTAGCTAGATTTTGCTTGATTTTTCCACCTTATTTTCTCTGGCGTTCTCCTATAGATGGCTACCGTTTTCACTATCCCTGCACCATCTGAGTACCGAGGTTGATACTGTTTAGAATGTGTTGAATACCACAGAATGGCCAGAGGCTTGTTCTCAGTCTTTTGCACTCTGTAAAGAGCGAAATTTATCCAAGGATGGTGCTTACATTCCACCAACATTCATCGTTTCTACAACTTGCTTCCTTTGATGTATTTAAAAGATTTACATCATACTATAAAAACGAGAAAATTATATAAAAAAAATATAAATCTATTGAACGATTGCCAATTCAATATTCAATCTTTCAATTTAACAAATTAAATCTTAAACATTTTGACTACCTATCAATGTAGTTATTCTAATTAATTTTGGCTAACAATTGCTAACATAAAAGCCAACCATCCTATATGACACGAATAACGTCAACGTGGATAATTTTCTAATTTTTAATAATTTTATGGATTTTTTTATAGATTTTTTGAGTTTTTTCTTTTCTTATTCTTTTGTTTCTTTTCTTTTTTTCCTTATTTCTCTGCCAGTCACATGACTAGTGAGGCTCAACCTCGCTAGATTTGCCCTTGCTGAATTTGGCGAGTTCAACCCAAGGCGGTCTCTAGTGAGGCTAAGCCTCGTTAGCCTTGCTTGTGGCCCGTTGCCGACCATGGCAACGAGCAAAGGAAGAAGGGGAAAAAAAGAAAGAAAAGGAAAAAGGAAAAGAAAAAAATTATAAAAATTCAAAAAAATTTTAAGATAAAATTATATTAAAAAATTGCGACATTAAAGGCAACAATAAAATTATATTAAAAAATTGCGACATTAAAGGCAACAAATATCTAAGTCAGTGATTATTGGCCAAAATTAGCCGAAAGAATCGCATTAACATATCATTAAAAGATTTATGACTTAATTAATTAAAATTGAAAAGATTAAAATTGAATTGGCATATGTTCAATAAGTTTATGATTTTTTTTTAATTATCCCTTATCATATCAATTCTATTGTGTTGGTAACTCACTTGGGTTTGGTCTAACTCCATCAACCAATTTTGCTTCCAAAAAATGCATCGGTATTCTGTCCCAAAGAATAAATCATCACCTAAGTGGATCTAATTCAGCCCATGAACGGTGCCGTAAATTGAACGCCTCTCGATCAAAGGCGGGGGTGTGGATTGGTCGGAGAAATTTGATCTGGAGCGTCCACGTGTCGTCACCTCGTGTCAGGAAACAGGAGGCGAGACTTTGCGTGAGGAACAACGGATCTGCGAAAGTACACCCAACCCTTATATCTGGGCCTTTTGGGCCGAGAGGACAAACGTGTTTGGAGTGGGCCTCTTTAGCAGCCCAAGGAGAACATCATGCAAAATAGGACACGTGTCATTTGCTAATATATATATTTTAACTATATCTTAGGCTTAGGAAATAAGGCCCCATATGGATGATTTTTCTGAGCCGTTGAGCTGTCACCTAACTTTGGCACGAACTTTAGTTCCCAAATCCCGACGCCACCTCCCCGGATCGGTCTTGTTTTCAAGTGATTCGGTTGGTCTACCGAACAACCACATGACCATCTTCGCGCAACGTCTTCTACCGGATATTTGGTGTGCGAAAAAGTGTTCGAGAATTAGTCAAGGCTGAATGACTATGACGTGACCAACTTTTTACATCAGCTTGAGAATATGGACTGCCATGACATGCGATGCTCGGATAAGTAGTGACCCGTCACCCGACCCATTAACTAAGGGTGATCGGTTCCCAGGTGGCTCAGTACCCACTAGGGAATTGGAAAATGAACAATCTAGTCTTGGAATCTGATCCAGTCTAGTTCACGGGTGGGTGAATAGAACCGAATACTAACTCTCTCTCCTCTCCCCCCTCCTCCTCCATAGGCATGAGTAAGAGGGATTAGGGTTTCATTTCAGATTTGGGAAAGACTAAAGAGGCGTGAAAGAACCAATTTTTTTTTATATTTGTAAGAAATACAAATACAAAAAATCAGTCCAATCCGAGTGATTCAATGGTTCCAATTGCATGAAACTAGGAATTGGATCAATGTTTCAGGAAATACCTAGGACCAACCTGTTTAATCCAATCTGAGCGGTTCCTTTTGCTCACCTTTGTACCATTAGGCGGGGATACTATATTGAGGTATTAATCCTAACTAAAGCATGCTTAGAAGAGCCTTGATCAAATCTCTTTGAGTCGCAATTAAAAAAATCAAACCTGAGTGGGTGGGTGCTGTTCTCTGCAAGTAGGGAAGGAATCCTTCCGAAGGATGGATGACTTCCTTGTTCAGGTCACTAACCGCCGCACATGAATCTCTCCTGTCACCTTTCTCACAACGCATGGCCCCAATAGTGGAATCCGATGAAAAAGGAAACAAATTATAACGAGAAAATATTCCCAAAAATAAAGCCGGAACATATCTACTGTGCGCATCGAATTATGTCCCACATGTCCTATAAAATCATATGCTGGCCATTGGAATTATATATGACATAGCTTAGAAACTTAGAACATTGTATATCACTCAAATTTAATAGATTATTGACATAGTGCGATCCTTCAGCCGCCTCTCGGCGCTCTTGGCGATCGCCATCCATCGCCACTTCAAGATTAATGCCACCAAAAGGTTTTTGCTCAATCGCGTTATGATTTTACTATTTGATAAAAATGAGAGTTTGTAAATGGCATGATAAATCATCTAAGTTTATGTGCATAAGACTCATTTTTGTGAGTTGTTGGATTGTTGCTACCAAGCACTCCTTATTGTTCACATGTCGTTATTATAGAGAAGGTTCAAGTCGAAAAGTTTGGAATGATGTGAAGCAACTAGTATATCGTAATTAGTTCACAAGTCATTTGTTTAAGTTATTTAGTGAATCCCACTTGGTAGGTTGATGGATTTAGGGTGCATTGGGAGAGCTTTTGTCCAATGTGTTTGCATAAATATAAAAGACTTTAGATTAAAGAGTTGCAATGAGTGTTTTATTTGTTTTACCCTGAAGGGTTTTTAGAAAGCATATTTTCAAAACAAAAAACAAGGAACAAGGAGAATGGAGAGGATTCAACCATCCAAGATCACGAAGTGGGGGAAACAAATCTGGCGAAGTAATTGAAGTCGAAGAGGATCGAATCGTCGAAAAAAAAAAAAAAAAAAAAAAACAGGTAAGGTGACATCTAGGTAGCGTGATTGTAGGTGAGGCAACGAGATCATGTGACCTCGGGCAATTGAAGCAAGGTGAAGTCAAGAGTCATGCCAATCTAGACGGCCCTCACTAGAGGTTGTGTGAACCTAGATCTTGACGGCCCTTTGCAAATGTCAACGAGCCTTGCATAACCGTCATCCCTCCAAATTTTCACTTGACAAACCTGCAACTATCTACTATCAATCCTTGACTCTTGGTGACACTAGACCCTCAGCAAACATTCCTAAGCAATCGTTGACTTTGGGCTCACATTGATCAAAATCTAGATTGACAGTGGGTGATTCTGGGGAGAAAGATATGATCAACGGTAGAGTAAGGGCAAAATAGGAATATGAAAATATTAGGGTGAGCAACATTAATCCCTTGATAGCATTAAAAAAAATGATGAAATGTAAATGCTAGATGGGAGTTGTATCTGGTTAGAGGACTTTGAAAATGCTAAATTTGATTCAAGGGCCTTTGGGATCGTGTTACCACATGCATCAACTTTGGCAAAAGGGCTTTGGTGACCCCCAAAGTCTTTTGAAAAAGGTGAATCACACAAATTCAGAAATTGTACTTCTCCGTGATTTTCCCGAATGAAGATATCATGCTTCAGTTGCATGTCGTGCTTAAGTTGCATGTCCAAGTGGAATGATCTCTAAGTTAGCCCCTTGCATAATAACCTTCCTCAGTAAAACTACGATTCAACTGATTTTTTATTTTTGTTAAGTTATCAAATGATATATGAATTAGTTTTATATAAGGAATATTACACAACGGTTTATGAGTTTTATCTCAATGTACAATATGACACCTGAATTTTTAATTTATTTAATATAATTTCGAACTATTAATTTATTCAATTTTAACGTATTTTGAGTTCGAGTAATAACTTCCGACTAGTCACCTTAATTTGTTGAACATCTAAAAGACTTAAAGTTGCAATTGGAAAAAGTGAAAAATAGAAAAGAAAAGAAATCGACTCTGCTTGAGTGGACGCATTAAAATTGAAATGGATATGCGTCCCATCCGGGGCATCTGCGAAAACATTCTTTGATGGTCTTCCTCGGATTCCGAATGTCCACCCCCCCCAATTTATTGTAATTATTGTGCGCATTAATAATAATAATACAAGGGATGGAAATTAAATGGTTCAAGGTACGGACGAATATATATCGCCTTTTTTTCTCAAAACGTATGCAACAAAATGCTTGGCATTACTGTAAAAGAATCGTAAAATGATGTTATCATCGATTCCATTATAAACAAAAAAAAATACTAATTCGTGCTATCTAGCAAAAAATCACAAGGACATTATTTTGCAAAAGCGAAATGAAATGATCATACATTAAGCACATCAATAACCATCCGCATGTTACATTTTTAATTAATCGAAGAAAATGCATAAATTAAGTTTGAAATTTAAAGTAACTTTACCCGAGTATAATACGGCTCACCTTTTATGCATGTACAATTCGGTTCGCTCAAAAGAATACGTATCTGTATGCGTATATTATATAAAAATATGAGTATTTACCCTGGAGATTTTTTTTTTAAATCAAAGATTTTGAATATTTAATTTTTTTTCCCCCTTCAATGCAAAGTCCGACCCCACAGCGAATCAGAAAGATACACAATCGGTCACGGGCTGCCCGTGCTTTCAGGTTCAAAGGACACCGTATTGGCACTGCGATATGTACTAAGGCTCTTAACAAGAACAGGGCAGAAGAAAGGCCCAAAAGCTGTTTCAAGTACAAGAGAGAGGAAAAAAATCATATATAAAAATAAGTAAATAAAAAAATATTTTTATGGTTTACAAAAATATTAAAATATAATTTGTTTATCGATAAAAGTATTTCTCGTTAACTAATGATTTCAAATGATGCAAGCAATCGCTTTAGGAAAAATATTTTGCAAATTATCTATCTTTAGTGCGCGATAGATGATTTGGCTCCCTTCTCTTCGAAAATGTCGGGGTCAAAACGCGGTTGTCGTAGGGTGATTGCGGTCACTTAACGTGTGTGGTGGTGTGCAGCTTTCGGCAGGGTTTCTTTCACTGCAGGCGTCGGCGGGGTGCGGGGTTCACAAAAAAAAAAATGGAGTGTAAATCATCAAGAGCACTCTCATTTGGGGTGCCTTTTTTTTTGCAGGAAAAAAATCAATGGTTTGAAAAATATTTTCTTAAAAATGATCGTTTGTATCACTTATAAAAATTTATTCATGCAAAGTATTTTTCTATCGTCCCACCAAAATGTTTAGATATAATGTTCTTGATAATGAAGATATCTTTTGTTGACTAATTATTTCAGTACATTTTATTTTCACGTGTTATGCATAATAACTACATTGAAAATCAAAACGTTTTTAATTAAGCATGCTTAACAAGTGTCTTATGCTTGATTCCAGATTATGTTAAGGATATTGCATTGGCTCATTTGGCCGAACATAGATTGTCTCATCAGAGAGAGTCAAGAGATAAGCTTGTGGGTTGAATCGCCCCTCCATCTAGTTGGGTCAAGCTTAACATAGGCTGAATCTCTAAAGGCAACCCAAACCCTACTTCAGTAGGCGGGCTTTTGCATGATAAATCAAGTAACAGACTCATTGGATTTGCTCAAATTATGAGAGTGTGCTATCAGTCAAAGCAGGATTATGGAGTATCTTTTTGGGTCTTAAAATGACAATTTCTTTAGGTATCCCCAAACTTATCGTTGAGGTAGACTCACAATGTGCTATTTTAGTACTCCAAAAATTAACTTCCACTCTTAACTTTGGTGACACGCTCATTCTCAGATTTAGAAACTTTTAATATATTTTCAGCATGTTAGAATTTTGCACAATTTTAGGAAAAAAACTCATGTGCTGACTAGTTAGCAAATTGTACCATTTAGTCTTGTGATGTGAATGACACTTTAATCTTGGATAGGCCACCAAGAGATTTGATTCCTTTGTTGATAGGAAATCAAGTTGGATCTAATTTCATTATGTGAGTTTTGTAGTAACTTTTGGGCTTTGCCCGTATATATGTAAAATAAAATTGAAAAAGAGTCTCAAGTAAGAGTGAAATCGAGTTGAGCTACTTGGACTCGACTCAACGACTAATTGTGTATCTAGGGAAGTCGAGTTTGAGCTCGCCAAGCTTGTGAGCCCAATCAAATTTCTTTTATTCTTTTCCAAAATTTTTCTGTATGCAGGAGGACACATAAGTCATTCAAATTACATAATTAACCCTAATATACAATCATATAGGAAAGATGTTCAAGCCTATTAAACTAGAGGCCTGAGCTTGAATACACACATAACTCTATTATAATGGGTCGGATTCAAGAATTTTGATTTTCTATTCAAACCGAGCTTGGAATAAACTTTGATGCTCGATCAACCTCTTGATTATTAGGATCTTTTGTTGTATCATATAACTCGTTGTATATTGGTAATAAATGAATGACATAAATTGGTATCAATAATGAAAAGTTTACGTTGACTAATTATTTCGAGTGATATAATCTATTATTCTCGTGAAAAATATTTCTCACGTTGTTCATTTCCCACGAAATGAAGGAGCTTTCCGAATATGGATAAAGGTAATAGATGAACAACCTCCTTTAATTTCAACCAGAAATTCCCGATCGCCCCAAAAAAACACGAGCGAAAAGACAAGAAAAAAAGGCAACCCCGGGCCCACTTCTAAGTTGGCATATTGGGAGTGGATATTAACGATATATTTTTATTATTTAGAAAATTATTAACAGAAATAACGAAAAATAAAAAAAAGGGCAAAAAAAAAAAGTGAACAAGTGGCGGATTCTCTCTCACTCGCAACCAGCAGCAGCCGGTTTTTCTTCTTTGGCTGTCCTTTTCCCTCACCTTCCCCCAAGCGCTTTTCCTTCTCTCCAGACCCGCCACCCACCACCGACCGCCACCACCTCCGCCGCCTCCATCTTCGCCGCCACCTCCGCGTCCTCTCGCTTTGGCCGCTTCTCTCTCCGTCGTCCTCCGAGAAAAACCGCATCTTTCAATCGCCTCTCGCCTCTCGCCTCCCATTTCTCGTCCGTCCTTTTCCGCTTTTCGTTTCCACGTCGCTCCGGCATCTCGTCGCCGGCCCAGCTTCCGCCGCCGCCGCCGCCGCTTCTCCATCATCCGTTTCCCTCCGCGGAGCGATTTGGGGGAGGGGGGGGGGGACATCGCTTTACCTTTTTCACCCCTCGCTTCCCGCAAGATGTGATCCCCCCGGAAAGAAAGGCGGCGTCTTTTAGTGCTGGGTCTTGTTCTTGATGCGCCCGCTTGCTGGTTGGGGTTGCTGAATCTAGGGTTCTTGTCGGAATGGCCAAAGTGGGTACCCCTTTTTCGCTCGGAGAAGACGGCTCCGCCCAGCAGTACTCGTTCGCATTGGAGTACGAGGGTCCGCCCGTGAGCCGGGATCTTCCGCGGGCCGTCCCGATCAACCTCAAGCAAATCCCCATCGCCGCGGTGGTCGCGCAGGTCTCCGTCGCCGAGAAGCTCTCGCTCCCCATCGTGCAGCCCATCGTGGCCTCCGCCGCCGACCCTTTAGCCAAGAAGCTCTCCAAGGAGCTGAATGCCTCGAATTCGACGGTCTCGCCCACTTCCGTTATTGAGAACAGCCGTGAGCGCGTGTCGAAGGAACTCGATTCCGCCTCGGAGATTGCTGTGTCGCCAGTGGTGTCTGGGATTATTGCGCCAGGGCCGAGGGGGGGCGGGGGCAAGTCGTCGGGTGAGTTGAGTAGCTCGGGCGCACTAGAGTTCTCTAACGGCAACTGTTTGTCTGGAGAATTGTCTGATGTCGTGAGTAGTTCGCACGGATTGGAGTCATCTTCGTTGAGCCATGAGCATTCGCGGGAGTTGTTTAATGGAGCGCAGAGTTGTAGCACAATAGAGTTTTGTGATAGTTTCGACAAATCGGGGGAAAGCTCCCAGGCATTTAGAGTTTCCAATGTTGGGAAGGAGAGCGTAGATTTGAATGATTCTAACAGGCTGGATTGGGCTTCTAGTGGATCTGTTTTGAGTTTAGAGTGCCCATCTTCTCGGAAGACTGGGGATTGTACCGAGTCTAATCCTGATCTTAGAAGAAACCCCACTGTGACGTTTAATGACATTGAATTGGATGGTGGTCTTGAAGAGGAGTTTAGCAGGGATGAACAAGAAGTTGCTTGTGTCAAGAGACAACCTCAAAGTAAAGGAAAGAAAGGATCTTGCTATCGATGTTTTAAAGGGAACCGGTTTACTGAAAAGAGGTTTGCCTTGTTTGTGATGCAAAGTATTGCAGTAATTGTGTGCTTAGAGCAATGGGGTCAATGCCAGAAGGGAGGAAATGTGTTTCTTGCATTGGCTTTCCTATTGACGAGTCTAAGCGAACGAATTTGGGTAAGTGCTCTCGAATGCTTAAACGGTTACTTAACGATTTAGAGGTTAAGGAAATTATGAAGACTGAGAAGTTGTGCGAAGCGAATCAGTTACCTTCAGAGTATGTGTGCGTAAATGGGAAACCTCTTTGCCCGGAGGAGCTGCTAATGCTACAGACTTGTCCGAACCCGCCGAAGAAGTTAAAGCCTGGGAATTATTGGTATGACAAAGTATCTGGATTATGGGGAAAGGTGAACATGGTTTCCGAGAAAATCTTTCAATTTTTTCCCTCTTAATTTGTTAAGTTAACGGTCTGTAACGGATAATGCTTCCTGGTGACTATAACAGGAGGGAGAGAAGCCTTCCCAGATAATCAGTCCCCATCTCCACGTTGGGGGTCCAGTTATGCAGAATGCTAGCAATGGAAATACTCAAGTGTTCATAAATGGTAGAGAGATAACAAAAGTGGAACTCAGAATGTTGCAGGTTACATCATCTCACTTCTCAAAATCATTTTGAAACATTGATTTGAGAGTATGATTTTAGGAAATGAATTTTGAATAATGCAGTTAGCGGGAGTTCAGTGTGCTGGTAACCCTCACTTTTGGGTGAACGAGGATGGATCGTACCAGGAAGAGGGACAAAAGAATACGAAAGGTTATATCTGGGGCAAGGTAACATTCTCTGAGTTATCTTTTTACGTTTTCATCTTTAAGAGATTGCTAAACTAAATGTTTTACTGGGATGTGCAACTTTCTTCAGGCTGGGACAAAGCTATTATGTGCTTTCTTGTCGCTTCCAGTGCCTTCTAAATCTTCTGGCTCTTATGTGGAACAATCGAACAGCCTGCTTAGCAGAAGTGTTCCTGACTATGTTGGGCAGAGAATGCTTCAGAAGATTCTTTTAGTTGGATATAGTGGATCTGGAACAAGTACAATATTCAAACAGGTAATTTTTCCTGTCCAAGCATGCCAAGTTTATGATGTTGGCACACGTACAGTTGTACTAGATGACATAGCTGTCTCTCTTGAAGACTCTGAGAGAGAGAGCTCTGTGATTGTATACATATGGAATCAAAAGCTGTTCCAGAGTCCATGCTTGTAAAATATCGAAATATGCCGGCGTATCATAATGAAACTCTTGGGCCAGAATCCCTGCTTTTGTTTTAGTCTATAACATGTGTTACGTCACATGATTGTGCTTACAGTTTCTGTTAAACTAGAAAAGAGGTAAGTTGGCTATATATATATTTAACTCAACAGTGGTGTAGAGTTTATGGGGTTGAGATAAGAAATGGAAAAAATGATGCAGTATTTAGAAGATCATTTGTGATATGGACCAAGTTAAGGACTTGACAACTTGCTTGAAAGCAGAATCTCAATTCCTTTAAGACATACCCTAGTCCTTCCTCCATGCTTCATTGTGACCTTTATGAGGAGGTTGGCTTTTTTTAAATACATTGGATCTTCAGACTTCTTTCCATTACTTTTGAGTGTGTCATAGGCAATTCTATATCTTCTATTAGTAGCATGGTCTGTGCACAACACCTGGAAGTTTCAAACCAAGGAAAAATGTGCATTTATTAATTTGATCATGCAGGAAGCTGAGTGCATGGTGAGTGTACTTTTGGATAAGATTGGAGAACATCAATTTGAAGTCTTCTCATCTTTAGATAATCTTGTCCAGTTAATTTGGAATTCTTTTGTTATTAATAAGAAGACATGGCATTTAATCGCTAAACCTTGCTTTTTGCGGCATCTCAGTAGGTGTTCAGGTCCTCAGCAACATTTTTCCTCTGCTTCCTTCCTTTTTTTACCCAAAAATGTTGTAAAAGCTAATGCTTTGAGCCATAGTTATGGAACGTGAGTGATTATAGACTTAAGCTCTTTGTCCTTTTCATTTATTTATTTTTCGTTTCAACAAGTTTTAAGATTCATTGAAGCTACTCTGCCTATGGATAATAAGAATGAGCTTATATCCACTCCAGGTGAAACTTCTCTATGATGATGTCCCTTTCTCACCCGAAGAGCGTGAAAATTTAAAGATCACTATTCAAGGCAACGTATATACCTATCTTGGGATACTTCTTGAAGGCCGTGAGCGTTTTGAAGAGGAAAGCTTGTCTCACACGAGGAAAAACTGTTCTTCTGGTGGCAACGACCATATAGGTGATTGTTTGATATACTTCTCTTTTCCTTGCCTTTAGCTGTTTTATGTAATAATAGAGGAGGTTGGCATGTACACGTGAAACATGTCCTAAAAACAATATGATGGGCTTATGTCCTTGAAAAGCTTGGATTGCTAAGTCAAAAATGTGAAAAAGTCGTGATATTGAGCCTAGGACTGCGGGAATAACATGATGGGCTTATGAGAAGTTCCCCATAGGTTGAGAATTGGGTTTGTCATTTAATAGACAAGATGCTAGCGACATTCAATAGCAACTCTCAAGTATTCTTTGAAGACTCGGTCTTGTAGTTCATGGCTAGCTCAAGTAAGAGAATCTCTATGAATATGTAATCAGTGTATGGAGATGGCTTATGTTTTGTCGCATGAAGATTCTAAAAGCATGATTAGAGATTGGCATAAAGACATGGTTTTACTCCTATGTAAATCCTCACTTATATATCTAGTAATTGGGTATTTCTGAAAGAGCTTGAAGTTTTTGGGGTCTCTCTCTGGTATTAAGATCACTTGCAAGTGCGTAATGGCCAAATTAAAAGAGAATAAAATATGGAGGGACGTATTGGACCAAATAGATGTACAGAAGGTCAGTTGTTTGACTCAAAATAAAGATTCAGGCCTACTGTTTTTGTGATTCACAATACTATTGTGGACTGAGAGAAAGAAATTTAGGAAGTATAGATAACTCACTTGGATTATGTATAAGATTATAAAAATCACATCACGTATTCCTACTATATCTACGGACTAACAACAATAACTGGTCGCAATAGTATTGGCATAAGAAATTTTATGTCTTCAAATGCAAATTGTCCTCATCACTGAATGTGGCTCAAATATGGCATTATGACAGAAAATCAAGAGGAAAAGTCAATATATTCCATTGGACCACGCCTGAAAGCCTTTTCAGACTGGCTGCTAAAAACCATGGTGTCGGGCAATCTGGAAGCCATTTTTCCAGCTGCCACACGTGAATATGCACCACTTGTGGAGGAGCTATGGAATGATCCTGCCATTCAGGTCACTTACAGCCGAAAAAATGAGCTGGAAACGTTACCTACCATTGCCAACTACTTTTTAGAGCGGGTAAGATAATGTTTTGTTTCCTTGTCTGAAAGACTTTCTTATGAAGTACGGATTTGTAAGAACACTGATTACGCTCTTTCTATTTCTACTAACAAAAAAATAGATTATGCTCTTTCATTTATTTTGGAGTAGAGAGTTGTGTGCTACTAATGGTGATGATGCTCACTTTCTATGGCTATTCATGGCAGAAAAAAATTCTCCTGTTATATGTGTGATTCTCCATCATTTCTTGCTTCTTTCGACATAACTGGCCTGGCTTTTCTTTGCTCGCTTCAAATTAATAGTGATGTCTGCAAGATGATGATGGTAGAAAGTAGAAACAGATGAAGTTTGTCTTGCCGAGATGCTATTAGTTATATTTGGGGTTAGTAATAGATGGAGCTGGAGATGGAGTTGAGTGAGTGGCAGAATGGAGGAATAGTTGGATGGGTATTTCATTGGCTATTCCTTGTCATTTTAAAAAAAAAATCAGGTCCAAGTTAAAAGTGGCAAGGAAGTGATGCCAAGATATTGATTGCATCCTTATAAGAATAAAAATCATATAAAGAGGGGGGGGGGTTAAAAAAAAAGGGAAACGTGCATGAGTTGAGAAGGGATTAGTAAATTATTACCAGATGATGACATGGGCTTCCATGCCCCAGAAAAGCAGAACCAGAATTTCACTTTGGATCAAATATACTGCAAGGGAATAAGTAGGCTCTTAATATGAAGAGAAGATATAATCCATATTGTAAAAAATGGTCAGTAAGTCCAAGACATGCATACTTTGAGTCTCGATTTTTTTGTTATACGTGAAGCTCTGAAGCAATGTCAGTCACTATGGTCAATTGCTTTTTGTATAATTTGGTCATGACCTAGCTTGTGATTTACAATGAATAATGTGACCTTACTTTTTTGGCGTTTGCTATTCCACACTATGTTCTCCTGCATCTTATTACTGTACGGCTACCAGTTGGCCTTTTCATTTCTAATGCCTTTTCCTCTCTGTTCAGGCTGTTGACATTCTGAGGTTAGATTATGTTCCCTCAGATTCAGATATTCTGTATTCTGAAGGTGTGATATCATCAAATGGACTTGCTTGTGTGGACTTCTCGTTTCCCCAGTCTACTTCTGATGATTATACTGATTCAATGGATCAGCATGACTCTATGCTTAGGTCGGTACCATCTCATTAACCTGCCTTGTAGTTGCAGCGCCTGTATATTGTTTAATCCTTCTTCCAAGCATTGCCAAAAATATTTAGGCAGATCAAACTCGACTGTCACTTTGCCATCGAATTTATTTTAAGAACCTAAAGATCGCTGCCCCACAAGCGAATTGAACATTTGACTTTATCAGTTTCACCAAGGTGAATCCAATTATAGTCAGTCTTGACTTAGAACTTAAGTATCTATGCCTAGTAAAAGTGTGGTGAATCATCTTGTTCTCTACCTTCTTGATATGTCTCACGCGTTAGATCTCAAGTACTTCAACTTTTTTTTTCTTGATGTTTTTGCAGGTACCAACTAATCAGAGTGAACGCGAGAGGCCTTGGAGAAAACTGCAAGTGGCTAGACATGTTCGAAGACGTCGGTCTTGTCACCTTCTGTGTCTCCTTAAGCGACTACGATAAGTATACTCCTGATGCAAATGGGTCCTTGACAAACAACATGATACTGAGCCGGAGATTCTTTGAGAGCATTGTCACTCACCCGACTTTTGATCAGATGGATTTCCTTCTAATGCTAACAAAGTTTGATCTCTTCGAGGAGAAGATAGAACAGGTCCCACTAACCGAGTGTGAGTGGTTCGATGACTTCCACCCTCTTGTCAGCCGCAATCGCAGTAACAGCAGGAGCAACAGCATTAATTACTGCCCAACGCTTGGTCAGCTGGGCTTCCACTATGTTGCTGTGAAGTTCAAAAGGCTTTATGCTTCTCTCACGGGTCGGAACTTATATGTCGCTTTGGTGAAGGGATTGGAGCCTAGTAGCGTTGATGCGTCTCTCAAGTATGCAAGGGAGATTTTGAAGTGGGATGAGGAGAGAGGGAACTTCAGCTTGAGTGAATACTCGATGTACAGCACGGAGGGGAGCTCTTAGTGCAGACATTCATGTCGGGGGGAAGCTTGTAAATTGAACCTCCGAGCGGGCATTACTGTAGGTAATGTACATATAACGAGCTGTAAATTTAAGACTGGAGAATTTTTCTTCGACCTATTGTGATCGACAGAATGGAGGCTATTTCGACGAGAGTTTGGAATGCAACGCAAAGCTAGGCTTGTTAGTAAAATTCGCAAGGAAGGTATGGTGATGTTTGAGCTGTATCGGGAATGTTTAATACCCTTTTTTTTCTTTTCCTTTTTTTTTCTCTATGTTGAGTAGCTTCGCGAGATTTATTCCGCGATGTGAATGAATTGAATGCGATATAGTTTGGAAATGTATCACGTTGTGTTTTGTAGTTCCACTTTGTTGGTGCATCAGTTTACCCGGTTCGACAGGTATTCGGTTTCGCCTTGTGAAGCCGATCACTGACGACATTCTCTGGCTTCAGATCCAATGGCCCATGTTCCATACGGGACCAGTCCCGTAATCATAGATTTTTATGGAAAGTTACTAAGCTCGTGCTGCCCGATCACAAGCACGATCATATGGACAAGCAACTACACACCTGTGCACCATAGATTTTTCTCGAAAAGGTTCCGGTAGTTGAACTGAACTGCAATGGGCTGTCCGTACATCATTCGAGCAGGTTCATCAAAAGAAGTCATGGGATGTGTTGAATGATGGTGTGTAGGAACCATGGAAATGACTTGTTTTTATTTGGTGGGCCGATAACGAGAGGGAACCATCACTAGGCCTTTTTGATGAGCAAAATGATCAGGGAAATGGGCGAGCAAAGCTGACAATCTCTCTCCTTGTTCGCACAAGTAGGGAACTTATTCTGACCGACAGATTCATGATTCAAGTAGAACTAAAAATTAGGAAGAAAGTTTTTCTTATTCTTACTTTTGGATCTTTCTTATTCTTACTTTTGGATGATCTTACCACGTCTTGGTATTCAATAACAATTATGTAATTTGAAATCACTAATTTAATATTTCATTTTCAATAATATAAATATAAATTGTAATTAGTAAATTATAAGAAATGATAATAATTAGAAATGATGATTCATCATAATTTTCTAATTAAGAATATAAATGTGATCCAAATAGATCATTTAATTGTTTCAAATTCTTGAGGTATCAAATTAAAAAACTTATCTTTGACAAATAGATTCTGGATAGAATATGAATGGAATTTGGAACTATTAACTCCTAATTCATACTCGCGATGCGTGGTTGGATTTAAATCAATGGGGTGATATTACCCATCAAGGTCTGAATCTTTGGTTATGAGAGTGTAAAATCTCGTGATGGGCAATGCCCGTGCGCACAGCCCGTTGACGGTCTAGGATCGAACCCTTATAGCGGTGGCAGCAAAAACCTCCCCAAAACCCCGCCGTCCCCCACCATGCGCCACCTCCTGACTACCCATCACCGCCGCCGCCTCCTCCTCGGATGCTCCAAGGCCGCAGCCGCCGCCGCGGCGGCGGCGTCCGTGCATACCTCCCGCTACAAGGCCCCGAGGCCGCCGCCGCCCCCGCCGGACCCTCCGAAGCCGCCGAGGCCGCCGCGGAAGCCGGAGACCTTCGCCCTCCACGGCGCGACCTGGGAGGACCCGTACAGCTGGATGTCGAAGCTGAACGACAAGGTGGCGATGCGGCACATGGACGTCCACATGGAGCAGGAGGAGAAGTACGCCGAGGCCTTCATGTCCGACACCGAGAAGCTCCAGAGCAAGCTCCAGTCCGAGATGGCCTCTCGCCTCTCCTTCGAACTGTCCACGCCGCCGCTCCGTTGGGGTCCTTGGTATCTCTCTCTCCTCTGGTCCATGTAAAGTTGGGTGCTTTCGAGTTACCCATGTTATTCCAATCGTGGGTTTTTCAGTGGTTTTGCTACTTATTTGATCTTTTGAGATTGTTTCATCATTTTGTGTCTAAATTTGAGACCTTGATGGTGGCTTTTAAAGTAGTGGAGAGTGAAGGAAGAGTATGGTCTCAATCAATAGTGGAATGTGATGAAAGAATATCATCTGATTGGCGACTCCATCGTCTTTCCGATAGTATTGGAGTCGATCATTTTCAGATTTCTTGTCACTCGAGAGATTCCGATGGTTCTCTGATGAGTTCCAGCTTTTTGACTTAGGCTATACTATAGGCGAGTTGAAGAAGGAAAGCAGTATCCGGTGCTCTGTAGACGATTAGTGAGCTTAAATGAAGAGTTCATCTCTCATAAATCTCCTTCAGCTGGATTTGATTTCACCTCAGGGAAGAGAATTGAGCAGAAGCTTGTTGACTACAATCAAGAAGCTGAGAGATTTGGAGGTAATGTTCCTCCCTTTTGGCTGAATCCATGCTCTTTTCATGTGAGAGACTGAGTACATGGTACTGTAACATGTCTCTGGACCTTGTTAACATGCAAGTGGAGGATGAAAAGAATGTCTATTTCATTCATTAGTTGATTTGCTGTTATTCTGCTTTAGCCTATTCTGGATAAAGTGGGAGATGAAGGGGTATTCAAAGTTTCTAACTTTTGTTCCCTTGACTTATTTCTTGCTCACCCTGCCAAAGAAGAGGAAGTATTTCCCAACTTTTTCCTTCCTTGTGTTATTGTACATAATTGCATCCCTCTTTTTTCAGGTTATGCTTATGAAGAATTATCGGAGGTGTCACCGAACCATCAATTTTTTGCATACACCATGTATGACAAGGACAATGACTTCTTTAAGTTATCTGTGAGGAATTTAAATTCAGGTTCATTATGTAGTAAGCCTCAAGCTGAAAGAGTGTCGGGTCTGGCATGGGCAAAGGATGGGAAGGCATTACTCTATGTTGTCACAGATCAAAACAAGCGGCCTTGTAGGTATGTATTGCATGCTATTGCTTGCTTTATCTTATATTTTTATGATGCTTAGGATTGATGAATCTAAATCAGCGTTTTCTGATCACAAGGCTGTACTGTAGCATGATTGGATCAACTGAAGAAGATGTTCTGCTCCTGCAAGAACTGGATGATAATGTTCATATTAACATACAGCATACTAAGGATTTCCAGTTTGTGACTGTTAATACCTTCTCGGTTGCATCTTCAAAGGTATCCCTCCTGATGCTGATGTCTTGCGATAAGCAAAAGGTTAAAGCTAATCTAGCAAGTCCATGTAGTTGAATCAACAGAATGATATTTCAGGTGTTTCTGATAAATGCAGCAGATCCACTTTCAGGCATGACGCTTGTTTGGGAGAGTGAAGGTCTATGCCATTGCATAGTTGAACACCATCAGGGCTACCTTTTTTTATTCACAGATGCTACAAAAGATGGTAAACCTGTAAAGAATCATTATCTTCTTCGAAGTCCTGTAAATCCTTCTAATGTTCCAGCAACTTGGGAGGTTAGTGGTAAGCTATGCTTTCTAACCAATGTTTTCAGCAACTTACTTTCTCATCCTTCTAGTTTTCCATGTTACTTGCAATTGTGACATTTTTTAGAAACAGTTATATTAAATATCTAAAAATCCTGTTCTCTAGCTATATCTTGTTTGCATCTCCTAGAGTTTACGTCGCTTAACTTTTTTAATCAACAGCAGAGTTCCTGTAGAATCTTCACACTTGAATATATTATTTTTTTCTTTGCTCTTTTTGACCAGTTTCCTTGACCATTAATTTTGCTCTTTTTAATGCTGCAGAATGTATTTGTTGATGATGAAGATTCAGTAATTGAGGATGTTGACTTCAGTGATAAGTACTTGGTTCTTATACTTAGAAAAGATGGAAATTACAGAATTTGTTCAGTTGCCCTACCTCTTGGAAAGGTAATCGCAAAAGAATCTGCCATGGGATCTTTTAAAGTCATTCTTGCACTCAGCTAATAACATATAAATAACTTGTGCTCTAATTAATATTTCTTTGGATATGGCAGGGTCAGATTCATCTTAAGCAGGCTAACCCTTGTTTCTTACCTCTTCCAAATTTCGTCTCCCAAATCTCACCTGGACCAAATTATGACTACTATTCCACTACGATGCGTTTTACAATATCATCCCCTGTGGTACGTGTTTCAACACCTCATGGTTTGCTTCTTACATACTATATATTTGCTTAGTTTAAAATCAGCATATGGACTTCGCTTATTACCAGGACTTAAAAATGTCTTGTAGCCTCACATAGGTATTGTCTAGATTGACTACGGTGGTTTCTAATTCTTGTGAAGTCCCTTGCGAATTGTTTGTTTTAAAAAGGAGTTCTTACCATTCTTTTAAAGTAATAAATGCCTAATAAGCCATCTCATCGATCATTTAATCCCTTTTCCAATTTGATGATTTTGTGGAATTTTGCTATTGATTTTATTTGTTAGTAGTTGCCTTCCTCCAGCCTTCGTGTTGAATTGCTCAAACCATATATTCGGGCACAACATGCAAGCCTTTATGAGGCATTTAATGTTTTTAATCATGTATCTGGCTGTTTAAAATAGCTCTACGGTTGCTTTGCTGTAACCTTACTAAACTTGATGTTTGGTTCTTTAGAAAGTATGACTTTGGGACTTTTGCTCATAGGTTTTACCAATTTGTATTGTGGAAGCCCAAAGCATGATCTGATAAGGGGCCAGCTTTATCTTTTCAATTGGAGCTCCTAGTTTTTGTGGGCAGGGACCCTTTTGATTAGCTTTTGGTTCTAAATAGGCAATTACAATGGAAGTCATCTTCCAAGTAAATGTGATGGGCTTACGTTCTATAGTTGCTTGTTCATCATTACCTGTGTATGTAAGTTATGTTGCAATTGTCATTTGTTGAGAGTTGGAGAGTATGGCCATCAGCTTAGTACATAATGTCACATTATAAAAAATTTTACGAATGATTGAACTTTCTGCAGCTGTTCTATTTCCTCTCTGATGATGTGGTGGATGTTATCTTGGAATTTGCTCAACATGCAATATTTCTCTTTTATAGTATATAGTGGTCGCATCTTATGAGCTACTTTATCCAAAATGGCTCTGATGCCCATATATAAGTCATCTTACAATTTGTTGAAGTTGGTTCATCAGCTTAGTGTGACTTTCTTCATCGACTAGATTTAATGGGTGATTGGGCCTTCTGCAACTGTTGCATTTCCCTCTGGTGAACACCTTCACATTGGCAACATTTGTTTCTTTTGAGTGCAACGATTTGGAGAATGTTCTCTTTGTTTTTGCCTCTTCAGACATCTGCAAGCCTGTAGATATTTCTCTTTAATAACATATAGAATGCGTATCTGATGGGCTTCTTTATGTCTCAGATGCCAGATGCTGTGGTTGACTATGATTTATCTACTGGTATGTGGAATATCATACAGCAACAAAATCTACTTCATGAGAGGACGCGGATTTTGTATGGGACGGCTTCTTCTGCTAACATTCAGGGAAAATCCTCTTCTATGATTGAGGTTAAATCAGAAAATAATCCATGGAATGAACTTTCTGAGTTTTATGCTTGTGAACGTCATGAAGTTCCTTCATGTGATGGGGTTGTTGTTCCTCTGACTATTGTGTATTCACACACTAATAAGAAGGATAATCCAAAGCCTGGTTTGCTGCATGGACACGGAGCTTATGGTGAGCTACTTGACAAACGTTGGCGCAGTGAACTTAAGAGTCTTCTTGATCGTGGTTGGGTTGTTGCATATGCTGATGTTAGGTATGTTTGCCTTGGCATGGTTCCCTTTTCTGTAGTCTCTAGTGTTTCTAGATAGGAATTTCCACTGTCCTTTTTCTTAGAGATGTAATTGTCATTTTTTATTAACCAAAGGGTTTCCAAGACTTGCTTTCAATTCTGATGGATTGTGTGGTTTGTCTGCAGAGGTGGTGGTGGCAGAGGTAGGTCTTGGTATCATGACGGAAGAAATAGGAAAAAGCGTAATTCAATCGAAGATTATATTTCCTGTGCCAGGTTCCTGATTGACAGAGAGATGGTGCATGAAAACAAACTTGCTGGTTGGGGATATAGTGCTGGGGGACTTTTAGTTGCTTCAGCCATTAACAAGTGTCCAGGCTTATTTCGTGCTGCAGTTTTGAAGGTCTGATAGACTCTGTCCCTGCTTTCAGGTGTTTTTTGATAATTGTCGTGGCATCTATCCTTCTTGCGCCTGTGCTGTGTGCATACTTGCTATGAGTTGCATTATTATGGTCGAGAAACTGCTGTTTGTTTTCCATGTATCATCACTGCAATGTTCCATGAGTAAGCAAAATTTAGCAGTCTTACCTCAGAGGAGTTTTGTAGTACCACTTTGCATCATTTCCTATTATGTTTGCAATTATTTGGGAGCTGGATTTGAGATGATAACATGTGAACTTCTTGCTGCTTGCTTGTTCATTGTATATTCAGGTACCCTTTTTAGATGCGACAAACAATCTTCTCCATCCCATTTTACCACTTACAGCTAGCGACTATGAAGAATTTGGTTACCCTGGGGACATTGATGACTTTCAGGCCATAAGGGAGTATTCTCCGTATGACAATATCCCGAAAGATGTATCTTTTCCTGGAATGCTGGTGACCTCTTCCTTTAGTACACGGTAGGTCTCTTGTTTTTCTTCTTCAGAATTTAAGTCTCATCCTTTATTTCATTTTATGACTGGTATGGTGGGTGAGGGTTCCTGAATAACTGGTATGGTGGGGGAGGGTTCCAGAATAACTGGTATTGTTGGGGAGGGTTTGAGAATTGTAGACACCTCAATCAGTTTAGTTTTTCTGGGGTCAAGGTCACAGATGTTTTATATGCGACAGAAAATGCAGCCAAAGCAGATATTTGAGTTATTCTCGAGGGCAGTCAGATTCAACAATATGCACGTAGATTATCAGTTCTTTGTGTATCATATATGAAACAAAATTAATAACTGTGGATGCTGATCGGCAATAACGAGACCGGATTGTAAGTTTGATCTAGGTGAATCTCACATGACCATGTATATTTGAGAGTTTTCTGATTTACATATAATGGCTAGGCTACATTGAGGAGCCTGAGGGTTTGCTGGCTTGTTTCATTTCAAGTCATAAGACATATACTCGTAAGCCATCATGCAAACAAAGAAAAATCTCCTAGCCAATAAATCATCAGGACAGAGCTGCTTCTCACATATCTCTTAACATGAAAATTCCATACCATATTTTTGTTGTTGATAAGGAAATATCAACAGCAGTGTGGTTTTTAGCTTTTCGATGTTCTGTGGATTGGAAAGCAATTTGCATGGCGTTTGGTGCAACACCTGCATTTTGGTGCACACTAAGAGGAAAAGGAGACTTGCTGGCTTGTGGAAGGTGATTGTTTCATGGATGATGAAATCAGGCTTTTAGGACTGCTGCATCTTCTAAGGGTGTGAATAGATCAATGAGCAAAGAACTTTTTCTTCATAATTAATGGGGACTGTATTGATGAAGTACTTATTTCTGCAGTTATTGCTTACTTCTGTTTTGTCTGCTAGTCAGTTCATTTATTAGTGATTTTTGTTCGATTTTTCCTTCAAATTCATGATGTCATTGAGATCTCAAAGAGTTTACCGTCCGATGATTCTTTGTGTTTCAGATTTGGGGTTTGGGAAGCTGTGAAGTGGGTTGCACGAGTCCGTGAAAACACTATATACGACCCTGAACGGCCCATACTTCTCAATCTAACTACTGATATAGTAGAAGAAAACCGGTATCTGCATTGCAAGGAGTCAGCACTGGAGACAGCTTTTCTTATTAAAGTGGTAGATTCCTAGGTTTGGCAGTACCATCACCTGTAACTGTGTCTGTACGAAAAACGAGACATTGAATTTCTCGAACACATTCAATGAGTCTTGACAAGTGCCTTTAAAGGGCACTTTATAACATGCTCCATGTGTTTGTTGTACTGATCTCCTCGAGTGTTTTTTACACATCAACAACAGATTTCTCTCTTGAATTTCCAGGGCTGGAGCATCTGCAGGGATTATGACACATAGTGGAACAGATGGTGGCTATGGCCTCCAGATTATAAGGGCCATCAGATTACAGGGGCTGTCAAAACTGACAATCTGTCAGAATTGTAGCACTGGGGCTGACAATCTGGTGCCTCTTGCTTGTGGATTCTTGTGAAAGATGGGGTCCATTTTGCACACCTGAAGCTACTACTTTAATAGTTGTGGACCGGTGTGCTTTTCACGGTTCTTTCCAATTCTTAAGATTGCGAACATGTTTTGTCTGTACATGAAATAATTAGCAGTTGTTAATCGGATAGTTGCTATCCTCCCCATAAGATTTAGAAACCCATTCTTGAATTTGACAAGCTTCATGATTCCCTAATCACAATAATGCTAGCATCTTTTTTTTTTTATGGAGGATGACGTTCATGTCGTGCCATGGTTTAGTTGCCAACTCCATCTTATAAGTGCCCAAGTTTGTCAAAGGGTTGCTGTCACCAACCACCATTTTACTCCTCGGAAAGCGGCTTTTGCACGCCAGCTTTCAGCTGTCAACCTGACACTAGTCTTCTGTTTACTTTTCCTTTCCAAGATTTGAAAAATATCTGTCATCAAATGTTATAAGAATGAATACCCTCCTTTATTTGACAAAAAAGGGGAATATCGAGAAGAAAAAAGCGGGTCTTGATCATGATTATCAGATCACTACACGATGCATCAGCTACCATTTCTTGAGAAAAGATGCTCCCACTATCTCTTCAAGAACGCAATGGGAAAGGTATCTACAGAGGGGAGTTATTCATTGGAAACCAAAGTTAGTGGGGGTGGCCCGGTCATGATGACTGCAGAGAAAACAACCTTGCCCTTTAAAATTGCGAACAAGAAAAAGCAAGCTGATGTTCTCAATTGAATCGCAGACGTCGAATGAGAAGATTCTGCATGGTTCTTTTGCATGTGTGACCGAGCAATTCGGACAGTTTTTTCTGGCCCACAAAGACTCGGGTCATCCAAGAAAATCTGCTTCTTGGCCTAATCTCTGTCTGCTGTCTTTAACATGCGTTGAATCATGCCATTATTTTCCTTCAACCCGATGAGGATAAGCTCAAGACAATGACAAATTTTAAAGCATCGCTATTGCTACTTTCATTGTCAAGAAAGGGACGGCTACCAATAAGGACAACTATCTTTGACGGTTGGATCTGTAATTGCAAACAAGATAGGAGATTAGGAATGGATAGGACAAGAAGACATGGCCAATATGTCAATGAAAATAGAAGGAAATGACCAGATGACACACCCAACCTGCTGTTTCATCCAAAGGACAGTTGAAAGGATATGAGCAAGCCAGGAAATGTAAGCATGTCCGCAGATGCTGATTCCATCAGGTACAAAGGAAGAAAATCATTAAAAGTCTCTTCATAATCAGCATCCTATGAACATCCACATGATTTGCTGTGTAATCAAGACAAATATTGTACTTATTGTTGGTTGCAGTTCCTTTACTGTTCTCTAAAGCAACATTGGATCTCATAGATAAGGAGATAAGTTTTCGGTCTTTAGGAAACTATAATAATGGGAGGGATTCCATTGAAATGTAATGTCTTCTTGTGACAATAAAGGCGTGACCAGAGTAGGACCTGAAAATCATTGGCATGAACTGAGTGTCTATGCTATGGTTGAAGCATAGAATACAATATCAACACAGGGAAGACTACGCTAATTCATCATTACATAGCTCGAACTAATCATTGTATAAAGCAAAAGATAGTAAGGTGGAGGTTTTTGCCAAAGGATACAATTTTCCAAGGCTAACTCTACAAGAACCCAAAAAAGTGAGAAGAAGAAAAAAGAAAAAAGAAAATCTCAAAAGGCAGTGAACACATGAATCAAACAAATCCATCACTTTGTTAGGGTCTCGGCAAAAGGCAAAAGAATCCACCTCACGGGTATGAGAAAGTTCCCTCTTCTCCGGCTTTTTAAGGTCTTCGACTCGCGAGCCTCAGTTTTCACTCCCAAGTGTTCTTCCACCCTAGAACTGCACGCTCCCGTTTGTACAAGACTAGAAGAATCAGTCCTCATTTAAGCACTCATGCCTCCGAACCTTCAACAACGGTGGGGAGCTCGCCCTGCCGGGCATATGTAGGGTTAAGGAACCTTGCCACGAAAGCCAACAACTTGTAAACATCTTCAAAGTTGGTCAGGAAGCCAAGAGAGGCTGTGACAACCTCAATGCGCATGAAACCATTCTTTCCACCACTTTTACCAACTTCCGTTTGCCTGGACAAGCTGCTGTCCTCTATGTTTAGCTGTCTTGAGCCATCAACAACACGTATGTGACTTAAGATACCAATGCCAAGAGAGATCCCTTCTTTCTCAGCAAGTTTTTGTACAACTTCTGGCTCAACAATCCCCTTGGAACTAATTCTCACATTGAATGCCACAGCACCACCTCTTTCATACTTAACTTTCGGGCCATATATATGAACAAGGGACACAGTCCCGTCTGAACTTGGCAACCTAAGTTGCAGTAAAGAGGTTACCAGCCAATTAATCAAGAACCGGAGTCTACTGGACGTTTTATTGAGACCCAATTCATTTATATGATTGAGATGGCGGCACACTATCTCGGGCTCGCCCCTGAATTCATCCTGCACATCACCGTATTCACCATCAGTGTCATAATCCTCGTCATCTAGGGTCATTGCAGACACTGCACTAGGTTCTAGGACACGGCTTGTCTGCTCCACATGATTTTCTTCCATGGAGAAGGACACCCTTCCTCCGCCACTTGGCTGATCGCTCTCCTCAACACCAAAAAATCTACTGCCAGCATATTTGTTCCCTTTCCTGCTCCTCAACAACCTAAAGTCCCCTTCAGTTTCTCTTCTTATAGCACTCTCCTTCACTTGCACACAATTTGCAGAGGCCGAGCCATTCTCCACGCTACAATTACTGCTCAAATAGGATCCAGGCACAGCACATTTTGATTGCTTACTAATATGAGCCTCTTCCTCAATCTCACCAACATATCGATTATCTGAAACCACTCTACTGTCTGAAATATTCTTTCTTCCAGCCAGTCCTCCGTTTTGGATGTCTTCCAGATGATGTGTATCCTGAGAAGCTGATTTTACAGCAGCATCAAATGATAGTGCACTATATTCCTCATGAGCCATAGGGCTCACGTCCTTGTGGTCATATATAGGGCTGCCATATATTTTTGATGACTGTTTTGGAAAGAGTTGTTTTTGATTCTTCCTTGCAGTGAACCAAGATGGCGGCAAGGGAGACACGATTCTCTCTTTATTCTGCTGGCCTGGATTATCATACCCCAAGGGACTCTGACCCAAATCAATCCAATAAGAGTAGTCCGATGATCCATTTTCACTGAACACAGGACTCTTCATCATATCCCCGATTGATATACTACCACTTTCTTCAATATAAGTGCTCGCTCCATCTATGTACGAACTATTGTCATGATTCATCTCAGTCTCAATATAATCATTGACCTGAGCAGTTGAGTAGAGTCCAGAAAAGGCAGGCAACTGCTGTGGTGGGCGAGCCTCAGAGGAACTATCACCATTCTCAGCGACTTCATCATCAGCCCCAGGTAGTCCATCAAGGCCATCCATTGAATCACCAAGATACAGTGGGAATTCTGGGGTTAATTTCACCATTCCAGATCCCGTAGAGCCAGAATGACTTTGAAGGCATCCTATAACAGATTTTTTTATCAGAAGGCATCCAAAGCCACTTGGATCATACCCAAAGACCCTGTAAAACGAAGTGATAATAAAATCTGGCCGGAATAGGGACAGCCCGAGCGAGTCCATGTCCTTGGGACCGAGTGACCCAGCATCAAGCAAGACATGCCAATTGTTCTGATGTGCAAGCGCCATCCATTGGTATGAATATTTCGCACCAGAGACTCTGGACTGAACAGGAAACACAAATAAACCTGCTGCAGAACCCTTCTTCCTCTTCCTTTTGCTTGATATTTGCTTTCTCAAATCAGCTGAACAAGGTTGAAGGGTCGGCCATTTAAACCATGCGCTATAGACTTTGGCACCCTTCTCCCTCGCACTCTGAGCCATCCAATTGACAGACTGGCTCTCATGATCAAACATAGTCAACAACCTCCTATTCGTCTGGAAAGGGTACGAGTCAGCCAACAATTTGAACGCTGACCCTCTACTGACGGTGAAAACAAGGCCATACTCATTCTCAGGGATGTTCAGATAATCCATAATCCTGGTCTTTATATCATGTTCGACAGTACCTTTCTCAGCACCACCATACAGAGCATGGTTACTCAAATTTGCAGTTATCTCGGACAAGCTAAACGTCGAGGAATCCCAATAATGAACACTCTGCAGATATGAAAACAGCCCGAATCCACAGAAGTCAAGGCATACCTTTGGTTGTAAGTGTGAGTACTCATTCATCCTCAACTGATCAATCTTCTGAGAAGATTGATATGAAGGATACATGCCATGGAACTTGGAGAGAGCTTCATTGATATCAGGAACAGCATCATCAGATTCATATGTAGTCTCTGCGGCTTGAGCCGTGGCACGGAGGAACAAGCCCTGGCATTCAAGGCGCGCAAGGGTCCTCGATCTCTCCACGCCAGTCTCATCCAGGGAAGGGGAGCTGAACTCAATTTCAAGAGATTTAAAGAGTGACCCATCTTCAGATGCCTCCTGAATAGCCTCCCTAAGATACTTCTCTCGCAGAGCAGACGCGTGCTTCTTGCTTTCAACGGGCGGCCTACCAGACCCATCTCTGCTCCTGCTCTTTTTGTCAAAGAACAGAGCAGCACAGTGAGCTAGGGGCTTCCATGTTGACCAATGCATCAAAGCTTACTTGAAAAAAGAGAAATGATTTACAGAGAGAATCCCAGAACGCAATCCCACCAAGTCAGGCTTGACACTACTGATTTAGCCCGTGCTCTTTCATACCCACCTAAAGCAAAACCCTAGCAAAAGCGCATAAACGGAAAGATCTTAGACAAGAAGACTCAGACCAGTCGGCTCAGATACAAACAAACCAGAAGCGGAGTCGGCAACATTATATCACCCCATGAATGAAAGGGAGAAACTCCAAGCCGAGAACTTGGTTTTGACTGTACAAATTTAGTAATCACCCGAAGTAACACCCAGGAAAAAGAAGCAGTTTTGACTCTGAACTCAATTGATGGAATCAACCCAGAAGAGACAGAGAGTAGACGGAGAGGGAATCGAAGGGGTCGACCCCCGAAAATAATCCCAAATTCAGATCCAGCAAATCAGCAAAATTGCAGGCCAGTGAACTGGAGGGAAAGAGCAAACGAGTCCTGATCAAGAACCCGGAAAAGGAAAAAGAGAGAAGGAACGGAAACGCCGAGACCCAGAATCGGGATTCAAGAAAGAGGGAAGTCAGACACGCAATCTCTCTCGCTCTCAACCCCCCTCGTCAACGCAAGGGGAGACGGAAGCAAAGCAAAGCAAAGCAAAGCAAACCCCTTCCAGAAATTCAAGAAGCGCCCAAGATTAACCACCCCAAGAAGAACCGCTCTCTCTCCTCCCTCCTCCCTCCTCCACCTCCTCCTCTGTTTGACGATGGGTGATCTCTCTTCTCTCTCTCTCTTCACTCTCTCTCTAAGATCTTCCCCGCCCACCTATCACTCGCACACGAACAATGAGAGCGAGAAAGGTCATTGACTTTCGCAAACTGAATCGTAATTGATGCCGAAAACCTTTTACTAATCTGGCTTTTATTAGTGTGGACTGTTCTCTTTTCCTTTTCCTTTTTTATTTTTTCTTTGGTGCTTTGCTGTGATGGGGCCCCTCACCTTCTCTCTCCTGCACTCATGGCTAAAAGTCAATCAATCAAGCCGGTCTAACCCCCCAACTCCAAAAGGTAAGAGGAAGTGATGATGGATGTGCAAATGGCAAAGGGCAAGAAAGATCTTCACTTTGCACCAATACCCATTAATGGTTTCCCCTTTTAGCATCCCTCCGGTCAGGTCGGGTCGAGCAGGGTTAGGTCGGTTAAATTCACTCAGGGAATTCGAACTCCAATGCATTCACTATTTGGGGAATTTTGAAAAAATCGAAAAAGTACTTTATTGACATTTGGATGGGAATAAAAGACAAAATGACGTGCTTTTACGGAAGTGATGAAAAATCTTGCATAATTTCAAGTGGGTATTAAATATCATCATGCTTGTAATTCTTCTATATGGAGTTGTTCAACGTTTTGAAAACTTATATCCTAAACAATATAAGTAAATGTGTGATCAAGATAGAGACTGGATATTTTTGGAATTCACTAATCATTTTCTTAGCTTTTCTTCGTGTATTTTGACTTTGAGTTGAATTTTCATGAATTAAGAATTCGTGAACGTCATATCTCTTAATCGATTAAGAAAAACTTATGAAGGATATGTTCTATGTTTTAGCTCAACTTGCCAAAACTATTTGCTTATTAAAAATTGTCACACCTCATCCTCGGATGACCTCATAGGCTCAAAATATTTAAAATTCATGGTGTTAGTCTTTAGCCAAATTAGTCTGACTCAAGATTGAATTCTAAGTTTTGGCTAAAGCATGTATTTTCGGATTATCCCTAGGACCTCAAATCTTTATAATTGCGGTGGAATTAGGGAATTGCTGTGATTGAATGAGATTTCTTGGGAGTTCTAATTTGATGATGTGCTAGGTAATTTCGAGTTTTCTACTTATATTTTGACAACACATAGGGAGGGTCCAACCTCACATATATAAATCAAATGAGCCCCTAGGGTTCACCCTTATTGTACGATAGTACATCTATGGCCCCAGCTGGAGTGGAAACAGAAAAACAACTAAGATATCAATATTATCAATGTTGCATCCTTATTGAATTGTCATTGAGTTGATGTCTATTTGCCAGAGGATAGGGGAGAGTCTAGCATTACGTAATGCAAAGGAGTCGGTTGTATTTTCCCCTTATTATACTATCACCTACTAATGGTCCCAGCTAAAATAAAAAAAAAAAAAAACTAAGGTGTGTATATTTTCAATGTTGTATCAAATTGAAGAGGCAATATATATTAAACAGCAGACAGTTGATATCTGTTGGCCAAAGTTGGATAGTGGGATGTGTCTTACATGGGTTAGAGACTCTAATAACCCATTTAGTCTATAATTATCTAGTTTTAGCAAATCAAAATGCATAATCCTTTCTCAACCCAACCCAAACTAATTCATATCTACTAACTAAGCTCACATGTCAAGTGTGTCAATTTAATCCTAATCTTAATTCTTGTAATAGACTTCATTTCCGTGTCAACCATATTAGCTCAAATTTTGCTTTTACTGCTGATAGGGATGGTTAATTACTCACATGAACTCAAGAATATGCTTAAACTCGACATAACATGAAAAGAGAAGACAATACGAAAAATTTGGAATTTTGTTTTCTATCGTGATCTTCTATTAAGAAGTATAAGGATCTATCTGAATTAAGCAAACGGGCCTGATTATGTCTTTGGTTATCATTGACAAATGGTATCAAAACAAACAATTGCATTCGTGAGAGTGGTAATGACGATGCATCGATACTAGTTGTTAATTTGATTATGTGATGAACTTTTTATGTTAGTGCTCACTATGAGTTCCTTCACCTTCACTTCAAGGGAAAAAGTCGGAAAAACCCCAAACTATGTTCACAATGACACATTTACCCTTAATTTTTTCTTGTAATATAAATAATCACAAATTTGTACTTATATAACACTTTTACCCTCCATCAAGGTCCCCTTATATATTTTTTTGGCCAAAATAGCATTTTTTTATTACTTAAGTCATGTGGGCGCTATGTTAACATTGTTTGTTTTTTCTAGCGTTCATGTTTACAGATTTTTAATGATTTTTGTTGACAGAATTTTGATGGAGGGTAAATGTGTCATATATATACAAGTTTGAGATCTTTGATGTTACATAAAAAAATTTAGGATAAATATGTCACAATTGACATAGTTTAAGGTTTTTGGTGATTTTTGTCCTTTTTAGGATAAATACGTCACAGTTGATACAATTTAAGATTTTTAGTGGTTTTTGCTGTCTCTTTAGTAACCTACTTGATTTGTTATGTTTGATTCAATAAATGAAAGGAATTTCAATGGCATTTGGATCCCATCGTTCAATAGGACATGGCACGAGACATGAAACCTTCTTAATTTTTCAATGTTATGCTCCGACCTTTTTATTCAATCTTAAAATTTAAAAATAATAGGTATATTGTTATTTTCCATTAATAGCACTAGCAAATCACATGATTTAGATGGACCGTTGTGTAAGTGGTGACTGAATAAAAAAATTGTAATATGATCCTTCCATTAACTGCGTGACGGATCACGCGATTTATGTGAATTACCACGTAAGTGATGACTGTACCAATATATGAAAGGGGCCAGCATCTCAAGTCCTTTAATCCAAGATGGCAAATGTTATCAACTTTCCTTTTATTATTTTTTATTAATAGTTCTTCCTTTGTTCCTTTCTAACGCATCGCCGACTATCTCCACCATTATTGTCGTTGTCCATCACTGCCTCTATCACCATCAACAGTTGATTTCGAGCAACCATAGTGCCATGACCTCCATCTTCCCTCCCTCCCTCATGATTTGAGGCGCAACCTCAAATTTGAGGTCTTTGCTACCTCATATCGATTGTGACAACCACCAATTTAAGAAAGGAAAGGGGAGGGACTATCATCAAGTTAGGCTTAATGAATCGTCAAACCTTGTCCATGAAATTTACCTAAAAACGTCTGAGTCGAAGCCTAGGCCTGGAACAAAGTTGAGCAAGTGGGACTTTGTCTCATAAGAACGTCATCCAAACCCTCCTCTTCGTGCAGGTCTCATAGGCCTAAGCAGATCAAGTGGGGCGTTTGCTCGTTCATCACCTGTCGTGTCGACAATAGCATGGGATTTCATCTATTTTGTTGAAAGAGAGATGGATTCCAAGTGGATGCTGGCTGTCCAAATTAACGCCGCCATCATTCGCATCTTTATATTTCAAAAGGAAGGATCAAATTTGGTGGATTGCGGAAAGTTCATAGGTGGAGATTAGACAAGGAAGAAAAGTTCAAAAACCTAATTGGTTGACTAAATAAACTTAAAAATAAAAATAAAAAAAGAGAGCAAAATAGTCAAATATGGCATCGGCAGGATGTTAGCCCGGGCCGACTCTCCATGTCAATCATGAAGTCTTCCTCTCGTTGAGATTCAGAACTCGAGTCTACAGCTTTTATTCCTTTGAACATGAGTGTGCGGTGTCAAATGCTGATTGAGCTTCAACCATATGTTCATTTCGTATACGGAAGTTGAAAATTATTAGTGACCCCAGTAGATGAACGCGCCACATAACATTTCGGCCATAGCGATAATGTCGCCATCGAAAGATTTAATTATATAGGAGATCACGAACGTCGATGGGAAGAAAGCAACTGTTTTAAGGTGTCTAAACCTTAGAAGATGACCCCAGCATGATTTACTAATTAATAGTAATTGGGAAAGCTTTCTCCATCATCAATTTGCTCTACCCTGTTCTCAAGCACTAAAGAAAGGCCAAATAACCTAACTCGATTGCTTTAATTCAATTGGCAAAGCTTTCCCCATCACCAAATTTGTCCACTCCCCACAAAAATCAATTAGAAAATGTTATCTTAGTCCTCCACCTGGCCAATAAACAAAAGACAACTTGCCCTAATTCTGAGTCTTGCTTCCAATCTAGAAAAAATTGAAGGTCGACCCATATCTTCAAAAGTTGTATTTGACGATGTTTATTAATAGTTTAAGATTTGAATTTGAGATTTCGTTAATCACCTCTAATAATCATATCAATGCGTGTGAAACTTGCAAATGACTACGGTAACTCTCGTTGACATTTATATTTCAGCAAAACTCATGATAGCAGTTGAGTTGATTATTTTCAAAGGGTTTTGAATCTCGAAAATCAAGATTTTAAATATATGCATTTTATATATTATACTTTGCAATTTTTCCACTACTTAGTCAGAAGACACGACCCTTTGGATTCCCTTTCCCTCTCCCTCCCTCCCTTCCCTTTCAATTTGCGAATTAGTGAGAGCTCGTGTTGCAAACCCCGAGAAGGTGGGTGGAAAGATGAATGAAGCTTTTTAATAAAATTTTTGCTAAACCAAATATGTATAAAGCTCCAAAAAAGCCTTTGTTGAAAGGTGGCGAAAAGGGGACTAAAGATGCTGCACAAACATGTTGCATAAATCGATGTTGTGGTGATGTTATGATAATGTCTTGTCCTTGATTTTAAAAAAAAATTTTTTTATTAATTATTTTTATGGGAGAGTTTTTGGATGAGCCTCCTCCAATCCAAGCTTTGGAAAAATTCCGAAATTATTCAGGAGAAAGTCAGCGGCCAAGTAATTATTATATAAAATTATTCCTTGTACTTATCCTTTATTCCCTTAATAATCAACTCCAACGAATATATAGGTGGATGACAAGTCCACTTTAATGTCTATTCTCTCTCTGTTTTTTTTTTTTTTAAATCTTTTACGAATATTCCTAGAGGAATTAACATGTCTGGTTCTTGTTCTCCCGCATGGGAATGAAGTCTTATCGACGGAAATGATGAAGGAAATATAATTTAGGTTCGATAGATTATTCCTCGTTTAGTTAAACAGAAAACATAATTATGTGCAGAATTTATATGTAGGCAGACTAAGTCATTAAATATAATATGGTCAGAACACGTGCGCTCTTTGCATTTAAAAGTCCAAGAAACTACATTTCAGAAAATAATAATAATAATAATAATAATAATAATAATAATAATAATAATAATAATAATAATAATAAGTTTGTTAAAAGAGGGAATGCGACCTTTCTTATAAAGGTGCTGTGAAAGCATTTATCCTTTTGTAATCATGCACTCACTTTGCTGTCCCTTTCTTTTATCAAGCGATCATTTACATTTACGACCTCGTCTCCTGCGTCTGAGTTTATCATGTCATAGTTCTATAATTTCCCAAAAAACCATTAATTCTTGAAAAGTTGGTGATTTTTGGACTAAAACAAAATGATTGTGCTTGTTTATTGAAATGTTTTCAGGATTTTGGTGCTAGCTACTATGCTTCACATTTGAATTACCATATGACATACATCTGCCACAACACCATCACAGAATGATTTTGATGGATAATAATAGATCACTCCTATAATATAAACCGTGTAAATTAAGTCTTAATGGTATGTTTGCTTTGCGGAAAGGAGAATGAGCATTCTGTGGGAATCTATTAGAGAAGGAATAAGAATAGAATAGCTATTTTGTAGTTTAGTTTGCAGAATGGAATAGTTATTTTAAGACTACACTCTTGTTTGATTTACTTTATACTGTAGAGAATGAATAGTTAAGAATTCCCATAATCCCATTTGATGATAGATGGTCAAAGTCTAATTTCTTTTATTATCATAGATATTAAATTTTTTATAATAACTTTTCTGCTATAATTTCTAATTCTAGATATAGTATAATCACTATTTTCCATCGAAAAATAATATGATGTCTAATGATAATTCTTATCGAATAATTATATCATACTAGTAATTATCTACATTATAGCTTTTTCCAATTATCATAATTAGGACATTTATGATTGTAATATTATATTAATAAGTACACTTGATTTGATTACACTTTTTATATAAATAATGAAAATAAATATAATACCTTTAATGTTTGATATAATTTTAGCAATCTTGTTATATATGACCTAATAATTATTATTATGATAATTAATCTCTTAATTATAACATTGTTGTTATTATTCATCAATTATCAATTATATCATAACCATTGATTATTATAAGAACCAGGACATTTATAAATAGCACTCTATTATACATCACTAAATATTTAATTATCTTGTATTATATAATTATATTATATAATTATTATTATAGTTATCTAATTATTAAATGGTAGTTTTATACTCAATGTTTAACAATGATGACTATAATCATATATTTTCGATTGATTAAATAATATGTATATAATATAGTTATGATAGATGATTATAAATGTAACAAACCGTAAGTCAGTTATTTGATAATTTTGATTTATATTAAAAGTAATTAATTACTAAAAATGCAGGGTTATTTGTGGAATATAAAAGTCGAACCTATTCCTAGTTGCATGGAATAGCTATTACAAGACCCCCAGCTAATCCTCATTAATTTTTGAACCAGATAATGGAATGACTGTTTAACTGAATGGAATAATTATACCTGGAAACCAAAAGTGCCATAAGGGTTGTCATTGACTTAATGGCATGTGAAAAAAAAAGCAATTATGATTTCAGCCACAATATATATTAGAATTCCTTAGGATTAACGTAGGTCAGAGTTATTTGCATAGATTAATGTTTGAATTTAATCGGTTTGTGGGGCTTGTATATTGTTCCATGGGCTTTTAGATAGTTGGATTTTTGTGCTTGTAAACCTGAATAATAATAAAAAAATATCTTAAAAGCTCAGCCGAACTAGCTCTTTATAGCATTAGTTATGCATTGTATTTCAAATGACATCTTTTTTCCTTTCAAATTAGTGATAGATAAATAGAACCTTGTATTGAAACTGTAAGCCAATTTCAACACCCCCACAATGGTCAAACAAAATATATTAAAGTGGTTCTTTCGAGCTATTTAAAACCAATTTATGGATTTCGATTAAACATGCGATTTATGTGAAATTGCCTCTACACAAGTCAATTTTCAAGCATGCCATGTGTGCATAGTTGATGTTACTTAGAAAGAGATTAAAAAAAAAAAACATGACAATCGACCGAGCCATTTTGTGCAAGAGCAAATTCTTGTTTAGACTTGAGTCCATATGGATTGGATCCATTATCATCATTGATCATGCAATCTTACACATAAATCTCACGTGATCTCTAACCGTGAGGGTATAGAGTCCATGAATTCATATTCATAGATGAGTTTCTCCTATACAAAGAAGAATGCATTTGTCATGTCAATAGGTGAAGTAGACAAGGCTCTTTTGATAATCCAAGAGCCCCCAAATTGGCACCCATTTGATTCTCCTAGACTCATAGCTCTACAGGTTACAAACCACTAAAATTGGTGCAAATCTCTCTCCCTCCCCCCCCTCCCTCTCTCTCTCTCAGTCATGATATCAAACATTCATCTAGTTTGCATCCAATTAGAGAGTGAGCGACTCATCACATCATCTCTCTTTAATCATGATCATGGCTCAATCATGGGAGTGATATCAGAAGTACTCTCTCACCAGCTGAACTATCGTTGGGTCACAACTTAGACCCATCAGGCCATATTGGGCTCAGACAAAGGCAAAATCGTGGTTTGTAGTCGTTGTACTCTCTGGTAGTGCCGTCCAAGTCCAAGCTGGAAAAATGTCATCATGTGATATGCAGCGAAAGCGAAGAGATTCGAGCATGCAAACTCATGCGACGGGAGCTGTAACGGGCGACGGAATATTCTCATAGAACTTGCTTCCTGAAGCGAAATTCCATGGGAAGAGGGCAGAATGCTGTATTTGTGCGCGTGAAACTGTAGAATTGATCAAACCAGGGTCTGAAATGATGAAAGAAATCAAAATTGGATAGGAAATTGCACATTGGTGACATTCTAAGAAAAGTGGACCGGATATGAGAAAAAAAATGGCCTAGTTAGGTATGGAAGTAGTGGATTTAAGATCCAAAAATGCCCCAAATGGGTCAGTATCCAAAGTAGACATTGATATGGTGGAAAAAAGCTCTTCACACATGCCAATTTTTATCATAGGCACACTGCTCAAATCATGCTGATTCAATTATTTTATAAACTTTTAATCAACTTCTAGGAACATGTCTCGAGTTTGAGATTATGAACAAAATCCAACCCAAATTGAAGAAAGTCCATATGGGGATGTGTCACTGCCTTTTGTAATTTCGAACAAGCAAGAGAACACGAGTTTCCTAATACATGATGGAGTCAGCTGAACGAATGGTATCAAAATGAGGTCACTCGCTTGCCTATTGCAAAATGTGTCCCTTGTTCATGACTTCTATGTAATTACTTTCATGCTGGTCTTGTTTGATAAGCCATTGTTGATCTGGCTTTAGTTTGCTCTACAAACGCGGCATCTCGGTGGCACTGTCGTTGCAATCTAGATAATTTGCCAAGAAATTAGAAAAGCAATGATGGTTCAACCTCTTAACCTCTTATTCTTCGACCAAAAAAGGGAAAAAAAAAATTATTGTTCTCACGACTTGATTTCTTTTCCACATTACCAATTGATGCATCTATAAGATACCGCTAGTTAAATGCATGCTTCGAATTTAGTATGTTTTCAGCATCTTCAAGGATGCTGAAATCACTCCACACGCCACATGCCCCAAAACTTCTTTCTTAATATATCCTTTTTTAAGCCGACAATATAGGGTTCTCGTCGCATGAATTTAATATTGCTTCACATGTATACTTTACTTGTAGGGTCCCGATTGCTTTCTACTAGGGGAGGTGACCGGTAGATGGCATTGCCAAATTGGTGCACAACTGCTTCCAACTTCATCTCCATAACCAAACACCAACCACAAACGGCTCCTAGAATGTTCCCAATCTCTAATTTAAGGTTTTCACGTCATGGCACGATCCTTTGGCTTTGACCCCATGAGGTCGCTCGCTTGCCTATTGCAAAGGCAAGATCTATACTCTCAAGACACGTTTGGAAAATGTTCCCAAGGCCGATCAACTACCTCATCACTCCCCTTATAACCAACCAAATTGACGCTTAAACAAACAACACCATGCTCGCAAGTAAATTGCCTAAGCACTGTTCTCTTTTTAAACTTCATTGTGGAAGGAGGACCCTTATATATACACACTCTCAAGAGGGCTTTGCCCTAAAATCAAAAGGTTGTGTGCTTTTAGAGCTTTTGATTCTTCATGTGTTTTTTGCTAGCTTAAATAGGAGACATGGCCAAACAACCCATTGTGTTGGTGGCTTTGGTGCTTTTGTTGATTCACGTGAGGGCTCAAGATGATAATGGCCTTGGTGCTTCCTTCATCTTTGGGGATTCCTTGGTTGATGCTGGAAACAACAATTATTTGCAGACACTGTCCAAGGCTAACATCCCACCAAATGGGATTGATTTTAGAGCTTCTGGAGGAAATCCCACTGGCAGATTCACCAATGGAAGAACCATTGGTGACATAGTGGGTATGTGAATTTCTTCTCTGCTTTTTAAAAATTTCTCTAGCTTCTTGTGATTTTTTTTTCTTGGGGGTGAGCATTGATGGGTATTTTAATATTCATCATAATTGTTTATTTTCTATTTTCAGGGGAAGAACTGGGGCAACCAAACTACGCTATCCCATTCTTGGCTCCTAATTCAACTGGCAAAGCTATACTGAGTGGAGTCAATTATGCATCTGGGGGAGGAGGGATTCTGAATGCAACTGGAAGAATCTTCGTAAGCACCCAAAAATAATTGACAATATGCTGTAGCATACACGTTTTGTTTTACTTATTTTGCATGCACATGCACGGGCCATCTAAAGCTAGGAAGATTACTATATGTTTTGCAGGTAAATAGGCTGAGCCTGGATATCCAAATTGACTACTTCAACATCACAAGGAAGCAGTTGGATAACCTCCTGGGACCATCACAAGCAAGAGACTACTTGATGAAGAAATCGATCTTCTCGATCACAATCGGGGCTAATGATTTCCTCAACAATTACCTGCTTCCAGTCCTCTCCATTGGTGCCCGGGCTTCTCAAACCCCTGACGCTTTCATCGACGACATGATCAATCACTTGAGGAACCAACTTATGGTACCCAAAAAATTCCAATTGATATTCTAGAAGGGAATGGAAGTTCAAATTAGTCGATCAAAACCATGGATTAGATTCATATTCATTCCTAGGTTATGATTGCTCATGTGAGATTCATTCGACCTAGCTGGAAGAATAGTTGGGTCTAACTCTAATTTGATTGAATCTATTATAGTAGAAATTTTTCCATATAATTATAATTGTCATGGTTTAATGCAGAGACTCTATCAATTGGATGCACGGAAGTTTGTCTTAGGAAACGTGGGTCCAATTGGATGTATACCTTATCAAAAGACCATAAACCAATTAAACTCGGATCAATGCGTTGACTTGGCCAATCAGCTGGCTCGCCAGTACAACGGCAGGTTGCAGGATCTGCTCACTGAACTCAACGAAAATCTTCCAGGAGCCACTTTTGTCCATGCCGATGTCTATGATCTTGTGATGGAGCTCATCACAAACTATGACAAATACGGTAGAGTTTATTATAAGTCCATCTTCTTTAACTTGCAAGGATCGGTACACTGGAACCTTCTTTATCAAAAGGAGTCAGTTGTTTATCAAGAACAAAATGTCTGGTTGTCGTCTTCTAAAATGTCTGGTTGTCGTCTTCTATCTTTGACCATGTTTGTCGTGGGTTTTTAGCTTCTGACTGTTCCTAAGTACATGTTTGATGATGCAGGTTTTACAACAGCTAGTACAGCTTGCTGTGGGAACGGAGGCCAATTTGCTGGGATCGTACCGTGTGGTCCAGTATCAAGCCTGTGTAGCGATCGATCCAAACATGTCTTCTGGGATCCTTATCACCCGAGTGAGGCAGCCAATCTCATACTGGCAAAACAATTGGTCGATGGAGACACTAGATACATCTCTCCTATGAATCTCAGACAGCTTCGAGATCTTTGATTGACTTCTTTATAAAGTATGTAACATAATTTGTGTGGCCAAGTGAGCAATCACCGTTTCTTGTATCATGGAGCTGTAGATCTACTATTTCCCTACAAGCTTTGGAAATTTTGCATTCAGTTTCATGTTGATAAGTAAATGTATATTCAACCTTCTTTGTGAGAGATATATCCATTATCCACTATAAAAGAAATGGGTAAGCCTGACAAAAGCCAAACAGGGAGTTCTACAGTCTTCCTTGGGTTGAAATCCTTTTTCTTTTTTGAACCGCAAACGTTGATCAAATTCACATGGTGGGAAATGACTCCATTTGATTATTAATAAACCGGCTGTTTAATTTGTTTAGAGGAAGTTAATGATTTGAGACAATGAAAGCCTAAGAATGTTTTCTCAGATAAGCAGGATTAGCGATTAGGAAAAAAGGAGAGCTAGAAAATTTCTGTCGGTCCAGTTTACAAATAAGATGCCAATCTGTACAAAATTATCCAACTTAAAAACAGAGTTGCATGGTAGGAGGGACTAGGAAGATGATAGCTTCAATCTCAGGGTTTCGGACTCTCAATACTCATCAGAGTCTTCAGTTGGTTCCTAGTCTTATCACTTGAAACAGCCATAGTTCTGCATAAGAATTCTGTCTCAAACTTCATCTCAGTTTTGTTTCTGTTTCTATGTTCATAGGTTCGTCTTTCCCTATGGAAAGAGTTTACCCTTATCTTCTGATCAAGACATCCCACATCTGTTTCACTAATTCTACTTTATGCAGAGAATCAAGGTGTCACCGGTTGTACTTAATTTTCATGGAGACAACCTCCCAACCCAAAATCAGTCCATGTTATGAATCAAAGAGCACTCAAAAACTTTGTGCTCTTGCTGTAAAATATGAACACCAGAATACAAGTGGTGCTGGGAATTGGGAACTTTGAGGTATCCACTCGGTTCGAGACAAGACTTACCCCAATGTCTTTGCTAAGGGAGTTATCAGACTTTACACGCATTGTACCAACATCACTTATCTGTGTGTTGGCAGCAAGCCAATTATTGGTGATATACCTCAGTTTTTGCACTACCTGCCATTTAGGGTCTTAAAGCAGCATCAAAAGCTATCAATTATTCACTAACCATTACTACATTCTGCAGTCTGACCTGACAACGTTTACCCAGGTGCTCAATTTGCAGCTAGTTCTGCTCTTTATTGGGACCTGTAGAGCAATTCTCACTAGCCAACAATTACCCTCTTCTCTGCAATGTGTACCCTTATTTTGGGTATGCTGCTGATCCAAGCGTAGTCAGGCTAGACTATTCTCTGTTCAGTGCCTCTGGAGTCACGTGAAATAAAAATCTTGGCTACCATAACCTATTTGATGTAATGGTAGACTCTTTCTACTGGGCAATGGAGAAGGCAGGAAGGCCAAATGTTACAGTGATTGTGTGCAGAATGTATCTTCTTGCAACATGGTATTCCTCCCTCATTGCTGCTTCCCAGCCAAGATGAGACAACGCTTCTGTGACAGATTTAGGGATAAAAACGGAATCCAAGGAAGAGTGGAATACCATGTAGGGAGAAGATAAATGACTATAACTCAGAGAAGTGTGGATTGGCTGAGTATTAACAGTCGAATGTCTACCTCTTCTGGGAGCAATAGGTAAGTCAAGCTCAGATGGAGAAGAATCTGAGGATGGAGAGTTAATTAGAACAGACAGAAAAATCTATCGGCACTGCCAGGGGAGCAGCTATCTGGTCTCCTTCTAGAGCGACTGTCTGCTCTCTTTCTGGTGTCTCATTGTCCACCAGTGGTTGCCTATGCCTGCACTGATATGTGATGAAATCACCATCTCCTGTTTTGGTACTGATGACCAAGTTTCACTGGAAAAGAACTATTAAATCTGGACTCCTCATTCTAGATAACACATATCATTGAACTAAACTCATCAACTTCCAATCTTTTCATGTTTCCAATTAGGCTGTCAAGTTCAGACTGGATTTTGCTTATAGTAGGATGTAACTGATCACCAGAAGAGAACACATTAATTGTATCCTGGAATTCAATCCAACTTAGTCCTGGATCTTTATCCATCATGAGCCCTCTTATCTTTCGTCTTGTTTCCAAAACAACATCCCACTTCCCTGCAGCAGCATAAAGATTAGAGAGCAAGATGTGAGTTGCCATGTCTTCCATGTCCAAACTCAGAACATGCTCAGCAGCACGAATTCCCATGTGCAAATTCTGATAATTTACAGATGAACTAAGCAAGGTTCTCCATAATTCTAAATGGTCATCATAGAATGGTGATTTGCTAATCATTTCCTCTGCCTCTTCCAGTAATCCTGCTCGGCTCAGCAAACTGACCATGCATGAATAATGCTTAGGGCCTGGCCTAAGATCAAAGTCTCTCAAACAATTCCATAAGATCTTCCCTTCATTGACCAAGCAACTATGGTTGCAAGCAGAGAGTGCTGATAAGAAGGTCACCTGATCTGGAAGTATACTAGCCACAAGAATTTCATCAAAAAGTTCCAATGCCTTCTCTGCCAACCCATGGTAGCCATATCCTCCAAGCATTGAGTTATAGCATTTCAAATCAGGGTCGGAAACACCAGAAAATATTAACTCAGCAGCTGGAAGGTTTCCAGTTTTAGCATACATGTCAACTAGACTACCAGAGACAGCCATGTCGACAACATATCCTGTTTTTACAGCCAAGGAGTGTATCATCTCTCCTTGTTTGAGAACTGTAAGATCAGCACATGCACTCAAAGCTCCACTTAAAGAAAAACTATCAGTCTTATGGCCTTCCTTATACATTTCATAGAAATATTTTATTGCTGTCTCTGAATCTTCCAATTTAGAATGAGCTGTGATCATCTCTGTCCAGATAACCACATCCTTCTCTGGTAATGAGTGGAAAATATTATGACCGTTCCCATTTTCTCCATTTGTAAAGTACATGGAGATTAGCGTAGTTCCGACATAGAAGCTACTTTCAAATCCCGCTTTGATGACTTGACCATGAAGAGCCTTCCCACAGTCATTGACCAAGAATGTTTCTGTTGCAGAAACGGCAGCTGCGAGAGTGTATTCATCTGGTTTAGGAAACGAAAGTCTCCTTAACTGTATAAAGATCTCTATGGCAACTTCTCCATGACCATTTTCTGAATACCCAGAAATCAATGAGTTCCAAGAAACAATGTCTGGATTCTGCACTCTATAAAAAATACTCTGTGCAGTACTGATGTCACCGCAGTTAAGATACATGTCCATCAGGGCATTCTCCATTGGCAGATCGAATGTGGTGCTAGAGACGACTGCTTGGCCATGGATAATCCGTCCATAGGCATGATGTTCCAACTTTGCGCAAGCATTCAGGACAATTGAATACGTGAACTGAGTTGGAGAAACTCCAGATGCAAGCATCTCACTGAACATGCAGAGAGCGTCCCTGATTCTATCGTTCTTCAAACTCCCGAAAATCATCGAGTTCCACACAACGGCATCTTTATCGACTACACAACGGAAGACATTCCCTGCAGATTCCAGATCCCCAAAACTAGAGTACATGCCAAGAATAGACGTCTGAACACAGATATTATCCGCAAACCCACATTTCACGGCACAACCATGAAGCAAAGAACTCGTGAACCGGTCCTCGAGCAAAGAGCAAGCCTGAAACAAGCTGGTGAACGTCAGCCCATTAGGCCTTAGCCCCTCGTCGCCCAGTCGGGCGAACAGCCCCACGGCCGAGGACGCCCGACCGGGCACCCGAGAATAAGCCGAGATGAGCGCGTTGTAAGAAACCACGTTTCTCTGCGGCATTCTGTCGAACACTTGCCGCGCGCTGCGCAACGCCCCGCAGCGAGCGTACATGGACACCAGATTGTTGTTCGCGTACGGGGAAGTGGCGCGGGTCGTGAGGACGAGGGCGTGGAGCCGGCGCGCGACCTCGAGGGTGGTCGCGGAAGCGCATTTTTGGAGGAGCGATGCCAGGGGAGACGGCTCGCATGAGGGCGGCATAAACGACCGGGGACGGTAGCTTCGCGGCCAGCTCCGGCCGGTGAAGATAAACTACCAACTACTGCTAGAAGGCAAGCCGTGATTTGAGCAAGAACGAATAAGCACGCACACCACCTTTTTCTTCTGAAAAAATTGATAATGCTGCTCGGCAGCGTCAAAACCTTATAACAATTCCTAACTTATTGAGTTGGACGAAAAAAGCTTCTAATATGTCAAAAAAATTACTAATAGATAAAAAGGGGAAAAGTTGGTATTTATTGAAAATGTAAAAGTCACGCATTGTCATCGAAATACATGATATTAGTCGAAAAGACTGTATTTTATTTCAAGTTTATTTTTGTGCAAACTTTTTTTCCCCTCTTCTACTTAGTAATGTGCTCAAATTAATTTCTATGAAGGGTTTTATGTAATGGGTCTCAACGTTGTTGATGATCTTTGTTAATTAACATATTTCAAATATAAATTATAATTATAAACAGTTCACAACTTTAACCAAAGAATTTTGTTAAGAAAAATTTGAGTTAAAGAATTATATGTTATAAAAGTTAGTTCAAAATTTCTAGAGATATTATAAATAAATTACTTCATTTGTTGATCAATGGAACATGAGGCCCCGTCCCTTGTGAGGATGTGCTTCACCCCGACTTTGCACGAGATATGGGGCACGATGTGATAGCAACTTGTCCATTTTATAATTGAATTATAGAGAGACATTGTAAATTATTATATAAAGAGTTGATTTCGATGAAATTGCCATGGTAAAATTTCGAGTCACTTATTTCGTTATGAATCAATTAAAAAGTAATATTATTCTTTGAAAAAAATGTATATTATTTGTACAGATAATTTGCATGAAATGGGAAAAAAGATTTTAGGGAGAGAAAAAAAATTGAAAAGAGGCGAAAGGGGAGGAGAGCAGAAAAGAGCCGACGGAACAACGTTCAGGAGTTCTTCATCAAGTTCAAAACTTCGGGAGACACGTCGGAGGCTAGCTATCCTCGCCGTGCCAGCTTCACAGAGGGTCTTCATCCCCGCCGGCGGTAGACGGGCCGGCGAAATGTCCGGCGGTGGTTCTCAGCTTTCTCGCATTTCCGGCCTGCTCGACCTCCATCTTCGACCCTGCGCCGTGAGTCTCGTCATTCGTTCGCCTGACTTCCTTCTACTTCGACGCGTCGGCCGGCGTCATCTCATCGTCGATCGGTCTCACGATGTCAATCAAAATTCGGTGTTTGTGAGTGTAGGTAGTCGGAGTTGCTTGTGCAAGCAAAGAAGAGGAGAAGAATGTTTTGATCGGTCTCTCCAAGGTGCGCGTTTTACCTTCCGTGTGCGCGTTTCGTGCTCCCATGTCTTTCGACGTTCGGGGGCCGGTTCGGCTTCCTCGATGTGCGTGGAGATGTTGACGAGGTTGCGCGAGTGCTGATTGGATTTTCGTTTTTAGGTTTTGAGAGAAATTCGGCTCTGGACTAGTGAAGAAGAAACTGATGGGTCCTCTGATAGCGTCAGTCTCTCTCTCTCCTTCCCACTGCGCGCGCGCGGATAGTTTGGGGACTGATTGCTGTCTTTGTCACTTAACAGGGAGCAGATGCGGATTCAGGTGAATTCGCTCTCAACTCCGAGGAGCAAGTCTTTTTGGGCAAGATTGTTGGTGATTTGGTGAGTTGTTCAATGTTAATGAGCTGCAAAGTTTACTTTGGAAAGAAGCTGATGGATTGTTCATTTGATTCTGCTATTCTCGTACTTTTTTTAATCTCAATCTCTGTCATAATTCATGAGTGTGATGGAAATTACATGATAGTGGGAAAGACAAGACCTCTATTTGTAAAACATTTTTCTTGTATTTCCCCCCTAAAATTTTATAGTTTAAATTTAAACTGGTTCCTGTTGTTGCTAGTGGATGAAGGTTTTTATTAGCAATCAACAATTACTAGTACTTGGTGAGGAACCGAAGTGTGATATGTGATCTTGTATGCTCTAAGGCGCTGCCAATGCAGGATATTTTAAGGCTTATGTGTTGTTTTAGCCATGTGACCCTCCTTAAATTTCTGTCTCTTGCTACTGATACTTGGCATACATTTTCATATGTCTGGTATACTTTGTTTGACTGGTTTCCTCTGCGCTCTCATTGCAGATGTGCTGTCTAATGGTTCACAGTCAACATGTTCAGCATTTGACAGGCAATGTCCTTTTGGCAATTTCCGAGCTTCTGTCTGCCTATGTAGGTTCTTGTTTGCTACCATCAAAGTTAGATCAGTTATGTGTGCCAGCTTTATTGTTCTAAGGGCTCTTAGCATTAGCTCTTCCTGATCTGCAGGGAAAAGGATGGGTCCCCTTTGTGCGCTTGTTGTTTGTTTGTTCTGAATTGTCAATAGAAAACATACAACCATGTTCTTCCGTTACCAGAACAAGGGTACATGAAGATTTATATGGTGTTTCAGGAAGTTATGATCGCTCCATCAAATCAGAGTTGCAAAAGGCCAACTGGTCCACTGTGGCTGGAATTTTTCGGGTCTTGCGCTGCATTTGGAAATATTTCAAGCAAGATTTTAGGGATCAGCTAGTTGATTTGTACTTAAATTCTCTGAATTCCTTTATTTCACATATTCCTTGGAATTTATTTGATAATGCTAATGTTGGTCCAAAGTGTGCTCACGTGGATCTGCAAATGCCGAAGTTCATATTTCTTGGATATTTTACTCAGTTACTGAGTTCAGTGGTGGAGCAAGTTGATCATGAAAAGGTAGAAGGTGGGTCTGTGAATGGGCATCTTCTTCTTTTCTCCATTACCAAACTTGTTCCCAGTTTGTTCCTATGTTGTCTTGGCAAGGAAGAAGAACATGGTGATGCTCGCATCTCTTTATACTTCAGACATAAGCTATTGGTATGATCCACCTAAGTTTCCTTTAAGGATGTGTCAATTCTACTTGTTATTTCCAAACATTCTTTGTGCTGAGTTATTAGTAATTGCAGATGCTGATGACTCGGCTCAGTGGCCAGGGCCTGGAGGGCTCTGTTCTCATCCTATGGTTGCAGCTTCTGCATAAATACTTTCAAGATCTTATGTCAGAACAAATAAGTATGCTTGAGCCTGTTGGAGATGATAGTTTAGAAGGTTCCCCCTTTTCAGCAAGCATTTTTGAGGAAAACCTCAAAGTTACTAATCTATACCACTTAAAGAGGCTGGCCATTTTCCTTTTCATCAAGTGTTCGTTGAGTTTGATTTTCAATGAAGTGGAGGTTGACCAGCAACATGAATGCCTATCTGAAAGACCATGTTTAAGTTCACATCCAGAATATTGCAGTCATAAGAAAGTTTTAGGAGAGCTTTATAAGTGGCTCAGTCAGAATCTTCAGCATGATACCCATTGTGACAGTGAAACATACAAGGAGAAGTGCATGCATTTTGGCTCATCCTTCATTCAGCTCTATGCACAGGAGGTTTGCATTTCTTAATTCTTGCAGTTGAAAGTTCTAAGAGGATTGCATTTTTTACCGTTAAAAGTTTCATGAGGGTTGCTTCTTCTGGAGATTTAGCAATTGCACTTGTCATACTTTCCCTTTCCCTTTTTCCCTTTTTCCCTTTATGATCTGTGTAGAACAAGATAATTATTACATTAGCAAGAAATGAAGGTTTGAAAAGTTGTGAGTTTGTGGAAGGGTAGGGTGTTTTTGGCATTTCTAATGAGGACCAAGGGTAGAATTGTTTTGTCTGCACTATAGAGTGGCTGTTTCCAAAAGTGTCTAAATGTTAAAATTTGAGCAAGCTTACTCTTTAGAGTAAGGCTCATGTCTACTATACATGTACTGTTTAGGTGACAGGAGCATTTGGGGAAGGGTAGGGTGTTTCTGGCATTTCTACTCTAAGGACCAAAGGTAGAAATTTTTTTTCCTCTACTGTAGAGTTGCTTTTTCCAAGTGTGGTCTAAATGTTAAAATATCAGCAAGCTTACTCTTTGGAGCAAGGCTTACGTCTACTATACATGTACTGGCATTTGGGTGACAGAAGCTGTATAATATGAGCAAAGATTCTTTGGAGAGATGATCTTGAAAAGACACAGTAAACTGTTGCAGTATACTGCTTAAATACATGCCTTTAGAGGCTTTAATCTTCATTATATTTTCACTAATGAATTGAGAGGACACAAAGGGACTCAATTTACATGGAGAAGACATGCATGCTTATGATTGAGGACTTGCTTTTACCAAAACCAGAAATGAAGAGGAAAGTGGAAAAAAGGGTGGGGTAAGGAGGTTTCAGTATGGATGATATTGTCCTTCTCTGCTGATCTGATTATTTGCGGTATTTCTACAAGCTTATAGTATATTGTGCTTCAAAATATTTTTCATCTTCTACAATTATCCTAAAGTGGTGCTAATTTGTTTGTCACCAATTGGCAGTTTAGAGTTGCATATTTGAAGTTAGAATGTTGAATACTTGCAAAAAGAGGGTGAACTAATGTGTGGGGGGTAATGAAGTAATTTAACCATGACAAAGCTTTATGTATTTCTTTATATTAAAGTACCATCTGTTGAGGCATTAATTATTTTATTCTATATTGCTGTTCTTTCATTCCTTAGGCTTTTATTACACTCTAATTACATGGCATTGTAATAGTTTTGTATTCAGTAAGATTGGACTAAGGCTTAGTTAGTTAGCTATCAATGTTCTGTGGAAATGATTTGAGGGAGGGCACTGACTTCTTTTCTCTATTTAACATTAGGATGACCTGTTATTTAAAGTGCTCTTGGAAGTGCTCAGCATTCCGATTCCTGGATCTGAAAAGTGAGCTGAAGTATTCTCAAATTTGCTACTTCTATATTCTTATTAGATCAGTGAATTATGTGAATCTTTTTATAACTCCTTATGCTGCTTGCAGGTCTGATGAAGTAAAAGGGAGAATTCCAGACTCACAGGAAAATATTCTTATTCATCTTTCAAACCTTTTTAATCCTTTTAACTTATTCCATTCATTTCTTGCACAGGTATGATTCATACATTCTCCTCGGCTAAAACCCTATTTAATTTTTTTGTTTCGTATCTTTGTAGGTCCTAAGACTTTTTGACTTTTGGATCTGCAGATCAAATATGATCATCAGGTGCTTCTTGATTACCTCATATCTAAGGACACAGGAATCAGTTGTGCAGAATATCTTCTACGGTATGCACTTTCTTGGAAATAATTTTGCAGTTTTCCATTTCTTGTGTTGCTGAAATAGGAAATCCAGGTATTCTTGAAATGCAGATATCCATTTTCTCCTTTAATGTTGTTTGACTATATGTTCTCTTTGTATTTCTTTTTCTTTGAAGGTGCTTGCGACTGATCTGTGAATCATGGGAAGTATTTTTACACTTTTCTTATGTGCGGAGTGCAAAGAAATGGTTATCAATTAAGGAAAGAAAAATTCCTCGGCGGAAGGTAAATTTTCGTCTGGAGCCATATAGCACTGGAAACTTCAGAAATGAGCATAAACTTCAAGGAGCTGGAGGAAAGCCATTTGACAAAGCTAAACTATGTTTGCTGTCCTTAAAATATTCAGTGGAAAATCTCCATCAGAAAAATTTGTTTCCTTATAATCCCAAAGTTCTTCTAAGACGGTATGCTTTCTTGTTGACTATTTTGATCTTAATAATATATGGAAATTTCTTCTTATAAACTAATGTCAGCAGTGTCTGAAATTTTGCATGAAGCATGTCAAACTATGATGGCTGAGATTGATGCTAGAGACATCTGAACTGCATATATTTCTGTGGCAGTCTAACAGAATTCCAGGAACTATGTTTTCACAAGGGATGTAAGGGAAGAGTGGGTGAGGGGAAGTTGACTTAAGAGATTGAAGGCATCATTTTCTTGAGAGTTACTCTTTGAGGATGGCAAGAATGAGGTGCATTTCCTGATACATTCACCTGCTCCAGAACTTGCGATGGAAGGGCATAATATTGATAAAACACCTTTCATGTAAGTGGCTGAAAAAGGAAGGTGCAATTTTTCCATTATGTTGAGTGCTGTGCTTCTGAAGATCTTTCAGGTCAGTGACATTGGGTGTTTCAATTTGTTGCAGAGAACTCACCACTTCATCATTTCCAATATACACTAAGGTAATCTAAACAATCTGCTATATCTATTTACTCAAAGGTGCGTTTGTGAGGGATGTAACAAATGGGCATGTTTTAGAAAAAGAAAAAGAAAAAACAAGCCTAAGAGACCCAAGCCCAAGGCCCTTTTTAAACCCTTGAAGCTGCATCATTAACCCATTTATTTGTTGTTGCAGCTGGTCTAAGAAGAAAATAGAAAGGAAGACAGAGAGGGGTTGGCAGAAAACAGAAAAAGATGAAAGGGGAAGAACCGAGAAAGAGAGAGAGATAGGAGTCAGTGAATTTTAGAGGTGCTGAGGCCATCTTGACGTGTCAAATTTACACCATTTTGAAGTGCTTGGTAAGAATTTGAAACTTTGTTGTACTTAATCGAAGAGGTGTTCTGTTAATGCTGGAATTTCTGAGTTAGTTGCGATTCTGAGTTACTGGGTTGAATCAGGAGGTTTTTGAGCTATGAAATCATGTTGTAAAGAAACTTTATGGCATCTTAGATCTCTGGATTTTACAGAAGTCGATTTGCGATTACGATCTGATCAGACTGCAATTTTGGATTTTGTTGCACACTTATTGGAAACAGACTTTGGCACTAGTTTTCACTCCTCTCTGTCCATCTTTGAGTGGAGGCGAGGTCTCCTTTTCATTATACTGAGATAGCTTTCCAATGACTCCACGCCCACTTGAAATGGACATTGTTATATTTTGAACTAGCCATTTTAGTCTCGTGCATGCTGTCACTCAGTGGACTTACTCTGTTTTGAGTGGGTTGGAAGGTGCATCATAATCGTATTGTTATCAAATAAGCTTAATTTAATCAAGTCTTAGTTAAGGTTATTATCTACTTATTTTGATCTTTGTTTCTCGCTTATTTGATGAGGTTTCTGCTTGAGGTAGCTTTAGGAATTGTCAGGTAAGTGGTGCTTTTCTCTTTATGATTTGGAAACTTATGTCTTAAAAATTATAGGGAATAAATGTCATAAACTATGAAAAGAGGCATCGTGGAACGATGTTTATTAAAATGGAAAAGTGATGTTCAACTTATATTTGTTGCATAAAGCTGGATCGTCCCAATCTCAAGTGGAATGCCAAGGAAATTTACAACCCTTTTGGTGATTTGAAATGACATAGTGAAGCATTTCTTGAAATAGTTTGCATGAAGCAAAATATAGAGTCCAGGCTGAAATTACATGTTCTAAAATGGTTTGATATGGAGTACTAGATTGATCAATAAACTAGACCATTGATGTTTGCATTGACATTGTTGATTGTGTAGGTTTTTCTGATATGTATGAAGCTATGATGAAGTGATATAACTCCTGTTTGATCTTGTACATATATATTACTAGATTTGGATAAATATATTTTTGGCACTATTTATAAATGTGCATTGTAGTGCTTGGTCAATTTGCTCAGAAGAGACTACTTACTAGGTGGTGGTTGCTCATACCATTTATTTCAATTCTTATTCAGGTTCTTCAATTACTGACAAGTAGGACAGAAGTGGCGTCAGCGGGTGACTTTTTGGTAGTTGATTTTGGTTCTTTTTGTGGTAGTTGTACATATGTTTGTACAATAATTTATGTCAAGTTTAGTTTGGTTAGTCAGTGGAAATGTGTAGTTTAATTTTTCTGTTTTTGTTGACAAAATGCATATATATATTTTAATGGACTTCAGATTTCTTATCTTTTGTAATCAGCTTGTCATGTATGTATGTACGTATGTATGTACATGTATATAGAAAATGTTTAATTAATTACGTGAGGCTGTGTCCATTGGATAGGCAAACGGCTATGTCATTCCTCAAACCCATTGTGAAGTTGGAGGGTGATCTTTGTTTGTGTAAGAGTTTATGATCTTTTTCGATTTACATTATGGGACATTGTGAGGTTGCGTGTTAGTTTTGAAGCAGTTTTTCTTTGTTAGATACTAAGGTGTAAGTTTTCATTTTGGATCCAATGATCTTGGCTTTTGACTTAGGAATACTTGCTGTGCTTTGTAAATTTAATAAAGGCAAATGAGTCATTACTTCTTAACACTAGAGATTTGTCTAGGTTTTTGAGGTGTGGCTTTCACAAGGAGACGAGAGGATCATCATGATCCAGTTCCTGACCTGTTAGGAGGCAAGGGATGTGCCCTACCAGCCTGTCACTGAAACCGATGTAGTTGGAGTATGTAAAGTGGTGAGAGATTTACATCGTTATAAGGAATTAAGTAGAAGTAAGAGCTGCCCATTCAGAGATTGACAGTTAACGCAACTTCGCCTGATTTAGAAATGGGATTTTATCCACTTATGATGGGAAAGCGGATCCCAATATGGTTGAGCATCGGATTGGATGGATAGATAGAAAGGATCTTTAAAGCTTAATACTTGCTGTCCATTGTGTAGTACAGGTCTGCCACTAACTACTTACAAAGCGAAGCCGAGTACTGGCATGAGGGTTGTCAACCAGCACATTAGGCATATTTGGCCGCCACTTCGAGGAGGCAATCGGACAGCTTCTGGGGCGCGGAGAACATGGGCATGTGATCTGCACCGTCGATCTCCATCACGTGCTGGGCCCCGGCGTTCTTCATCATCTGCCGTTGGAACTCCTCCGGGATCAGGAGGTCCTGTTTGCACACGACATACACTCGCACGATCGAGCCGTACCCTTCGTCAGTGAACTTGTCCGCCGTGGCCAGGTCTTCTATGAAGAGCGACCCCGGCCTTATCATGATCTTAGCAAGCTCCTGATCCTTCTCATGATAACAATCACATTTCGAAAAATTAAAATGAAGATGAAAGAAAGGTGCCTATAGACGGGCGGTATATCATATAAACTTTCATAACATGCTATAGGAAAAAATGGCTTGATTTTTATACACGTGTAATGAATCAAGACATTTAAAAGAATGATGCCTTGATTCGTCAAATGGGTGCATCAAGTTGAAAATTATCCAAATTCATATTGATCGATTTAATTCGTTTTGACCTATTTTCATGCTATACGAATTTAGCAACTTGACTTATATTTGACCCAACATATATTACTAAGACACTTGCATATTTAACCCAATCTTAGAAAGAGAGAGAGAGAGAGCATAGCCAAAGTAACATTCATATTACTTTCAGTTTTACCACTCTAAACCTATTCATGATCAATTTACTGAAATAATATAAAATGAGTTAAAAATGGGTTTATAACTATTTTGATAGGTCTAAGTGGTGGCATGTGCGACATGCCACATAACTATCAATTATCCATGTTGATTAAGATGAGTATTTTGTATTTGCTTCATTCTATACATCAATCATATGAAAAAATTGATCATGAATAGGTTTATAACTATTTCGATAGGTCTAAGTGGTGGCATATGTGACATGCCACATAACTATCAATTATCCATGTTGATTAAGATGAGTATTTTGTATTTGCTTCATTCTATACATCAATCATATGGAAAAGACAAACAACGAGAATTTAGGTAACAACGTAAGTACAATTTTCACTATTAGCAAGTAAATTTATCGTTAGAGACAGTTTCTACATTTCTCATGGATGCTTTATTAAGCATCAAGTACCCCATTTATTTGAAAGACTAATTTCATGTCACGTAGAAAACGAAGTTGCCAAATTTGAAAAAGAAATAGTAATTAGCAGAAATGTTTTTGGAGAAGGCCACTTAAATTTATAAAAAATATTGGAAAATACTCCGAGTGGCCACGTGAGACAAATATTCATCACCCAATCATTAAAACACATATAGAATTTTCAGAATAAAATGTACGAATCACATGAAATAATTATACTTAAAATAGGAAAGAGGTGAGTAGCAGTAAGCACACCTCCTTGGGAGATAACTGGTAGAGCCGAGCCGCCAGGAATTCTGGGCCGAAGAAGTAGGAAGTCAACAACTTTCCTGGCTTTCCAAAGGTTTTCACTTGAGTGTCCAGCCAATCTTCCTCCGGAATGCTCGAACGAAGCTAAAAATTGTCACAACGAACAAAAACAATTTCGAATTTGGTTTCTCAAAACTCAAAAATCCATTAAATTATCAGAGATACTACAAAATATCTCTTTAAAATTGCTATTATTAGGTTCTAAATTAGATGTTAGAGTAATTTTTTTATTTAGTTAGGTGGTTGGACAATACATATGTAATTTGCAAGAAAAAAAATTATAAAGAAAAAGATGCTGCAGTTATCTAGAAATTAGGAACCTTCTTTCCTCTAAATAACAGAATGGAAAAGCAAAATATTTCCTAATGCTTTTGGTTTTTGAAAATGCATTCTAATACATGGGCAATTACTAATGAAAATAATTTTTCCAACGATTAATTCAATTTTAAAAAATTCCATTGAATATTGTGTATCTTGATACATCAGGGATACTATTTTACTCATAAAGTGACTAATTCTTATTTACTACTCTTATTTCACATGGTCATAGATTTGAAAGTGCTATACATGGAAGCTTGTTATAGAAAAAAAAGGGTTTTAATTAAAATGAACGAGAAACTTGAACAAGTTACCTGTTTTAACACATAAGCCGGCTGGTGCGTAGTGTCCGGCATCAGTGCCGTCAGGAAAACAGCGGCCGAGATCTTCTCGGGGAACTTGTCGGCGGCGAGAGCCAAGCTCATGCCGCCCAAGCTGTGTCCCACGAGGATCACCTTCTCGTGCTGCTCGAGCGAGGCCATCATCTCCAAGAGCGGCTCGTTGTACTCACGAAATGAGTGGATATCGTAGATGGACTTCGTGTTGGTGCCTGAACCGGCGAGGTTCAGTGGCGTGACGCGGTGGCCGGCTGACTCCAGCCGGTGCTTGACATGGAACCAGCACCACGCGCCGTGGCATCCGCCGTGCACGAGAACGAAGTGGCGTTGCTGCTTCATGCTTTCGGGATCCACCGGAAATTCTTGAGGTTTCAAGTTGATTAGTTCGATGTGATGAGATGACACTACAAATATATATAGTCTGATTGGTAGTTGAGATTTAGATATTGGAGGAGAATTATTGAGGTTAATGTTATCCTTGTAAATGAAAATTATTGACGTTGATGTCGTACCTGCAATTATTTTGACAAGAACATAATGTGAGGATCGTACTGATCTTGATCTTTTTATTGTTGAAAATAATTGAAATGATATCTAGTAGATTCCCCCGATCTTCTTTGATTTTTCACTCTATTAAAATTGTACATATATCTCCTTTAATTGTGTGTAAAAATATCCAGTTATCTCAAATACTCATCATGCTCTTATTTGAATTTAGTTCTATCTTGATCTTAATTGTGTATTTAAAATATAGAAATTTGGTCAAGGCATCCGGAATTAGGACCCGGATTGACCCTTCTATGAGCATCTCAGTAATTTGAGAGAAGGAAAATGCAAGCATATAATTCAGAATTCTTGAAAGTCCAAGCTTTTTACTTGAATGAGCATCATACCCTTAACAAGTCGCCGGGTCATGATCAACAAATCTAACGTAATTCTCCTAAATTAAATTTATCTTTTTCAATTTTTTGTAGTATTTAAGTTTTTATTTTTATATCTGTTGTTATTTCTGGAAGGAAAATGAAATTCTTAAGAGTGAGATTTCAATTTGTATTATTTTGATTTTTCTGTGTAAGAGAAGTCTCCGCTTGCCTTTCGAGAGACCCTACCATTTTCCATTTTAATAAGGGAAAAAAGGCTCATTTTTCCACAGATGTAGACAAGAAGACTTCATCTGTCTTTGTGATGAGCAAATAGTGAAGATGAGCCTCTTTTTGTATGCGTAGCGGATGTGACCGGGGGATCTCCTCACAGCAGTCAACTTTGGCTCCTCCGAGATTGTCGATATTCCCCAAGCCACTTGGTAGTGAAACCCCGCCACTCTCCTCTCGTCGAACGCAGCTATTTCAACTTCGCGTGCGTGGCCACAATGGACGGGTTGGCTTCTAGCAGAGATTAGTCCTAATCGACAGCCCTTCATCAATTCATCCACAAGCGATGCCCCCACCGGCAATCCTTTAGCTTTTTGACTATGCACACCCGGAAACATGAGGACAAACAAGATTTTTATAAGATTTTATGTGATTACTGTCAAATATTGTAAAAGCATAAATCATTAAATGAATGCGTTGTTTAATAATTAATTATTTTAATATCCTCCTTCACATTTAGTCTAATCTTTTGCCTGGGAAGCAAATGGAGCTGGAAAAATTTGGATATAAGATCTTCAATTCTGATATCATATGAGATTTTGTAAAATTATCGCCAACTATTTTAAAAGTTTAAATTATTAAATGATAACATGGTTTAGTATTTAACCATTTTATCATTCCTCTAAGACATGGTTAAGAAGATTAGCAGTCCTATAAGACATGATTAAGAAGATTAGCAAGGGGCTGCTGAAGAGACATAACATTTTGAAGCCCCTCTTCCCAAATTTACCATGCCATATGCTACCTAGTTTACTGTAGGATAGGTGCGTTTTTGACGATGCAGCGCTCAAACCTGTTAAGCACTGGCCTGCATGCTGGTGCAATAGGTTGAATGATAGCATTTGAAGAGTTGTTGATATTGACAATATCAACACTCTTGAGTGTGTTGAGAAAACTCTTAGTTTTGATGTTAACAAAACTTTCTAAGTTTTATTCAAGTGGAATTCTGTAATAGATTGTGGAAGGAGACTTTTGTATTTAGCAAAGTTTATCGGTTATAGAAGATTCCATATTAAGTTAGAAGCATATGCAATATCTTATTCTATCGGAGATCTAGAATGTACTTCAAGGACCAAAATGAAGAAGGACCCATAACGGCTACGAATTTCACTTGCCATATTTATATTGATTTTGCTAATCAACTGATTGACAAAATCAATTTTTAAGACAATTTCCAAATAAGAATGGAACACTCATGAAAACCAAGATTCTGTTTGTATAGGCGATCGAAATCTAAAAGGATTCAATTTTTTTCAATGGTTAGGAAATCTTTCTTAATTAAATTTGTCCAAGAAAGGTTAGAAGATAATCCTTCATTCTAATAGCCAATGGCTATTTTTTGCTTGAAGGGTATTTAAGGAGGATACACGGCTTGTAGAAGATAGAGTGTGAATTAAAATTTCAATGTTTGATTCTATCCTTGCATTCGATTGTCTCATTAAGTGCAAAAATAGGGTGATGTAGAGTGAATTGCACAAAAAGAGTGACTTAGTGTGGGAGTATACCACATATATTTGCATTCAAGAGCTTGTAATCATTTGTTGTATAATGGAATTTAGCCTATTGACTGATAGTGTGGGAAAGTGGACGTAAGTTTGACCAAAGTTGAATTACTATAATTCTGTTTGCAATATTCTCTTCCCTTACCTTTTTTTATTTTTGATTGCTTATACCAGAAGTCTACTTTATCCAAACGGACTTTAACTTTACATTATGTATATGTTATATCTAGACTTTGTGTTGATCAATTATGTATAAAATTTTATTTACACCTATTCATCCCCTCTAGGTGTTTGTATTAGCTTCCTCAATTGGTATCACAGGCTCATGCTTGTTATTTTGAAGTTTTTTTACTTCGAAGCTAAAGATCTTCTATGACTAGTGTTTTGGTACTAGGTTTGATTGAAGGGCAGAGCAATATTTGACCACCTACTTTGATGGAAAGGAATAAACATATGGAAAATAAGATGAAAGCTTTCCTTAGATCAAAGGACCCTTAAGAATGCGATGTTGTCAAGAAGGGGATTGACCTCAACGCTAAGTCTTGAAAGGCCACGAAGAAAGATGATAGAAAATCTTTAGATGCTTCTACCACTCTTTCAAAAGAAGAGCTGGCAAAAAGAGAAGCATTAGACGCAAAATCAATTTATTCTCTTTATTGTGCCTTATCACCACAAGAATATAATTGGATTTCTTCTTGTGAAACAACAAAAGAAGTTTGGGACAGGCTACATGTTAGCTATGAATGAACATATCGAGTAAAGGAAACCAAAGTCAACATTCTGCTCGGATAAAACGAATCCTTCAAGATGAAGCTAGGGGAGTTTATTGGAGACATGTTTAGTAAATTCACTGAAAATAGTGAATGGGCTTGCATATCAAGGATAACTAATCTTCGGACCCATGAAAGTGAATAAACTTCTGAGAGGCTTATCAAATGATTGGAATAACGTCAAAACTTCTATCCGCAAAACAATAAGGATTTCACCCTTATCTGTTGATGAACTCATTAGAACCTTGTAGTCCTATGAGGCAAAATAGTTAAATGATGATGTTGAAACAAGAGGTAAGAAATCAATTGCACTTAAATCTAACATTGATTCTGATGATGTAGATTCAAAAGATGACATGAATGATGAGGAACGAGATAAGTACAGCGGGAGTGCCAAAACTTGGTATAGATGGACATTTAAGTGCTAAAACTTACAAACGGTACACTTAAGTGTCACTTTTTTTAAAAAAAAAATGGATCACTTAAGTGCTAAGTCGTCGAAACCCTGCCATAAATCTTATGTGGTAATTTTTTATTAATTTTTTTGCCTACGTGACTTGCCGAAAATTGAAATGACAAAAAATCAACGTAAAATGACGTCGTTTTTGTGTTGATGTGGATTTTAAAAATTATTAATTAAATAATTAAAAATATATATTATTATAAAATCGATTTTATTAATTAAAAAAAAAACAGAGGAGAAGGGGATCGGCGAGGGCTGTGCGGCCCTTGTCGTTGCCCCCCACCCTCACCGGGAAGGGTTGGCGACGGTGGGTGAGGGTCGGCCGGGGTCGCCAGGCCCCGGCCAATGGTCGGCGATCCGGCCGGCTGCGGCGAGGGCTTGCGGGCCCTCGCCCGGATGGGGGCAAGGGTCGTGACCCTCCCAGATCCGATGAGGGTTGTCGGCCCTCGCCTCGTCGAGCCAAGGGCCGTTGGGCCACCTAGATCACACCAGGTGGTCGACGGTGGCCTAACGGGGGCGAGGGCCGCGAGCCGCGCCGCAGCCGGCCGGGGTCGCTGCCACCGGCCAGTGGTTGACCCTCGCCCACCATCGCCGGCCCTTCCCAGCGAGGGTGGGGTGGCCATGGTGGCGGCGGCGAGGGTTGCACAGCCCTCGTCGATCCCCTTCTTCTCTCTTCTTCTTTTTTTTTTTAAATTGATTTTAATTTTTTTAAAATCTGATGTGGACAATTTTTTTTTTAAAAATTGCCACGTGGATTTTTTATTTTGAAAAAAATGCTCTGTTAGCAAATGAAGTCACCGGAAAATGGACATGTGACAATTTGGTCGGAATTTTTCGCCGTTGGCACTTAACTGATCCCTTTTGTTCCGATTTTGGCACTTAAGTGTCCCTTAATGCTAAATTTTGGCACTCCTGCTGTACTTATCTCGATGAGGAACTTACCCTATTGATCAAAAAAGTTAGAAAGTTAAACAAGAAAGTGAAAAAGTTCAATGGCAAGAAACATTCTAGACAAAGAAAAGCTATGGATGAAGAAGACCTAGTCAAAGACGTGATTTGTTTTGAATGCAAAAAAAAAAGGAGCATATCAAACCAAATTGTCTTTTGCTAAAAAAGAAGAAAGGAAAGCATGAAAAGTATAAGAAGGCCTGGAAAATTGAGACTTGGAGTGACATAATGGGGAAAGTGAAGATGAATGTGCCAATATCTGACTAATGGTACATTCAGACTCAAACTTAGATTCTGTAGCAACTTAGACAAAGAAATCAAGGTAAGTCATTCTAAAGTTCCAATTAAAGTTTCTAATCATATTAATGAGCTTTGTTTAAATATGAAGCTATTGACACATAATTTTTGGCTACTCATTTAAGTGTTTATTAATTGCATCGAAAAATTAGGGATTAATTTTTAACTCCTTAACAAAATTTTTTATTGAAATTGCATTGCATATAGATATTAGGAGCATTTGTATCAGTAGCTTTAAAATTAAAAATTAAAAAATTAAAAAATTAAAAAATAATTAATTAAAAAATCGAAAAAAAGGGGCCGGGGCAGGGCTGGGCCCGCCCGGCCCCCATGCAGCCCTTTCCCTTTCCTCGCATGGGCTTGGTCCATTTCCTTTTTTTTCTTCTCCCTTTTGTTTCGGCTTGGCCCACCCGTCTCCTCCTCCTTCTCTTCTTCCACGTGCGGAAAAGCAGCAAGTCAAAGCAGCAGGTTGCAGTAGAGAGGGAAGCAGAGCAGAGGCAGTAGCAGGTCAACAGAAAAGCAGCAGCAGCAAGTCAGCAGAAAAAAGCAGCAACAGCAAGTCAGAAGAAGGGAGGCTCAGCTGAAAAAAAGATAGGAGAGAAGACAAAAAAAAAGAGAAAGAGACGGAGCGACCGGGAGAAGGGGCCCGGGACCGAGAGTGAAACCGAGGGAAAAGACCAAGGGGAAGAAGCTCGAATCCGGCGGAGAGAGACGACCGAGAGCGGCCTAGCTATGCACGGGCCTGTTCGAAGACTTTCTTGGCGACGTCCTCGAGCTGACTAGGTAAGTCCGGCTTCGTCCTTGATCCGTTTTTAGGCGCATCGGGCTAGAGCTCGCGGCTGTCCAGCTCGCGCAGGCTCCGGCCCTCATCTTCCTTGCAATTTGTTCCCACGTCCCTTGTATGCCATGTTCGAAGACCTCCAAGGCGTGTTCGAGGCTTGGTTGAGCCGGAAATCTTTGAACTCGATAGTGCCCGTTAACCGTTCGATGAAATCCCTAAGGAGAGCCAGCACACAATTTTTGTTTTAACTCAACATCGACTAGTGCCGGCTGTTATTTTTGTTAAATCATGTTAGTCTCCGTTGTTTACGCTGTGTTTATGTATGTTTTATGTTAAATATTCGTGTGACAAAAGAGCAATTGGAAGAAAGAGAGAAAACAGTTTTTCTTGTATATCATGTTTACAAGTACATCGATGAATTTATAATGTAAGGGTGAAAAAATAAAAAAGGAAAATAAAATATATGCATCGCTATTTTCCTATTTACTGTACTAATTAGCGATTGACTAAATCAATTACAATCAGAATCGGTCTCGAGATCTTCAACCATATTTCCAACGCTCCCCCTTAAGCTGGTGGCCTATATATGTCGAGGACACCTAGCTTGCTCAGTAGATACTTGTGTTGTCTCTGGCATAATGGCTTAGTAAAAATGTCTGCAGGTTGTTCCACTGTTCCGATTCCTTTTGTCACCAAGACTCCTTCTTTGATTTTGTCTCTAGTGAAATGACAATCGACTTCTATGTGCTTTGTTCTTTCATGAAAAACTAGGTTTGCTGCCAACTTTAGTGCAGCATCATTATCACAAAACAATTCACTTGGTCCATTGACTTGTATTCCGAGGTCTGAGAGTAATCCTCGTATCCACACAATTTCGCAAGTAGTTTTCGCCATGGCTCGATATTCTAATTTAGCTGATGATAATGATACATTGGATTGCTTCTTCGTCTTCCAAGAAATCAATGATTTTCCCAATTTTATACAGAACCCAGTAACTGATCTTCTAGTCATTGGACAAGTAGCGTAATCTATATCACAAAATGCTGTCATCTTCATATTGCAGTCACGAGACAGAAATATACCGAGTCCTGGACATCCCTTCAGATACTTCACAACTTTCAAGGCTGCATCCATATGTGACTGTTTTGGCATGTGCATGAACTGGCTGAGTATTTGCACTGCATAACTTATGTAAGGTATTGTCATGGTAAGGTATATCAACTTTCCAACAAGTCGCTGATATCCTGACAGATCTCTGAGCAATGCATCCTTGCTAGGTGAAGAGGAATTTACATCATACTCATATGTTGTCAATTTGACGTTTTGTTCGATTGGGATTACTGACGGTTTGCAACCTGATAATCCTGCTTCGGAAATGATTTCCAAGATAAATTTCCTTTGACTAAGAGAGATTCCTTTATCAGATCGGGCAATCTCAATGCCGAGAAAATATTTGGGAGGTCCCAAATCCTTGATGTGAAAATTGAAATGCAGGTATTCTTTGAATTTGGCTACCTCAGAATCATTATCTCCCATAACCAGTATATCATCGACATATATCAACAAATAAATCGATGAAATCCCTGTGGTTCGTGTAAACAAGGCATAATCATGCTTTGAATGCTGAAAACCTGCATTGATCAATGCAGTGGTGAATTTAGCATACCATTGTCTTGATGCCTGCTTTAATCCATATAAGGACTTACGAAGACGACATACCCGATACTCCCCCTGTCTGCGAAGTCCTTGAGGTAGGTCCATGTAAATTTCTTCATCCAGATCACCATGGAGAAATGCATTGTTCACATCCATTTGATGCAAAGACCAATTTTGTATAGCAGCAACAGATAAGAAGGAACGTACAGTGACTTCCTTTGCTACTGGAGAAAATGTCTCATGATAATCAAAACCTTCTTTTTGGGTAAATCCTTTAGCAACTAATTGCGCCTTATATATCTCAATGGAACCATCTGCCTTAAACTTGATCTTGTATACCCATTTGCATCCGATCGGTTTGCGATATGGAGGTAGTGGAACAATATCCCAAGTATGATTTGCTGTGAGTGCAGTAAGTTTTGTCTCCATTGCATGTCTCCACCAGGGATCTTTGACTGCCTCAGCGAACGAGGATGGCTCATGTTCTTCTGATATGCGACTAATACAACACATGTGTTGTTGCGACAATTTGCTAAAGGAAACGTATGAAGAAATAGGATACGAGTACCGAGGAACTTGTAGCGAGAACATATATAATCCTTTGTCCACGTAGGTGGACGAGTCTGTCGTCCAGAACGTCGAGGTTGTATATCAGGAACCACTGATGGTTCAGGATCAATCCCTGATGTATCCATTGAAGGAGAAGATGAAATATTTTCAGATGGAGTAGGCGATTCTACCTCAGGATATGAAGATTCCATTGATGCCGTCAGCAAAGAGCTTGGTGTCAAAGGTGGTCCTGATGTGATAAGAACTCCCGGTGCCACAGATAAACTCTCATCAGATAAAAAAATCTGATTGTTTGCTGGTGAAGCTTCTTGTGATGAGGACAACATCTCTTCGAAAGGAAATACATCTTCATGAAATGTGACATCCCTGCTTGTAAACAAATTTCCTGTAGAAATTTCCATAACTCGATATCCCTTCTGAAGAGGAGGATATCCTATGAAAACGCATTTGGTTGCACGAGGACTCATTTTATCTCGAGGTCCCACATTTGTTGCATAACACAAACAACCAAATACTCTAAGATGATCATTATCTGGCCGTTTATTGTAGAGCATCTCAAATGGAGATTTCCCATTAAGAATTTGAGTTGGCATGCGATTAATCAAATAAGATGCTGTGACCACACAATCTCCCCAAAATTCTTCAGGAACAGAAGCTTGGTATTTTAATGCCGGAGTTACCTCTAAGAGATGTCTATGTTTACGCTCAACAATTCCATTTTGTTGTGGAGTGTAAGTGAAAGAACTTTCATGGAGTATTCCAAGAGTGGATAACAATTTTGTGCACTCAGAAGTGAAGAATTCACGACCATTATCTGTACGAATTCGTTGTACAGATTTTCCAAATTGATTCCTAATTAAGGAAAGAAAATTTGATATATGAGTGAATGTTTGGCTCTTTGACTGCATAAGATATAGCCAAGTGGCACGAGTATAATCATCAACGATTGTAAGGAAGAAACGAGATCCATCTCGATGTGTGGTATGATAGGGACCCCAGATGTCCATGTGAAGTAAGGAGAAAGGATTTTTTGCTCGAGATGTTCTAATGGGAAATGGTGTTCGAAACTGTTTGGCTAAATGACAAACTGACATTTTGAATATGGAAATTGTGCACTGTGGCCCAATCGCTGATGAAGCAAGAGATTTTTATTTGTACTAATTGCATTACATGAAATGCTTTTATTTAATAACTCTAAATCTCTCGGGGAATTGATCCAGAAATAAAGTCCTTGTGCCTCATTACCCAAGCCCATCACTTTCCTAGTCGAATGGTCCTGAAAGACACAACTTTTAAAATTGAATATGGCATGACATGAATTGTCCATACATACTCTTGAAACAAACAGGAGATTAAACTCAAAATCTGGAATATATAGGACATTTTTGAGGATAAAGTTTTGACCAAGGTGTACGGTACCGATTTTGGAAACTTGAGTAATGTTCCCATTAGGAAGACGTACCGTAATAGGAAATTGTGTGCTTTTATGAACATGACAGAATAAATAATCATCACATATTATGTGGTCACTAGCACCTGTATTGATAATCCATGCATCAACTGAAGGTGAATTCTTTTCATATAAAATGGTACCTGAGAATCCTGCTGCACCCTCATCATTGCTCTTGAGCGACTCGTATTTGAACAATATTTTCATATTGTTCTTTGGTGATCATCCGATGAGGTGTTCCACCCATTTTTTGTGCGAAACCCGATAAACTGTGGATTCCCGCCTTTTTATCATTTGGTCTCCTATGCAATTTCCAGCATGTATCAATTGTATGATGTGGACGTTTGCAATATTCGCAATATTTATTTTTATTTTTGAAATTTTGTCCACTAACCTTCCCCGCGATGTGGCATTTCGTGGGCCGTATGATGCCCTATAAATTGGTGCTGACGTGGCACGATGATGGCCCTCCGATTCGGCTGAAAAGGTGGGCATCCGTGGGCCGTCGGATCTAGAACACAGATCCCAGCCATCCATCTCTGCGGTTTGATCTGGACCGTCTGATCCGGCGCTTTTTCTTCGACCATCGGATCCGGAGATTTTATTCCAGCCGTCCGATCCTGCCCTTTGATCCCAGCCATCCATTCTTGAAGACCTAGGGTTGTCTTCATTTCTTCTTCTCGCCGTAGCCACGATTTTCTTCCCTTCCACGGCTCCAGCAGTTCCGACAGCTCCGACGCCTCTTCCAGCTTCGGCCACCATTTCTGTTGAGCCGAAAATTGAGGGAAAAGTCGCGAGGCTCATCCCTTCACCGCTTCGAGCTTGTTCCGCCGTGGCTACTCGCTGATTTTCTTCTTGCACAGCAAGTTGAAAAATTCTCCCGAGCGGTGGTTGAGGATCCATCGCCAAGATCTGAGATCAGAACGTCGAGTAGGTCTCATTGAGGGTAAGCAAAAATCTTGTGGCCTTTCTCCTTTCTTTTTATAGCACGATATTGTCGAAGGGTTGCTTCCGGTCCTTCCAATTTCTCCTCGGCTGCTTCAATTTCGTTCCACAAGGCTAAGAGCCGATTGTAGCATGCGGTGACCGAGAGGTTACCCTGTTTTAGATTTGATAATGTTTGTGTTAGTGTAAACAAACGGGCTCGATCTAACTTTCCATACATTTCCTTTATATTATCCCAGAGAATTTTCGAATCCTCCGTCGGAGGAAGACCGGCTGCGACTTCCGGTGATAGGCAGTTCCCGATCCAGGTGCGAACCAGTTGGTTGCACCGTCGCCAATGTCTCTGCAGCCGCTCGTCCGTCGGAAACGGCACCGTGCCATCGACGAAGCCCTCTTTGTCCTTCGTGACAAGAGCTCGCCGGAGATCTCGTGCCCAAGAGGTGTAGTTGTCGGATCCGATGAGATATTGGCTGATTAGGCGAATTTCCGGCCCGTCCGCCGGCGAGGTGTAGAGCAGATCTCCAAGTTCAGGATGGCCGCCACCGGTGATCGGAAAAAATTGCGGCGTGAATCCAGGTTGGAGGACCGGGTAGGGATTCGTTCCCTGACCCGGTGTGGATCCAGATCTGTAACTCGAATTCGTCTGGGCCGGATCATCATTCGGGTCAGCCTCTCTGTAATTGGGCTGATCTGAAGATGCATATGAGGCCCATGGTTGTCCCGGCCCAGTCATCCACGGGCCCTGCATTGAGTACCACTGGATCGGTGGAATTGTTGAGGCCCATGGGATAGTTGGGCCTGGGATCTGGCCCGAAGCAGGGGGCTGACTCGAAGCAGGAGGCTGGCCTGCAGCAGAGGCCTGGACAGAGGACTGTTCCTCTTCGGGTGAAATGCCTGCTGGTTGGTTATTCCCACTTTCTTCCATGATGAGATCTCAGAATTCCTAAACGATTTGCTGACTTGTTTTGCAGGATGAAGACTTGCGAAGGAAAAAGTCAGAAAAAAAAAAAAAAAAAAAAACGAAGGCAATTCTGAAGACTTGCGGAAGCTATTTCAGGAACACTGCTATGATACCATGACAAAAGAGCAATTGGAAGAAAGAGAGAAAACAATTTTTCTTGTATATCATGTTTACAAGTACATCGATGAATTTATAATGTAAAGGTGAAAAAATAAAAAAGGAAAATAAAATATATGCATCGCTATTTTCCTATTTACTGTACTAATTAGCGATTGACTAAATCAATTACAATTAGAATCGGTCTCGAGATCTTCGACCATATTTCCAACATCGTGTGTTTTGGAATCGACAATTTTTTTTTTTCGTGATGAAAACGTTCGCCGGATTTCATGGTCGGAGGTGGTTAACGCCGGCTGGAGTGGACGACTGGTGGATGGCGGTCATCGGCTGGAGTGTGGGCTGCGTCGGGGGTCGCTGTTTTAATAAAAATAAAAAAAAGGAAAAAAGAAAGAAAGAAGAAATTGCAGTCTTCGGGTGCTGCTGTTGCGGGAAGATGAAGATGTCGGGGGTTGCAAGGGAGGAAGAAATCTGCAAGAGCAGAAGACCAGAAAAAATAATAAAAAGAAAGCACAAAAAGACAAAAAAGAAATGAAAAAAATCGGAAAATAGAAAAAATAGAAAAATAGGAAGGTGGGCTTCGTCTTGGGCTTGTGTACGCCGGGCTGGATTCGTTGTGGGCCGGGATGGCTAGGCCGAGAGATAGAAATTAGAAGTGGGCTCTTTTTATAAAAAAAAGAATTTTCGTGGGCTTTTAAAAAAAAAGAATTTTGTGGGCCTTTTTTTAAATTCCTAGTGATTTAGGGTCGGCCTAGTCTTTTGTGGCCCAACCTGGACCAGCAGGGTTTGAATCAGGTTAGCAAGGCTAGGTTTCTTGACCCGGTCCGAATTATATTTTTATTAAAAAATCATAAAAAATCCAAAAATTCAGAAAATGAAAAATATCTAAAATATTTTAAAAATCATAAAAAATGTGAAATTTCAAAAATTCATGGAGAATTCAGAAACCTGAAATTTTATAAAAATTTCCAAAAAAATATTTTTAAGAAAAAAATTCGAAAATATTAAAAATTCCAAAAAAGAAGAAAATTTTCAAAAATCCCAAAATTTCAAGTTTGTTTTAGAGTTCCCTAAAAAGCTCTAAAATAATTCTTGGATGATTTTCTTAAAAAAAAAAGTGTCGGAAAATCATCGGCCTAAGATTGTATTTAAAATTGAATAAGCCCTTACAACTTCACTTTAGGATTTTAATTATCCTCGAATATATGACCTTGAATGCACGCTTGGGATGCGATGTTTTCTCCGTTACTTTAATTATGATTGCCATTTATTTATCTTTTAATGCTATGTGTTTATTTTCCCTTGCAATTTATTTAATGTTTTCTTTAATTGCTAATTGTGATTTTGATGATTGTGCACTCGCATGATCATCTCACATGTTATTGGTTAAGTCTAAAATTAATCCAAACTGTTTGACA